>CM060921.1:623138251-624388251 GCA_030737875.1 Allium sativum | reverse complement strand
AGTCTCACATCGCAGCGGAACAAAATATAATACAGAAATAATCTTTATTGAAAGCTTTAAAATACTTACAGTATCAGAGTACATCATAACATGGGACGGTTATAATAGCCTGTTCCCATATACAACACATAGCGGAATATCATACGTCTGGACTCTTCCAGCTCGTCTCTTCACAGCAGTCGATAACCTGAACCTGTACACTCCGGGCTAACCCGAGCATTTACAAAACACCGGGTCAGTCTGGTGAACCAGAGTGAGATAAACTCGCACAGTAATAAGGGTGAACCATCCAATCATGATTTTTAAGTTCAAAATCTTTTCAAAAGAAAAGGATAATCGTAAGACCAAATCCACACATAAACACGGACGGTTTTTACCTTACGATAACCCAAACCACTTTTGAAATCAATATCTTGTCTGATATTATAATAATGTATAAATACAAATAAATATCAATCTAGTGGAACGCTTGCATCTCACGCTCCACATATATAGTATACAATCAAAACCGCAGGCGCTTATTGGAGATTGGATTCCAACTTGACCAGGTATGGGACCACCTGCCGATAGTGTATCTTTAGAGACGAATACACTGGGTTCAACAAGAACTTCTTGCAACCCGGCCCTCACATGACCAACCACTCATTTCGCTTGAGTGTATCGAATGTATACCACCGACGGTTGGGATCAGCAACCGTCTCCCGACAAGGGACAACATCGAAACATAGATTAAGAAACAAATAGGATTTCCTCTAGATAGGTGATTATACACCCTAATGGGAGCGACCCACATAGCCATGCTGCCTGCCCGATTTTTGTCATTTCCCGGTTGATGAGGCTTGAGGTCAGAATACTTCTGAACATCTAGACACCATTCGCTTTGAATGCCACATCGTCAGATCCGTCAGATATCACTAATTGATATCCACAAAAATACTCTAGCAGTTAAGCTAAGAAAACGGCAATTCTCCGCCAACACTATAGCACGTTTGAAGAAATCAACGTACGTGATCCTTTGGAAATACTCTGTCAGACATTCGTCCATACAAATCATCCAGGAACAGGATGAACCGAAGACACTCTCCTACCGCATCCATATAGGAATCACCCCATGGATCAGTAGCGAGAAGTCCTTGCAACCCGTTGATTCCAACCACGACAGAATCACAGCTTATCTCCGCTTGCCAGGCAGAGAACCTTAGTGGTTCTTCCGTTTATGAAAATCCACGGTCTTCAATGCTCCATCTTGACCATCTTCTGATATCTCCACGTATTTGTTGGACGGAATGGTTTTTCGAATATAAATTCGATCCCGGTCTTTCCATACCAACAATCGTATTGGATAGATTTGATAGTTGGTGTTTTAACTATCAAAATATACAGTGTTTCAATCATGACACTCCAATGAGTTCACTGGTTCAGTATTCAGCACCACTTGGCCTTTAACAACTGATTTACTTTTGTTAAATTAAAAACTTCTAATTCTTTAAATATTCAAAAATACGACATTTGAATAACTCTAATTGATTAATTAACATTCGTCTTAACTCCATTCGCTTGACTCTAGATCACAGCGATCACAATGGTTACGCCTGATTCCCTCAGGAAACATCCGACCGCCGTAGGCTATCTGCAGCCCTGCGAATTACGCTAGCAGTCGTACGCAATGGCAACTTAGCCGAATAATTATGTTTGGCTAATTCTATCTCGAATAACTATATTCAATTACCCACTTAAATCTTCTTTCAAATCATCTTTTAAATTTCGGAAATCCATTAGTTTTAATAAAGAAATTTATAACACATATGTTATAACAATAGCGTTATAATTACTATTTAGATTTACAAAACAACAGCGCTATAATCGCTGTTTAGGTTTACAACCCATTTACTATAGCAAAAGCGCTACAATCGCTATATTAGATTTACAAAACATATATTATAACAACAGCGCTAAAATCGCTGTTTAGATTTTCAAACCATATCCACTAACATCTCTTACGATTACCAACTAATACTATCTTCAGATAATCCCGATGTTGTTCAAGTTGGGGTATTTTAATTACCTCTCAGACCTTGATCAAACAACGTTCTTATCCTCAGATGAATATCAGTTGTAATCACAAAATCAATATTCCTATTTCCATCTCGAAATACATTCCATTATAACTGGGGTTTAGTTATATAACCCTATAACCCACTTCTTTAACCATATTCATTTATTTCCAATCTTTCTTTCAAATCTGTTCGACCATTCCCCACTTTTGAAGTCTTATTTCAAATTTCCCTTTTACTTGATCTCATTTTCAAATAACGTTAATTCAATATTAACGATTTACACCTTGAAATTCATTTATATATTCTGGTTTATCTTAAAACCCTTTTCAAAACCATATCTACATTTAAACGATATTTAACCCGAAAACACATTAATTCGATAATCAATTCAAATTCAAAATGGTCGATTTAATTCACTCAACTTGATTATCTCGTTAGCCCATTCCAAATAAATTCTCACTTTAAATTAATTAATTATATAATTAATTTAAATAAATCCCATTAATGGTTTTCTTAACAAAACGATTATCCAATTCTAACTATGCGATTTTATTTCCTATCTCGTACTTATCAATCTGATTTACATCGGAACTTGCTTTATAAAATCAATTAAAAATAATTTAAAGTCTTACATAAATAAAATATTTATTTGTTTCTCTTGAATAAATTTTATTCAAAATAATATGTTCTAAAAATCTATCTCCAGTTATAAAATGCATTTTATAACTTCACCTCTATTGACTCACCTGACGGTGAATCAATATCTATAAAACGATTGATTTTATTGGCCATACGCTGCCAAATACCCAACCAATATCACCCATTGGTTTTAAACTAACAGATGTTGAACATTCAATAATCAACCATCAAATCAATCACACAAACAGATCAGTTCATATATGAGAATATGAAAATAAAAATACATTTGAGGGATCCGGTTGGATCCCTCCAACCTGTTCTTCCCTGTATTCAAAATGGTTATCTCAAATCAGACTGTTCAGTTTTGTTTAACTGATAAACTAAATAACGACCATTTAACATCAACCATAAGCAATTCAAACAATGCAACCATTTAAACACGTTTATAAATAAACGTGACCAACCAAGGTGAGTCACCTTTATTGGAACCAATCGTCAAAAATAACGATTTGGTATTTCACTGAAATTAAACACAGTTTAATTTCATTGGTTAAATCAACAAATAAGCAGATAACTAGCAAACAGTCAACCATTGGCAAGAAGAGCACACAAGAATAAAAATACCCAATTTATATAAAATATAAAAAGGGTAACTGAGTGAGTTTAACTCACCATGACTCCATCTGACGGTGAAATGGCGTGTTCCAGTTAATTCTAGCTCCAAAATGAAGCATCCACCGATATGATTTCAACACGACTGATCCTGCTTATTTTGAACAGGGAATTTAATTCCATCCGAGGTGATCATAACTAAATATGATTTGATTCCACCTGAATATATTTTGATATTAACTAAACCATGTTATATTTTGATTAGGCGTGTCAGCCTTAAACATGTACTAAACATAATTAGGCCAACTAATGATGATTAGGCATGACATAAGTCACGTAGTCCAATTTACTCAACATATTTAATATTAAAAAGCTCCCGGGTCACTAATTACTAGTATTAACTTATCTTAGTTTAGTACTAGTTTCAAATAAACTGCTAATTACTTGTTAACAGGTCCGGTATATTTCTCTGATTCAAATTTGCGGAAAACTCAATTGTTTTCCTTAGTTCCCGTACTACTAAACAATAGTCCAATTCTTTCTTATATTATGATTATGAATTTAGTCTGCGTATAGTCCATGGTCAACTTAATAACCTTTATAATCAAAATAATCAACCCTAATCAAGGTGTTAACTACAATTACGTTTATATTATTTGGCTGATTAAAAGGCTTCCTCTTTGAAACTCTGATTCCAGTTTACTTAAACCAACCATTATCTAGTTAATCACTGACTTCATAACTTAATATATCTACCGGCATATAAGCAAATACGGTTAGGCTTACGTGACTGAGAATTAAGTAACTTTAATGCATAATTATATATGTACTTACTGTTCACGTTTCTCCTTGTCCTGCTCCGCTTTTCCTTCTTCTGTCTAACGTCCGCCTCTTCTTTTTTTTTTTTTTTTTTTTTTTTAAGCCTAACAAACAGCACGTCCATTCTCTCTTCTAAACCGCTCCTCCACTCACTTTTACACTGGCACTCTCTTCTTTATCACTACTTGGTTCGTCCGCCTATCCTCATACCTCGACAGACCCTTTCCTTCTTCACTTTCCCCAATGCCTTTAGCTCGTTCAATGTTCTTACCTTCTGTCTGCACTTCTCTCTTCTTACAACAATACCACTCCTCCCCTCCATATCTTCAACACTACCCCGTCACCGTTGCTACCACCGGCTTCAGAACAAAAGACTCTCGCTATCTTTTTTTTTTCTTTAAAGAAATATATCCCATGTTCACAATAGACACCGCTCGCATGAAACTCCCCAACGCCTCGTCACCACACAGTCCCAAAACGGTCACTGAGTTTTAAATTCGGAGTTGGATGATTTAGTTAAGTCATTGGCGTTATATATATTAACAAAGGGTGTTGGGTTTATTTTGTTCATGGGCTCGCTTGGTGTACTGGCAAAAAAAGAAGATGGCGCAAGTATATATAGAGGCTGAACAAGACGATAGAAACAACGTCAAATTCTAGGACATAGGGTGTGCAGGTGAGGTCTGCGCGATGTTGGATCTGCCATGAGGTTATGTTTTCATGCAGTGTTTGTTTGTAAGGAAATGAAATAGGCGCGCAGATGTGCTCTCTTTCATATGTTTGTTTCAGTAGGTCTGCGCGTCATTCTTGTATTTTCCTTTCAATCTGGTAGGTCTGTGATATGAAAATGGAAAGCTATGTGACATGCATGTGGGAAGACAAGGATTTGGAAACATATGGCGGTTTAGAATAGACATGTAAGATTGTAGGTAGCAGTGTGCTGTCGGCAGGAAAGAAAACAAAGGTTTGAAATACAAGAGAGAGAAGGAACAGTGGGATGGATTTAATAGAAATATATAATATATATAGGTTAGAAATATTAATATATCATTATAACGATACTTTGTTCTAAAGTAATGCGATAAAATTACTACAAACGATTTCTGTTTACCGATAAAAAGGCTTTCCTGATGTAAAAAGATATTCCGGATCTAATAGGACAAGTTTCGTTGAAATCCGAGGTCATTTGAAAAAAATTCCTTTATGAAACCAGAAATGAACACGCGTTTAAATTTTCCACGGTCACCTGATAAATCAAATCCACTTGAAACTGCGAACATCGATAATAACTTTTCGATACGAACCCAACGACACTAATTTCGTTGCATTCTGAGACTGTTTGCCCGATAGGCTGTTTTTACCCTGAACCGCCCTACCCTTTTTAACGCCAAATTTCTCGATCTCTAAAAATAACAAATTATATACCTATCCTGACTATAATCAACGCTACGAACTCAACGGAACTGGTTTCGTCGAAAACAGAGTCCGTTTGCAAAACGGCTACTTTAAAGGCCTATAATTTAATAACGATTTTCCATAGCGACTATTTCAAAATTTGTTTTGGCCATAACTATCAAACTATAACACGAAATCTATATTTCTCTCTTTCATATGAAAATTATCGTCAATACGCTCCCAACGTGTCTTGTTTTACAGAAATCCGACTTATATCGAATCCTGTATTCTCAGTTGAAGTTCAAAACTTCATTTCACGAACTGCATGCCATTTTCAAGCTCGATTTATATTATATAAATAAAATTAATGTTCAACTTCATTTTATTATCGAATTAAATATTAAATTCCATTAATATTCCCAATATAATATTTAAAACTAATTTAAATATTCATATTCAAATGGTCGAAAAACACGGGTCGTTACATTCTTCCCCCCTTAAAATAATTTCGTCCTTGAAATTGCTAAGGTAAGGAAGAACGTTATAAATTCATTAACTTCAAATCTAATTTTGTTTTTAAATTAGAACCCAATTCAATACTGTATATAGATATTTTCAAAAATATTGAAAATTTTCTAACACATTATATTTCCGAAAAATTTCGCCAGCACCTCCTCTGTACGGCTCAATCGGTACAACTCCAACTCGCCTTTCTAGGCCCCTTCCAATCCAAAAGAAAATAAAACAGCCAAGCGGCTTGCCCAATAGCCTCATAAATCACCAAACCCATATAAAAATAAACGTGTACCTTTTTGTCGGGCATATCATTTTATCCTCTCCATCTGCTACCCTGTCAGCATATACAAATGCATTTCCAAACAAAATTCCAATTTTATCCTCATAACCAAATCCTTCACGCGTCCAGCCCAAATCTCATTCTTAACTCAATTTCCATCCATCATCAATTTCAACCCTTAACTTACCAGTCCAACACCATTTCATATTCCTGTCTCCCAATTCCAAATCTGATTCCACTTGATATATTATATCTCGATTCAATTTTCATTTAATTGGTTTCAATTCAATTCATGTTTGCTTTCCCAAATTTCTATTTAATTTTGTTCTTGTTCAAACACTTTCCCTGGGAGTTTTTAAACAGCTCAACTTTTTCAAAAATCAAACCTTTCTTTACAGAATTCAAAACCACTTGTTTTTCTCAAAGCAAAACAAGATTTTTGGTAGCAATCCGTCACTTAGAACTCGGAAATGAACACTGATGATGTGGCCAGCATCCTCAGAGTTATTTCCCAGCTATCAAAGTGAGTTCAATACTATATCCTTTCAAAACATCAATTTTAAACACTTTCATTTTGAAATCTATTTCAAAATAAAATTCATGATGCTTGTAAATAATTTAAAATCTCCCAGGATTTTAAAATTTTCATATATTCAATCCAAGTTCATTTGCAAACAACTTTCCCACTTTTGGGAATTTTAGTTCCAATTCTGATTTCAATTTCAGATTTAATTAATCTGCTTTTATATTATACGAATTCTAATTGGTTATTTATATAACCATTTCGATTATAATCAACCAACACATCCAATATACTATAATAGTTCAAATATATATACTTTCTTTATATCAAAATATAATTTTGGGTAAAATTATTTCATTTACCCTCTTTCAAAATATACTGCGTTGGTTTATCGTACTTGAGTGTTTAGAAACCCCTATCGATATAGTAGATCAAACTGATCGACCAGAACTCATAAACAACTCAACCAATAAATCTCCACAATATAAAACAATTTTTATATAAAATCTACAAATACGTTCACTCGTATATATACATTCAAACTCAGTCTAGGGTATTGCTAACCCCATCTCTACTGAGTCACGCCACAGAGCCAAGGTAATCACTAAACCTTAACCTTAAGCTCTGATACCACTGTAACGAACCGGGATTTTCGACTCCGAAAATCAACATCAACTACCATGTTGACCATTCAGACATCGAACATTCCAGATCATTTATAGAAAGAAGTTAGAGGGTGAGAATAGATAAGATAGAAATATTAGAATAGAAGAAGAAGAAACAACACCACAGAGTCTCACATCGCAGCGGAACAAAATATAATACAGAAATAATCTTTATTGAAAGCTTTAAAATACTTACAGTATCAGAGTACATCATAACATGGGACGGTTATAATAGCCTGTTCCCATATACAACACACAGCGGAATATCATACGTCTGGACTCTTCCAGCTCATCTCTTCACAGCAATCGATGACCTGAACCTGTACACTCCGGGCTAACCCGAGCATTTACAAAACACCGGGTCAGTCTGGTGAACCAGAGTGAGATAAACTCGCACAGTAATAAGGGTGAACCATCCAATCATGATTTTTAAGTTCAAAATCTTTTCAAAAGAAAAGGATAATCGTAAGACCAAATCCACACATAAACACGGACGGTTTTTACCTTACGATAACCCAAACCACTTTTGAAATCAATATCTTGTCTGATATTATAATAATGTCTAAATACAAATAAATATCAATCTAGTGGAACGCTTGCATCTCACGCTCCACATATATAGTATACAATCAAAACCGCAGGCGCTTATTGGAGATTGGATTCCAACTTGACCAGGTATGGGACCACCTGCCGATAGTGTATCTCTAGAGACGAATACACTGGGTTCAACAAGAACTTATTGCAACCCGGCCCTCACATGACCGACCACTCATTTCGCTTGAGTGTATCGAATGTATACCACCGACGGTTGGGATCAGCAACCGTCTCCCGACAAGGGACAGCATCGAAACATAGATTAAGAAACAAATAGGATTTCCTCTAGATAGCTGATTATACACCCTAATGGGAGCGACCCACATAGCCATGCTGCCTGCCCGATTTTTGTCATTTCCCGGTTGATGAGGCTTGAGGTCAGAATACTTCTGAACATCTAGACACCATTCGCTTTGAATGCCACATCGTCAGATCCGTCAGATATCACTAATTGATATCCACAAAAATACTCTAGCAGTTAAGCTAAGAGAATGGCAATTCTCCGCCAACACTATAGCACGTTTGAAGAAATCAACGTACGTGATCCTTTGGAAATACTCTGTCAGACATTCGTCCATACAAATCATCCAGGAACAGGATGAACCGAAGGCACTCTCCTACCGCATCCATATAGGAATCACCCCATGGATCAGTAGCAAGAAGTCCTTGCAACCCGTTGATTCCAACCACGACAGAATCACAGCTTATCTCCGCTTGCCAGGCAGAGAACCTTAGTGGTTCTTCCGTTTATGAAAATCCACGGTCTTCAATGCTCCATCTTGACCATCTTCTGATATCTCCACGTATTTGTTGGACGGAATGGTTTTTCGAATATAAATTCGATCCCGGTCTTTCCATACCAACAATCGTATTGGACAGATTTGATAGTTGGTGTTTTAACTATCAAAATATACAGTGTTTCAATCATGACACTCCAATGAGTTCACTGGTTCAGTATTCAGCACCACTTGGCCTTTAACAACTGATTTACTTTTGTTAAATTAAAAACTTCTAATTCTTTAAATATTCAAAAATACGACATTTGAATAACTCTAATTGATTAATTAACATTCGTCTTAACTCCATTCGCTTGACTCTAGATCACAGCGATCACAATGGTTACGCCTGATTCCCTCAGGAAACATCCGACCGCCGTAGGCTATCTGCAGCCCTGCGAATTACGCTAGCAGTCGTACGCAATGGCAACTTAGCCGAATAATTATGTTTGGCTAATTCTATCTCGAATAACTATATTCAATTACCCACTTAAATCTTCTTTCAAATCATCTTTTAAATTTCGGAAATCCATTAGTTTTAATAAAGAAATTTATAACACATATGTTATAACAATAGCGTTATAATTACTATTTAGATTTACAAAACAACAGCGATATAATCGCTGTTTAGGTTTACAACCCATTTACTATAGCAAAAGCGCTACAATCGCTATATTAGATTTACAAAACATATATTATAACAACAGCGCTAAAATCGCTGTTTAGATTTTCAAACCATATCCACTAACGTCTCTTACGATTACCAACTAATACTATCTTCAGATAATCCCGATGTTGTTCAAGTTAGGGTATTTTAATTACCTCTCAGACCTCGATCAAACAACGTTCTTATCCTCAGATGAATATCAGTTGTAATCACAAAATCAATATTCCTATTTCCATCTCGAAATACATTCCATTATAACTGGGGTTTAGTTATATAACCCTATAACCCACTTCTTTAACCATATTCATTTATTTCCAATCTTCTTTCAAATCTGTTCGACCATTCCCCACTTTTGAAGTCTTATTTCAAATTTCCCTTTTACTTGATCTCATTTTCAAATAACGTTAATTCAATATTAACGATTTACACCTTGAAATTCATTTATATATTCTGGTTTATCTTAAAACCCTTTTCAAAACCATATCTACATTTAAACGATATTTAACCCAAAAACACATTAATTCGATAATCAATTCAAATTCAAAATGGTCGATTTAATTCACTCAACTTGATTATCTCGTTAGCCCATTCCAAATAAATTCTCACTTTAAATTAATTAATTATATAATTAATTTAAATAAATCCCATTAATGGTTTTCTTAACAAAACGATTATCCAATTCTAACTATGCGATTTTATTTCCTATCTCGTACTTATCAATCTGATTTACATCGGAACTTGGTTTATAAAATCAATTAAAAATAATTTAAAGTCTTACATAAATAAAATATTTATTTGTTTCTCTTGAATAACTTTTATTCAAAATAATATGTTCTAAAAATCTATCTCCAGTTATAAAATGCATTTTATAACTTCACCTCTATTGACTCACCTGACGGTGAATCAATATCTATAAAACGATTGATTTTATTGGCCATACGCTGCCAAATACCCAACCAATATCACCCATTGGTTTTAAACTAACAGATGTTGAACATTCAATAATCAACCATCAAATCAATCACACAAACAGATCAGTTCATATATGAGAATATGAAAATAAAAATACATTTGAGGGATCCGGTTGGATCCCTCCAACCTGTTCTTCCCTGTATTCAAAATGGTTATCTCAAATCAGACTGTTCAGTTTTGTTTAACTGATAAACTAAATAACGACCATTTAACATCAACCATAAGCAATTCAAACAATGCAACCATTTAAACACGTTTATAAATAAACGTGACCAACCAAGGTGAGTCACCTTTATTGGAACCAATCGTCAAAAATAACGATTTGGTATTTCACTGAAATTAAACACAGTTTAATTTCATTGGTTAAATCAACAAATAAGCAGATAACTAGCAAACAGTCAACCATTGGCAAGCAGAGCACACAAGAATAAAAATACCCAATTTATATAAAATATAAAAAGGGTAACTGAGTGAGTTTAACTCACCATGATTCCATCTGATGGTGAAATGGCATGTTCCAGTTAATTCTAGCTCCAAAATGAAGCATCCACCGATATGATTTCAACACGACTGGTCCTGCTTATTTTGAACAGGGAATTTAATTCCATCCGAGGTGATCATAACTAAATATGATTTGATTCCACCTGAATATATTTTGATATTAACTAAACCATGTTATATTTTGATTAGGCGTGTCAGCCTTAAACATGTACTAAACATAATTAGGCCAACTAATGATGATTAGGCATGACATAAGTCACGTAGTCCAATTTACTCAACATATTTAATATTAAAAAGCTCCCGGGTCACTAATTACTAGTATTAACTTATCTTAGTTTAGTACTAGTTTCAAATAAACTGCTAATTACTTGTTAACAGGTCCGGTATATTTCTCTGATTCAAATTTGCGGAAAACTCAATTGTTTTCCTTAGTTCCCGTACTACTAAACAATAGTCCAATTCTTTCTTATATTATGATTATGAATTTAGTCTGCGTATAGTCCATGGTCAACTTAATAACCTTTATAATCAAAATAATCAACCCTAATCAAGGTGTTAACTACAATTACATTTATATTATTTGGCCGATTAAAAGGCTTCCTCTTTGAAACTCTGATTCCAGTTTACTTAAACCAACCATTATCTAGTTAATTACTGACTTCATAACTTAATATATCTACCGGCATATAAGCAAATACGGTTAGGCTTACGTGACTGAGAATTAAGTAACTTTAATGCATAATTATATATGTACTTACTGTTCACGTTTCTCCTTGTCCTGCTCCGCTTTTCCTTCTTCTGTCTAACGTCCGCCTCTTCTTTTTTTTTTTTTTTTTTAGCCTAACAAACAGCACGTCCATTCTCTCTTCTAAACCGCTCCTCCACTCACTTTTACACTGGCACTCTCTTCTTTATTACTACTTGGTTCGTCCGCCTATCCTCATACCCCGACAGACCCTTTCCTTCTTCACTTTCCCCAATGCCTTTAGCTCGTTCAATGTTCTTACCTTCTGTCTGCACTTCTCTCTTCTTATAACAATACCACTCCTCCCCTCCATATCTTCAACACTACCCCGTCACCGTTGCTACCACCGGCTTCAGAACAAAAGACTCTCGCTATCTTTTTTTTTCTTTTTCTTTAAAGAAATATATCCCATGTTCACAATAGACACCGCTCGCATGAAACTCCCCAACGCCTCGTCACCACACAGTCCCAAAACGGTCACTGAGTTTTAAATTCGGAGTTGGATGATTTAGTTAAGTCATTGGCGTTATATATATTAACAAAGGGTGTTGGGTTTATTTTGTTCATGGGCTCGCTTGGTGTACTGGCAAAAAAAGAAGATGGCGCAAGTATATATAGAGGCTGAACAAGACGATAGAAACAACGTCAAATTCTAGGACATAGGGTGTGCAGGTGAGGTCTGCGCGATGTTGGGTCTGCCATGAGGTTATGTTTTCATGCAGTGTTTGTTTGTAAGGAAATGAAATAGGCGCGCAGATGTGCTCTCTTTCATATGTTTGTTTCAGTAGGTCTGCGCGTCATTCTTGTATTTTCCTTTCAATCTGGTAGGTCTGTGATATGAAAATGGAAAGCTATGTGACATGCATGTGGGAAGACAAGGATTTGGAAACATATGGCGGTTTAGAATAGACATGTAAGATTGTAGGTAGCAGTGTGCTGTCGGCAGGCAAGAAAACAAAGGTTTGAAATACAAGAGAGAGAAGGAACAGTGGGATGGATTTAATAGAAATATATAATATATATAGGTTAGAAATATTAATATATCATTATAACGATACTTTGTTCTAAAGTAATGCGATAAAATTATTACAAACGATTTCTGTTTACCGATAAAAAGGCTTTTCCTGATGTAAAAAGATATTCCGGATCTAATAGGACAAGTTTCGTTGAAATCCGAGGTCATTTGAAAAAATATCCTTTATGAAACCAGAAATGAACACGCGTTTAAATTTTCCATGGTCACCAGATAAATCAAATCCACTTGAAACTGCGAACATCGATAATAACTTTTCGATACGAACCCAACGGCACTAATTTCGTCGCATTCTGAGACTGTTTGCCCGATAGGCTGTTTTTACCCTGAACCGCCCTACCCTTTTTAACGCCAAATTTCTCGATCTCTAAAAATAACAAATTATATACCTATCTTGACTATAATCGACGCTACGAACTCAACGGAACTGGTTTCGTCGAAAACAGAGTCCGTTTGCAAAACGGGTACTTTAAAGGCTTATAATTTAATAACGATTTTCCATAGCGACTATTTCAAAATTTGTTTTGGCCATAACTATCAAACTATAACACGAAATCTGGATTTCTCTCTTTCATATGAAAATTATCGTCAATACGCTCCCAACGTGTCTTGTTTTACAGAAATCCGACTTATATCGAATCCTGTATTCTCAGTTGAAGTTCAAAACTTCATTTCACGAACTGCACGCCATTTTCAAGCTCGATTTATATTATATAAATAAAATTAATGTTCAACTTCATTTTATTATCGAATTAAATATTAAATTCCATTAATATTCCCAATATAATATTTAAAACTAATTTAAATATTCATATTCAAATGGTCGAAAAACACGGGTCGTTACACTATCACTCTTTTCAAATAGGAGGTCGTCTAAATTAATATACCATCTCATCTTTTGCATTATTAAGGGACTTTTACAACACTCTATTTCGCAATAACATAAATTGCATTAGAAATTTTAAGGATAATAGATGCAACAGATGATGTTTGATAGATGGTTGTAGGCTTTGATTGTGGTTTCTATTACCTTTTTCTACCCTTGGAGATTACGGGGACGAAATCCTCAAAGAAAGGAAGAATGTAGCACCCCAATATTTTAATCTTAATACAATAAAGAAAGATGAATTTTTACTATAAATGAAGAAATATAAATAAGAAAACTTTTATAGATGTCCAAATTTGGCTATGGAAACTTTTCCACCGTGTTCGTGGTAATTTTTTTTGGTAATTTTCAAATATAACTAGTCCAAATTTGTGTTCAAATGGAAAAGTTGTGAAGGAAAGATTAAATTCAAAATTCACGGTGAAAAAGGAATAAGGAAAAAACGGCCAGGTCGGCCTGACCATTTGATAGGTCGATCCAACAAAAGGTTATGTCGACCCGCCATAAGAGTTAGACATGAAAATATCCAGTACATTCCGGTTGTTTTAAATTTGATTTTCATGAAATTTGGAGCGTTTTTTATTGAATCGAACGGTTAAGTATGGGTTGGTGACATGGCTGGCCTAGATTTAATAAGCTAATCCTATGGTTAGAGATCCCCTAATTCAGTTATAAATAAACCCTAAGCCAAACTATTCCCTCACATCCAAAATCCTCTTCCTCCTAGTTCTTTTTCCTAAGACAGGGACTAAAATATAAATATTTTATGCGAGAAGATTTTAAAAATAAAAATAGTTGATAGTTTAGGAACAAAATCTAGGAGGACTGTGAGCTACATCTAAGGAGACAATTCAGTGGAAGTTATTATGTAGAATTTAGATAATAAAAATAATAGAATTGAATATACTTGTAGTTCACCATTTTTAAATTATTTTCTGTAAGCATATTTTTAACCTATTTATTTATGGATGTTTTATTTCTATAATTACTTATGATTTTCTATGGTTTTTTTCATCCTCTCTCAATGATTAGTAGATCTGTAAATGTTAATTTTGAAATTATATTGAATCCTTTAAAATAAAATTAATGAAAAGAGAGCAGTTTTTCATGATTTCGGATTAAATAAAGGAATGTTAAATTTACAAAAATACTTTCAAACCTATAAATTTGAAATAAAAAAGTAATAAATTGAATTTATAGAAAAGACTAATTTATAAAGGGATTTTTTACTATAAGGGCTTACTTACCTTGTACAATTAATGTTTAGGACACATGCGTTAAATAATTTTTTTCTAGGACATTATTTAGTGAAATAATTTGTACATGACGCTCTTTCCGCCATTTTACAATGACATGTCTCGATTCATTTCCTTTTTCTGCCATTTTCCATTCAAAAATTTGAAAGAACCATTACCTAAATCGATCCATTTCCCTTCAATTTTTGCTGCGACACATTTTATTACCATACTCTGGTCGATTTTCGGATTTTTATTGTAACAACCTGGATTTTAAAATCCAATTTAAAATTTTTATTTTAGCTATTTTAATGGATTTTGGATATTTAAAATTATTTATTTTAAAAAATAATGACCAAAAATTTATTTTAACCGAAGTTAGAACGTATAAACTTGTTTCAATTATAAAATGAGCTTGAAATGGCGTGGCAGTTTGGAAATTCGATTTTAAATTTCAAATGAATGTACTGGATTCAAAATTAATCGGATTTCATTAAAACCAGAAATATATGAATTTGTTTAATTATATCTTTCTGATAAATGTGAAAAATTCAGATTTCATAATGGGAATAAAAAGTTATGTCTAGTTTAAAATTTAAAATAGTCGCTATGGAATATATATATATATATATATATATTTATTTATTTTATATAATATATAGCCCTTAAAAATAACCATTTTGCAAACGACCTCCGTTTTCGACGAAACCACTTATGTTGGATCCTTAATGTCAAATTATTGCTAGATTCCAATTTTTATAATTTTGGGAATTAATATGTAAGCGTGGTGAATTTAAACGTGTTTGGTAATTTTAGTTTGAATTTAATCAACTGGAAAATGACCGTTTTTCAAACGTCTCCAAATTTGACGAAATTAGTTTTGTTAGGACCGTATTGTCAAAACATAACTAGATTTATTTTTCTGGAATTTTTGGAGTCAGTATGTGGCCTCGGTAAATTAAAATGTACGTTGAAATCAATTTTGAATGTTATATTAATTTATATTTTAATTTTAATGAAAACTGTTCAAAATAGTCGAATTGGCTTACGAAACATATTCCATTATGTCTGAAATGGGGGTAAATTGTTAGGGGCGATAGTCGTTGGGTTTGAATTAGAGTTCGGATTGGTTAACAAATATTTTTGAAATTATATTATAAAATAATATTAAATAAATATTATAAATACCCCCGACCTCTTTCCCAAAACTCTAGCCGCCAGCCTCTCAAATGAATGGACGAAACGCTCCTGAATTCCTCCTCAAATCACTCATGAAATACAGCGAATTCCAACGTGAAATCAAAACAAAAATCCAAGAGCAAACTGAGATCTCTAAAATGATATGGTTATGATTGAAACTAAGGGACTAGGGTGGCCAAAATTTGCGCTGAACGCTGCGTCATTCGAAGGAGGATCTGGAGCTCGAGGAGCCACTGAGTCGCCTCGGTTTTTGCACGTAGGGAGGAGGCGCCACGACGAAGAGATGGGCGGTGGTTGATCGTGCCTTGGTGGCACGGAGACACGTGCGACGGTGGATTGGTGAACTCGATGATGGGTTCCTATGTATCATCGTGAAGAAGAAAGAGGGGTAATCCCTTTAACAAATTAATTAAGGGCAATAATTAATTTAATTATATTCTTAATTGCGGTATTTTAGTTTAATTTAATTTAAATAACATTTTTTTGAAAATAAAAATGTAACATTATTTTTGAAAATGAAAATATAACATTGTTTTTGAAAATAGAAATATCATTGTGTTAAGAATATGATTTTTAATGTATTTAACATTATATAATAATATAATTTTTAGTGATAAAAATATGATTTTTATATATATGATAGCATTTTAAAAATATATTTTTATTATTTGAATAGCGATATAAAAATATAATTTTTATTATATATACAGTAATGAAATAAAAATATGATTTTTAATATAAATCTGTGTGAAATAGATTATGTTGAAATCACGTGGAGGAACACGATGCGTTGAAACAAAACCAAATCCAAAATCCGCCAAATAAAAGAATGACGGAGTGGAAACCAAAGGTGAGAACTCCTTCTCACTTAATTTATTTTACAGTTAAAAATATTTTAGGTTGCGGACGGGGCTTAGAAGCCCCCGACACTATTTATTGTACAAACCAAATTATTTGATTTGAATTATATGAAGTTCAACACTCAATTTCGCACAATCACATAATTGAAAACGATGTATGGATATTACCGACACACGGAATTCCGCAAATAGCCACTTATGGCGCCGTAAATGGCATTTGGGGTAGTTGAGTATTTATTTATTTGGATGTTCTATGTGATTTGATTATAATTGTAAAATTGGTTGTAAATAAATTTTGAATTAATTGGGATTGGTTTGTGTATGGCACGAGCCAGTATTAGGCGAGGGATAAGTCTAGACCATATTTCGGTTCTAGTATCGCACTGTTATGCTGCCAAAATTTTCTGAAATATGTTAGAACAATAAAAATATCATTTTATTGTATAAATGAAGTACATAAAATATTCATGTGTTGAAATAAACATTTTATCGTTAAAAATATAATTTTTAACGAGTATAAGAATGAAAATAAATATTCATTTACAAATCAGACTATTTGTTTATGTACACTCATTTGACTGGTATTGATTAGGACAATATATTTTACACATCGCCCAACTGCACAAATATAATCTGTGTGTGTTTATTGAAACCACACACAGGTATAAGAATGATATTTGACATACACTAATCCCAATTGTTTATTTGTATGTCAACCGATGGTTGACAGGCTATTGTAAGCGTTAATTATTTATATTTATTGCTTATGTAGTTGTGTAATGCACTCTGGATGATGGTTGGTTTTTTTATTATTGTTGTTGTAAACATATGATGTATGAAATCCATATAAATAACATTATATGGTAATTGACTGTGTCTGATTCCAATTCGGAAAGAACAAATATTTTAAAATAATATTCAACAAAGGATTAAAATCTTATTTTAATGTCCGATTTTGGATGGACACGAAAATAATGAAATATATGAAGTCGTGTTGATTAGAGATGCGCCATTTTGATGTGAACGATATTTTTACCGATTTTATTCATTTTTATAATGAATATCGAAAAGGAAAATATATTAAAATCTGATTTTTGAAAATATTAACATTTATATATTATAATGATACGAAATATTCAATTTGATTTAAAATTGAAATGAAAGTGGAAATCCTTTTTAAAACAAATTAAAACGAATTTATAAAGTACATTTTAAATGGAAATCGATAAAACATATATAATATATATATTATATATATTTAGTGGCCTAAATAGAATGTGCCGCATCACGCCCGTTCGCGAATTTCGACCATTGACTTCGAATTGATATCACGGGAGATCCGACAATCGGATTCTCCTAAAACTTGAACCATTAGGTTCGTATCGAAAAGAGCTTTCCAACGAATATAAGAGATTTGAAATCGAACGGTTGGATTTCAAATTATGTCCAAATCAAATTTGGAAAAGGTCGTTGTAAGTGCAGTTCGATGATCGTTTATGGAATCGACTGAAAGGGCCTTAATAAAATTATTAAATGTAATAACGCGGAAATGCGAGCCAATTTAAAAATTTTATTTTGGCAATTTTAGTGAATTTTCAATATTTAAAATGAATTATTTTAAATAATATCGATGAGAAATTTATTTTGAATAGAATTGAACGTATATAGTTATATAGATCGTCGATAGAATATAAATATTTATTTTAAATTATAAAAGGAATTGAAAATGGCACGGTAGTTTGATAATTCGATTTCAAACTTCAATTGAACATACCTGGTGCAAAACAAACCGGATTTTAGTGAAACCAAAAATATTAGGATCTATTTGAGAATATCTTTCGAACGAATCCGAAAAGTTGAAATTTCATAGCGGGGATCAAAAGATATGTCCATTTAAAAATTCAGAATAGTCGCTATGGATTTCAGGCCCTTAAAAATGGGAATTTTGCAAACGACCTCGGATTTTGACGAAACCACTTTTGTTGGATCCATAATGTCAAGTTATTGCTAGGTTTCAAATTTCATAATTTTTCGATGCAATGTGTGAGCGTGGCAAAGGAAAACGCGTTTGACGAGTTTCAGTTGATCTTAATCGACTGGAAAATGGCCATTTTTCAAACAGTCTCAAAATTTGATGAAACTAATTTTGTTAGGACCGTATCGTCAATACGAAGCTAGAAAATATTTTTCTGGAATTTTTCGAGTTAGTATGTGACCCCAGTAAATTGAAATGTGCATTCAAATTCAATATACATTAATTTATATTTTGAATTTGATGAAAACTGATTGTAACGGTCGAATAAGCTTACGATGCATATCCCATTGTGTTCGGAATGGGGGTAATTAGCTATGGACGACAGGCGGTGGGTCTCATTTCGAGTTCGAATTTAAAAGTTACCTTTTTGAAACAAAATAAAAAAATATTATTAAAATCAGCCAACCCCTCTCCTATAACTTCTCTCTCCCCCTCCGTTACTCTTCAGATCGAAACAAAAAAAGGGAAGAAAGCAACGAACGGAAGGCGCGCCCAGCCGCCACCATCACGATTCCCTCCCCCCCCTCTCGCCGGCACTTCCCCTTCTCTTCCACCTCTTCTCCCCCCTCCTCTTGCTCTTCTCCCTCCTGAACGCTGAACCCAAACCCCCCTACCAAATCCGACGCGCCCCTCCCCCCATACCAAATCCCGACGCCCCGAACCCATATGACCGCCACCGCTCCTGGTGGAGCCCCTCCAACCATCTTTCGACAGTAAACCCTCCCCACCTCAAAGAAAAGGTAAATTTATTTAATTAAATCAGTTTTTAGTTTAATTTTAGTTTTAGAGAATCAGTCATTACCTTTATTACAAATCAATTTCAATGATTATAGAAAATTAGCTTTTAAAGTATATAAATGAGTTTGGATTTTTAACCGGATAAAGATAGGATTTTTATAGCGATTAAAAATACGATTTTTAAAGTATATATTTAAAATAAGAATATTTGATTTTTAACATTAAAAAGGTTCGATTTTTATTTATGAAAGGGAACGATTTTTATTTATACAAAGATTAGAGTTTTAGTATTATAAAGTTATGATTTTTAACGTTAGAAAGATTGGATTTGTTCACTAAAAAGAGTTGATTTTATACATGAAAAGATTATATTTTCTATGTGATAAGATTGGGTTTTTAAAAATAGAAAGATGAGTTCTTTAAAAATAAAAAGGTTGATTCTTTAAATATAAAAAGGCAAGATTTTTTATATTATATAGATAGTAAAAATTTGACCTTTATATGCGTAGCAGAATTAAAATATAATTATTATTATATAGAAAGGTTAAAAATATGATTTTTATATATACCATGGCATAATAAAAATATGATTTTTATTATATTTGAAAAGGCGAAATCTTTATATAGAGAATAGCGTGATAAAAAAATAATCTTTATTATATGAACATTGATGCAAAAATAGAATTTTTATCTATATGATAGTGATTATAAAAATAGAATTTTTATATACATAGCAATAATATAAAGATATGATTTTTATATATGTAGTGGCTACGGGCAACGAGATTGACAAAAGGCGAGCACGGCGAAGATTTCCTACATTTGAAGTGTCGTGAAGTTGGGATAGCTTTGGTGAGAACTTCTCACTTTAAATCTCCTTTTCTAGTTAAAAATATGTACTAGGATGCAGACGGTGTTTAGTAGCACCCGACACCCGTCGTCCACAGACCATGGACGACTTGTTTGTTTAGTTAATTGTTTGGTGATTGATTTATTTGTTTGGTTGATAAATTTGATTGAATTGAATGTGTGATGGGAAATGAAATAAAATATTTATATAGTTAAAAATATTTTATCGTTAAAAATTTAATTTTTAACGGGAATATGAATAAATAAATATTCATTTACAAACCGGACGGTTTGTTTATGTACACCCATTTGAAGGATATTGATTAGGACGATAAATTTTACACATCGCCGAACTGCACAAATAAAATCTGTGTTTGATTGTTTGAAACCCCACACAGGTATTAGGATAAAATACGGCATACACCAATCCCAGTAATTAGTTGTATGTCGATCGATTGATTGACAGGCTGTTATAAGCGTTAGATATCTATATTTGATGCTTATACTGTGTAGTGCACTTTGGATGATGGTTGATTATTTATCGTTGCTATTATATACATGTGTTGTATAGAATCTATATAGTTAACGCTATATGGTGATTGATTGGGCCACATTCCAATTTAGAAAATAAAGAATATTATAAAATAAAGGTTCACATGTTGACAGTATTCATCCATTGAGATTAGTCATGTGTTGAACGAAATATTTTAACAATAAAAATTTACATCTTTATCATATATAAAATTAGAAACTAACTTCTTTATAAAATAAAGATTCACATGTTGACAGCACTCATCCGTTGAGATTAGTCATGTGTTGAACGAAATATTTTAACAAATTTTTTTTACATCTTTATCATATATAAAATTAGAAACTAACTGGAAAATAGATAAGATGAGTGGTCTCCTGGATATTGATCTGATGTTGGTTTCGGCCTTCGGGGTTAATATTTAGGGAATCCTCTTACTAATTTACAGTTGGAGTCTGATTTGAAATCAAACGATAGATACCATAATTTTTATAAAATATATTAAATAACAAAAATAGTCACACGTGGACAGTGCTCATTCGTTGAGATTAGTCATGCGTTTACAAAAATATAGAGTCATGTATTGAAAGAAATATTGATTCATTTGTTAAATAGAATAACGAAGTTATTGAAAAATATAAAGTCATGTTGATTAGAGATGCGCTATTTTGACGCGAACGATATTTATATCGATTATATTCGTTTTTATAATGAATTCGAATTGAATTGAATTGAAAAGAAAATGAATTCGAATTGAATTGAATAGAAAACGAATTCGAATTGAAATGAAAGGAAAACAAATTCGAATTGAATTGAAAAGAAAACGAATTCGAATTGAACTGAATTGAAAAGAAAACGAATTCGAATTGAATTGAATTGAAAAGAAAACGAATTCGAATTGAAATGAAAAGAAAACGAATTCGAATTAAATAGAATAGAAAACGAATTCGAATTGAATTGAAAAGAAAACGAATTCGAATTGAATTGAATAGAAAACGAATTCGAATTGAATTGAAAAGAAAATGAATTCAAATTGAATTGAATAGAAAACGAATTCGAATTGAATTGAATAGGAAATGAATTCAAATTGAATTGAAATTTGAATTGAATTGAAATGAATTGAAATGAATTTAAAACGAATTTATAAGGTAGAATTTAATTTTGATTTGAATTTGAAATGGAAGCTGAAATTGTTTTTGAAACGAATTTAAAACTATTTATAAAATTCGTTTTAAATAGAAATCAACGAAATATATAAAATATATGTTATTTATATAATATAATGGCCTGAATAGAACGCGCCGCGCCGCGGCAGTTCGTAAATTTCGACCATTGACTTCGAACGGACATTACGGGAGATCCGACTGTCGGATTCTCCTAAAACCGAAACCGTTGGGTTCGTATCGAAAAGAGCTTTCTAACGATTATTAGAAATTTGAAATTTAACCGTTGGATTTGGAATTATGTCCAAATCAAATTTGGAAAAGGTCGCTGCAAGTGCAGTTCGATGGCCGTTGTTGGAAATCAACTGTACGGGCCTTGATAAAATTATCAAAAATAGTAATAATTTGTGTAAAATCATAAGAAATGATTTGTGAAGAACTGGGGTGAAAAATCCCACTTTTGTAAAGATAAAAATAGATTTTTATCGAAATGAACTAGTTTTGAACTAAATTTAAAGCCCAATTATTTTTAAATAAATAAATTGGATTTGAAAGGGGTTTTAAATAATCAGAGTTTCTAATATATTTGATTGGAATTGAATTAGAATTGATTTGTGGGTATTGTGAACTGTGTTTTAAATGACATTAGTTCTTTAACCCAGTAAAGGGAGTTTTAATGAATCTGCAATTAGATTGAAATGTGAATTGATAATTTAAATTATCAAATTTGGAAAATGAGCGAGAATGGAGTATCACCAGTTTTGCTCCAAGCGATAGTTAAATCTTTAATTAGATTTGAACGTGGAATGGTAATTAATTTTACCGATAACACTGTGGTGTTAGATATGGAGTATTACCAGTTTTGCTTCATGGGATGAATAGGTTGGGATTGGGAAATAAAATAAATAATTACTTCGGTGTGATTCGCTAATCTCGACTAGTTTGGAAAACCATAATTTGGTTTGATATGACATCCAATGGAAGATTAAAGAATAAATTTTAAATAATTTATCTTTGATAAAATTAATGGGAACCTTTCCCTAAGAATGTGAAATTTAGAAACTAGCTGTAGGTTAGTTAAGAAGAATGGTTTCCTGGGTACTGATCTGATGTTGGTTTCGGCCTTCGGGGTTAATATTTCGCGAATTGTTCTCTTGCTGATTTACGGTTAGTGGCTGCTAAATTGGAATGAGGCATACGTTGTGTTTGTTTAACATTTGTTTACTATATACGTGGGTTATTCAGAAAGGCCCGGTTTATATCCATTCTGAATAACCGATTCGATGATAAGTCGAAGATGAAGACGGTGGTTGAAGACCGGAAGTCTTCACATCGTTTAGGTGATTACTGATGATCTCGATTGGGCTGTACACCCAAGATGAGAGAATCAGTTGGTGATCGTCCAAACGTACTTGGAGATCGATGGATATGCGAGGAAAGCGCCTCCGGTTTCGTTCAGACCCAGAACGAACCTGTAATTGGACTGTGTGTCTGACATTGGATTTTATTCTGTGCTGATTGATCTCTATTAAATATACATCTGTTTGGCGGCGGAGAATTTATTCTCTTTCTTAACGCCCTTCTCTGAGACGTACGAGATCAGAGGTTGTATATCGATGGACATCAGTCGCATGGCATGAATTGCCTGTGTGGCACGCCTAAGTGGCAATTGATCAAGGCTTCTGTTGAAAAGCAAAGTCTTGTGGTTGATGATCAAAGCAAGGCCTTTGTGGCGCAGCTTTGTGTATAACGTGAATTCGCGAGCCTCACACCTCGGTATGAGTTAAAAAACGGGATAAGGACTGCAGGGAGAGCACGACGTTTCTTTCTAGCTTTGGTGGTGTCATTGACTTACCAGCCCTGACATTTATATACTTTTCACCTATGTGGTTGTTGGAATGAGGTGCCTCGATTTTAGGTCTGGAAGGACCGGGAAACGTGTGTTCAGGAATTGTCAATCCTCAAACGTAACGGTGGACCGGCCCTGAAGCATCCAAGGGTTACCCAGAGTGTGTAGTCCTGGGACATTTGCTAGAGTGTCTCAAAGCGGAGTGGAGCTTGCCCCTTGCCTCGTCTCATGACGGAACTCCAATTTCCAATACGAGATATTTTGGTTTTATTTGTAGAGCCCAGTATGGCGACATGATAGATTGTACCCATGCCGCCTAGGATTGATATTTATGATTGAAATTGTTTTGACACTATACACTTATTATAGTATCAAATGATTTGTTTTTAAAACGTACCAAGCATGTTTGGCTATTATAAGGGAAAACCCTATCCTCCGGCTTGCGTTGCATTGTGTGATGGGACCTGGGTCTTATAATAGCTTCACTTTTAGAAAAAGCATTGCGCTGTTTATTTATATGCACTGGTATTCTTGGGAGGAAACCCGTTTCGTGTTATACGGCGTGGTCCCTTGATTTACCTAACTTTAAAAATAAAGATTAAAAACTGTTTTAGTTCTCACACCAGTCACATGACTGACCAGGAGTTTATTGTTTTAACCTAAACTCTAGGTGCCCTTATTTTCGACACGGGCAGCTAGTAGTTTTGGTTTTGCAGATTTATATTCACAGGATCCTGATTTACAGCTGGAACGATATCCGGAAAGCCCTGTATCCATGTATTACTTCTAGTTGTGTTTTGTATTATTTCCGCTGCGATGTATTTAAATGTTAATTAAATCTCTGATAATTTATGTGTGATATTTATTCATACTCTGTATATTCTTGTATCTGATGGAATTGTTGTAATATACAATGAAATGTTCTTCCGTCTGCGTTCTATTTTTTCGTGTTCTCAAGGTAATCCGTTCTTTCCTTCACAGGGAATTTACGGGCTATCACATTAAAAATATTAATAATTTGTATAAAATCATAATAAATGATTTCGAAAGAATTGGGATGAAAAATTCAATATTTGAAAAGATAAAAATATATTTTTATCGAAATGAACTAGTTATTAACTTGAATTTTAATCCAATTATTTTTAAATAAATAAATTGAATTGAGAATGGGTTTTAATATAACAAAAATTTCCAATATATGATTGCAGTGGATTTGAATGAAAATCATCTCCGAAATATTTCGATGTCGGATTTCGTGATTATACGGATATTATTATGGAAATTTGGAAGATATATTTATATCGTTATTTCCAATATGATGTTTGTTGGTTTCAGAATTTGATATTGAATATGAGCCGATATAATTTCTATTCAGAGCCTTGTATTTAATATCAAATGGGATTTTGGGTTTATCGTGAACGGTGCCTTAAATAACGTTGTTCTTAAACCTAGTTGAGAAAAGAATAAATCTTTAATTTAAGATTTGGTGAAGTTTTCCAATCAATTAATATTTAATTGGAATTAAATAAAAGAATTGGATTATTGGGTTTATTGTGAACTGTGTTTTTAATGACATTCGTTCTTTAACCCAATTAACAGTGAAATGTGATTTGGAATTTATAAATCTTTTTATTAAGATTTAAAGGAAATTTTTCCAAAGTACAGTTTTCCAATTTAATACAATAAATTGGAATGGAATGGAATTCGATTTGATAATAATCGAAGTGAGCTTCTGTAGAGGAAGACTGTTAATATATATGGAATTTAAAAGATTTTGTCGTTATTCCATTTATATTATTAGTCGGATAGGGAAATTGACATTGACTTTATATTGATCTGTTTTTCGTGAAGATTCCATAATTAATGGAATGTGATTTTGGGTTTATTATGAACCATGTTTTAAACGACATTGGTTCTTTAACCCAGTTAAAGACAGGATTTCATGCCTAACATTGTATTTCGAACTGTATTTGTTGATCTCTGTTTAATATACATCTGTTTGGTGGCGTGGAATTTATTCTCTTGCTTAACACCCATCTCTGAGACGTATGAGCTCAAAGGTTATGTATCGGCAGAAATCAGTGGCACGGTGTAGATTGTCGATGCGGCATGTTGATTTCCCAAAGTTAAATAATCATTAATATTGATTTTTGGGAAGATTAAAACTAAGTGGAATTTTAATGAATCTTTAATTAGATTGAAATGTGAATTGATAATTTAAATTATCAAATTTGGGAAATGATCGAGAATGTAGTATCACCAGTTTTGCTCCAAGCGATAGTTAAATTTTTAATTAGATTCGAACCTGAAATGGTAATTAAATTTACGATAACACCATAGTGTTAGATATGGAGTATTACCAGTTTTTCTCCATTGGATGAATAAGTTGGGATTGGGAAATATAATAAATGATTACTTCAGTAAGGTGCGCTAATCCTGACTAGTTTGGATAAACCTTAATTTGGTTTGAATTGATATCCAAAGGAAGATTAAAGAATAAGTTTAAAGAATTTATCTTTGATAAAATTAATGGGAACCTTTCCCTAATGATGTGAATATTTGAATAAAGGAATATTCTGAATTGGAATGAGGCATATGTTGTGTTTATGTAGCACTTGTTTATAATATATTTGAGTTATTCGGAAATGCCGGGTTTATACCCATTCTGAATAACTGATTCGATGATAAGTTGAGGATGAAGACGGTGGTTTAAGACCGGAGTTCTTCACATCGTTTGGATGATTACTGATGTCTTGATTGGGTGGTGCATCTAAGACAAGGTAATAAGTGGTGATCGTCCAGACGTACTTGGAGATCGACCGGATATGCGAGGACCTCTCTCCTGTATTAGACATATGGGACAAGGAATAAGGTGCCTCCGGTTTCGTTCAGACCTAGAACGAACTAGTAAATGGATATGTGTCTAACATTGGATTTTATTCTGTGTTGATTGATCTCTATTAAATATATATCTGTTTGGTGGCGGAGAATTTATTCTCTTGCTTAACACCATTCTCTAAGACGTACGAGCTCAGAGGTTATACATCGATAGACATCAGTGGTTGATTGCCTGTGTGGCATGATGAGATGCAAATGTTCATGGCTTTTGTTGTAAAGCAGAGTCTTGTGGTTGATGATCAAAGCACGGCTTTAAATAGCGTAGCTTTATGTATAGCATTAATTCGCGAGCCTCACTCCTCGGTGTGAACCAGAAACGGGAGAGAACTACAGGGAGGACATGCGTTTCTTTCATGGTATGGAGTCCAGACAATTTTACTTATGTGGATGATGGAAAGCGAGGCACCTCGGTTATATCGGTCACTACGGGGCCGATGGATGATATGGTCGATATAATAACCATTACGCCCAATAGGGGGGGAAACGCATTGTTCAGGAATTACCAATCCTCAAACGTAAGAGAGGACCGGCCTTGAAGATCCAAGGTGCAGCTGCGACTGATCTTGAGACATAGTAGGCTAGATTGTCTCGAATTCGGTAAGGGCGATCCCTTGCCTTAGTTCACAGATAGAATCTAACTTCCGATACGACATTGTGCGGTTTTAATTATAGTACTAGTATGGCGACATGATATATGGTATCCATGTCGTCTATGATTGATACATTTGTGTTTGAAGATAATATGAACACAGTGCACTTATAATAGTATCAAATGATTTGTTCTAAACGTACCAAGCATGTTTGGCTATTATAAGGGAAAACTCTATCCTCCGGCTTCTGTTGCATTATGTGATGGGACCTGGGTCTTATAATAGCTTCATTTTTCCAAAATTCGTTGCGTTGTCTGTTTTATGCGTTGGTATTCTTAGCAGGAACCCGTTCTGTGTTATACAGCGTGGTCCCTTGATTTGCTTTATTTTTAAAAAAGTAAAGTTTTAAATAATTGTTTTAGTTCTCACACCATTCACATGACTGACTTGGAGTTTATTGTTTTAACCTAAACTCTGGGTGCCCCTATTTTCTACATGGGCAAGTAGGAGTTTAGTTTTGCAGATATTATATTCATAGGATCCTAGATTTACAGCTGGAACTATACTCGGAAAGCTCAGTATCCGTCACTACAAGAAAAATAGTAAATAGCAGCGGCAAAAAACGCTGCTAATCCGTCGCTAAACAGGCATTAGCGACGGATTTCCTACATAAAGGTATGGTCGACAAAAACCATGACGGTGTCTGTGTCAAATTTTGCGACGGAATTTAGCATGAATTTTCCGATAATTTACCGTCATTTTACTAATTTTATAACAAAAATAAATATTATTTATTAATTTATTTTTATTTTACTTTTTATTTATATACCGACGATTTACTGACGGATTATTAATTTAGTATAAAATATTATTTACAAAAATAGTCGGTAAACCCTTACTAATTACCAAGGGATTAGCGACAAAAAGTTTTAACAAAAAATCAGGCTTCTTTTTTTGTTGGTAAACCCTTACTATTCAGCATTTAACAAGCGGATGGTATAAGCAAATTATACAAAATAAACATAAACAATATGATAAAATTAACAATACGCTATAAGCAAATTATATAACAAATCATTTCAATCTGTGAATTATTTCTTCCAACTACGAAAACAAAGCTACAAAAATTTAATTTGAACAACATTCTTTACTACAAAACAACAACTCAAAGACATAAACTGCAAATCAATTTCAATCTACACCATTATTTGTAGCATTGTTCCACTTCCTCTTCATTTCGAAGCATAATCAACACCATCTTCCTTTCGAAGCATAATCAATACCGCCTTCAACACACAATATTTTTCGTCAAAAGAAAGAACAGGAGATCAGAAGCATCATTTATCCTCCTCCACTTCAACCCACCAAAATAAGCCTTGAAGACTTGAAATTCTTTGGATATAGTAAGACCATCTATAGTAGCAAGGCATATGAGCTCCCCTCTAAACACAAAGAGATAGTGAATCTGAAACTCTTCAACCAAGCAGACATTAGCTCATGACAACAGAATAGAAACTAAAAAATATGTTTATGTTGTAACCGAGCAGACAGTTTAAATTAAACAAAGGAGATATATTCAATATAGGGGTATGATATAACTATAAAGGCTTATAAAAAGAATACTTTTCTAAAATTAGTACAATTTAGTACTTTATCCAGCAACGCTATCTCTTCTTTTTACCTTAAGTGGTCCCAAAGGCTAAAACTAGTAATGTACTATGGGAGAACTTCAATTATATTCAAGTCATCAGTAATTAGTTGGGTAATATTTGCTTATGGAAAAATAGGAGGGTACCAATTGATTAAGCAGTGGAAAAGATACTTCATCATAACACAATATGGCTTGTCTGCCTCCTTAGTCATAAACACTGAAATAGAAGAAGCCACCAAGAAGAAAATACTGAAATCCATTTGATTGTCAAGTTGTGTTTTTTTCATTTAATTTTTTAAAAAAAATAAACATTAAAGAAAAAAAATCATCCCATTGTTTTTGGAGGGTGACAAATACGGTCATCTTTTACCAACTATTAACAATTTTTGTGCAGTGATGTTGCTTAAAGCATATAGAAAGTTAGGACAAAAATAGTGCAATATAGTATATACATACACTATGACTGCACATCAAAAGTATAAAGAATATTGGTGGTACCAGTGAAGTATAACACCAATTTGGTTGGACCAGAGTGAGTGACATCCTCAACCTATACAAAGAATTAGAAAAAATTACACATATTTTACCATAACAAAATCAACAAGAAACAATTAATATGTTCAAGAAGAAAGAACCTGGCTAACACCATCTCAACCTTAAGGTTTCCACAATCTTTCCATGTGCAGAACACAGAACACAATCCTGTTTGTACAAATTCAAAACTAAAATTTCAGATTAATTTCAACGTGAAGAAAAATAAATTTTAGATATAATTTTAGCAATGAACCAAGGACTCATAAAATTAAAAGGAATAATTAGTAAGTCCAATGTCAAATTCAGTAAAGGAAATATCGATAATCCATAAGATTGCAGATGCCATACATTAGTTTGTATGCTAGTATCACTTTTACTCCACAGATTTACTACATACACTAAAACATTTAAATATATAATTATATGATAACAATATATATATATATATATAAAAGAGACAGCGCAAGCATATATGGATTATACACTGCGCCCTCTCCACTAGCAGATGTAAATAACTCCAAAACTGTCATCTCCAACTTAATTCAGTGAAAATTTTGTTTCCAGCAACATAAAATGACTCAGTTATCAAATGGACCAAATAACATACTTAAGTTCATACAAACTTTCCTTTCATTTAAATACACAGTGCCTAAGTGACCATATAAATGGTTCACTGAATACATATATCAATATTCGGCAAATTCACATCATTTTAATAGCATACAGTGAGTAACTTATATGTAAATCTATTACCCAGTTTACACAATATAATTAGTACACAACATTATTAAACTCAAATACACAAAATCTTGCATCTGCAATTACATATTGACTTCTATGCATCCTAACAGTCCAATTCTTTACTCCATTACACAGCTGAAACAAGCAATCCATACCTGTAAAACAAACCCCGGACTGCCTCGTTCGAATGAGACACCCCAGAGATTGCATGGGCAATCAACAGGGTCAGACATAAAACGTCTGGTATGAGTGTATTTTATAATGTATGGTGTTCTAGGTATACAGATAATTCATTACAGTTTTAAGCAATATTTAATATCATGTTAAAAACTGCCTATCCTATATTACAATAAGTTAAAAGTTCACTTTACAAAGCCCTTACATATAAAACTGTCTAAACGATTTATATTTAGCAGATTATTTGTTTGCTAAATACACACATTTGTGTTAATCAAACTGTCTGAACATACGAATAACAGGTATTTAAGCTAACAGGGACATACTATATCATACTTGGTTTACAGTTTAATCTAAGCATACAACAGGTTAGGTGTTCATCCTACAATACACATATATGTACTGCAGGTCATGGGCTTACCATTTTATAAACATATATATACTAAACTGCCTAAATGTTTACATAATAGGTCATGTATTCCTCAAATCAACACATATGTATCACTGTTTAAGCAAATATATGTATAGCATCCCTTGCTTTCTTCAATCAGACACTAATGTATTTCTGTTTAAACAAATATATGTATATATACATAGTAGACCACGAGTAACATTATGCATGTACTCTAAACTGACTAAACAATGCATAGCAAGTCATTTATTCATCATACAATGTGCATATATATATATATATATACATATACATATAAATATATATATATATATATATATCCATTCGACTCTCATCTGGCATTTCTATCAAAATTAAATTCCTTTTTCTGAAGATATATTACCTATCTAAGCATCAACAAAGAATGCATTCAATCATTCAATATACAAACATTTCCCACATTAATCTGTATTTATCAACTGGTGTTTGTGCTTGTCACAAACTTCCCTTTCTATAATTTACTGAATATCACATGATGATCTTTATACTTCAGGTTTTTCTAGCAGGTAAACTAAATAGTTCATATACATAAACATGTAACCAATCCAATATACAAAATAAATCATGCATTGGCAACCAAGCATCCAAGCACCAGACAACTAATCGAATTTAATTGTTCAATTTCCCCAGTTCCTTAAGTTGATCTGGTCTGTATTCCTTATTCTCCTGTATTCGTACCCAATCCTGATATGAATATCCAAATAAAATCTCACTACTTTCACCATTTACTTATGCACAACAATCAGTAATATGCAATTTATTCAAAGGTCATTCATCCCAGACATAACCCTAATCTATACATTCAGTTTGCAACCATAAAACAGCTAGAAAAGCATCAATCACTAACTAAATCGGTGTGCCATTCAAGCAATAAAGCATCCATCACAGAAATCAATTTAAAACTAACACACGATTCACACATTCAGTATATAGCTGTCGCTCAACTGAGCATACAGCAAGCGGTACAAGGAATACGGCTACATATAGAGGTCTTAGTACCAAGTAAAACGGGAGAAAATACACTCACCGAGGGTGTAATCTTGATTTTGTGCTTCCCAAGCTTGATTAGGCCTTCGATTTCACAGATCTGTTATTGCTTCTCATCCAGAATCCTTTCCTTACGTGAATCCATCTCCAATCTGCAGCGAGACGATTAACATCTGATTTTCCCCAATCCGGTTTTTCTCTAGGGCTTGCGGCCATTTTTGTTTCTATTAATTTTTTTGAACGAGAGGAATGAAAATGAAATGGTCGGCTAATTTTATTTTTCTTTTACCCGTTAAGATATTAGGGTTTTCCCCTTGCCAAATGTCCACTTTGTCCCTAGGTTTTCCATTTAACAATTTTAAACCTATTTTATAATACTTAAGCAAACTTTTATATCACTTAATCAAATCTTTCATGGTTCACACAATACACAACTAATATGTGTATTTTCATATCAACTTAACTACTTATATTTATACATATGCAAAGAACCATATTATTCTTCATACATATAAATAAATTTACTGATCAAATAATACTATTTTAAAGCTATAAAAATTGGGGTTATCACAAAGTTTCAAATTTTGGTTTATAAATTTTATGAATTTTCAAATTTTAATTTAACAAATTTTAGAATTTCAAAAATAATAAAATATAATTAACAATTATAATTAGCATGTAATAAAAAAAATTGGAATTAACAAGAGAAAATTAGTTACTAATTATTATTTATTTACAATTAATTATTAAGTTAAAATTGTGAGTTCTGGAATTTATGTGAAACTTACTTATTAATTACTAAGTAAAAACACAAATGAAAAACATTTCACAAACAATAAATACAAAAGTCCAAAAAAAAAAATTCAATTATTTATCAAATAATACGTACCAATCAATTTCTTAAAAGCAAATATGTACTAATAATTTCTTGATATTAATTTAATTAATCGTTTTAAAGACTATTAAATAATCACTGATTATCAAAACAAAATTAATAAACATCGAACAACAATGTATTTTATTAATTACTATTACCTCTTATTTATATTATAAGTAATTAATAATTAATCAGCATTAATTTTCAAAAAAAAAAAAATTTAATCAGCATTAACTATTGAATTTTATTTACTTCTAATAGTTATTATTGATTATTAATTACTAATGTATTATTAACATTAATTGTTTAAAATTTAAATTTACTAATTAATTACTAAGTAAAAACACAAATTTAAAACATTTTATAAATAATAAATATAAAACTTCGTTTAAAATCTCTTGGAAAACTGCAGGAAAAATAGCTTCAAAATTATGTCGACGGTAATCCGACTCTATTAGCAGTATTTAGCGTTAAATATTTTATGACGGTAAAATGCTGCAATTTTCATTGATTTAGCGACAGAATTACTATTCGACGGTAATAATTTATAATAAGGTGACATACAAAATCCAAAATATTTTCTCTTACAAAGCCCACGAAAATCCATCGCTAATTAGCAACGGAATTTTCCGCTGCTAAAAATCTGTCGCTATTCTCGGTTTTTCTTGTAGTGCGTGTATTTCCTTCAGTTGTGTTATGTATTATTTTTCCGCTGCATTGTAATTTTAAATCTCTGATACTTGTCAAATGTATGTTATTTATTCACACTCTATTATATTCTTGTACTCTGATGTTATTGTTATAATAATAACAATGAAACGTTCTGCTGTTTGTGTTCTGATTGTCGTGTTCGTGACTCAATCCGCCTTCATCTATCTCTTTGGAGATAGAAGGAGTTTGGGTCGTTTCAGCTTGGTATCAAATCTTTGGTTTACAGAGCTCGAGAACAAGACACACTAGAACCAAATGAAAGAATTCATCAGAGATTGGATTAGTAATATCCAATAGGAATGACTCGTTAGAGATGGGATCAGTAGTATCCTAAAATGAGTTGAAAGAGTGTTATTTTTAAAATAAAAATAAAAACAAAATTTGTTTTGAAAATTTAAACCCTATTATGCTTATTTGAGTATTTTATTTTATATTGAATTTGGACAATCGAGTATATGAAGATTCTGCATATACGCCTTGCAAACGTGTATACAAAGCCTTAAATATACTGGATAGATATAGAATCACACTCTAGTCACCCGAAGATGATTTTGATGATAGTGTACACATCATCAGTATTTTTGTTTGAGTTTCGAAAGTGTGATAACTATATATTTCCAACTGACTAGTGTGAGAATCAAAACTAGACAAGGTTTATTGTCTGTGATTTGCAGTGAAAATATGATTTTGACTATATATTAAAAGTTTATGTTTGAAAAGCTAATTAACTAATTGATTATTGGATGTGTTGTTTGATTATTAGTTTAACTAATAAAATTATAGAACCAATATGATAATGGAAAGTTAAATTTAGCCAAATTTTGAATTGAATTGAAAATTGTTTGAAATTGCATACATGTACATATATATGTGTGAACAGGTCATAGCATGGTAGCTAAGAAGAGAAATAAAATTGTATACCTGACAAATAGGTACATGTTTACTAATTTATTGGGTTTTGATGAATTTATGAGCCGCTTGGGCTTTTCTTTTTCTTTTGGATTGGTGAGGGCCCTGTGAGGCTAGTTGCGGTATTAAAGGTCTCCTCATACAAAGGAGGTTATGGCGAAATTTTTCAAAAAATTATGGTGTTAGCCAAATTTTTGAGAAATTAGAAATTCTTAGAAACTGAAAAGTTGAAGAATGAAAGTTGAGTTGATTAGTTAAACAACTTTCAACTCCATTCCTTTTCGAGGATGAAAAGATTTTGTAACAACCCGAAAATCTGGGCCAGTTTAAAATTTTTATTTTGGCAATTTTAGCGAATTTTGAATATTTAAAATGAATTATTTTAAATAATATCTACGAGAAAATTTATTTTGAATATAATTCGAACGTATATATTATATACGTCGTCGTTAGAATATAAATATTTATATATAATTATAAATAGAATCGAAAATGGCGCGGTAGTTCGATAATTCGATTTCAAACTTCAATTGAATGTATCGGGTGCAAAACAATCCGGATTTTAGTGAAACCAAAAACATTGGTATCTAATTGTGAATATCTTTCCAACGAATCCGAAAAATCAAGATTTCATATCGGGAAGCAAAAGATATGTCCAGTTGAAAATTCTGAATAGTCGCTATGGAATTCAGGCCCTTAAAAATGGACATTTTGCAAACGACCTTAGATTTCGACGAAACCAGTTTTGTTGGGTCTGTGGTGTAAAGTTATTGCTAGGTTTCAAATTTCATAATTTTTCGAATCAATATGTGAGCGTGGCAAAGGAAAACGCGTTTGACCAGTTTCAGTTGATTTTAATCGACTAGAAATTGGCCATTTTTCAAACGGCCTCAGAATTCGACGAAACTAGTTTTGTTAGGACCGTATCGTCAATACGAAGCTAGAAAATATTTTTCTAGAATTTTTCGTGTTCGTATGTGGCCCCGGTAATTTGAAATGTACGTTTAAAATTCAATAAAATGATTTAAATGAAAATTTAACAGAAACTGATTCAAACAGTCGAATCAGCCTACGTGGCATATCCCATTGTGTTCGGAATGGGGGTTAAACGCTATGGACGACAGGCGGTGGGCCTCGTTTAGATGACATATGTGAAAGTCATCTTTTAAAAATAATTAAATAATAAATATATATATATTTTTCATATAACCCCCCTTTTCTCAAATCGATTTCAAACAAAAAAAAAAAAGGCGACGGGGTGGGGGGCGATTCACCGCCGCCACGACCAGCGAGGCCGCCGCGCCTCAGGCGCCGCCTCCCAGGAGGACCACCGCCCTCCTCCGCTTCAAACCCGACCCTCTGCCCTCTCCTCTCCCTCCTCCCAACTCGCGAAGCTCTAAACCCACCGCACCCTCAAAACCCCACCGCGAAGACCACCACCGTCCACCTGTGCTCGACCGCCGCAGCCCCTGCAAGCCCAGTGACCACCTCCGACGCGCCGCTCCCGTCGGCCCCTCTTCGACAGTACGTTCTCTTGGTTTATTTAATTTAAAAATTGTTTTAAATTCCTAATTTTTATAAATTATGAATTGTATACATGAAAAAGGTTAGATTTTTGGTTAAAGAATAAACAAATTAGATTTTAAATAAAAAGCTAGAATTTTTATGAGATGAAAGTTCGAATTTTTATAAGGTAAAGAAGGTTAAAAATATGATTTTTATATTTTTAAAGAATTAAAAATATGGTTTTTATATTTTTAAAGAATTAAAAATATAATCTTTACTATATAGAAGATGTAAAAATATGATTTTTGGTTAGGTAGAGAGTTAAAAATATAATTTTTACATGATAGGAATATTAAAAATATCATCTTTATATGTGTAGAAGAATAAAGATGAGATTTTATAAAGATGAAATCTTTGAATTTGAAAAGGCGAAGTCTATGTTTTTATAAAGGCGAAATCTTTATATGGAAAATAGCGTGATAGAAATATAATTTTTATCTATCTAACATAGTAATAAAAGGTTGATTTTTATATATTGAACTTCGAAATAAAAATAGGATTTTTATATGTTGAACTTCGAAATAAAAATAGGATTTTTATATGTTGAACTTCGAAATAAAAATAGGATTTTTATATGTTGAACTTCGAAATAAAAATAAGATTTTTATATGTTGAACTTCGAAATAAAAATAGGATTTTTATATGTTGAACTTCGAAATAAAAATAGGATTTTTATATGTTGAACTTCGAAATAAAAATAGGATTTTTATATGTTGAACTTCGAAATAAAAATAGGATTTTTATATGTTGAACTTCGAAAGAAAAATATGATTTTTATATATAGAACTTCGAAAGAAAAATTAGATTTTGATATATTGAATGGCGTAGTAAAAATTCGATTTTTAAATATTGAGTAGCAAAGTAAAAATTCGATTTTTACATATGTAGAGAATACGGGCGAAGAAAGTGATAAGAGACGAGAACAGTGAAGATTTTCTGCATTGGAAGAGCCGTGGAGCTAGGATAGGTATCTGTGAGAATTTCTCACCTTTCAATTTCATTTCTATTTATATATATATACTAGGATGCAGACGGTGCTTAGTAGCACCCGACACAACCGTCCACAGACCATGGACTTGTTTGTTTGGTTGCATAGCTTAGTTATATGATTTGATTTGAATTTGGTTGTTGGGTGAATTTGATTGATGTGTGAATGGCGTGGGCCTTCACTAGACCGGGGATAAGGCTAGGCCTTGTCCCGTTTCTAGTATCGTGCCGTTATGCCGCCGAAATTTTCTAAAATAAGTTAGAAAAATAAAAATATCATTTTATTTAAAGAATGAATTGAATAGAAATTCATATGTTGGAATAAAATGTTTTGTCGTTAAAAATATACTTTTTAACGTGAATGTGAATAAATAAATATTCATGTACAAACCAGATGGTTTGTTTATGTACACCTATTTGAAGGACATTGATTGGGTCGATAAATTTTACACATCGCCCAACTGCACAAATAAAATCTGTGTTTGATTGTTTGAAACCCCACACGGGTGTTAGGATGAAATTTGAAGTTCACTCATCCTGATTGATTAAATATGTCGATCGATCGATTGACAGGCTGTTATAAGCGTTGAATATGTATATTTGATGCTTGTACAGTGTAGAATGCACTTTGGATGATGGTTGACTATTCATCGTTGTTGATATATACATGTGTTGTAGAAAATCCATATAATTAACATTATATGGTAATTGATTGGGCCTCATTCCAGTTTTGAAAAAGAAATATTTGAAAAAGAAATATTTGAAAAAGAAATATTTGAAAATAGAATATTTGAAAAAAAGAAATATTTGAAAAAGAAATATTTGAGATAGAAATATTCGAAATAGAATATTTGAAAATAGAAACATATGAAGCCGTGTTGATTAGATTGACGCCATTTTGACGTGAACGATATTTATATCGACTTTATTCATTTTAAAATGAATATTGAAAAGTGATTTCGAAATCGACGATTTCGAAATGAAATGAATTGAATCGACGATTTCGAAATGAATTGAATTGAAAACGATTTCGAAATGAATTGAATTGAAAACGATTTCGAAATGAATTGAATTGAAAACGATTTCGAAATGAATTGAATTGAAAACGATTTCGAAATGAATTGAATTGAAAACGATTTCGAAATGAATTGAATTGAAAACGATTTCGAAATGAATTGAATTGAAAACGATTTCGAAATGAATTGAAAATGAATTCAAATTGAATTGAAATTTGAATTGAATAGAAATGAATTTTGAAACGAATTTATAAAGAAGAATTCAATTTCGATTTGAATTGAAATGGAAGTTGAAATTGCTTTTGAAACGAATTTAAAACTATTTATATAATTTGTTTTAAATGAAAATCGACGATATATATATTATATATATTATATATATAATATAATGGCCTGAATAGAACGCGCCGCGCCGCGGCAGTTCGTGAATTTCGACCATTTATTTCAAACGGACATTACGGGAGATCCGACCGTCGGATTCTCCTAAAACCGGAACCTTTGGGTTCGTATCGAAAAGAGCTTTCTAACGAATATTAGAAATTTGAAATCTAATGGTTGGATTTGGAGATACGTCAAATCAAATTTGAAAAAGGTCGCTGTAAGTGCAGTTCGATGGCCATTGATGGAAATCGACTGTACGGGCCTTGATAAAATTATTAAAAATAGTAATAATTTGTGTAAAATCATAAGAAATGATTTGTGAAGATTTGGGATGAAAAACTCCATATCTGAAAAGATAAAAATAGATTTTTATCGAAATGAACTAGTTTTGAACTAGAATTATAATTCTATTTATTTTTAAATAAATAAATTGAATTTAAAAAGGGTTTTAAAAATAACCAAAATATCCAATGATTGCATTGGAGTGGATTTGAATCGAAATTGTCTTCGGAATATTTCGATGTTGGAATTCGTGATTATACAGGTGTTGTTATGGAAATTTGAAAGATATATATTTATATCGTTATTTCCAATACGACATTTGTTAGTCATAGAATTCGATATTGAATATAACCCAATATATTTTCTATTCAGAGCCTTGTATTGAATATCGAATGTGATTTGGGTTTGTCGTGAATGGTGTCTTCACTAACACTGTTCTTGAACCCAGTTGAGAAATGATTAAATCTTTTTATTTAGATTTAATGAAGTGTACCAATTAAATAATATTTAATTGGAATTGAATTGATATTGATTTTTGGGTTTATCGTGAACAGTGTTTTAAATAACACTTGTTCTTTAACCCGATAATTAATGAATGTGACTTTGGGTTTATCGTGAACCGTGTTTTTAAATGACACGGATTCTTTAACCCAGTTAACGATTAAAACTAAGTGGAGTTTTAATGAATCTTTAATTAGATTGAAATGATCGAAAATGGAGTATCACCAGTTTTGCTCCAGGCGATAGTTAAATCTTTAATTAGATTTGAACGTGAAATAGTAATTGAATTTACCAATAACACCGTGGTGTTAGATATGAAGTATTACCAGTTTTACTTCATGGGATGAATAGGTTGGGATTGGGAAATTAAAACAAATGATTACTTCAGTAAGTTTCGTTAATCCCGACTAGTTGAATTGATATTCAAAAATAGATTATAGAATAAATTCAAGAAATTTATCTTGGATAAAATTAATGGGAACCTTTCCCTATGAATGTGAAATTTAGAAACTAACTGTCGGTTAGCCAAGCAGAATGGTTTTATGGATATTGATCTGATGTTGGTTTCGGCCTTCGGGGTTTATATTTGGGAAATTATTCTCTTGATTAATTTACGGTTAGTGACTGATGAGTTGGAATGAGGCGTATGTTGTGTTTGTGTAACACTTATTTAAAATATACGCGAGTTATTCGGAAAGACCGGGTTTATCCCATTCTGGATAACTGATACGACGATAAGTCGAAGATGAAGACGATGGTCGAAGACCGGAGTTCTTCACGTCGTTTGGGTGATAACTGATGATCTTGATTGGGCTGTACACCCAAGAAGATGGAAACAGTTGGTGATCGTCCAGACGTACTTGGAGATCGATGGATATGCGGGGTACTAGGTGCCTCCGGTTTCGTTCAGACCCAGAACGGACTTGTAAATGGACTGTGTGTCTGACATTGGATTTTAGTCTGTGTGATTGATCTCTATTAAATATATATCTGTTTGGCGGCGGAGAATTTATTCTCTTGCTTAACGCCCTTCTCTGAGACGTACGAGCTCAGGGGTTATATATTGATGGATATCAAACGCATGGAGTGAATTGCCTGTGTGGCATGCCTAAGTGGCAATTGATCGAGGATTCTGTTGAAAAGCAAAGTCTTGTGGTGATGATCAAAGCACGGCCTTTGTGGCGTAGCTTTGTGTAATGTTTGCTTCGCGAGTTTCACACCCGGTATGAACCAAAAACGGGAGGGGACATTAGGGAGGACTTGCGTTTCTTTCTAGCTAGAAGTGGCGTCAGTGGTTTTACACGCCCTGAAGAGTTTGACTTATGTGGTTGTTGCTGTTGCGAGGCGCCTCGGATTGATCGGTCGTTCTCGAACCGATGGAGTCATTTAGTTGGCTCATTTACGCCCTAAAGGGCGGAGAAACGTATTGTTCAGGAACTATAATCCACATCGGTGGACCGGCCCTGACGATCCAAGGGGCAGTTGCGGCTGCTCCGGAGACATGGGCTAGATTGTCTCGAATCGGTTGAGGACTATCTTTTGCCTCGGTTCATAGACGGAAATCCAATTTCCAAACACGTGACTTTGCGGTTTTATTTGTAAACCTATATATGGTGACATAGTGGCATGGGACGCTCATGTCGCCTATGATTGATACTTATGATTTGAAGTTGTTTTATACACTATGCACTTATAATAGTATCAAACGATTTGTTTTAACCGTATCAAGCATTCTTTGGCTGTTATAAGGGAAAACCCTATCCTCGGCTGCGTTGCATTGTGTGATGGGACCTGGGTCTTATAACAGCTTCATTTTTCTTTATTTAGCATTGCGCTGTTGGTTTTATGCACTGGTATTCTTGGGAGGAAACCCGTTCCGTGTTATACGGCGTGGTCCCTTGATTTACCTAACTTTAAAAACAAAGATTAACTGTTTTAGTTCTCACACCAGTCCCATGACTGACCTGGAGTTTATTGTTTTAACCTAAACTCTGGGTGCCTCTATTTTGACACGGGCAGCTAGTAGTTTTGGTTTTGCAGATTTATATTCACAGGATCCTAGTTTACAGCTGGAATGATATCCGGAAAGCTTTGTATCCGTATATCTCTTCTAGTTGTGTATTGTATTATTTTCCGCTGCTATGTATTAATATGTAATTTAAATCTCTGATATTTCTGTGTAATATTTATTCATTTATACTCTGTATATTCTTGTAATCTGATGCATTGTTGTAATATACAATGAAATGTTCTTTCGTATGCGTTTTGTTGTGGCTTGTTCTCAAACGATAGGGCGTTTCGAACGGCCTGGATCGGTTTAGCGACTGGTTCGGACCGAGCGAAATTCCTTCTCGTCACAGTTGGTATCGGAGCTTTGGTTTACAAAGAAGAGAACAAGGCACATTAGAACCATACGAAAGAATTCATCAGATATTGGATTAGTAAAATCCAATGGGAATGACTCGTTAGAGATGGGATCAGTAGTATCCTAGAACGAGTGTGAAGAGTAAATTTTTAAAGTGAAAACAAATTTTTGTTTTGAAAATTTAAATCAATTATTCGTATTTGATTATCTATTTATATTGAGTTGGACAGTCCAGTATATAAAGATTTTGCGTATACGTCTGATCCACGTGTATTTGAAATTTTAATATATTGGATAGATATAGCAACACACTCTAGTCGCCCGAAGATGATATTGATGATAGCGATCGCATCATCAACATTTATATTCGTGTTTCGAAGGTGTGATTTCTATATATTTCCATTAGACTGGTGTGAGAACCAAATCTAATATAGGTAGAGTACATTGTTGTGAATTGGCATCAAAAACATGATTTTTGTATATGTATCAAAATTATGAATTTGAATCTCTAATTCACTAATTGATTGATGTTTGTGTTGTTTGTTTATTTGGTTGATAATTTTTAGCCATTTAGCCTAATTGTATCAAATATTGAACTATATTGAAAATTGGTCGCATTTGCTTGCATATACATATACTTACATTGAACAGGTCATAGCAAGGAGGCTAGAGCCAGAGAATAAAATTTGTTTGCCCGACAAATAGGTACATGTTTACTACATAATTTCCTGTTTCGTTTGGGTGATGATGATTTTATGAGCCTATTGGCTAGCCGCTTGGCTTTTTCTTTTTCTTTTTGAGATCTGAAGGACCGGGGAAGCTATTTGAAATTCCCCGATGCTCCCGGTGCAGGGGAGGTTATGGCGAAATTTTTTGAAAATTTAGGGTGTTAGCCAAATTTTTGAAATTTTGAAAATTCTCAGAAACTGAAAAGTTGGAGAATGGAAGCCAGACCGAACGTAGAGTTGAATAATCAAACCACTTTCGACTTTGTTCCTTTTCGGGGGCGAAAAGTTTTAAGTGGGGGAGATTGTAACAACCCGAAAATCTGGGCCAGTTTAAAATTTTTATTTTGGCAATTTTAGCGAATTTTGAATATTTAAAATGAATTATTTTAAATAATATCGACGAGAAAATTTATTTTGAATATAATTCGAACGTATATATTATATACGTCGTCGTTAGAATATAAATATTTATATATAATTATAAATAGAATCGAAAATGGCGCGGTAGTTCGATAATTCGATTTCAAACTTCAATTGAATGTATCGGGTGCAAAACAATCCGGATTTTAGTGAAACCAAAAACATTGGGATCTAATTGTGAATATCTTTCCAACGAATCCGAAAAATCAAGATTTCATATCGGGAAGCAAAAGATATGTCCAGTTGAAAATTCTGAATAGTCGCTATGGAATTCAGGCCCTTAAAAATGGACATTTTGCAAACGACCTTAGATTTCGACGAAACCAGTTTTGTTGGGTCCGTGGTGTAAAGTTATTGCTAGGTTTCAAATTTCATAATTTTTCGAATCAATATGTGAGCGTGGCAAAGGAAAACGCGTTTGACCAGTTTCAGTTGATTTTAATCGACTGGAAATTGACCATTTTTCAAACGGCCTCAGAATTCGACGAAACTAGTTTTGTTAGGACCGTATCGTCAATACGAAGCTAGAAAATATTTTTCTAGAATTTTTCGTGTTCGTATGTGGCCCCGGTAATTTGAAATGTACGTTTAAAATTCAATAAAATGATTTAAATGAAAATTTAACAGAAACTGATTCAAACAGTCGAATCAGCCTACGTGGCATATCCCATTGTGTTCGGAATGGGGGTTAAACGCTATGGACGACAGGCGGTGGGCCTCGTTTAGATGACATATGTGAAAGTCAACTTTTAAAAATAATTAAATAATAAATAATAAATATATATATATTTTTCATATAACCCCCCTTTTCTCAAATCGATTTCAAACAAAAAAAAAAAAGGCGACGGGGTGGGGGGCGATTCGCCGCCGCCACGACCAGCGAGGCCGCCGCGCCTCAGGCGCCGCCTCCCAGGAGGACCACCGCCCTCCTCCGCTTCAAACCCGACCCTCTGCCCTCTCCTCTCCCTCCTCCCAACTCGCGAAGCTCTAAACCCACCGCACCCTCAAAACCCCACCGCGAAGACCACCACCGTCCACCTGTGCTCGACCGCCGCAGCCCCTGCAAGCCCAGTGACCACCTCCGACGCGCCGCTCCCATCGGCCCCTCTTCGACAGTATGTTCTCTTGGTTTATTTAATTTAAAAATTGTTTTAAATTCCTAATTTTTATAAATTATGAATTGTATACATGAAAAAGGTTAGATTTTTGGTTAAAGAATAAACAAATTAGATTTTAAATAAAAAGTTAGAATTTTTATGAGATGAAAGTTCGAATTTTTATAAGGTAAAGAAGGTTAAAAATATGATTTTTATATTTTTAAAGAATTAAAAATATGGTTTTTATATTTTTAAAGTATTAAAAATATAATCTTTACTATATAGAAGATGTAAAAATATGATTTTTGGTTAGGTAGAGAGTTAAAAATATAATTTTTACATGATAGGAATATTAAAAATATCATCTTTATATGTGTAGAAGAATAAAGATGAGATTTTATAAAGATGAAATCTTTGAATTTGAAAAGGCGAAGTCTATGTTTGTATAAAGGCTAAATCTTTATATGGAAAATAGCGTGATAAAAATATAATTTTTATCTATCTAACATAGTAATAAAAGGTTGATTTTTATATATTGAACTTCGAAATAAAAATAGGATTTTTATATGTTGAACTTCGAAATAAAAATAGGATTTTTATATGTTGAACTTCGAAATAAAAATAGGATTTTTATATGTTGAACTTCGAAATAAAAATAGGATTTTTATATGTTGAACTTCGAAAGAAAAATTAGATTTTGATATATTGAATGGCGTAGTAAAAATTCGATTTTTAAATATTGAGTAGCAAAGTAAAAATTCGATTTTTACATATGTAGAGAATACGGGCGAAGAAAGTGATAAGAGACGAGAACAGTGAAGATTTTCTGCATTGGAAGAGCCGTGGAGCTAGGATAGGTATCTGTGAGAATTTCTCACCTTTCAATTTCATTTCTATTTATATATATATACTAGGATGCAGACGGTGCTTAGTAGCACCCGACACAACCGTCCACAGACCATGGACATGTTTGTTTGGTTGCATAGCTTAGTTATATGATTTGATTTGAATTTGGTTGTTGGGTGAATTTGATTGATGTGTGAATGGCGTGGGCCTTCACTAGACCGGGGATAAGGCTTGGCCTTGTCCCGTTTCTAGTATCGTGCCGTTATGCCGCCAAAATTTTCTAAAATAAGTTAGAAAAATAAAAATATCATTTTATTTAAAGAATGAATTGAATAGAAATTCATATGTTGGAATAAAATGTTTTGTCGTTAAAAATATACTTTTTAACGTGAATGTGAATAAATAAATATTCATGTACAAACCAGACGGTTTGTTTATGTACACCTATTTGAAGGACATTGATTGGGTCGATAAATTTTACACATCGCCCAACTGCACAAATAAAATCTGTGTTTGATTGTTTGAAACCCCACACGGGTGTTAGGATGAAATTTGAAGTTCACTCATCCTGATTGATTAAATATGTCGATTGATCGATTGACAGGCTGTTATAAGCGTTGAATATGTATATTTGATGCTTGTACAGTGTAGAATGCACTTTGGATGATGGTTGACTATTCATCGTTGTTGATATATACATGTGTTGTAGAAAATCCATATAATTAACATTATATGGTAATTGATTGGGCCTCATTCCAGTTTTGAAAAAGAAATATTTGAAAAAGAAATATTTGAAAATAGAATATTTGAAAAAAAGAAATATTTGAAAAAGAAATATTTGAGATAGAAATATTCGAAATAGAATATTTGAAAATAGAAACATATGAAGCCGTGTTGATTAGATTGACGCCATTTTGACGTGAACGATATTTATATCGACTTTATTCATTTTAAAATGAATATTGAAAAGTGATTTCGAAATCGACAATTTCGAAATGAAATGAATTGAATCGACGATTTCGAAATGAATTGAATTGAAAACGATTTCGAAATGAATTGAATTGAAAACGATTTCGAAATGAATTGAATTGAAAACGATTTCAAAATGAATTGAATTGAAAACGATTTCGAAATGAATTGAATTGAAAACGATTTCGAAATGAATTGAAAATGAATTCAAATTGAATTGAAATTTGAATTGAATAGAAATGAATTTTGAAACGAATTTATAAAGAAGAATTCAATTTCGATTTGAATTGAAATGGAAGTTGAAATTGCTTTTGAAACGAATTTAAAACTATTTATATAATTCGTTTTAAATGAAAATCGACGATATATATATTATATGTATTATATATATAATATAATGGCCTGAATAGAACGCGCCGCGCCGCGGCAGTTCGTGAATTTCGACCATTTATTCAAACGGACATTACGGGAGATCCGACCGTCGGATTCTCCTAAAACTGGAACCGTTGGGTTCGTATCGAAAAGAGCTTTCTAACGAATATTAGAAATTTGAAATCTAACGGTTGGATTTGGAGATACGTCCAAATCAAATTTGAAAAAGGTCGCTGTAAGTGCAGTTCGATGGCCATTGATGGAAATCGACTGTACGGGCCTTGATAAAATTATTAAAAATAGTAATAATTTGTGTAAAATCATAAGAAATGATTTGTGAAGATTTGGGATGAAAAACTCCATATCTGAAAAGATAAAAATAGATTTTTATCAAAATGAACTAGTTTTGAACTAGAATTATAATTCTATTTATTTTTAAATAAATAAATTGAATTTAAAAAGGGTTTTAAAAATAACCAAAATATCCAATGATTGCATTGGAGTGGATTTGAATCGAAATTGTCTTCGGAACATTTCGATGTTGGAATTCGTGATTATACAGGTGTTGTTATGGAAATTTGAAAGATATATATTTATATCGTTATTTCCAATACGACATTTGTTAGTCGTAGAATTCGATATTGAATATAAGCCGATATATTTTCTATTCAGAGCCTTGTATTGAATATCGAATGTGATTTGGGTTTGTCGTGAATGGTGTGTTCACTAACACTGTTCTTGAACCCAGTTGAGAAATGATTAAATATTTTTATTTAGATTTAATGAAGTGTACCAATTAAATAATATTTAATTGGAATTGAATTGATATTCATTTTTGGGTTTACCGTGAACAGTGTTTTAAATAACACTTGTTCTTTAACCCGATAATTAATGAATGTGACTTTGGGTTTATCGTGAACCGTGTTTTTAAATGACACGGATTCTTTAACCCAGTTAACGATTAAAACTAAGTGGAGTTTTAATGAATCTTTAATTAGATTGAAATGATCGAAAATGGAGTATCACCAGTTTTGCTCCAGGCGATAGTTAAATCTTTAATTAGATTTGAACGTGAAATAGTAATTGAATTTACCAATAACACCGTGGTGTTAGATATGAAGTATTACCAGTTTTACTTCATGGGATGAATAGGTTGGGATTGGGAAATTAAAACAAATGATTACTTCGGTAAGTTTCGTTAATCCCGACTAGTTGAATTGATATTCAAAAATAGATTATAGAATAAATTCAAGAAATTTATCTTGGATAAAATTAATGGGAACCTTTCCCTATGAATGTGAAATTTAGAAACTAACTGTCGGTTAGCCAAGCAGAATGGTTTTCTGGATATTGATCTGATGTTGGTTTCGGCCTTCGGGGTTTATATTTGGGAAATTATTCTCTTGATTAATTTACGGTTAGTGACTGATGAGTTGGAATGAGGCGTATGTTGTGTTTGTGTAACACTTATTTAAAATATACGCGAGTTATTCGGAAAGACCGGGTTTATCCCATTCTGGATAACTGATACGACGATAAGTCGAAGATGAAGACGATGGTCGAAGACCGGAGTTCTTCACGTCGTTTGGGTGATAACTGATGATCTTGATTGGGCTGTACACCCAAGAAGATGGAAACAGTTGGTGATCGTCCAGACGTACTTGGAGATCGATGGATATGCGGGGTACTAGGTGCCTCCGGTTTCGTTCAGACCCAGAACGGACTTGTAAATGGACTGTGTGTCTGACATTGGATTTTAGTCTGTGTGATTGATCTCTATTAAATATATATCTGTTTGGCGGCGGAGAATTTATTCTCTTGCTTAACGCCCTTCTCTGAGACGTACGAGCTCAGGGGTTATATATTGATGGATATCAAACGCATGGAGTGAATTGCCTGTGTGGCATGCCTAAGTGGCAATTGATCGAGGCTTCTGTTGAAAAGCAAAGTCTTGTGGTGATGATCAAAGCACGGCCTTTGTGGCGTAGCTTTGTGTAACGTTTGCTTCGCGAGTTTCACACCCGGTATGAACCAAAAACGGGAGGGGACATCAGGGAGGACTTGCGTTTCTTTCTAGCTAGAAGTGGCGTCAGTGGTTTTACACGCCCTGACGAGTTTGACTTATGTGGTTGTTGCTGTTGCGAGGCGCCTCGGATTTATCGGTCGTTCTCGAACCGATGGAGTCATTTAGTTGGCTCATTTACGCCCCAAAGGGCGGAGAAACGTATTGTTCAGGCACTATAATCCACATCGGTGGACCGGCCCTGACGATCCAAGGGGCAGTTGCGGCTGCTCCGGAGACATGGGCTAGATTGTCTCGAATCGGTTGAGGATTATCTTTTGCCTCGGTTCATAGACGGAAATCCAATTTCCAAATACGTGACTTTGCGGTTTTATTTGTAAACCTATATATAGTGACATAGTGGCATGGGACGCTCATGTCGCCTATGATTGATACTTATGATTTGAAGTTGTTTTATACACTATGCACTTATAATAGTATCAAACGATTTGTTTTAACCGTACCAAGCATTCTTTGGCTGTTATAAGGGAAAACCCTATCCTCGGCTGCGTTGCATTGTGTGATGGGACCTGGGTCTTATAACAGCTTCATTTTTCTTTATTTAGCATTGCGCTGTTGGTTTTATGCACTGGTATTCTTGGGAGGAAACCCGTTCCGTGTTATACGGCGTGGTCCCTTGATTTACCTAACTTTAAAAACAAAGATTAACTGTTTTAGTTCTCACACCAGTCCCATGACTGACCTGGAGTTTATTGTTTTAACCTAAACTCTAGGTGCCCCTATTTTGACACGGGCAGCTAGTAGTTTTGGTTTTGCAGATTTATATTCACAGGATCCTGGTTTACAGCTGGAATGATATCCGGAAAGCTTTGTATCCGTATATCTCTTCTAGTTGTGTATTGTATTATTTTCCGCTGCTATGTATTAATATGTAATTTAAATCTCTGATATTTCTGTGTAATATTTATTCATTTATACTCTGTATATTTTTGTAATCTGATGCATTGTTGTAATATACAATGAAATGTTCTTTCGTATGCGTTTTGTTGTGGCTTGTTCTCAAACGATAGGGCGTTTCGAACGGCCTGGATCGGTTTAGCGACTGGTTCGGACCGAGCGAAATTCCTTCTCGTCACAGATTTTAAGTGGTGGAGATTGTAACAACCAGGATTTTCAGAACCAATTTAAAATTTTTATTTTAGCTATTTAATGGATTTTGGATATTTAAAATGATTTAATTTAAAAAATAATGACCAAAAATTTATTTTAATCGAAGTTAGAACATATAAATTTATTTTAATTATAAAACGAGCCTGAAATGGCGTGGTAGTTTGAAAATTTGATTTTAAATTTTAAATTTCAAATGAATGTACAGGATTCAAAATAAATTGGATTTCAGTAAAACCAGAAATATATGAATCTATTTAATTATATCTTTCCAACAAATGTGAAAAATTCAGATTTATAACGGGAATAAAAATTTATGTCCAGTTTAAAATTTAAAATAGTCGCTATGGAATTTATATATATTTTATATAATATATATCCCTTAAAAATAACCATTTTCAAATGACCTCTGTTTTCGATGAAACCACTTTTGTTGGATCCGAAATGACAACTTATTGCTAGATTCCAATTTTCATAATTTTTGGAATTAATATGTGAGCGTGGTGAATTTAAACATGTTTGGTAATTTCAGTTTGAATTTAATCAACTGGAAAATGATCGATTTTCAAACAATCTCCAAATTCGACGAAATTAGTTTTGTTAGGACCGTATCGTCAAAACATAGCTAGATTTATTTTTCTGGAATTTTTGGAGTCAGTATATGGCCTCGGTAAATTAAAATGTATGTTGAAATCAATTTTGAACGTTATATTAATTTATGTTTTAATTTTAGTGAAAACTTTTCGAAATAGTCGAATTGGCTTACGAAATATATTCCATTGTGTTCGGAATGAGGGTAGTTAGCTAGGGGCGATAGTCCTTGGGTTTGATTTGGAGTTCGGACTGGTTAACAAGTATTTTTGAAATTAAATTATAAAATAATATTAAATAAATATTATAAATATCCCCTCCCTTTTTCCCAAAACCCTAGCCGCCAGCCTCTCAAATGAATGGACGAAACGCTCCCGAATTCCTCCTCAAATAACTCATGAAATATAGCGAATTCCAACGTGAAATCAAAACGAAAATCCAAGAACAAACTGAGATCTCGGCAATGATATGGTTATGATTGAAATTAAGGGATTGGGGTGGCTAAATTTTGCGCTGAATGGTGCGTCGTTCGATGGAGGATCTGGAGCTCGAGGAGCCACCGAGTCGCTTCGGTTTCTGCATGCAGGGAGGAGGGGCCACGACGAAGAGAGGGGCGGTGGTTGATCGTGCCCTGGTGGCACGGAGACATGTGCGACGGTGGATTGGTGAACTCGACGATGGGTTCCTGTGTATCACCGTGAAGAAGAAAAAGAGGTAATCCCTTTAACACAATAATTAAATTAATTATATTTTTAATTATGGTATTTTAGTTTATTTTAGTTTAAATAATATTGTTTTTGAAAATAATAATATAACATTGTTTTTGAAAATAAAAATATAGCATTGTTTTCGAAAATAAAAATATCATTGTGTTATGAATATGATTCTTAATGTATATCACGTTATATAAAAATATAATTTTTAGTGATAAAAATATGATTTTTATATATATATGATAGCATTATAAAATTATATTTTTATTATTTGAATAGCGTTATAAAAGTATAATTTATATATATAGTAGTGAAATAAAAATATGATTTTTAACATAAATCTGCATGAAACAGATTGCGTTGAAATCACGGAGAGGAACACGATGCATTGAAACAAATCCAAATCCAAAATCCGCAAAATAAAAGAACAATGGAGTGGAAACCAAAGGTGAGAACTCCTTCTAACTTAATTTATTTTACAGTTAAAAATATTTTAGGTTGAAGACGGGGCTTAGAAGCCCTCGACACTATTTATTATACAAACCAAATTATGTGATTTGAATTACATGGAATTCAACACTCGAATTCGCACAATCACATAATTGAAAGCGATATATGGATATTACCGACACACGGATTTCATACTCCGTGAATGGCACTTATGGCACCGTAAATGGCATTTGGGGCAGTTGAGTATTTTTTTTATTTGGATGTTCTGCATGATTTGATTATGATTGTAAAATTGGTTGTAAATAAATTGTGAATTGATTGGAATTAGTCTGTGCATGGCGAGAGCGAGTATTAGGTGAGGGATAAGGCTAGACCTTCCGGTTCTAGTATCGTGCCGTTATGCTGCCAAAATTTTCTAAAATATGTTAGAACAATAAAAATATCATTTTATTGTATAAATGAACTGTATAAAATATTCATGTGCTGAAATAAATATTTTATCGTTAAAAATATAATTTTTAACGTGTAAATGAATGAAAATAATCATCATTGACAAATCGGACAATTTGTTTATGTACACTCATCTGACTGATATTGATTAGGACGATATATTTTACACATCGCCCAACTGCACAAATAAAATATGTGTGTGGTTATTGAAACCTCACACGGGTATTGGATTGATATTTGACATATACTAATCCCAGTTGTTTAGTCGTATGTCAATCGATCGGTTGACAGGCTGTTGTAAGCGTTAATTATTTATATTTAACACTTATGCACTTGTGTAATGCATTCTGGATGATGGTTGATTTTTAATCATTGTTGTTGTATACATATGATGTATGAAATCCATATAAATAACATAATATGGTAATTGACTGTGTCTGATTCCAATTCAAAAAGAACGAATATTTAAAAATAACAAATATTTTAAAATAATATTCAATAAATGATTAAAATCTGATTTTAATGTCCGATTTTGAATGGACATGAAAATATTGAAATATATGAAGCCGTGTTGATTAGAGATGCGCCATTTTGACGCGAACGATATTTATATCAAATTTATTCATTTTTATAATGAATATCGAAAAGGAAAATATTTCAAAATCTGATTTTTGAAAATATTATCATTTATATATTATAACGATAAGGAGTATTCAATTTGATTTAAAATTGAAATGAAAGTGGAAATTGTTTTAAAACGAATTTAAAACGAATATAAAATACATTTTAAATGGAAACATATATATATAATACATAAATTATATATATTTAATGGCCTAAATAGAACGCACCGCGCCACGACCGTTCGAGAATTCCGACCATTGACTTCGAAATGATATTACGGGAGATCCGACCATCGGATTCTCCTAAAACTAGAACCGTTGGGTTCATATCGAAAAGAGCTTTCCAACGAATATAAGAGATTTGAAATCTAATGGTTGGATTTGGAATTATGTCCAAATCAAATTTGGAAAAGGTCATTGTAAGTGCAATCGATGAACGTTTACGGAAATCGACTGAAAGGGCCTTAATAAAATCATTAAAAATATTAATAATTTGTATAAAACCATAATAAATGATTTGGAAAGAATTGGGATAAAAAATTCCATATTTGAAAAGATAAAAATATATTTTTATCGAAATGAACTAGTTATTAACTAGAATTATAATCCAATTATTTTTAAATAAATAAATTGGATTGAGAATGGGTTTTCATATTATCAGAATTTCCAATATATGAATTGGAGTGGATTTGTATGGAAATCATCTTCGGAATACTTCGAAGTTGGATTTCGTGATTATACGGATATTGTTATGGAAATTTGGAAGATATATTTATATCGTTATTTCCAATACGATGTTTGTTGGTTTCAGAATTTGATATTGAATATAAGTCGATATAATTTCTATTCAGAGCCTTGTATTTAATATCAAATGGGATTTTGGGTTTGTCGTGATCGGTGTCTTAAATAACACTGTTCTTAAACTCAGTTGAGAAAAGAATAAATATTTAATTTAAGATTTAATGAAGTTTTCCAATTAATTAATATTTAATTGGAATTGAATAAAAGAATTGGATTATTGGGTTTATTGTGAACTGTGTTTTTAATGACATTCGTTCTTTAACCCAATTAACAGTGAAATGTGATTGGAATTTATAAATCATTTTATTAAGATTTAAAGGAAAATTTTCCAAAGTAAAGTTTTCCAATTTAATACAATAAATCGGAATGGAATTGAATTCAATTCGATAATAATCGAAGTGAGCTTCAGTGAAGGAAGACTGTTAATATATATGGAATTTAAAAGGCTTTTTCGTTATTCCATTTATATTATTAGTCAGATATGGAAATTGATATCGATTATATATTGATCTGTTTTTTTTGAAGAATCCATAACTGGAATGTGATTTTGGGTTTATTATGAACCTTATTTTAAATGACATTGGTTCTTTAACCCAGTTAAAGATAGGATTTCATGCCTAACATTGTATTTCGAACAGTATTTGTTGATCTCTGCTAAATATACATCTGTTTGGTGGTGGAGAATTTATTCTCTTGCTTAACACCCTTCTCTGAGACGTACGAGCTCAGAGGTTATATATCCGCAGAAATCAGTGGTACGTTGTAGATTGTCGATGCAGCATGTTGATTTCCCAAAATTAAATAATCATTAATATTGATTTTAGGGAAGATTAAAACTAAGTGGAGTTTTAATGAATCTTTAATTAGATTGAAATGTGAATTGATAATTTAAATTATCAAATTTGGGAAATGATCGAGAATGGAGTACCACCAGTTTTTCTCCAAGCGATAGTTAAATTTTTAATTAGATTTGAACATGAATTGGTAAATAAATTTACAGATAACACCATGGTGTTGGATATGGAGTATTACCAGTTTTGCTCCATGGGATGAATAATTTGGGATTAGGAAATATAATAAATGATTACTTCGGTAAGGTGCGCTAATCCCGATAAGTTTGGATAAACCTTAATTTGGTTTGAATTGATATCCAAAGGAAGATTAAATAATATGTTTAAAGAATTTATCTTTGAAAAAATCAATGGGAACCTTTCAATAATAATGTGAATATTTGAATAAAGGAATATTCTGAATTGGAATGAGGCGTATGTTGTGCTTGTGTAGCACTTGTTTATAACATACGCGAGTTATTCAAAAAGGCCTGGTTTATGCCCGTTCTGAAAAACTGATTCGACGATAAGTCGAAGATGAAGATGGTGGTTGAAAACCGGAGTTCTTCATGTCATTTGGATGATTACTGATGTCTTGATTAGGCGGTACACCCAAGACAAGGTAATAAGTAGTGATCATCCAGACGTACTTGTAGGTCGACTGGATATGCGAGGACCTCTCTCTTGTATTAGACATATGGGACGAGGAATAAGGTGCCCCCGGTTTCGTTCAGACCCATAATGAACTAGTAAATGGATGTGTGATATACACGTAAATGTGTATATTTTATCCGCATATTTATCTTATTTTATTTTTTAAATAATCGATGCTGTGCATTTATAGTTGCGTTTACAGATTATTTTTGATGAATGAATTAACACACTTAATTGTTGAAAAGCTTGAAGAATTTGTGCAAAAAGAGTGTTGAATTTTAGAGCTGGATTAAAGCTTGAAGACCTGAAGAAAAGTTGTTATTCAATCGCCTTCTGCTGCATATTTTAAAGGCAAAAATCAATGCTTTTCCATAGTGATCACTTGGAGTTGTTACTCATTCTCAAGGCAATTGGAGTTGAAGCCCGCAACCTAATTTCCATGACATCTACATGCATTCACATTGGTCTAGTTGCTAATTGGGCTAAGTTATTTGTCCCATATCATGTAATTTGCAAGGCTTCTCATTCATGCACTGCACGCGTTCACACTGAGCTATTTGATTTAAGTGCTATTTTGGAAAAGGGGTTTTATCCCATAGTGTGGAATTTACCAAGTAATCTTTGTCATATCAGCTATAAATACATTGTATCTCGTTCATTGTAAAACACACTTAGTTTTATTATGTAATTCTTTTCTTGGAATAAAACTCTTCTTCCCCCTTTCTTTCAGTTGTTATTTTATTTTATTTACGTTTATGTTATTTAGTTTCTTCTTCTTTAGCTATGTCTGGCTAATCCCCTTCGATTAGGGGGTGATGACGCTAATAGATATGATTCAACATGAATCACATAGCCAATAGATGAGGACTTTATACATGTAGATCTGGATCTGAATTAAGGGTTAGATCTTAACCTTCATATCTTGTGTCGTTTAAGAGCTATGCTCCTTCACAAGGTATATTCGTGTTCAATCTAACAATTATCAGATTTAGATCTAATTTTAGGGTTTTAGAAATTAATTAGTGAATCTGTCCTGATAGTCTATGGTTGTTTAAGAGCTCAGCTCCTGCATAGGCTATGCTTGTCATTATTTACTTATTTGTTTCTAAGAACCTAACTATCGTTGATTCATGTGTGTGACAGAAACATGAATTAGATCTATATTTATTTATTGGCTACTGATGAGTATGAATCCAATCTATGTCATTATCCCCTCATTGCTTTCTCTTATTATATAAATCTCTCTTTTAATTTAATTGCTGTTATTTTATGTGTTTTCAATCAATCAAAATCCTAGAATAACTTGATTGGATTTATTAATTAAAATATTTTTGGTCCTAGAGTTCGACACCCTCTACAACTATCCTTATTGTTTAGGAAAGTCGAACGGATCTTACAATTGTTTGATTTGTTCGCAAACAATGTGTATCTGACATTGGATTTTATTCTGTGTTGATTGATTTCTATTAAATATATATCTGTTTGGTGGTAGAGAATTTATTCTCTTGCTTAACACCCTTCTCTGAGACGTATGAGCTCAGAGGTTATATATCGGTAGACATCATTCGCATGGCGTGAATTGCCTTTGTGGCATGCTGAGATGTAAATGATCAAGGCTTCTGTTGAAAAGCAGAGTCTTATGGTTGATGATCACAGCATAGCTTTAAATAGCATAGCTTTGTGTATAGCGTTAATTCGCGAGCCTCACACCCCGGTGTGAACCAGAAACGGGAGAGAACTGCAGGGAGGACATGCTTTTCTTTCTAGCTAGGAGTGGTGTCATGGTATGGAGCCCAGACATTTTTACTTATGTTGATGATGGAAAGCGAGGCGCCTTGGTTATATCGGTGACTACGGGGCCGATGGATGATATGGTCGACATACTGACCATTACGCCCCATAGGGCGGGGAAACACACTGTTAAGGAATTACCAATCCTCAAACATAAATGAGGACCGACCCTAAGGATCCAAGGTGCAGTTGCGACTGATCCTGAGACATGGAAAGCTAGATTGTCTCGAATTCGGTAAGGACAATCCCTTGCCTTGGTTCACAGATGGAATCCAACTTCCAATGTGCGGTTTAAATCGTAGAACTAGTATGGCGACTGTAACGATACAGATTTCCCTCAGACCTAATCGATCGCTGAATCGACCAAGACCGTTAAAAACCCGGATACGCTAACTCCGGGCATACAATTTTATACATCTCATATATAAGCTAAAAATATATTTTATTCATACTTCATATATATATATATATATTATTCCCATTAAATATATATATATATTATTTTCATTTCATATATATATATATATATAACTTTCAAATATATATTATTCACATTTCATATATTTTATTTTCATTTCAAATATATATTATTTTCACACTTCATATATATATTTTTCACATTTCATATATATATATGTATTATTTTATTCGTACTTCATATATACGATAAAACCAGTTTTATTATGTATGTAATAGCGTATGAAAGATTTGATTTTTATGCGAACAAAGAATTGATTTTTATGCGAACAAAAATTTGATTTTTATGCGAACAAAGATTTGATATTTGATTAGGAAAAAAATATGATTTTTTGCTAAAGAAAATATTATATTTTTAAAATATAAAAGATTATATTTTTAAATAGAAATTTTTGATTTTTAATCATATGAAGACATGATTTTTAGTTACATAAGAATATGATTTTTATATATTATAACGTAGGGAAAAATATAATTTTTATCAATATGAAGTAGTGGGAAAAAAATTGGATATTTATTGTATGAAGAGCATTATAAAATTATTATCTTTTATATGAATGTAACCATATAAAGATTTGATTTTTTTTAATTGTATATATAACATATAAAGTTGTCAACGTTCGAATAAAGAAGTGATTTTTATATACATAACAATGATATAAAAATGTGATTATTATTTTTGAAGTAGCGGTTTAAAAATATGATTTTTTTATATATGTAGCGTTGAAATAAAAGTGTGATTTTTAATATAAAAATCGTATGAAAAAGATTGCGAAGGAACCGACGGGAATCAAACCCAAATCTGAACCGTTCAGAAATAAAGAATGGAGAAGTGGATCCCAAAGTGATAACTTCGCACTTTAGTTTATTTTTTATTTAAGAATATATACTAGGATGCAGACGGTGCTTAGTAGCACCCGACACCTTTTTTGAAACCATGTTTGTTTGGTTGTTTGGTTGATTGGATTATTTGGCTGAATTTGGTTTGGGAAATGAAATGAATTGATTAGAATTGGTATGTACGTGGCGCAAGCCATTAGTAGGTGAGGGACAAGGCTAGACCTTATTCTGGTTCTAGCATCGCGCCGTTGTGCTGCCGAAATTTTTTAAAAATGTTCGAACAATAAAAATATCATTTTTATTGTACAAATGAACTGTACAAAATATTCATGTGTTGAAATAAATATTTTATAGTTAAAAATATAATTTTTAACGTGTTTATGAATAAAATTAATATTCATTTACAAATCGGATAATATGTTTGTGTACACACATTTGACTGATATTGATGGGGACGATATATTTTACACATCGCCCAATTGCACAAATAATAATCGGTGTTTGTTATTTGAAAACCCCACACAGATATTGGGATGATATTGGATATACATTAATCCCAATTGTTTAGTTGTATGTTAATCGACGGATTGACAAACTATGGTAAGCGTTAATTATTTATATTTAACGCTTATACAGTTGTGTAATGCACTCTGGATGATGGTTGACTATGTTTGATTATTGTTGTCTACATGTGCATATGAAATCCATATAAATAAAATTATATGGTAATTAACTATGTCTGAATCCAGTTGAGAATTAACGAATATTTTAAAATAATATTCAGTGAATATTGAAATGTGAAGTCGTGTTAAATAGTTAAATGCCATTTTAACACGAACGGGAATTTTGTCGATTTTATTCATTTTATAATGAATATCGAAAAGTGATTTCAAAATTTGATATCTTGAAAATATTATCATTTTAATATTAAAATGATATGGAATATTCAAATTTGATTTGAAGTTTGAAATGAAATTGAAATCGTTTTAAAATGAATTTAAAACGAAAATGATAAGGAATACTCAAATTTGATTTGAAATTTGAAAATGGAATTGAAATCATTTTAAAACGAATTTAAAATGAAAATGATAAGGAGTATTCAAATTTGATTTGAAATTTTAAATGGAATTGAAATCATTTTAAAATGAATTTAAAACGAATTTATCAGGGAATATTCAGTTTTGGTTTAAAATTGAAAATGAAGTTGAAATCGTTGTAAAACGAATTTATAAACGATTTATAAAATATGTTTTAAATGGAAATAGACGAAATATATATTATATATGTTATATATAATATAATGGCTTGAATAGAATACGTCACGCCGCGGCCATTCGTGAATTTCGACCATTGATTTCGAATTGATATTACGGGGGATTCGACCGTTTGAAATCTAATGGTAGGATTTGGAATTATGTCCAAATCAAATTTGGAAAAGGTCGCTGCAAGTGCAGTTCGATGGCCGTTTATGGAAATCAACTTTACAGGCCTTGATAAAATTGTTAAAAATATCAATAATTTGTGTAAAATCATAATAAATGATTTGTAAAGAATTGGGATAAAAAATTCCATATTTGAAAAGATAAAAATATATTTTTATCAAAATGAACTAGTTGTTAACTAGATTTGAAATCCAATAATTTTTAATTAAAATAAATTGGATTTGGAATGGGTTTAAAAATAATCAGGATTTCCAATATATTAATTGGAATGGATTTGAATCAAAATTTTCTTCAGAATATTTCGATGTTGGATTTCGTGATTATACAGATATTGTTATGGAAATTTGAAAGATATATTTATATCGTTATTTCCAATATGGTATTTTTTGGTTGTAGAATTTGATATTGAATATAAGCCAATATATTTTCTATTCAGATCCTTGTATTTAATATCAAATGGGATTTTGGGTTTGTCGTGAACGGTGTCTTCAGTAACACTATTCTTGAACCCCATGTGAAGAGAATAAATCTTTTAATTAAATTATTAGAGTTTCCAATTATATTTCATAATTGGAATAAAATGGATTGTGAATTGAGTTTATCGTGAACTGTGTTTTTAACGAAATTCGTTCTTTAACCCGGTTCACAGTGAAATGTGATTTGGAATTTATAAATCTTTTATTAAGATTTAAAGGTAATTTTCCAAAGTAAAGTTTTCCAATTTAATACAATAAATTGGAATGGAATGGAATTTGATTGGATAATAATCGAAGTGAGCTTCTGTGGAGGAAGATCGTTAATATATATGGAATTTAAAAGGCTTTGCCGTTATACAATTTATATTATTGGTTGGATATGGAAGTTCGTATCGATTATATATATTGATCTACTTTCCATGAAGATTTCATAATGAATGGAATGGGATTTTGGGTTTACCATGGACTGTGTTTTAAATTACATTAGTTCTTTAAACCAGTTAAAGATAAGATTAATTTCTTAACTTTGAATAATCATTAAGTAATGATTTTTGGAGATTAAAACCGAATTAGAGTTTTAATGAATCTTTAAATAGATTGAAAGGTGAATATGATAACCAAAATTATCAAATTCAAGAAATGATCGAGAATGAAGTATCACCGGTTTTGCTCCATGCGATAGTTAAATCTTTAATTAGATTTGAACGTGAAATAGTGATTAATTTTACCGATAACACGTAGGGGTTAGATATGAAGTATTACCGGTTTTACTTCATGGGATGAATAGGTTGGGATTGGGAAATAAAATAAAGGATTACTTCGGTAAGGATCGCAAATCTCGACTGGTTTGGATAAACCTTAATTTGGTTTGAATTGATATCCAAAGGAAGATTAAAGAATAAATTTAAAGAACTTATCTTTAATAAAATTAAAGGGAACCTTTACCAAGGGATATGAATATTTAAATAAAAGAATATTCAAAATTGGAATGAGGCATATATTGTGTTTTTATATCACCTGTTTATTATATACGCGAGTTATTCGGAAAGGCCGAGTTTATCCCATTCTGAATAACTGAATCGGCGATGAGTCGACGATAAATGTAACACCCCGAATTTCATTTAATGCTAAAATTCACTAATTACAGAATATATAATCTCAGATGTGAGAATTGGGGGAAACGGGCTGCGTCATTACGTTCGTGTCGGAAAAATACGCGAAATAGAGTCCGAGTTTTCGAAAATCGGAGTCCGTATGGCCCAGTTATGGCCCGATGAAGTTTGCAGAAAATTCAAAACTAAAAACAGAATTAAGAATTTAAAATTCAGATTTTAAATTGGACAGGCGGGGCCAGGCGGGAAGATTCCCGCCCAACCCATGTCGACAGGGCTGTCGACAGGCCTGTCGACAGGGGTGTCGACATGCCTGTCGACTTGCCTGTCGACAGGGTGCGACGCCCAGAGAAACTGGGTGCACCAGTTTGTGTTCTTGGGCTGGCTTGGTGGGCTAGTTCTGGAAGCTTCTTGGATCTGATGGATCTGATGGTCCTAAATTAATCTAGGGTTAATCTAAGGGTCTAAAATGCAACCTAATCCTATAAATAACACCCTAACCCTACCCTAATTCATTCATAATTAAACCTAGTAACTAAACTATGGCAAAATGAAACTTGGTCATGGCCTCCACAAATCAATGAAGAGGAAAGCAAGCTCTAATCAATCTCTAATCCATTCTAAGTATCTTAATCTTCTTCATTAGCTTGCTAATTGTGTTTTGGTGAGTTTCTATCACTTTGATGATCAATTGTTAAGATAAGTAGATTAGGTGTAATGAGACATATGGTCTTGAATGCGGATTTGTGTGTTTGAGTCATTTGTAATGATATGCTAATCTATGTATAATATGAATCTTAAGTTGAATATGTGAGTCTATGCATGTTGAGTATGTAAGTTTATGTTGAATATGTAAGTTTATGTTGAATATGAGAGTTTATGCAAGTTGGATATGTGGGTTTATGCATAATAAGTAATTGATTTTATGCAAGTTAAGTATGTGGTTTTATGCATGATGAGTATGTGATTCTATGCATGCTAAGTAGGTGATATTATGCATGATGAGTATGTGATTCTATGCATGCTAAGTTTATGATATTATGCAAGTTTAGTATGTGATTCTATGCATGCTAAGTATGAGATAATATGCATGATTAATAAGTTGTTTTATGCATATTTAACAAGTGGGTTTATGCATGTTAAACAAGTCCATATGCAAGTTACATGTATGTTAATATGCAAGATATGCTATGCAAGTTACATGTTTGTTAATATGCAAGTTACATGTATGTTAATATGCAAGATATGCTATGCAAGTTACATGTTTGTTAATATGCAAGTTACATGTATGTTAATATGCAAGATATGCTATGCAAGTTACATGTTTGTTAATATGCAAGTTACATGTATGTTAATATGCAAGATATGCTATGCAAGTTACATGTTTGTTAACATGCAAGTTAGGTGTATGCTCAAATGCAAGATTGATATGTTATGCATGCATATGAGGTTATGTGAATGATTATGCAAGTTATGTGTATGTTCAAATGCAAGATTAACATGTTATGCATGCATATGAAGTTATGTGAATGATTATGCAAGTTAGTTGTATGATCAAATACAAGATTACCATGTTATGCATGCTTATGAGGTTATGTGAATAAATATGCAAGTTATGTAGATGCTTAAGAGCAAGTTGGGTTAATATGTGTTCATATATGCAAGTTGGCATCCTCTTAACCCATGACAAAGTTATATGCTAAACCCATGATATGTGTGATGAATCTTCCCCTTTTATATGTCATGAAATGAGAACGATTTACGTGGGGAACGATGGGGTTAATAAAATATGTTAATTAAAGTATGGTTGGGTATGATTAAGCATACCATAAAAATAGATTAACATAAGTGGGAATTTACCTATTGAGTTAGGTCTACCCCATGGGAATTTACCTATTGAGTTAGGTCTACCCATGTTATGAAAAACTTGATATTAATTAGGGATAATTAATATAAATTATGAGGGTGATTAATTAGGTGTAATTAATCGACTAAGACACGAGGTTGGACTCAGTTGTAGCGTAAAACTGCCCGGACCCAACCGGCTTAACCAGTTGCTACAAATGTTAGCCCAATGTGAGAGGTCTTAGGCACAAACTAAATACGTGATTAATGTAAAGACACGAGGTTAGACTTGATTATGACATAAGGCTGCCCGGACCCAACCGGCTTAACCAGCGGTCATAAAAGATAGTCTAATGTGAGAGGTCTTTATGAGGATCACGGTCTTAATTAATTAAGAAACACTTAACCATATAAGCATGTAGTGGGGCTTGAGGGTTAAGTGGGTGCCTTGGGTGGCATGAGAAAAACTAGTAGGTTGCCTTGGGTGGCAATAGAAAACACGATTAGAATACTTAACCAAAGTGGAACATGTAATTAAACACGATTAAGGGGTTAAGTAAGTGCCTCGGGTGGCATGAAAGAATTAAGTAAAGGACTTGGGGGTCATGTGGAAATCTAGTGGGTGCCTTGAAAGGTAATTAAAATATGATTAATGACTTAACCAAAGTATTTATAACATGTAAGTGAACATGGTTAAAGGGGTTAAGTGGGATACAATAGATAAAATAACAAGCTTAAGTGGTAGCTTGTGGGGGGCCCATTTCAACCAATATCCCAAACGTATCTTTGTGGGCTCGACCCAAGTCGAGTGACGGGACACGCATATTGGGCTTGACTATAAGAGGCCAAAAACGGGTTAGCGGTGGCAACGTAGGACCAACGGGTTTCATATGCGTGTGTGGACCCGGGCTGGTTAGTAAATCGTTGTTACATCGTGTAGATATAAAGCCGTGCACCGTTGATATTATCAGGTTGCCACTTTGGGAAAATGATACACCCCATTGTGGGACCAGCACGGGTATCTACGTTAGGGAGCCGATCGCTTGGGAGTAGTGGGTACACCTAGTAATGATAGGGGCAGACGGCACCTATGTAGGGGTACTAGAAACTACTGGGTAAAAATTACTAAGTACATTTAGGGGGATCAACCTTTAAGTAGGAACTAATCTTGGGTAGGTAGAACTGGTGTGGTGCAGTGTAGGAATTATCTTTGAGTAGGTCTGGGCGGTATAATTTAGTAATTATCCTTGGGTGGGTAAATGCGTCTTTACGGTTATCTTAGTTTATCCTAAGTTTGCCAAGCTGCTTGGTGTAGCCACGCATCCCCAGGCGTTACCGTATATCGACTTATGTCTTCTCTGGTTATTTTAATGATTGTATTGTTAGGGTTATAGGACTCACTCAGACTTATGTCTGACCCCGTTGTTTTATCTTTTTCCCCCAACCCCAGGTTATTAGAGTGGGCCTGGTGCTAGTGGGCTTTGATCTGATTGCAGTATCTATCCTGTGGAGCTTGGACCTCTGAAGTGAAGCCGAGCTTATCTTTCCTTTTATGGCTATTAGTTATGTAGTGGGATTATGTACTTCTATTTTATCAAGATGGATATTATGTACTTGACTCTGGTTTACGGTTTTGTGATGTAACCAAACATGTATTACCTTCCGTTGCAATGAAATGATGATTTAAATTTTCAAGTATTACTTATATCTGTCTTGCTGTAATTTTACTGTTCTATATTCACTTAAAACACTTCACCGAAACTAAGGCATTCCCCTGGTATGAGTGACCTTAGCGGACGTGGGGTGTTACACGTGGTATCAGAGCTTAAGGTTACCAGAACAGATAAAATTTTTAGAAAAACTATTTTTCTAAGAAAATTTTTGAAGGAGTATTTTCAAAAACATGTCTTTTAAGAGAAAAGTTTTTGAGAGAAAAGCATAATCCCCGACAGCCATATCTTTATCTTTCGAATTCTCCGTTTGAATCTCTTTCTCTCTCGATTTGAGTTTCCCCTCCGTGTGTAGATGATCTTTCTAAGTTAGATAAGAATGGAAAACCGCTTCAAGGGACTTAGACGTAAATCAGATTAGAAGTTGGTTCAAGAAGGAGGAGGACTGGTAGGTACGTATAGGATAGACGAGGAGAGGAAGGCTCAAATAGTTGTTTGGTTAATAAAGGATGAAACCTCATTTGTGGGAGGTTACGAATGGAAAATGGGAAGAAGGAGAAAGTTAGTAGTTATCCTTTGGGGGGGGAATAGGACACCTTATTAGGATTGAACAAAGAAGCAAGGGCAAGGTATGGAATCTTCTGGAGAATAGTTATATTTCCTCACGGCTAGGATGCCGGATGGGGATAAGACCGTCTAGGTTGGAATTTGGATTTCTTTGTTATCTGATCCACACTTTATTTGATTCTGATGTATCGAGTTCGTTTATCTCATCATTGTTAGTGAGTCACTGCACTTAGACACCAGTCTAGTAGATGATCCCTTAGTTGTTTCAAACCCAATTGGGCTCCATGATGTGTTTGGGTTTGGAAGTTGCTATACTTAGCGTTGAGTAGGATGTGATGCTTTTTGGGCTTCACGGGCTATGGGTTAGTTGTGAGCATGGACTGGTTATCCAGTAGGGGTGCCGTTCTTAATTTTGAAGGGAGAGTTGTTAGGCTTATGACCCGCTTGGGTAACACTCTCGAGATCTCTTGTAATCCCATAGAATCTGTTATGCTAAGATATCTAGAATCGCTTGACACGTCGGTCGAGAGTTTGTGGTCTGTTAGAAGTGGTCCGGGAAAACTCGGATGTGTTTGAGAAGGGGAAGGGCTTACCTACGGAACGGGAGATTTACTTCCGAATATATCTGGTAAACAATGCCAAACCAGTGACTTGGCCAGTGTGCCACAAGGCTCCTCGTGAGAGGAGGGAACTCCATAAGTAAGTAGGCGATTGCTTGAGAAGGGGTTCATAAGAAGAAGTATATCGGAGTGGGGCGCTCCAGTAGTTTTTGCCATGAAAGCGGATGGGTCCCTCAGACTTTGTGTAGGCTAAAGAGAGCTAAATAAACCCACAAAGAACAATAGACACCCATTACCGAAGATTGATGATCTCTTTGATCAGTTGGTTGGCGCCTCAGTATTTTCGCAGTTGGACTAAGCTACATGGTTTCGTCAGTTGGGAGTGGCTGACGATAGTATAGAGAGGATAGCCTTTAGGACTCCAGATGGTTTTATGAGTGGCTGGTGATGCTATTTGGTTTGACAAACGCCCCCGCATACTTTGTTGATTTGATGAGAAGGGTGTTTAGAGAGTACCTAAATAAGTTTGTGATGGTCATTGTGGATGACATCTAGGTCTTTTCAAGGAGCATAATAAGTTTTCATATGTGCTCAATAGGTTGAGCAAAGCCAGTTATGGGATAAAAACGGTGGTTTTGGAGCGAGACTGGCAAGGACATCCAAAGTTGGTCAAAGGCTTAATTGTTTAGCCATTATTATTATATATTTTTTTAGTATCATCTCACGTAGGTTGCCTGAACTCGAAGGAGATATCCCTTGGGTGTTTGTCTGATATTGGTTTCGGCCTTTGGGGCTTGCATTTGGGGGATGTCGAATTCGACTAGGGTGGTCTGCGTGAGAGATGGACAGTTGTGACGATTTTGGATAGGATTCTTAGCATCTTATGAGTTAAGATGGCTTATACCCCTGACAAGGGAAGCATGGTAGCAGACGCCTTAAGAAGGAAAAGGTTGTCCTTGAGTTCATTGATCGATTAAACGACGGAGCTTAGGGTTTATTTCTATGTTTGACTTTAGACCTTCCGTTGACTTTGTACCCAGTTTGCTAGCCTCCTTGGAGGTTAGGCCTACTCTTTTGGGACGGGGTAGCGAGGCACAGCAAGACGACCCACAGTTGGTTGAGCTATGAGAGAAGCTCATAAGGGGGAGGAGTCGTCCAGCTATTTGAGTAGGTACACCCTAGATAGTAAGGGGTGGTTGTGTAGATACGGTAGACTTTGTGTACCGCAAGATGAGAGTTTGAGGAAGGCTATACTTGATGATACACATCGGTCGAAGATAACCATTCATCCCGGTAGGGACAAGATGTACCAAGACATAAAGCGAATTTTCTTTTTGGCCAATCTGAAGAAAGACGCGGCCAAGTATGTCGCTAGATGCTTGGTGTGCTAACAAGTGGAAGCGGAGCAGAAGAAACCCGGAGGGTTGCTTCATCCGTTAGAAGTTCCGTAATGGGAAGTGAGATAGTGTCTCATTGGATTACCGAAATCAAGGAAGGGTAATACGGGGATTGGGCTTATGGTAGATAGACTTACTAAGTGTGCCATTTCATACCCGTGAAGAGCAAGAGGACTATTACATGTCTAGCTTCAGTTTACCTTCGAGAGATTATTAGATTGCATGGTGTACCTTCCAGTATAGTGAGCGATCGAGATCCTATCTTCACTAGTGAGTTTTGGAAGAGTTTGCAAGAGGCGGTAGGGACTCAGTTGGGTTTGAGCACCGCATAGCATCCTCAGACGGACGGTCAGACCAAGAGGGTGAACCGTATCTAGAAGATCTTTTGAGGTTATGTATTTTGGATTTTGGAGGTACATGGGAAGAGCATCTTCCATTGGTGGAGTTCGCATATAATAGCAGCTTTCAGTCCAGTATTGGTATGGCTCCTTTCGAAGCTCTTTATGGAAGGCCTTGTTGATCACCTACATGTTGGTGGGAATCTACGGATAAGATCTTGGTTGGGCCAATGTGGATAGAGAGACTTCAGAGAAGATTGACTTGATTCAAAGAAGGATGAAAGCAGCACAGGATAGGCAAAAATCTTATGCGGACAAGAGAAGGACGGATCTTGAGTTTGAAGTTGGGGACATGGTTTTATCAAGATATCTCCGTTGCGGAATGTGGTTCACTTTGGATCTGTTAGGAAGTGAGTACCAAGGTTTGTAGGGCCATTTCCCATTAAGGAAAGAATTGGACAGATGGAATATAGAGTGGAGTTGCCTGATAAACTTAGTGGTGTACCGGGTGTATCTCATGTGTCCCATTTGAGGAAGTGCTTACATGAAACCGCTGAGGTGGTAGAGCCGAGTTTGCTTAAAGAAGCAGAGTTAGAGCGCGATGAGACGATCCAACGAGCTCCTACTCGCATCATTGGGTCAGAGACTAGGAAGTTGAGGAACAAAGAAGTTCAGCTAGCTAGAGTGCAGTGGGGAGATGACGAAAGAAATGCTACTTGGGAGACGGAAGCGAAGATGCGTTCTTTGTATCCATTTCTTTTTGGGGAGTATGTCTTTTAACTTCTCCTTTATCGCTTGCCTAGTACTTACCTTATCTTTAGTATGTCCTCTCGATTAGTGCTGTTTGACCTTTAGATAGGGAAAACCTATGGTTGAAACATGTGTTTGAGACATGTTATGGTTGATGGATGCAAGTGGATGCAAGTGTTTGCTAGTGGTTGCTCGTGGATGCATATATACACACTCTAGGCACTAGATCGGCTCAGTCACTTCATATTGCATATTGCATATAATTGTGTGTAGTTAGATATATTTATGGATGTATAATGATTGTGTTATCATATGGATGATGCATTTTGGTGAATGATTGTGCACTCATATAGATACTGTATGTGTCGATAGGGTTTTCTCGCATACATATTGGATGCATGGCACTATCATGGTTTGCATATGTTCGTACATTAGATAGGGAACATATACACACACTTTTCGCATATGCTCATACATCATTAGAAATTGTTTAAGGACAATGGATGCTCGTGTTTGATGGTTTGAGTAGATGGTTGTTTGGATGGTAGGATATGCATTCTCCTTAGCTTAGGGATTTCGGGGACGAAATCCTTTAAGGAGGGGAGAATGTAACACCCCGAATTTCAGTTAATGCTAAAATTCACTAATTACAGAATATATAATCTCAGATGTGAGAATTGGGGGAAACGGGCTGCGTCATTACGTTCGTCTCGGAAAAATACGCGAAATAGAGTCCGAGTTTTCGAAAATCGGAGTCCGTATGGCCCAGTTATGGCCCGATGAAGTTTGCAGAAAATTCAAAACTAAAAACAGAATTAAGAATTTAAAATTCAGATTTTAAATTGGGCAGGCGGGGCCAGGCGGGAAGATTCCCGCCTAACCCATGTCGACAGGGCTGTCGACAGGCCTGTCGACAGGGGTGTCGACATGCCTGTCGACTTGCCTGTCGACAGGGTGCGACGCCCAGAGAAACTGGGTGCACCAGTTTGTGTTCTTGGGCTGGCTTGGTGGGCTAGTTCTGGAAGCTTCTTGGATCTGATGGATCTGATGGTCCTAAATTAATCTAGGGTTAATCTAAGGGTCTAAAATGCAACCTAATCCTATAAATAACACCCTAACCCTACCCTAATTCATTCATAATTAAACCTAGTAACTAAACTATGGCAAAATGAAACTTGGTCATGGCCTCCACAAATCAATGAAGAGGAAAGCAAGCTCTAATCAATCTCTAATCCATTCTAAGTATCTTAATCTTCTTCATTAGCTTGCTAATTGTGTTTTGGTGAGTTTCTATCACTTTGATGATCAATTGTTAAGATAAGTAGATTAGGTGTAATGAGACATATGGTCTTGAATGCGGATTTGTGTGTTTGAGTCATTTGTAATGATATGCTAATCTATGTATAATATGAATCTTAAGTTGAATATGTGAGTCTATGCATGTTGAGTATGTAAGTTTATGTTGAATATGTAAGTTTATGTTGAATATGAGAGTTTATGCAAGTTGGATATGTGGGTTTATGCATAATAAGTAATTGATTTTATGCAAGTTAAGTATGTGGTTTTATGCATGATGAGTATGTGATTCTATGCATGCTAAGTAGGTGATATTATGCATGATGAGTATGTGATTCTATGCATGCTAAGTTTATGATATTATGCAAGTTTAGTATGTGATTCTATGCATGCTAAGTATGAGATAATATGCATGATTAATAAGTTGTTTTATGCATATTTAACAAGTGGGTTTATGCATGTTAAACAAGTCCATATGCAAGTTACATGTATGTTAATATGCAAGATATGCTATGCAAGTTACATGTTTGTTAATATGCAAGTTACATGTATGTTAATATGCAAGATATGCTATGCAAGTTACATGTTTGTTAATATGCAAGTTACATGTATGTTAATATGCAAGATATGCTATGCAAGTTACATGTTTGTTAATATGCAAGTTACATGTATGTTAATATGCAAGATATGCTATGCAAGTTACATGTTTGTTAACATGCAAGTTAGGTGTATGCTCAAATGCAAGATTGATATGTTATGCATGCATATGAGGTTATGTGAATGATTATGCAAGTTATGTGTATGTTCAAATGCAAGATTAACATGTTATGCATGCATATGAAGTTATGTGAATGATTATGCAAGTTAGTTGTATGATCAAATACAAGATTACCATGTTATGCATGCTTATGAGGTTATGTGAATAAATATGCAAGTTATGTAGATGCTTAAGAGCAAGTTGGGTTAATATGTGTTCATATATGCAAGTTGGCATCCTCTTAACCCATGACAAAGTTATATGCTAAACCCATGATATGTGTGATGAATCTTCCCCTTTTATATGTCATGAAATGAGAACGATTTACGTGGGGAACGGTGGGGTTAATAAAATATGTTAATTAAAGTATGGTTGGGTATGATTAAGCATACCATAAAAATAGATTAACATAAGTGGGAATTTACCTATTGAGTTAGGTCTACCCCATGGGAATTTACCTATTGAGTTAGGTCTACCCATGTTATGAAAAACTTGATATTAATTAGGGATAATTAATATAAATTATGAGGGTGATTAATTAGGTGTAATTAATCGACTAAGACACGAGGTTGGACTCAGTTGTAGCGTAAAACTGCCCGGACCCAACCGGCTTAACCAGTTGCTACAAATGTTAGCCCAATGTGAGAGGTCTTAGGCACAAACTAAATACGTGATTAATGTAAAGACACGAGGTTAGACTTGATTATGACATAAGGCTGCCCGGACCCAACCGGCTTAACCAGCGGTCATAAAAGATAGTCTAATGTGAGAGGTCTTTATGAGGATCACGGTCTTAATTAATTAAGAAACACTTAACCATATAATCATGTAGTGGGGCTTGAGGGTTAAGTGGGTGCCTTGGGTGGCATGAGAAAAACTAGTAGGTTGCCTTGGGTGGCAATAGAAAACACGATTAGAATACTTAACCAAAGTGGAACATGTAATTAAACATGATTAAGGGGTTAAGTAAGTGCCTCGGGTGGCATGAGGGAATTAAGTAAAGGACTTGGGGGTCATGTGGAAATCTAGTGGGTGCCTTGAAAGGTAATTAAAATATGATTAATGACTTAACCAAAGTATTTATAACATGTAAGTGAACATGGTTAAAGGGGTTAAGTGGGATACACTAGATAAAATAACAAGCTTAAGTGGTAGCTTGTGGGGGGCCCATTTCAACCAATATCCCAAACGTATCTTTGTGGGCTCGACCCAAGTCGAGTGACGGGACACGCATATTGGGCTTGACTATAAGAGGCCAAAAACGGGTTAGCGGTGGCAACGTAGGACCAACGGGTTTCATATGCGTGTGTGGACCCGGGCTGGTTAGTAAATCGTTGTTACATCGTGTAGATATAAAGCCGTGCACCGTTGATATTATCAGGTTGCCACTTTGGGAAAATGATATTCCCCATTGTGGGACCAGCACGGGTATCTACGTTAGGGAGCCGATCGCTTGGGAGTAGTGGGTACACCTAGTAATGATAGGGGCAGACGGCACCTATGTAGGGGTACTAGAAACTACTGGGTAAAAATTACTAAGTACATTTAGGGGGATCAACCTTTAAGTAGGAACTAATCTTGGGTAGGTAGAACTGGTGTGGTGCAGTGTAGGAATTATCTTTGAGTAGGTCTGGGCGGTATAATTTAGTAATTATCCTTGGGTGGGTAAATGCGTCTTTACGGTTATCTTAGTTTATCCTAAGTTTGCCAAGCTGCTTGGTGTAGCCACGCATCCCCAGGCGTTACCGTATATCGACTTATGTCTTCTCTGGTTATTTTAATGATTGTATTGTTAGGGTTATAGGACTCACTCAGACTTATGTCTGACCCCGTTGTTTTATCTTTTTCCCCCAACCCCAGGTTATTAGAGTGGGCCTGGTGCTAGTGGGCTTTGATCTGATTGCAGTATCTATCCTGTGGAGCTTGGACCTCTGAAGTGAAGCCGAGCTTATCTTTCCTTTTATGGCTATTAGTTATGTAGTGGGATTATGTACTTCTATTTTATCAAGATGGATATTATGTACTTGACTCTGGTTTACGGTTTTGTGATGTAACCAAACATGTATTACCTTCCGTTGCAATGAAATGATGATTTAAATTTTCAAGTATTACTTATATCTGTCTTGCTGTAATTTTACTGTTCTATATTCACTTAAAACACTTCACCGAAACTAAGGCATTCCCCTGGTATGAGTGACCTTAGCGGACGTGGGGTGTTACAATAAAGAAGGTGGTTGAGGACCGGAGGTCTTCACATCGTTTGGATGATTAATGATGTCTTGATTAGGCTGTACACCCAAGACAAGGTAATAAGTGGTGATCGTCCAGACGTACTTGGAGATTAACCGGATATGCGATGACCTTTCTCCTGTATTAAACATATACGACGAGGAATAAGGTACCTCTGGTTTCGTTTAAACCCAGAATGAACTTGCAAATGGATGTGTATCTGACATCGAATTTCATTCTTTGTGATTGATAGACATCGGTTGCATAGTGTGAATTGCTTGTGTGGCATGCTGAGATGCAAATAATCAAGGCTTCTGTTGAAAAGCAGAGTCTTGTGGTTAATGATCAAAACACAGCTTTAATATAGCATAGCTTTGTGTATAGCGTTAACTCGCGAGCCTCATACCCCGGTGTGAACCAGATACGGGAGAGGACTTCAGGGAGGGCACGCATTTCCTTCTAGTTTGGAGTGGTGTCTGGGTTTTGCAAGCCCAGACGTTTTACTTATGTGGATGATGGATAGCGAGGCGCCTCGGTTATATCGGTCACTACGGTGCCAATGGATGGTTTGGTCGATATATGACCAGTTTACGCCCGATAGGGCGGGGAAACGTATTGTTTAGGCATTTTAATCCACTTCCTGTGGACTGGCCCTGACGATCCAAGGTGCAGTTGCGGCTGTTCCTGAGACACGGGCTAGAGCGCATCGAAGCAGTAAGGACGATCCCTTGCCTTTGTTCGCAGATGGGAATCCAACTTCCAATACGATTTTTACGGTTTTAGTTGTATACTATTGGCGACATAGTGGCATAGGACGCTAATGCCGTCTATGATTGATACATTTATATTTAAAGTGATTTTATACACTATGCACTTATAATAGTATCAAAATGATTTGTTTTAAACGTACCAAGCATGTTTGGCTATTATAAGGGAAATCCCTATCCTTCGGCTTACGTTGCATTGTGTGATGGAACCTAGGTCTTATAATAGTTTGATTTTTCCAAAAAGCATTGCGCTGTTTGTTTTATGCACTGGTATTCTTGGGAGGAAACCCATTCCGTGTTATACGGCGTGGTCCCTTAGTTTACTTTATTTTTAAAATAAGCATTTAATAACTGCTTTAGTTCTCACATCAGTCACATGACTGACCTAGAGTTTATTGTTTTAACCTAAACTCTGGGTGCCCCTATTTTCCACACGGGCAGCTAATAGTTTTGGTTTTGCAGATATTATATTCACAGGACCCTGGTTTACAACTGGAATGATATCCGAAAAGCTCTATATCCGTATATCTCTTTCAATTGTGTTTTGTATTATTTTCCGCTGCATTGTAATTTATAAATCTCTGATATTTATCAAATGTATATTATTTGTTCATACTCTATATATTCTTGTAATTTGATGAAAATTGTTGTAATAAGCGATGAAATGTTCTTCTGTTTGTGTTATGATTTGTCGTGTTCTTAGACAATCCGATCTTTCTCTTCTCTTCGGAGACCGGGGAAGTTCGGGCCATCTCAGCGACAAGATATATGGTACCCATGCCGTCTATGATTGATACATTTATATTTGAAGTTGTTTTAAACACTACGCACTTACAATAGTATCAAATGATTTGTTTTAAATGTACCAAGCATGTTTGGCTATTATAAGGGAAAACCCTATCCTTCGGCTTGCGTTGCATTGTGTGATGGGACCTGGGTCTTAGAATAGCTTCATTTTCCAAAAATTATTGCGCTGTTTGTTTTATGCACTTTTATTCTTGGGAGGAAACCCGTTACGTGTTATATGGCGTGGTCCCTTGATATACTTTATTTTTAAAAAAGTAAAGTTTTAAATAACTGTTTTAGTTCTCACACCAGTCACATGACTGACCTGGAGTTTATTGTTTTGACCTAAACTCTGGGTGCCCTTATTTTCCACACAAGCAGCTAGGAGTCTTGGTTTTGCAGATATTATATTCACAGGATCCTGGATTTATAGCTGGAACTATACTCGGAAAGCTCTGTATCCGTGTATTTCTTTCAGCTGTGTTATGTATTATTTTTCTGCTGCATTGTAATTTTAAATCTGATATTTCTCAAATGTATATTATTTATTCATATTATGTTATATTCTTGTACTATGATATAATTGTTGTAATAATAACAATGAAATGTTCTTCTGTTTGTGTTCTGATTGTCATGTTCTCAACTCAGTCCGCCTTCATCTATCTCTTTGGAGATAAAGGGAGTTTAGGTCATTTCATTTATTGAATTCTATGCTGATTGAGTTTTAATTAATCCAGGGTCTATTTTGGATCTGCATATCAACTACAATATTGCTTCGTAGACGACATCATATTCTTCTATCGATTACTAGACGAGTAAGTTGTTTAATACCTACGATGTAATATATTTTAAGTTTCTGTTTACTATTTTTTATATATTGTGATTTAGGTGATCATAAATATATTCAATTATATCTTTTTATTTTAGATTATGCAACTTGTTCTTATGTCGAATGATTAATTGGTTATATGGCCTTTTCAAATTTTACTTCGTTATTTCAACAGCAAAGGTTTGAAAAGATAATTAAATTCATATTTTCATGTAAAGACAATATTAAAACAGTGTTGTTTGTACTAAATTTAATAGGTTGATGTTGTATGACTATGTATGTTATATAATGCTTTTTTAATACATTAGTAAATAATTGCATAATGCTTTCGCTGTTAAATTATTATATTTTGTGGTTTACGAGATGAAAAAGATAAATGTTATTATCTTTTTAATTTTTATCTTGCTAAAAACAGTAATGAAATAATACCTGTAATCACATACTGTTATATGCTATGGTTTAGGTGATTATAAAGATATTTAATTATATCTTTTTATTTAATATTATGCAACTTGTTCTTATGTTTAATGTATAATTATTTATATGGCCTTCTGAAATTTAAGTTGTGTTATGTTGAATAATTATTTGATTACTTCGTTATTGCGACAACAAAGGTTTGAAAAGATAATTGTATTTATATTTTCATGTAAAGATAATATTATAACTGTTTTGTATGTACTTAATTTAATAGGTTGATGTTGTATGAGTATGTATGTTATATAGATTTCTTTTTGAATAAATTAGTAAATAAATTCACTATGCTTTCACTGTTAAATTATTATATTATGTGGTTTACTGGATGAAAAAGATAAATAATGTTATCTTTTTAATTAATATTTTGCTAATAACTGTAATGAAATAATAATTGCTATGACTTAAAATTATCTTTTTAGACAAATACCAGGTACTTTTTATCATTCAATAAATCGTGTTTTGTAATACTTAAGATTTACTGTTTGTAGATCATATTGCTTGAAAAAAAATCTTACATTGCTAACTATATGTACATTTTTTACTAACATATAAGTAAACTTATCTTTTTAATGAAGGATAAAATATGAAACCAAAAAGAACCTCTAGATTGTTTAAAAACAACCAATATGCATTTTTTTCAATGAAGGAGGACATCAATGCATAAATTTCAGACCTATTTCAAGTCCATATTATGAAGAACATAGCCAGTGTAGAATGTTATCAATAACTCCATTGGTAACTTTTTCTTTATCTTTATAATTTAGATTTACTAAATTCAATTTCTCTCATATTAATTGTTACCAAAATAGGAAAATTCTGAGTCAACAAACAATTTATCACCTACTAGAACAGAAGATAACAACATAGAAAATTTTGATGAAAAAAGGACAAACATACAAGAATATGATGGAGAATCTACTGATACAGATGAAACCAATAACTATGAAATTCAACAAATACCCAAAAAAGCAATAAAAATTCAATATTCAGGGACGTACAGATGTAATTCAGATGTTATTTTCAAAATAACGAAAACAATTCAGAAAGAAAAAATCATCTCTACTGACGCAAAAAGATACTTAGTTAATCACCTTTCAAACACTTTTTCAATGTTTTTCTCGAAGATTACATATCAAGGCAAGATTTGAGAGTGCAGCAAATCTGGATGACATAATGTCCTCTTATAATAGAACAGAACAAGCTTTCAGAATTGGTAATGAATTGATTAAATTGAAATCAAAAAAAGTTAGTCTTATATTTGGAATGCCAATGGATGGAGAGGATTTATTTCCAATACCTGTATCAAATAAAGCTACAACAATGGAAAATTTCTCAGATTTTTGGACAAAGAACTTTGAGGAAGTAGACATTATAAGTCAAAAATCAGTGACAAAAAGATTGAATAAAATGATAGAAAACAAAGATTGTAGCGTTGATATAGAAAAGTTGTTATTTCTGCTGTTGATCATTACATTCTTGTTTTCGAACAATCAAAGCTACTTGCAGTGGGGATTTCTTCCTAAGATCCTCAATTTGAAAAAATTAAGTTTTATTTCTTGGCTAAGAGCAATATGTGAGAATGTTTGCAAAAATGTTAAAAAAACATCATACTGATCCAAGAAACACACCTGGTTGCACTATGGTTTTACTTGTAAGATTTCTTACACTTATCTAATATCTCATTATTACAAAAGTATAAATGTATATATCTTTTTATTACAGTATTGGTTTTGTGAGAAGACAAAAGTAATACAAGAAAAAGAAAATCAGAAGAAAAATTTCCCAAGGACGATAAAGTGGGACTTGTCTAACTTGAAGGACATGGATCTTATAGCAATTGACATCAATATGTTATAAATGTTTTTCTTTACTATTTAATTTTATTTAAAAGATATATGTTATTATCTTTTCAAGTTTAGTAGGATTATTTAATGATATGTAATAATATTTAGTTACAAATATCAATCATGCAGATTTCGAAAAAAATTACAAATATAACTTTAGAGGAGAAAGAGTATCTTTCAAAAAAAAAATTAATACATCCACTCTTAGAAGATGAAAGACCAAAGAAAAGAAAATTGTCTGAAAATGAAGAACTAGAAAGGCTGATAGAGTTAGAGGTCAGATTTTTGAGTGATGAGATGGTTAGTGTACTAAAACAATTGGACGATGACAAGATTTCAAGACAAAGTCTGGGGAAAGAATCAAAGAAATTGAAATGATACTTCAAAAAGTGAAAACTTTTGAACAGCAAAATGTGGCCAATACTACTAAACCTGAAAACATTTCAAGCAAGGAAAAATAGTTAGTATGGTTCATATAAATTGTTCTGCTAATTTTCCTTGTTTTGATTTGTTTGAAACTCAAGATTTAATTATAGATAATAAAGAAAGTTCAAAATATGGAGACATAGAAGAATTTACTGAAGAACATGTTGTTAAAATTACTATTTGTATTGGAGATGTCATTATTAAAGAACCCAAAAAAAAAAAAAGAATCACAAAAATATTGAAAAATGCCCACTCCTGAAGCAACTTTCAGAGAAACAGCAACAAGATGTCATAGTTTTCTTCAAGGTTGTTGGAGATAACAAGTATTGAAACATTACTTTTTTCCAAAACAACCAATATAGTTCAGCTGAATTTTCTACTTATTACTGTGTTATGATACATTGTGTGGTATTACACTACCATAAACAAGCTGTTGATTAAAATATTATTTTAAATATGAAAATTAACAACTGATGGAAATTATGAAAGTTTATGTTTTCTTATATGCTACGGTTTGCAAGATTGAAAAGATATTCAACTTTATCTTTTTATTTCAAAATATGCAACTACTTCTTTTGTTTAATGATTATTTCGTTATATGTCTTTCTGAAATATATAATATGTTATTTCCAAAATTAATATTTCATAATTAAATTTTGTCAGCATTAAAATTTATAAAAGATATATGCATTTATCTTTTCACATTCCACTTAATTATTAAAAGATAACAGAATAAGTTTTTAAAGATAATTACTATTTTAATAGTTATGTTTACATACAAAAAACTTATTTACATATTATATCTGTATTAACAAAAAATATAATAAATGCAAAAATCTTATTTTTCAGCGAAGAAGCATTTAGTTGTGATGATGAAAACAACATCACCATAACAAAAGACATGATATAAGATCTCTTATATGAATATAATACTTTTGGTCAAGTAAGTATAGAAAAACAAACTTTCATTTAGTATAAATTGTGTACTTTACACATACTATCTTTCAAATGTAGATCATTGATTGGTTTTGGTTTCAGAAAGCAAAGCAATAGTATTGTGTACATTAACGCAACAATGACATAAGTGTATTACATTCTCAAATTAACTTATTTTATTACAAAATACATTTTCTAAACCATTTTTTTAACAGACTAGTGCAGCAACTGGAAACTAGGAAAATATATTGAAAAAAAAGTTCAATCCTTTTATCAAAAAATTACTTTTAGATCCATTATGTATCAATGTCTTATTCCCAATACATGGAAATGACCATTGGAGCCTCCTTGAACTAGATGTCGTAGAGTGCACTTGGAAACACTACGACTCACTATACTTAACCACAAGATCAAAATCCAGCAGAAGTGGACATACAAAAATTGTCAATAATGCGGTAAATAAATATTCTCATAAATTATATTTCATATATTTGTTTATATTTATTCTAATAGACTCTGACTATTTTGCAGAAAATAGTAGTGTATAACCTAAATGACGAGCTAAAACAAGAAGGTCAAAAAACAATTATTAAAAAGAAGACACACCTTGTGAATGTCGATTGTGCTCAACGAATTAATGGATAATTATACAAGTAGAAAATAATGTAATATACAATTTCATGATACACATTAAGATATAGAAGAAACATATTACAATTCATTATTATAATAAAAAAGATAATATGCTTTATCTTATATGCAAAGTACTAAATTTCTTAATTTTAGGTACGATTGCGGAATTTATGTGATGATGTTCATGGAAAAAATTTCACATGGAATGGAGAGTACATCAAATATTATTGCTGAAGAAGCTACGACATACAGAGCAATGATAGCTATAGATATTCTCAATGACGAACCATACTGTTGGACAATTGAATTTTTTTGCAGCTGTAGTCCAACTCTTAAAAATGTTTGAACTAACACAAAATTTCAGAATTTGTAATAATTGATCCTAATAATTAGATATTACAATTGGTGATTAATTTGTAAAGAATTATACTTGTATTTCAGTTATTTCTTCTACTTAACTTTTTAGACAGTAAATTTGACAATACTTATGAACATGATGATTTTACTTTTACTAAAATTGTCATTCAATACATTTTTCTTCTACTATGTTTAAAATGATACATACTTTTATCTTTTGTTTATCATTTATAAGTAATATGTTATCTAATTCCATTTTTTACACAGCAAACAAATGCAATATGGGAAACTTTTGTTAGACAAGAAGAAGCTTTAATATTTGTTTAAACACATACGAACACTAAATTTTTTTGCTACCAAGATCAATTGACTGGACAAAGAAGGTTCTTAGTTTCTACATATGAGCAGTTTTAGAGAAGGTACAAGAGCATGAATCCTAAGCTACGCCACCATTACGAGATTATTCAAGTTGGACTGTCTTGCCACTTGTACTATGATCTGGAGTTCAAAAATATATATTAATAGTATACAGAATGGCGATGGAATGGTAAATATTTTGATTTCCATCACATTCAAAACTCTGAATGACATATACAAAATAAAGGGAAATGAAGATTGGTTATAGAACTTGATTCATCTAATGAAGACAAGTTCTCTCGACATTTGATAATTCGTATCCCAAATATTGCATTCAAAGACAACTTGCATGTTGGAGGATTCATCTCTAAGGTATGCTCGAGTATAAAAAATTCAAGATTAACTGATTCACAGTTTGAAAAACTTTACATCAAGAAAGATTTAAGCTCATCAGAAAAATTAGAGAGTATATTCATTGAAACATGAGTTTATACCCGTAATCGTTGTTTCCGTCTCCAATTCTCTACAGAAGCAGGGAAAAATTCTATACTACTACAAGCAGACGCTTTGGATGTAACAATCTTAATGACGAACAAATGTTTACAAAATCACTTATTTGCAACGTAGAAGATAATTTAAATAAGCTATTAGAGTGTGAAATGGATTTGAAATCTTATAAAAAAATTCATTTTAAAACTGAGGAGAATGATAACAACAAATACATCCAAAGTGATATGCCAGTAAATGTTTACTCTTGTAATGTACCTATGTCCTATAATTTAGGAAAATCTCCTTTCCCAGAATTGAATGAAAAAAATTCATCAGTAGCATCTCATGAATTTTTTTTGGGTAAAATCAGAAAGTGGTACTGGTTGTCTACACATGGCTATATAATTTATAGCATGTCCGAAAGTCGATATTGTGAACGAATTGGAAGAGAACAAAAAAGTAATCATGTTATGTTCATTGTAGATTTCCAATGAGGGGGAGTTTTACGGCAGTGTCGGTTTCTCCCCATGAAAAAATTCAAAAAAAATATATATCTTTTTCAAATATGTCGTATACTATTTGTATATCTGTTATGATTGTGTTGTTGTATATGATTAATTGCTGGATTTTGTTAATGTGTACGATTATTTCATATTAGAATTGTAATCATATCAATAATTATTTCACTACTGTTATTAGCAATATATAAATTAAAAAGATAAAAATATTTATCTTTTTCATCATGAAACCAAATAAAATAATAAGGTAACAGTGAAATAATTATGCAATTAATTTATAATGTAATGAAACAAAATTACCTTATAGAACATAAGCACTCAGATAACATCAACCTATTAAATTAAAACATACACCAAATTTAAAATATTACCTTTAAATGATAATATAAATACAATTATCTTTTCAAACATCTGTTTTCGATAAAAACAAAATTATCAAATAATCATTTAACATAACATAGCACTAATGATTATTTAGCTTCAATTCAAACCATGCAACCATCACAGATACTGCAAGTCAAAATATAAATACGTCAACAACTATGCAATTTTAACCATTTTATAAGAAATTTTACATAAAGATATAATCAATTATCTTTTTCGCTCCTATTGTGATGTTGAATGGAAAATATAATTATACAACAATTTTTTAACTACTAACCAGTTATCTTTTTCACTCCTGTTATTTTCCATTGAAGCCCACGTAACCATTTATCTTTTTTTAATATAATTATTAAAAAGATAAAACAAGTTATAACAAGACAATCATCACATAAATTTCATAGTTAATTTTTAATATTTCTTATAAGATCTTGTGGTTAAGTATATTGAGTCATAGTGTTTCCAAGTACACTCTACGACATCTAGTTCAAGGAGACTCCAATGTTAATTTCCATGTATTGGGAATAAAACATTGCTACATAATAGATCTAAAAGTAATTTCATGATAAAACGGTTGACCTATTTTGTCAATATAATTACCTTTTCCATCTACTACATTTGTCTTTTTTAAAAATGATTTAGAAAATGTATTTTGTAATAAAATAAGTTAATTAACATCAGTTATACAAATCCAACAGAAAAAATCGATCAGCCTATCCAGATGAACAAAATCGCCTCACGATTTCCACAATTAAAGTCGAATTCAATTTCACAAATAAAAAAACGCCTATTTTTTCCCCAAAAAATATACGATTTCTTTAATTGCAGAAGAAATTATGGCTTAATTTTGACGTCATTTGGGGAAGAATCTGATTTCAGAAATTGATTTTTAAGAAGATGAAGACGTGCGCATGATTTTTGTCCTGGAAAATAAATATTCCAATCCCGTGTCCTACAAAATAATAAGGCTCAACAAGTATGCGCTAAAGAAAAATTTCCACTTTATAAAATGTGTGGGTCTATAATAAAAAATGGAGAAGTACAGAAAAATATATTTTTTCAACTAATTGTAGATAGTTACAATTTTACACGTAAGTACTAAAAAAGCTACATTTTTGCATATAATTGCGAAATTCTAACGACCCGGATTTTTAGCCATTTAATTTTGAACATTTAAATTGGTATTGATAATTTAAAAAGGATTTTTATAACGATTTATTAAATAAATGAATTGATTTTAATTAATATATGACTGTTGTTTTAATTTGAAATATCGAGTCATAAATTCAAATTAGATTATTTGAAGCTATATGTATATATTTAGATTGGATATATATTTTATTTGTTTATTTTGAAATTGATTCAATTTAACTTCCAACTGATATCGAATTATAACAAAATAAAATGTAATGGCCCAAATTTCCGTACCCTTTGAGTTGAGTAATAACACTACACGTCCAACCCGAATGACACAGAAATACGAATCATTATAAGAAAGAAGTTAGAGGGTGAGAAATAGAAAGAAAGAAATATTAGAATAGAAGAAAACGAAGATCACAAACTCACAGCATAACGAATAAAATAGATTATATAACATAAAGTTTGAAATACAAATCAGTAACTTTATGTACATACCATCATCAGAGCACAACAGTTATCTCTGGAACAGTTACAAACACCTGTTTCCAGATATAATACAATACACAGCGGAAATTATGATAGTCTAGAGCTAATTGATGAAGCCTCCTGCTTCGAGCTCTGTAACAACCCGGAAAATCTAGGCCAGTTTAAAATTTTTATTTTGGCGATTTTAGCGAATTTTAATTATTTAAAATAGATTATTTTAAATAATATCGACGAGAAATTTATTTTGAATAGAATTCGACGTATATATTATATACGTCGTCGTTAGAATATATAATAATTTTATATATAATTATAAATAGAATTGAAAATGGCGCGGTAGTTCGATAATTCGATTTCAAACTTCAATTGAATGTACCGGGTGCAAAACAATCCGGATTTTAGTGAAACCAAAAATAATGGAATCTAATAGTGAATATCTTTCCAACGAATCGGAAAAATCAAGATTTCATATCAGGAATCAAAAGAAATGTCCAGTTGAAAATTCTGAATAGTCGCTATGGAATTCATGCCCTTAAAAATGGAAATTTTGCAAACGACCTCGGATTTCGACGAAACCAGTTTTGTTGGGTCCGGGATGTAAAGTTATTGCTAGGTTTCAAGTTTCATAATTTTTCGAATCGATATGTGAGCGTGGCAAAGGAAAACGTGTTTTGACCATTTCAGTTGATTTTAATCGACTGGAAATTGGCCATTTTTCCAACGGTCTCGGAATTCGACGAAACTAGTTTTGTTAGGACCGTATCGTCAATACGAAGCTAGAAAATATTTTTCTGGAATTTTTCTAGTTAGTATGTGACCCCGGTAATTTGAAATGTACGTTTAAAATTCAATATAGTGATTTAAATGAAAATTCAAAGGAAACTGATTGTAACAATCGAATCAGCTTGCGATACATATCCCATTGTGTTCGGAATGGGGGTAATACGTTATGGACGACAGGCGGTGGGCCTCGATTCGAGGTCATATGTAAAAGTCAACTTTTAAGGAATATAATAATTAAATAAAAAAAAAAAAACTTTTCCCCTTAACCAGGCCCCCCCGTTTATTCTTCATTCAAAATCGATTTGGAAAAAAAAAAAAAGAAAAAAAAAAACCTAATCAAACCCGACGCCGCCGCCCTCGTTGATCTCCTCCGCCACCTCGCCTGCCGCCTCCACCTTCTTCTCCTCCACCCCTTTCCCCTCCGATTCGAGATCGCGCCCCCCCCTTCAGGCCACCGCCGACGCAACCCAAACCCCCCCCCCCCCTTCGCCTGCTCCGCCGCCACCCTGCAACCAAATCGCGACGCCCCCTGGAGTCTGTCGCCGATGAAGTCGAGCCCCCCCCCCCCTCCGATCTGCAAGCCTCGATGAAGCCCCCCCCCCCCCCCCCCCCCGACCACTCGACGAGCCCCTGTAAGTTTTGGTTTTTTTTATTATTTACTTATTTTCATTTATCTGTAAAATTTTGTTGATTTTAAAAACTGTAAAATTTTGTTGATTTTAAAAACGGTATTTTGTTGATTTTAAAAACTGTAAAATTTTGTTGATTTTAAAAACTGAATTTTTAGGAAGTTAAAAACTGAAATTTTATTTAAAGTAAAACTGAAATTTTATTTAAAGTAAAACTGAAATTTTTAAAAAGAGAAAAACTGTTTTTTTTCTTTTCAAAGATTTTAAAACTGTTTTGTTTTTAAAGAGATAAAAACTGAATTTTATAAAAATAAAAACTGATTTTGAAATAAAGATCAGATTTGTAGCGAAGTAAAAAAAAAAAAATCATATTTTTATTTAGTGAAAGTCGAAGTAAAAATTCGATTTTTATATATTGAATAACATAGTAAAAATTCGATTTTTACTTATGTAGAGAATACGGGAAACGAAAGCGACAAGAAGACGAAATAGACGAAGATTTCCATAAAGGAAGAGTCGCGTGAGTGGATAGCTATTGGTGAGGATTTCTCACTCTTCAATTTCTTTTTATAATTTTATATGTGTTGAAAGTGGAAGTGAATTGCTATATATAAATATCTATATATATATATATATATATATATATATATACGCCCCTCGTCCACAAACCATGGACGATATTTATTGGTTGAAATTGTTGTGAAAATTGATTGATAGCGAAGTGAAATGATTTATATATATAGCAAAGTGAAATTTATATATATAGCGAAGAAAATATCATATATAGTGAAAGAGAAAATATTATATAAGTTGAAAGTGAAATATGTATATATGAAAGGTGAAAATATCGAATATATGGAAAGTGAAAATATCGAATATATTGAAAGTGAAAATATCGAATATATCGAAAGTGAAAATATCGAATATATTGAAAGTGAAAATATTATATATATTAGAAGTGTATGAAATAGAATATTGAAAATGAATATATTGTATGTATTGAAAATGAATATATCGTACGTATTGAAAATGAAAATATCGTATATAGAGAAAGGTGAATATATATATATATATATATATATATATATATATATAAATTGAAAACGATGCATATGAAATATTCGAATTGAAAACGATGTATATGAAATATTCGAATTGAACTAAATAGAAAACGAATTCGAAATGAATTGAATAGAAAACGAATTCGAATTGAATTGAATAGAAAACGAATTCGAATTGAATTGAATAGAAAAGAATTCGAATTGAACTGAATAGAAAACGAATTCGAATTGAACTGAATAGAAAACGAATTCGAAATGAATTGAATAGAAAACGAATTCGAAATGAATTGAATAGAAAACGAATTCGAAATGAATTGAATAGAAAACGAATTCGAAATGAATTGAATAGAAAACGAATTCGAATTGAATTGAATAGAAAACGAATTCGAAATGAATTGAATAGAAAACGAATTCGAAATGAATTGAATAGAAAACGAATTCGAATTGAATAACATAGAAAATGAATTCGAATTGAACTGAATAGAAAACGAATTCGAATTGAAATAAAATTGAAATCGATTTGAATTGAAATCAAATCGAAGTGAATGTTAAAAGAATTTATAAAGGAAGATTCAATTTTGATTTGAAATTGAAATAAAGGTTGAAATTGTTTTTGAAACAAATTTGAAATGATTAATAAAATTCGTTTTAAAAGGAAATCGACGAAATATATATTATATATATTATATATATAATATAATGGCCTGAATAGAACGCGCCGCGCCGCGGCAGTTCGCGAATTTCGACCATTGACTTCGAACGGACATTACGGGAGATCCGACCGTCGGATTCTCCTGAAATCAGAACCGTTGGGTTCGTATCGAAAAGAGATTTCTAAGGAATATTAGAAATTTGAAATCTAACGGTTGGATTTGGAATTACGTCCAAATCAAATTCGAAAAAGGTCGCTGTAAGTGCAGTTCGATGGCCGTTGATGGAAATCGACTGTACGGGCCTCGATAAAATTATTAAAAATAGTAATAATTTGTGTAAAATCATAAGAAATGATTTGTGAAGAATTGGGATGAAAAACTCCATATTTGAAAAGATAAAAATAGATTTTTATCGAAATGAACTAGTTATTAACTAGAAAAATAATCCAATGGTTAAAAATAAATAAATTGGATTAGATTTGAATTGAAATTATCAATGGATATTTTCGATATTGGATTCCGTGATTACAGATATTGTGATGGGAATTTGGAAGATATCGATATCGTTATTCCCGATATGATATCTGTTGGTTTCAGGATTTGATGTTAAATATAAGTCAATGCTCTCTCTATTTAAAACCTTATATTTAATGTCAAATTTGATTGATTGATGGTTTGGATTGTGCTCGACCAGTTTATGAGCAGAATATGCTTCTACATTTAGCATTGGGTTGGGTTGAAAATATCTGTGTGCTAACGCCTTGTGAAACACTTCACGATTTGACGATAAGGTGTTTAGCGATGTTGTGTTCATTTCAAATTTAACGAATGATTGTGAAATGATATTTTTCTTAAGTGAAAAGAAATGTATTCCCGATTTTGGACAGGGAATGTTTTATAAAAATGTTTTATAAAACAGAAAGGATTTCGAGGCCCGAAACCCGATGATTTCTAAAGTGATTTAGAAAATGTATTATATGTTACATTGTGGTTCATCGCGTATTCGATTAGTTGCTATTGATGATGTATCTGTTTGGTGGCGGAGAATTTATTCTCTTGCTTAACACCCTTCTTTGAGACGTACGAGCTCAAAGGTTATGTGATTAATAGTGACTGATCATATGCGTGAATTACTGATGTGAAGTACTATATTTTGAAAGTACTTGTGATTATTATGTTGTGAAATGATTTTCCCTACTTCGGGATATGAAATGATTTAGTATGTGACTAAAGATTCGGGTAACCCTGAGACTAAAAGTATGGGTGAGAGGGCGGTGTATGCTCTCCTGAGTGGGAGGTGCATCGTCGGTGTAGCCTACTCCTATGTGGGGTAGGTGCACATATATATATCGAGTTGCGAGGTGCGTACCCTTTGCCTTGTCGATGGGGAGCACGATATTTGGTTGCATACTTGTTTGTATGCATTGTTATGTTTTGGAATTCACATTTCCAAATGATTTGATTTGAGATCCCGAAGTGAAATCTACTTTGATATAGAAAGTTAGATATGTATTTCAAACGATTTGAAATAAGAAATCGGGAATAAAATCCAAAGGAATAATTTCTGTAAATTGAATTGGATTTGGAAAATCTAAGTGTTGTGATTAATCTAAGTGGGTAGATTGGGATATTGCATGTTGTGTGATGCATAGTAGATCCATATATCTATATTGATTGTTGCTTATACACTGGCTTTCATGGGAGTAAACCCGTTCCGCGAAAGTGGCGTGGTCCCGTGATTTGCCTTATTTTTAAACAAGTTTAACAACTGTTTTTGAGTTCTCACACCAGTCCCATGACTGACCTGTAGTTTGCTTTTCCCTTGCGAACTCGGGTGCCCCTATTTTCCACACGGGCAGTCGAGTAGTTTTATTTTGCAGATGTTTTGAGCAGGATTCTGGATTGAAGCTTTAAGCTGTGTCCAGGCATTTACAGTCTTCCGCTGTGTAGTTTATATTTCCGCTGTGCACTGTTTTACATTTATGTAAATTTATCTTCCGCTGTGTATTATTTTCGATATACTCTGATATTCTGTACTCTGATGTAACATTATTATGATGTTTATTGAAGTCTTCTGTTATTTGTTCTGATGTGTTGTATACCCAAAGTTAGCGTATGCGGGATTCGAACGGTCTTGGTCGGTTTAGCGATCGATTAGGTCTGGGCGAAATCCCTGTCGTTACAGCGTGGTATCAGAGCTTTGGTTAAACTCAAATCTTTGGGGTACAATTCATTAGAACAGAATAAAAGACTCATCAGAGGTAGGATTAGTAATGTCCTATAAAAGAATCCTCATTAGAGATAGAATCAGTAGCATTCTAGGATGAGTGACTCGTTAGAGATGGGGTTAGAAATGCCCTAGAATGAGTCGAGAGTTATTTGTTTATAAATAACGTATCTGTGATTATATATATAATCTGATTTTAGAAAATATGATTTTAAATATATAAAATTATATATTTGAAAATATAATCAATTAATTGATTGATGTTTGTGTTGTTTGTTTAATTGTTTGATAATTTTGAATCATAATGCCTAAGGGTATCAAATATTGAACGGTATTGAAAATTGGTCGCATTTGCTTGCATATACATATATATCATTGAACAGGTCATAGCAAGGAGGCTAGAGCCAGAGAATAAAATTTGTTTGCCCGACAAATAGGTACATGTTTACTACATAATTTCCTGTTTTGTTTGGGTGATGATGATTTTGTGAGCCTATTGGCTAGCCGCTTGGCTTTTTCTTTTTCTTTCTGAGATCTGAAGGACCGGGGAAGCTATTTGAAATTCCCCGATGCTCCCGGTGCAGGGGAGGTTATGGCGAAATTTTTCGAAAATTTAGGGTGTTAGCCAAATTTTTGAAATTTTGAAAATTCTCAGAAACTAAAGAGTTGGAGAATGGAAGCCAGATCGAGCGTAGAGTTGATTAATCAAACCACTGTCGACTTTGTTCCTTTTCGGGGACGAAAAGTTTTAAGTGGGGGAGATTGTAACAACCCGGAAAATCTAGGCCAGTTTAAAATTTTTATTTTGGCGATTTTAGCGAATTTTAATTATTTAAAATAGATTATTTTAAATAATATCGACGAGAAATTTATTTTGAATAGAATTCGACGTATATATTATATACGTCGTCGTTAGAATATATAATAATTTTATATATAATTATAAATAGAATTGAAAATGGCGCGGTAGTTCGATAATTCGATTTCAAACTTCAATTGAATGTACCGGGTGCAAAACAATCCGGATTTTAGTGAAACCAAAAATAATGGAATCTAATAGTGAATATCTTTCCAACGAATCGGAAAAATCAAGATTTCATATCAGGAATCAAAAGAAATGTCCAGTTGAAAATTCTGAATAGTCGCTATGGAATTCATGCCCTTAAAAATGGAAATTTTGCAAACGACCTCGGATTTCGACGAAACCAGTTTTGTTGGGTCCGGGATGTAAAGTTATTGCTAGGTTTCAAGTTTCATAATTTTTCGAATCGATATGTGAGCGTGGCAAAGGAAAACGTGTTTTGACCATTTCAGTTGATTTTAATCGACTGGAAATTGGCCATTTTTCCAACGGTCTCGGAATTCGACGAAACTAGTTTTGTTAGGACCGTATCGTCAATACGAAGCTAGAAAATATTTTTCTGGAATTTTTCTAGTTAGTATGTGACCCCGGTAATTTGAAATGTACGTTTAAAATTCAATATAGTGATTTAAATGAAAATTCAAAGGAAACTGATTGTAACAATCGAATCAGCTTGCGATACATATCCCATTGTGTTCGGAATGGGGGTAATACGTTATGGACGACAGGCGGTGGGCCTCGATTCGAGGTCATATGTAAAAGTCAACTTTTAAGGAATATAATAATTAAATAAAAAAAAAAAAAACTTTTCCCCTTAACCAGGCCCCCCCGTTTATTCTTCATTCAAAATCGATTTGAAAAAAAAAAAAAGAAAAAAAAACCTAATCAAACCCGACGCCGCCGCCCTCGTTGATCTCCTCCGCCACCTCGCCTGCCGCCTCCACCTTCTTCTCCTCCACCCCTTTCCCCTCCGATTCGAGATCGCGCCCCCTCCTTCAGGCCACCGCCGACGCAACCCAAACCCCCCCCCCTTCGCCTGCTCCGCCGCCACCCTGCAACCAAATCGCGACGCCCCCTGGAGTCTGCCGCCGATGAAGTCGACCCCCCCCCCCCTCCGATCTGCAAGCCTCGATGAAGCCCCCCCCCCCCCCCCCCGACCACTCGACGAGCCCCTGTAAGTTTTGGTTTTTTTTATTATTTACTTATTTTCATTTATCTGTAAAATTTTGTTGATTTTAAAAACTGTAAAATTTTGTTGATTTTAAAAACGGTATTTTGTTGATTTTAAAAACTGTAAAATTTTGTTGATTTTAAAAACTGAATTTTTTGGAAGTTAAAAACTGAAATTTTATTTAAAGTAAAACTGAAATTTTATTTAAAGTAAAACTGAAATTTTATTTAAAGTAAAACTGAAATTTTATTTAAAGTAAAACTGAAATTTTTAAAAAGAGAAAAACTGTTTTTTTTCTTTTCAAAGATTTTAAAACTGTTTTGTTTTTAAAGAGATAAAAACTGAATTTTATAAAAATAAAAACTGATTTTGAAATAAAGATCAGATTTGTAGCGAAGTAAAAAAAAAAATCATATTTTTATTTAGTGAAAGTCGAAGTAAAAATTCGATTTTTATATATTGAATAACATAGTAAAAATTCGATTTTTACTTATGTAGAGAATACGGGAAACGAAAGCGACAAGAAGACGAAATAGACGAAGATTTCCATAAAGGAAGAGTCGCGTGAGTGGATAGCTATTGGTGAGGATTTCTCACTCTTCAATTTCTTTTTATAATTTTATATGTGTTGAAAGTGGAAGTGAATTGCTATATATAAATATCTATATCTATATATATATATATATATATATATATATATACGCCCCTCGTCCACAAACCATGGACGATATTTATTGGTTGAAATTGTTGTGAAAATTGATTGATAGCGAAGTGAAATGATTTATATATATAGCAAAGTGAAATTTATATATATAGCGAAGAAAATATCATATATAGTGAAAGAGAAAATATTATATAAGTTGAAAGTGAAATATGTATATATGAAAGGTGAAAATATCGAATATATGGAAAGTGAAAATATCGAATATATTGAAAGTGAAAATATCGAATATATCGAAAGTGAAAATATCGAATATATTGAAAGTGAAAATATTATATATATTAGAAGTGTATGAAATAGAATATTGAAAATGAATATATCGTATGTATTGAAAATGAATATATCGTACGTATTGAAAATGAAAATATCGTATATAGAGAAAGGTGAATATATATATATATATATATATATATAAATTGAAAACGATGTATATGAAATATTCGAATTGAAAACGATGTATATGAAATATTCGAATTGAACTAAATAGAAAACGAATTCGAAATGAATTGAATAGAAAACGAATTCGAATTGAATTGAATAGAAAACGAATTCGAATTGAATTGAATAGAAAAGAATTCGAATTGAACTGAATAGAAAACGAATTCGAATTGAACTGAATAGAAAACGAATTCGAAATGAATTGAATAGAAAACGAATTCGAAATGAATTGAATAGAAAACGAATTCGAAATGAATTGAATAGAAAACGAATTCGAAATGAATTGAATAGAAAACGAATTCGAATTGAATTGAATAGAAAACGAATTCGAAATGAATTGAATAGAAAACGAATTCGAAATGAATTGAATAGAAAACGAATTCGAATTGAATAACATAGAAAATGAATTCGAATTGAACTGAATAGAAAACGAATTCGAATTGAAATAAAATTGAAATCGATTTGAATTGAAATCAAATCGAAGTGAATGTTAAAAGAATTTATAAAGGAAGATTCAATTTTGATTTGAAATTGAAATAAAGGTTGAAATTGTTTTTGAAACAAATTTGAAATGATTAATAAAATTCGTTTTAAAAGGAAATCGACGAAATATATATTATATATATTATATATATAATATAATGGCCTGAATAGAACGCGCCGCGCCGCGGCAGTTCGCGAATTTCGACCATTGACTTCGAACGGACATTATGGGAGATCCGACCGTCGGATTCTCCTGAAATCAGAACCGTTGGGTTCGTATCGAAAAGAGCTTTCTAAGGAATATTAGAAATTTGAAATCTAACGGTTGGATTTGGAATTACGTCCAAATCAAATTCGAAAAAGGTCGCTGTAAGTGCAGTTCGATGGCCGTTGATGGAAATCGACTGTACGGGCCTCGATAAAATTATTAAAAATAGTAATAATTTGTGTAAAATCATAAGAAATGATTTGTGAAGAATTGGGATGAAAAACTCCATATTTGAAAAGATAAAAATAGATTTTTATCGAAATGAACTAGTTATTAACTAGAAAAATAATCCAATGGTTAAAAATAAATAAATTGGATTAGATTTGAATTGAAATTATCAATGGATATTTTCGATATTGGATTCCGTGATTACAGATATTGTGATGGGAATTTGGAAGATATCGATATCGTTATTCCCGATATGATATCTGTTGGTTTCAGGATTTGATGTTAAATATAAGTCAATGCTCTCTCTATTTAAAACCTTATATTTAATGTCAAATTTGATTGATTGATGGTTTGGATTGTGCTCGACCAGTTTATGAGCAGAATATGCTTCTACATTTAGCATTGGGTTGGGTTGAAAATATCTGTGTGCTAACGCCTTGTGAAACACTTCACGATTTGACGATAAGGTGTTTAGCGATGTTGTGTTCATTTCAAATTTAACGAATGATTGTGAAATGATATTTTTCTTAAGTGAAAAGAAATGTATTCCCGATTTTGGACAGGGAATGTTTTATAAAAATGTTTTATAAAACAGAAAGGATTTCGAGGCCCGAAACCCGATGATTTCTAAAGTGATTTAGAAAATGTATTATATGTTACATTGTGGTTCATCGCATATTCGATTAGTTGCTATTGATGATGTATCTGTTTGGTGGCGGAGAATTTATTCTCTTGCTTAACACCCTTCTTTGAGACGTACGAGCTCAAAGGTTATGTGATTAATAGTGACTGATCATATGCGTGAATTACTGATGTGAAGTACTATATTTTGAAAGTACTTGTGATTATTATGTTGTGAAATGATTTTCCCTACTTCGGGATATGAAATGATTTAGTATGTGACTAAAGATTCGGGTAACCCTGAGACTAAAAGTATGGGTGAGAGGGCGGTGTATGCTCTCCTGAGTGGGAGGTGCATCGTCGGTGTAGCCTACTCCTATGTGGGGTAGGTGCACATATATATATCGAGTTGCGAGGTGCGTACCCTTTGCCTTGTCGATGGGGAGCACGATATTTGGTTGCATACTTGTTTGTATGCATTGTTATGTTTTGGAATTCACATTTCCAAATGATTTGATTTGAGATCCCGAAGTGAAATCTACTTTGATATAGAAAGTTAGATATGTATTTCAAACGATTTGAAATAAGAAATCGGGAATAAAATCCAAAGGAATAATTTCTGTAAATTGAATTGGATTTGGAAAATCTAAGTGTTGTGATTAATCTAAGTGGGTAGATTGGGATATTGCATGTTGTGTGATGCATAGTAGATCCATATATCTATATTGATTGTTGCTTATACACTGGCTTTCATGGGAGTAAACCCGTTCCGCGAAAGTGGCGTGGTCCCGTGATTTGCCTTATTTTTAAACAAGTTTAACAACTGTTTTTGAGTTCTCACACCAGTCCCATGACTGACCTGTAGTTTGCTTTTCCCTTGCGAACTCGGGTGCCCCTATTTTCCACACGGGCAGTCGAGTAGTTTTATTTTGCAGATGTTTTGAGCAGGATTCTGGATTGAAGCTTTAAGCTGTGTCCAGGCATTTACAGTCTTCCGCTGTGTAGTTTATATTTCCGCTGTGCACTGTTTTACATTTATGTAAATTTATCTTCCGCTGTGTATTATTTTCGATATACTCTGATATTCTGTACTCTGATGTAACATTATTATGATGTTTATTGAAGTCTTCTGTTATTTGTTCTGATGTGTTGTATACCCAAAGTTAGCGTATGCGGGATTCGAACGGTCTTGGTCGGTTTAGCGATCGATTAGGTCTGGGCGAAATCCCTGTCGTTACAAGCTCCTTCAAGTGAATCTGAACAATCCCGACTACTTGACTGCCCGTACAAATTCGGGCACCCAAGAGTTTACGGAAAACAAAATAAACTCTGGGTCAGTCATGGGACTGGTGTGAGTAAATGTATACCATTGGTTTAACTTTTAAAAATCCTTTCGAAAGAAATGATAATCATAAGACCGATCCACACATAAACACGAATGGTTTTTACCAAACGGCAACCCAAAATATCTTGTTATCAAATTCGGTGATATTATAATAGTGTCAACAACAAATAAATAGAATCTAGCGGAATGCTTGCATCTCACGCTCCATATATAATATAAAATCGAAAACCGCAGGGCACTTATTGGAGATTGGATTTCCAACATGATAAGGTATGGAACCACCTTCCGATCAGTGTACTCTAGAGAGGATACACTGGGGTTCAACAAGAACATCTTGCAACCCGGCCCACACATGACCGACCACTCATTTCGCTTGAGTGTATCGAATGTATATCACCAACGGTTGGGATCGGCAACTGTTTCCCGAAAGGGACAGCATCGATAGATTAAAGAAGCAAATGAAATTTCTCTAGATCGGTGATTATACATCCTAATGGGAGTGACCCACATAGCCATGATGCCTGCCCGATTTTTGTCAATTCACGGTTGTGAGGCTTGAGGTTTGAATTATCTTCCAGAACATCTGGCCACCATTCACTTTGAATGCCACATCGTCAGATCCATCGGAAATCACTAATTGATTCCCACAAAAATACTCAGATTGTTAGGCTAAAGAAGTTTCCCTTCTTTGCCACCAACTTCGTACGTTTGAAGGAATCAACTTACGTAATCCCATTGCAAACACTCTGTCAAACACTCGTCTGTACAGGTTGTCCTGGGTCTGGACAAACCGAAGGCACCATTCTATTAATCCATATTGGGCAATTTCTACCTAGGGTTAATAGAACAGCCCCTGCATTTTACTTCGTCTTCAATTATCTTCAGCATAAGTTGATTCATAACGCTTATACCAGTATGAAGTGGTTTTCAGATATTAAATCTGATCCCGGATTCTCCATATTGACAGCGGAGGTATAAAATAAATCAAAACTTTGATAGTTGGTGATTTAACTATCAAAGAAACATCCAAACAATCAACGGTCCTATTTCTAATTGGAAATCGTACCGATTAAGCATCAAACAACACTGGGCCCCTATAAATCAATTCTTTATTATATTATCAATTTCAATTCCCATTTCCCATCTTTCATATCCATTTGAAGCTCGATTTCCCCTCTCGATTCTTTGAAAAACATTTCCAATATTATAATTTCTCTATTTGAGAAAATATCCCTTATCTCAGTAAGAAAACATTTCTATATATATTGATGAAATCCTTGTTTTCTATATTCAAAAAATATACCTTATTAATATTGGAAAATATTTCCTTATTCCATTCCTTAATTCCTCGTTGACCAATCCATTACGCGTAGAAAATATCTCTCATTTTATTTGGGGAAAAACATTTCAAAATCCTTTAATATTAACGCGGTGTTATAAAACATCGTTATTATAACTCAAACTATAACTCATTTATTAACTAACCATATTGCTAACCAATCTTCACTATCGAACCTTAATCATTTCTTAGTTAATTATGAAGTCAGTCAAGTTGGGGTATAATTACCTCTTAGACCTTAACTGAACAACATTCTCAACTTTGAAACAGTCAAAGCTCATGACTTCTAACAAAACATCGCTTACGCGACTCTCGGATTCAATCTAAGAATCCACTTCTTTTACGGAAAAAACACTGATTATAACGGTAGCGTTATAATCGCCGTTTCCAAATATTTGATTTATAAGACATTTATTATAACGGTAACGTTAAAATAGCTGTTTAGATTTACAAAACATTTATTATCACAACAACACTAAAATCGCTGTTTAGATTTACAAAACATTTATTACCACAACAACGCTAATATCGCTGTTAGATTTATAAAACATTTATTACCACAACAATGCTAAAATCGCTGTTAGATTTATAAAACATTTATGATAACGATAGCATTAAAATCGCTGGTTTGAATAAAGTACCTTGTGACGCGCACGTGCTTCCGTTGTTCAATTTTAAAAGATAGTCAAAATGTTCGGATTTACGCAGCACAGACATATACCATATTGTTTGTCGAAACCCATAAGATAAAGGATATATAAGGATAAAAATCCGCTTTCCACCTTTACAACAAGATCTATTTACTTGGATTTTATTTAAAAAAATGACTTTACCAATGTTTAACACAAACTATCTTATGTATTTTCCTTTGGGTTTAAAATCAATATTTCAATTGCAGTGCTTTCCTTAATTCAATTAAAGTCATCACTTTTGGTTTTAAAAACCTCATTTAAACCTTGTTTGGATTAATCACTTATCCTAATTCGCTTTCCATCTTCTCACCACTTAGCTTAGATTTCATTCTAAAACCATTAACACATTTTAGTCTATTATTAACCCATTAACCATCTTCCTTAAAAGTTTCTTTCCATTGAATTTTCTTTTCATAATTTAAAATTTAACAAAAAGCATTGTTTACATCTTTGCATTTACCGACAAATTCCATTTACAAATCTCATTTAAAACTTGGATTACAAATCCCTTTATGAAACTCTTATCACCTCCTTGATCAAACTATAATACCACCAAATCATTTCTTAATTGATTCTCCAATTAAAAAACATTATTTTAATTATTATTATTAATTAAAATAACAATTAACTTAATTATTAACTATATTAAAAATAGTTAACTTGGTTATTAACAAAAATAGTATGATTATTACTTTTAAAAGCTTATTAAATAGTTATTAACTTTATTAACACTAACCAATTCGATCATTACTTTAGTTATAGTTAATCGAAGATTAACTAATATTTAACACCCTTCGTTAAATTCAAGTTAATTTCAAAACCATTTCCCATTTTTCCATTTAAATTCAAATTTAAATTTCGATTTCAATTTATTCAATGAAAAATACTCCACTTAATTTATACTCTCGTTTATATACAAATTCTTGTTTTCTCCATTTTCATGTTTTTAGTTTCAACTCTATTCGAATTTACATCTCTATTTTTGGAAATAAATTTCCTTTCTAAAACTCAAATTTCATTTTCTATATTCAGAAATATTTTTACGGTATTTAAATACCAAAATCGTAGTGCCAGGGTAATTCAACACAACATAATTAATCACATTATATATCACATTATATATCACATTAAATAACGTCAAACAATAAGATAAATGTTGAGGAATCCAGTTGGATCCCTCCAACCTGTTTCCCTGTAGCCATAGGTGTTAATCAACATCAATAATATTAATTTCACATCAACATGAAATAAATAGAACTAAAAATCAATCAACGCTATAACATTATCAGCCATTTCAACCAATTCATCAACCATTCATCCAACAATCATCACCCAGTATAAAATTATTATAAATAAATTTAAAATTTATATAAAAATATAAATGAATCGAAGTTAGCGAATTTACTCGCTTAGCTTTGCAGTTGGTAATTCTTCTTTTGTTTTGGTTTAAAATCCAACAAGCGCTTGATTTATTATGAAATATTAGTAGCTCCGTCCCTAATGAAGTCAGTTCCACAATGTAGTCTTTGTTGCTATGATTTTAACGTTACCGTTTCCGTCAGATTCTGGACACTGACGTAAAATATATAAGAGTTAAAATATTTGATTTAAATAAAAGCTATCTAAATTCACTAATCACCACTTCTTTTTATTTATTTTTTATTAAATTACCCTTTTAATTAAAATGATCATGATGTAAGCCACGTTATACTCATATTAGCCATGATACTCCGTAACACCCCGTATTTTCTGTGAACTAAGAGTAACAAATCAAAGAATAATTAAATTTTAACAAAATAATTAAAGGAAATGGGTTACGCCATTGCGTTCGTCTCTAAATTATGCTTGGAATAGAGTCCAAGTTTGTGTAAATCAGACTCCGTATGAAGAAGATATGGCCTTTAGAAGTTTTAGTAAAAATCAGCCCGGAATTCAAAAATTCAGATTCGAAATTCAAAAACAGACACCCGGGCTGGGCGGGAAAATTCACGCCCAGGGCCCAGGTCAACACTAGGGTCGACCTGGGGGTCGACACTAGGGTCGACCCTAGGGTCGACGTCCCCCCCCCCCCCCCCTTCCAGATCTGTAGACAGATCCATTTTTCTGCACCTGGACACCTTTTTGACCGGATTCATGATAACTAACCTTTTTAAACACCCCTAAACCCAGCTTTCTCTCCACACAATTTCATTTTGCCTATACTCTGCCTCTGTTCTAATTAAAAATAAAAATGGCGTCTCTACTCTGCTAGAATCAAAACTAGAACTAGTGCATCTTCTTCCAATCTGAATAGAGTTAAAAGAGAATCAAATCTAATTGATAGTCGACGCCAAAGGAGTGTTATTTAGTGTCAGAATACAGATCCCTGAAATCAAGATTTACCTTTTTAATTGTGAGTACAGTTATTTTCAGATATAAACTTTTATTATGATCTTGGCATGGTTATAGATCTGAATCTGAGGTTATGCATATTCTCATCTGTCAGATCTGTTTTTCTGTGACTATTATGTATCTCCTTTTTCTTTCTGTTTTATAGCCAGGCTACTACGAGCCTGCGCCAAATCTCATAAGAGATTAACGCATGAACGCTAATTTTGGGACAAATAATGAATATTGCATAATTGGACATGACTAATCTGTGACTGATTTGAGAAAAGAACATAGGTTGTAAATTAAATTCTAGAATCAGTGCATACAATGTATAAAAGACTATGATTTGGAAGAAGAATTATTATATGATAGCATATGACATGGGGTTTGGAAATAATGCATATTATAATGCAAGATCTGATTTTGAGGACTTAATACATGATTAAAATTTAAGATCTAGATTTTGGAGCATATTTTATATCACGATCTATGACTTGAAAAGAAAAAAAAGATATATGTGAATTAGGCGTAAAGATCTATATTAAAATAGGTTAACTATTAATGTGAATGCGCCTAAATATGGATTTTAGGATATTTGGCATCATAGGCTATAATTTGGCATAATTCATATTGTTTGGGACTTTTTAGAGAATATTCTGTACTGTGCAAAGTTTAATTAAAATTTGGGGCATATGTCGTATTATGAATTATGACCATGATTTAGGCATGTAAATATAGGCAAGATATGTAAATAGAACTTTAAGAAATATTTAATCCATTAAATCTGCTGAACTGCCTAGTCTGCTAATCTGTTATCTGCTAAATCTGTTGAATTGCCTAATCTGCTAAATCTGTTGAACTGCCTAATCTGCCAAATCTGTTATCTGCTAAATCTGTTGAATTGCCTAATCTGCCAAATCTGTTATTTGCTTAATCTGAATTGCCTAATCTGCTAAATCTGTTATCTGCTTAATCTGCTGAATTACCTAATCTGCTAAAAGATGAATAACTATAAATTGGAGGCTCGATCTAAAATTGAGCAAAACATGTTAATATAACTTTGGATAATCTGCCGTAACTTGTAAAGAAGTTAAATCTACTAAATAGACACAATTAGTCTGATATATTCTGTAAAGTGGCTCTGACACGAGGTTTGAATTCGTTTGCGGTAGAAGCCGGCCCAGAACCAACTGGCTTAACCAGCGACCGCGAACTGTCAGTCTAATGTGAGACGTCATAGGCATAGCTAAAATATGCTTAGACACGAGGTTAGGTCTGGCTTGTGGCAGAAGTCTTCCCGGAACCGCCCGGCATATCCAGCAGTCACAAGCTACCGACCTAATGTGAGAGGTCTGTGCATTAATAATTAATTAATGAAAATCTAAGATAAATATGATACCTAAAACGTGTTGGGTGGATAGGGTTAAAACAATTGGACTGATGAATCTAATAAACCCGTTTCGTAAATCTGTATGCCCAATACAAAGTTAGGTAAAATAATCTGTAAGCCTGTTAATCTGTATATCTGATCCGTTAGTCTAAGAACTTGTAAATCTGTACATCTGATCTGTAAATTTGGAAACTTGTTAACTTGATTGTCTGATCTGTGAACTAGTAAATCTGAGCTCTGTATGTCTGAAACTTGTAAACAAGTTAATCTGAAATCTATTAGTCTGGGGACACAAGGTTAGGAGGGGAAATACTTGTGTCATCTGTTGTTTGGGACCCATATTAGACAGTAACCCTTTCTGGTATCAAAACTTTGACCCCACACTATGTAGGGGTTCGGGCACGCTTACTGAACTAATTATATGCGGTTCATTCTGATAATGGCGAGGGGTGTTGATGGTGCGTTCCACCCGGGTCATGTGCGTGCATGGATCCGGTCTACTATGGGGATGTAAGACACCGTGACATCTGTAAATAGGTCTGTGCCAATAGGTTGCCACTTTAGGGAGTGATACACCCTACTGTAGGGCTGACACAGGGTATTTATGTATTAGGGAGCCGATCGCTTGGGGGTAGGATTTAGGGTACACTTAGTTCTGTCTGTTTTCTTATGGTACCGTCTGTTTCTGTTGGGTGGCAACACCTGTCTGTTTCTTCGTAGTACCGTCTGTTGGGGTGGTAAAGGCCCATTACTAGTGTACACGTAATTCTAACATTCTGTTTTTGGAAGGATTATTCTGTTTTTGTCTCTGATTCCGTTTCCGATTCTACTTCTGTACCTTCTGTCTGTTCGGGTGGTAAAGGCCCATTAGTTGGGTGGTAAAGGCCCATTATTAGTATTCTACTTCTATACCTTCTGTCTGTTTGGGTGGTAAAGGCCTACTACTAGCATTCTGTTTCTATAGAGATTATTCTGTTTCTGTTTCTGTTTAGACATTAGGGTAACACCTAATCCTGTTATACTAGTATTAGTGTAGAGAAGTGAGGACTGAGTAAAAATCTTAGCTTAGTCTATATCATTCTTTTAACCTACTATTCCTGTTGTGGTTATCTCTCATCCAGTTTTATTTACATGTCATGTACTATTATCTGTTTATATGCTGAAAGTCACTGGACTCACCAGACTTTTGTCTGACCTAGTTTGTTTCGCCTCTTTTCTTTCCGTTCCCCCCTAGGTTTTTTAGAGTGGAGACATAGGAGCTTGATTCGGATTCTCTCTGCTTGAAGTATTTGAAGTACTGCTTGGCTTTGGCTCTATCTTTCCATGGCAGTTTATATTGGGTATTATGATTTTAAAAAACTATGCATTCTGAAGGCTTTTGTACAAGACCGATATTTTGTACTTGAATTCAGATATTGTGATTTGGAAAGATGTAACCAAACTTACTTCTGTTTCTGTTGTAATAAAGTTATAAAATTTTCAAGTACTACTTTACCTGTCTTATAAATTTTTGTTCTGCCTACTAAAACACTGCATCAAAGTTAAGGCATTCCCTTTGTGAGTGACCTTAATGGAGGTGGGGTGTTACACTTGGTATCAGAGCTGAAGGTTACCAGATTTGATAAAAAGTTTTTGAAAAACTATTTTCAAAAAGGGTTTGAAAAGGAAGTATTTTCAAAAGTAAAGTTTATTTTGAAAAACATAGTCCCTAAAGCCATATATCTATCTATTGTTTTTCTGTTTAGTCCTTGTTTCCTTCTTTTCTGAGTCTCCCGGGCTCCCGGCTTTCTGGGAGGTACCCTCATCGCGACATGGTTCCGTAGGCATGATAAGACTACGGCGTCTGTAGAAGGGCAAGAAGTGCCCAACTTCCATCTGTAGCCGCAGTAATTTCACTTACGACTAATCCTCTTCCGAGCTTCGTAAGGTTTTCCATGCGATGAGGGAAACTTTGGAGAAAGACTTGTTAACATGTAAGAAGACTAGTTGTTTTTAGTACGGTGAGACAGGACATCTGATCAAGGATTACCCCAAAAGGCAAGGGCAAAGGGAAAAATCTTCTGGAGGACGAGCGAATGCTCTCGTGACTGACAGATAGGATAGAGATAGGAAAATTTCTTTTGTAGTATTAATTTCCTTATCTGATTGTTGAGTTAAAACACTCTTTGATTCTGACATTTTGATTCTGAAATTGCGTCACTACACTTAAATACTAGTCTTATTTCTGATCCCGCTATGGTCTCAAACCCTATAAGGGTTACGACTCATCTGTTTGTGATAGGTTGGGGTTTGAGGGTATCTGTCTTAGGCGTTAAGTTGACTATGACACATACATTCTGGGTTTTGGGGGATATGATGGGCTTTTATCATGCTTAGTTTCCTAAGAATCATTTGATAATCTGATTTGTACCAGTAGTCTGTAAGTATCTGAATATTTCTGAAAAGGATAGGGGTTTTGACCCAAAGCGTGAAGTAGATTTCCAGTTGGACATTTGTTTAATGGGATTGATTCTCTGAGTGTCAATCTGATGCTGATTTCGGTCTTCGGGGTTGATACTTAGGGGGTTATTCTCTTAAACCGGTGTCTAGTGGGAACCTAGCTTTAGTTTTAATTATACTTGCTTCTATCACTCGACTTTATCCTATCGACCGAATCTTCGACCTTTAGGTAGAAACTAATGGGTGTAAACATGTGTTTGAGACATGTTATGTTTGATGGTTGCAAGTAGTTGCTAGTGGTTGCTCGTGGATGCATATACACACACTAGGCACTAGATCGGCTCAAAAACACTCTCATACTGCATATGGATGTGTGTGCATTTTTCAATTTTGTGGATGAAAAATGGTCGACTCAGCACATAGATGTTGCATATGAATGAACGGTTGTGCACTCATATAGAAATGATATGTATCAAATAGGAAAATTGCATACATGTTGGACTCATGGCACTAACATAATTCGCATTAAGGAGGTCAACTGAATCAGTGGACCGTCTGATCTTTGCATTAGATAAGGAACATATACACACACTTTTGCATATGTTTATACAACATTAGAAGTTTTCTAAGGACAATGGATGCTTGTGGATGATGGTTGAGTAGATGGGTGATTGGATGGTAGGACACATTCTTCCTAACTTGAAGATTTCGAGGACGAAATCCTTTAAGGAGGGGAGAATGTAACACCCCGTATTTTCTGTGAACATAAGAGTAACAAATCAGAGAATAATTAAATTTTAACAAAATAATTAAGGGAAACGGGTTATTCCATTGCATTCGCCTCGAAATTCTGCTTGAAATAGAGTCCAAGTTTGCGTAAATCGGACTCTGTATGAAGAAGATATGGCCTTCAGAAGTTTCAGTAAAAATCAGCCCAGAATTCAAAAATTCAGATTCGAAATTCAAAAACAGACACCCGGGGTGGGCGGGAAAATTCCCGTTCAGGGCCCAGATCAACACTAGAGTCGACCTGGGTAAACAGGTCGACACTAGGGTCGACCTCCCAACTTTTCCAGATCTGTAGACAGATCCATTTTTCTACAGCTGGACGCCTTTCTGACCGGATTCATGAGCTCTAACCTATTTTAACACCTCCAAAGCCAGCTTTCTCTCCGCACAATTTCATTTTGCCTATACTCTGCCTCTGTTCTAATTAAAAATAAAAATGATGTCGCTACTCTGCTAGAATCAAAACTAGAACTAGTGCATCTTATTCCAATCTGAATAGAGTTAAAAGATAATCAAATCTAATCGATAGTCTACGCCAAAGGAGCGCTATTTAGTGTCAGAATACAGATCCCTGAAATCAAGATTTACCTTTTTAATTGTGAGTACAGTTATTTTTAGATATAAACTGTTATTATGATCTTGGCATGGTTATAAATCTGAATCTGAGGTTATGCATATTCTCATATGTCAGATCTATTTTTCTGTGACTATTTTGTATCTCCTTTTTCTTTCTGTTTTATAGCCAGGCTACTACGAGCCTGTGCCAAATCTCATAAGAGATTAATGCATGAACGCTAATTTTGGGACAAATAATGAATATTGCATAATTGGACATGACTAATCTGTGGCTGGTTTGATAAAAGAACATAGGTTGTAAAGTAAGATCTAGAATCAGTGCATACTACGTATAAAAGACTGTGATTTGGAAGAAGAATTATTATATGATAGCATATGACGTGGGATTTGAAATATAATGCATATTATAATGCAAGATCTGATTTTGAGGACTTAATACATGATTAAAATTTAAGATCTAGATTTTTGGGCATATTTTATATCACGATCTATGACTTGAAAAAAAAAGATATATGTGACTTAGGCGTAAAGATCTATATTAAAATAGGTTAATTATTAATGTGAATGCGCCTAAATATGGATTTTAGGATATTTGGCATCATAGGCTATAATTTGGCATAATTCATATTGTTTGGGACTTTTTAGAGAATATTCTGTACTGTGTAAAGTTTAATTAAAATTTGGGGCATATGTCGTATTATGAATTATGACCATGATTTAGGCATGTAAATTTAGGCAAGATATGTAAATAGAACTTTAAGAAATAATTTATCCATTAAATCTGCTGAACTGTCTAATCAGCTAATTTGTTATCTACTAAATCTGTTGAATTGCCTAATCTGCCAAATCTGTTATCTGCTAAATCTGTTGCACGACCTAATCTGCCAAATCTGTTATCTGCTAAATCTGTTATCTGCTAAATCCGTTGAATTGCCTAATCTGCCAAATCTGCTATCTGCTTAATCTGTTGAATTGCCTAATCTGCTAAATCTGTTATCTGTTTAATCTGCTGAATTGCCTAATCTTCTAAAATATGAATAATTATAATTGGAGGCTCAATCTAAAATTGGGAAAAACATGTTAATAGAACTTTGGATAATCTGCCGTAACTTGTAAAGAAGTTAAATCTACTAAATAGGCACAATTAATCTGATATTTTCTGTAAAGTGGCTATGACACAAGGTTAGACTCCGTTCGCGGTAGAAGCCTGCCGGAACCAACCGGCTTAACCAGCGACCGCAAACTGTCAGTCTAATGTGAGAGGTCATAGGCATAACTAAAATATGCTTAGACACGAGGTTAGGTCTGGCTTGTGGAAGAAGTCTGCCCAGAACCGCCCGGCATATCCAGCAGCCACAAGCTACCGACCTAATGTGAGAGGTCTATGCATTAATAATTAATTAATGCAAATCTAAGATAAATATGATACCTAAAACGTGTTGGGTGGATAGGGTTAAAACAATTGGAATGATGAATCTGATAAACCAGTTTCGTAAATCAGTAGGCCCAATACAAAGTTAGGTAAAACAATCAGTAAGCCTGTTAATCTGTATATCTGATCCGTTAGTCTGAGAACTTGTAAATATGGACACCTGATCTGTTAAACTGAAAACCTGTTAACTTGATTGTCTGATCTGTGAACTAGTAAATCTGAGCTCTGTATGTCTAAAACTTGTAAACAAGTTAATCTGAATTCTGTTAGTCTGGGGACACAAGGTTAGGAGGGGAAATACTTGTGTCATCTGTAGTTTGGGACCCATATTAGTCAGTAACCCTTTCTGGTATCAAAACTTTGACCCCACACTATGTAGGGGTCCGAGCACGCTTACTGAATCAATTATAAGCAGTTCATTCTGATAATGGCGAGGGGTGTTGATGGTGCATTCCAACCGGGTCATGTGTATGCATGGATCCGGTCCGCTCTGAGGATGTAAGACACCGTGACATCTGTAAATAGGTCTATGCCAATAGGTTGCCCCTGTAGGGAGTGATACACCCTACTGTGGGGCCGACACAAGGTATTTATGTATTAGGGAGCCGATCACTTGGGGGTAGGACTTAGGGTACACTTAGTTCTGTCTGTTTCTGTTGGTACCGTCTGTTTCCGTTGGGTGGCAACACCCGTCTGTTTCTGCGTGGTACCGTCTATTGGGGTGGTAAAGGCCCATTACTAGTGCATACCTAATTCTAACATTTTGTTTCCGTAAGGATTATTCTGTTTCCGTCTCTGATTCCGTTTCTAATTCTGCTTCTGTACCTTCTGTCTGTTCGGGTGGTAAAGACCCATTAGTTGGGTGGTAAAGGCCCATTATTAGTATTCTGCTTCTGTACCTTCTGTCTGTTCGGTTGGTAAAGGCCCACTGCTAGCATTCTGTTTCTGTTGAGATTATTCTGTTTCCGTTTCTGTTTTAGTTTAGACATTAGGGTAACACCTAATCCTGTTATACTAGTATTAGTGCGGAGAAGTGAGGACTAAGTAAAAAGCTTATCTTAGTCTATATCATTCTGTTAACCTGCAATTCCTGTTACGGTTATCTCTCATCCAGTTTTATTTACATGTCATGATACTATTATCTGTTTATATGCTGAAAGTCACTGGACTTACCAGACTTATGTCTGACCTAGTTTGTTTCGCCTCTTTTCTTTCCGTCCCCCCCCCCCCCTGTTTTTTAGAGTGGATACAAAGGAGCTTGATTCATATTCTCTCTGCTTGAAGTATTTGAAGTATTGCTTGGCTTTGGCTCTATCTTTCCATGGCAGTTTATATTGGGGATTATGATTTTAAAAAACTATGCATTCTGAAGGCTTTTGTACAAGACCGATAATTTGTACTTGAATTCAGATATTGTGATTTGGAAAGATGTAACCAAACTTACTTCTGTTTTTGTTGTAATAATGTTATAAATTTTTCAAGTACTACTTTATCTGTCTTGTAAATTTCTGTTCTACCTACTAAAACGCTCCATCAAAGTTAAGGCATTCCCTTTGTGAGTGACCTTAACGGAGGTGGGGTGTTACATACTCGCTCCCTTAATCCATATTTCTTCTTCCATACTTTAAAAAGCCTAAACCCCCTTTATACTGTGTTTACACAATGCCACTTCAGGTACTCATCCCCCTCCTAATTACATATTCAATGCCTTATACCACAGAATATATCCTAATCCTTAATTAACTTAAATATAGCTTGTTTAAATGATTACCGTTAACCGGTTCTTCCAGTATGATTCCTCCTGAAAACCCGCTATACTTCTCAATGGTTATTCCCGAAATTCTGCTTCCATCTTCTTCTTTTTTTCACTTCATTATTTCTATCTGTCCGAATGACTCTCCCCACGCGCCTGCTACTTGCTATAGCTTCTTCCCTCTTCATGGATTCCTACCAACCCACCTACAGCTAGTGAACATTTGAACAATCCCACTTAAACCAAACCTAGCATCAACAACCCACTTTCCATGCACCACCACTGCGTCCACAAAACTGATCCAAAGTGCTTTTCCTTTTACCATTTTTAATTACCGTATTAAGATAAGTAATCCTCTCTCCAACACAATTAAAACCCGCAATTCCCTGTACAACTCCACAACATTTCTGAGCTTCAAGTCTCCTTCCAAGCTTTCAACATATCTTTATGTAATGGCGCGTTTTGTAAGGTATAATAATTAAGTTATTTAATTATTTAAATAACGAATATATTAAATAAACAATAGTTGAACGTATAATTATAATATAATTAAAATCGAGCGCGTAACGACATGGCAGTTCGCTGTTTGGCGATTTGAACTTCAACTGAGTGTACAGGGTTCGTTTTAAATCGGATTGCTGTGAAACAAGAAACGTGTGGAGCTGGTGGAGTATATCTTTCTAGTGGAAGAGAAAAATCGGGATTTCGTCGTGTAGATTTTGAGATATGACCAAATCAAATTTCAGAAAAGTCGCTGTGGAATTCCTTTATAATTTGCGACGCTTTATATACGTTATAAATCGATTTTTCGATACGAACTGAATATCGGGATAATCTGGAGTCTGGAAATCAAGTCATAAAATCTGAGGTGATATTCTGGAGCCGGACGACATTGTATATGGATATATACGATAATATTAATTTATTAATATTTAATTTAATAATATTTAAATATATGTATATATTTAAATGGGTCATCCAGAGCTTTAAAAATACGCAGTTTGAGCAGACGAAGTCAGATTTCGACGAAACCAGTTTCGTTAGGACCGTAATGTCGAACTCTAGCTACACGTCCAGTTTGGTGATTTTTGGGTATCATATGCGGTCGCAGTGATTTTTAAGGACCACGAAGAGTATAAAAGCAAAGAAATAAAAATAAAGAAAATAAAAATAAAAATATCTCATCATTTTTGTGGACAATAGGAAGACCACGCACCCTTGTATTTCAGCCACATACATTACCAACCTCAACACAGCTCTATATAACCACATAATCAACACAGCAAGACAATTTCCCAAAAGAAAAACCTCAAACAAAATGAAGAAAAATCCTAAAATCATTACACATATATTTCTGGATTCGCTAGAGCATTCTCTTCGATCCCGTATAGATTTTGTATGGTTCGACGTCAGCTTCCATTCGCTGGAAATGGTGAGCGAACTAGGGTTCGCAACCGTCGGAGATTGAGGCGACGAGGGGAGGTCGTGTGGGTGTAGCTGAGTTCGTAGGGTCGAGGCGCAGCTGGCAAGGTGGGTTGGACGGACTCCGATGGTCATGGGTGAAATGCGACATGGGGGTTGCAGGCTCCAGGACGCATTCGATTTTGGGGCACCAGAATTTGTTTTGAGGGTCGCTGGCACGGAGAGAATCATGTGGCGAGGTCAATGATGAGGGAGGCGCCGGAGATGTGATGGCCGACGAGGTGTGTGGGTCTGTCGAAGTAAGGAGGAGCGGGTTTGGGGTATTTTCTGGAGTTCGTGATTTTTAATTTGGGGGAGAAGACAAACGAAGCGGGTCTGGTATGTTTAAAGGGGTGACGGGCAAAGAATATAAGGTGTTGGTGGGCCGGGTATTTGTGTAGGTAAGGCCCAAATTAATTAAATCAAGTTATATTTTTATTTAAAAGGTATGCAAACTTTAAAAATACGTATCTTATTCATACGGAGTCAGATTGACGAACCGTAAGTTGTATTGGGATCGTGGGGACGAGCACTCCACAATGGAACTGACCGCGACTCGATTGGAGTCCATCACAATTTATAGCCAAATAAATTGTCCAGCTGATCAAGCAATGGTTATCGTCATTGACGATGACCGTCCAATGTGAGTAAATCTCACAAACTCTAAACAGTTTTATTTTCACGTTGTATTCTTAGAACTGTTAAAATATTATCTGTTTGACTGGTTGACTGTGTGTTGACTGTTTGATTGAACTGCTAGTCAGTTAGTAGAGATTTTATATATATATTTACGTATATATATAAACCGTTAAATAGTCATATGTTGATTCTGCTATCAGAATATTTCACAGTGAAGTGAAATCAATGTTGTTGTATTGTCTAACATCTGTGGTGCAGGGAAACAGGTTGGAGGAATCCAACCGGATTCCTCAACAGTTATTTTACTGTGATTTTTATATTGTGATATATAATGTGATGTATATAATCTGTGTGATTATGTGTGGTGGGACGATATTTATCGTTGTTATATGGTGTGTTAAATACCATGAGAAATACCAGAATGTAGGAGAGGGTTTTTCAAAGTATATTTTGAAAATAGTTTATTTATATAAAATCAAGGGATTATATATATATATAAGAAAAAGGATTCTGAATATAAAGGAATATAGTTGGTAAAACAAATATAAAAGAATTATATTTGTAAATCAAATGCAAGGGGATATATATGTTAATCGGATATAAGGGGATATATTTGTTAATCAAAATATAAAGGAATTATATTCGTTAAAAGAAATATAAAGGATATTTATTTAGAGATTAAATAAATAGAATTAAACTAAAGGAGATATTTATTTGTTAAATAAATAGGAGTTAAACTAAGTGAATCGGTTAGAGTAAATCAACGTGAATTAGTTAAGTTAAACTAAGTGGTTAATCGATGTGAATTAGTTAAGTTAAACTAAGTGGTTAATCGATGTGAATTAGTTAAGTTAAACTAAGTGGTTAATCGAAGTGAATTAGTTAAGTTAACTAAGTGGTTAATCGAAGTGAATTAGTTGAGTTAAACTAAGTGAATCGGTTAGAGTTAATCAACGTGAATTAGTTAAGTTAACTAAGTGGTTAATCCAAGTGAATTAGTTGAGTTAAACTAATTAAGTGAATCGGCTAGAGTTAATCAACGTGAATTAGCTAAGTTAAACTAAGTGGATTAGTTCAGTTAATCGAGACGAGTTAACCAGTTATGTTAAACCAGTTAGAGTTAACCAGTTGGAGTTGACCAGTTAGAATTGACCAGTTAAAGTTGACCAGTTAGAGTTATCCAAGTGGAGTTAATCGAGTAGCGTTGTCGAATATCACTTATTCGAAGAAGAGCTATCGAATATAGTCTATTCGAGTGGAGAAATCAAATGTTATTCATTTGAGAAGAGTTATCGAATATAGTTTATTCGAGTGGAGAAATCAAATGTGATTCATTTGAGAAGAGTTATCAAATATTATTTATTCGAAGAGTAGTTATCGAATATTGGTTATTCGAAGTTAGTTAATCCAAAGGAGTTATTCGAAGTTAGTTAATCCGAAGGAGTTAATCGAAGAGTTAATCCGAAGGAGTTAGTCGAAGAGTTAATCCAAAGGAGTTATTCGAAGTTAGTTAATCCAAAGGAGTTAGTCGAAGGGTTAATCGAATATAGTTATTCGAAAGAAGGTGTTAATCGAATATTGTTATTCGAGTAAAGTTAAAAGAGTTAATCGAATTTAGTTATTCGAAAGGAGTTATTCGAATTAGATATTTGAATAGAGTAAAACACGTAAGAGTTAATTGAATATTAGTTATTCAATTTGAGTTAATCGAATGTAGTTATTCGAGAAGAGTTAAATCGAATTTAGTTATTCGAAAAGAGTTAATCAATTTGAGTTAAGTTAATCGATTTGAATTAAGTTGAATCGAAATGGAGTAAATCGATTAGAATTAAGTTAATCGAGTTAGAGTAAATCGAATATTGGTTATTCGAAGGTAAGTTATTCGAATTAGTTATTCGAAGGAGTTAATCAAATGAGTCGATCCAAAGGAGTTAGTCGAATATTAGTCATTCAAATAGAGTTAAAGGAGTTATCGATTTTAGTTTGATCGAAAGGAGTTATCGATTAGTAAATCGAAAGGAGATTTTCGAATATGGCATATTCGAAAGAAAGAGATTGAATATTGTTTATTCGAAAGAGAGAGATTTCGAATATGAGTTATTCGAAGAGAGATAATCGAATATAGGTTATTCGAAGAAGAGTTAATCAAATAGAGATTACTCGAAAGAGAGTTATACGTCGAATTCGATTATAGCGAATTCGGGAAAGTACCATTTACTTTCCAGGGTTTAAATCAAGATTTAGTTATTGATTTAGAAATTAGGTGTCTGTTAAATTATTCGAGTTAGGAGATAAAAGTTATAATTTAGGTTAGACATTGCAGAAGTAGGAATTATAACGTTATAGTTATAATCAAATGTTTCCATATAAGAAGTAGATTCGTAACCTGAATCCGAGAATTTGCATAAACAGATGATTGTAAAAAGTGAGTGATGAGCTTCATCTATTTCACAGTAAAGGACGTTGTTCAATTAAGGTCTGAGAGGTAATTATACCCCAACTTGATTGACTTCAGAATTGACAAAGGAATAGTTGTGGTTCGATCTAAAAGGTTGATTAGGAATGAAGTTAAGGAATAAGCGATAAATGGATTAAGCGAAACGATGTTTTATACAACGTTCATTAGAAATCCATAAACGAGTTTTGGAAACGTTTTCCAAATATAGTCAGATATGTTTTCTAAACATAGAAAATGAAATGTTTTCATGATAAGAGTTTAAGAAATAGAGTTTAGCAAATTCAGAAACTGACTAGAGAGGGTAAGTTGAATGGCTTTCTAAGTGACGATCTGATGCTGGTTTCGACCTTCCGGATTTGATACTTAGAGAATTGTTCTCATACTAGTTACAGTTAGGGACTGGTAGTTGCGAAAATATAGTGATGTGAAAATAAGTTATGGAAATGTTTTCCAATGATTAATAACATATATTTTCTAAATATATGAAATAAGAAAATATGAACATATGATGATTGATCGATCGAATTCCCAATTGGAAATAAGATCGTTGTTTGTACACCGACATGTTTTCATTTGATAGTTAAATCACAGACTATCAAAGTTTTTACCATTTTAACGTTGTTAATATGGAGAGACCGGTTGGATTATTATCCAAAGAACCACTCTGTATCGGCATAAGCGTTGCGAGCAATATATGCCAAAGACAAATTGAAGACGGAGTAAAGTGCAAGGGCTATTGTATAAGTCTTAGATAACAGTGACTAAGATGGATATACTGAATAGTGCCTTCGGTTTGTCCAGTCCCAGGACAACGTATATGGAAGAAGGTCTGACAGAGTATATCCAATGGATCGCGTAAGTTGATCTGTTCAAACGTATTTACGTTTGGTGGCGGAGGAATTCGTTTCTCTTAGCTGTATACCCGTGTTATTTTTGGATAAGTCAATTTGTGATTTGGCGGGTATGACGATGTGGCATTCAAAGTGAATGGTGATCAGATGTTCTGAAGATAGACGTAGTTTCTAGCCTCACACCAGGAAGTAACAAAAGTTGGGCTAGGCAGCATGGCTAGTTGGGTCATTCCCAAGCAGGGTGTATTGTCACCGATCTAGGGAATATTCATATTTATACTTCTTTTTGATTCTGTATCTTCGGATGACGGTTTGATGGCCTATAACCGTGGTGGCAATATATTCGCGACACTCAAGCTAAATGAGTGAGCGGTCATGTGTGGCCGGGTTGCAAGACGTTCTTGTTGAACCTGGAGTGTATCACCTCTAGAGTACACTATTCAGAAGGTGCTCCCATACCTTGTCTGTTGGAATCCATTCTTCGATAAGCGCCCTGCGATTTATGATTTTATACTATGTATGTAGAACGTGAGATGCAAGCGTTTCTGCTAGATTGATACCTATTTGTACTTAGACATTATTATAATATCACAATGATATTGCTTGTCAAAGTTGTTTAGATACTCATAAGGAAAAACCCGTTCCGTATTCACGGCGTGGTCTTATGAGATATCCTATACCTGTTTTAAACTATTTTACTCATACCAGTCCCATGACTGACCCGGAGTTTACTTTGTTGTTTTCCCTAAACTCTTGGGTGCCTAAATTTGTACGGGCAGTCAAGTAGTCGGGATTTACAGATATACTTGGAGAGCTTGGAGCAGGAGGCTGCAAGATTTTATAGCTATAGTTATTTCCGCTGTGTTGTAAGTGTTGTACTCTGATAAGTGCTATTGTATATATATAACTGTTTACTTCAAAGTTATGCTATATATTATATGTTATTCATTCCGCTGTGAGATTCGTGTTACTCTGATGATTCTAATGTTCTTCTTCTTCTTCTATTCTATTAGTTCTATCTTTTCTTTCTCACCTTCTAAATTCTTTCACTAACTCTCGGAATTTCCGACTCTCGAGGAGTCGGAAATTTCCAGCCGTTACACTTTAAAATTCAAATAAGCTTAAAGATCCGATCGCCAACTCGAATACAAACTTTGTTTCATCATTTGAAACTTAAATTCCACGAATTCATGAAATTCAAGACTTGTCTCCTCTTTATGTCTCCATATACCTACTTCACACTATTCTTATTGGCTCGAAGCACCTCAGTCCCTCCCCACTACAAACACACTCGTTGACACAACAAAAAGCTTTGGGCTTCTATATGCAAGACGCAATAGAGGGTCATGACTTCCAAGTGACCAAAGAGCAGGTCACTGCTTGGACCGGGCTCGGTATATAGCCACACAGAACTACCAAGTAAAGCACACGCTGGAGATTGCTTAGGAGTAGAAGATGGTGTAGTAGTTCGTTTAAATGGGTAGCTTGGATGAGGCTAAAAGTAGAGGAGATATTATCTTGCGTGGAAAAATTATGGGAGAGAAGTTGCGATAGGTGTAGGGGAGAAAAGCATCAGGTGAGGTCATCAACAACAAAAGAGTAGTCGCCATTCCAGACTCATTAATTGCATCAAAGTCCATGGCTTCCATTCTCCTGCAAAAAAGGTAGTAGCTCGCATGTTTATTTTTATCTTTATTTTATTTTTTTGTTCATGGTTTGTTTTGGTTCTGAGAACGAGATATGACGAGAAGAGAGAAGTATTTAAAGAAGAAATAGCTTGGGGAGCACGGGAGGCAGTAGCGTGAGGGGCACGGTTCCTATTGGCTTGGCAGGCACGGTTAGCAGTGGTTTGGCGAACATGAAATTGAAGAGTCGTGGAGAACACCATTTTGAAGCTTTTGGGGCAAGGTGTAAATATATTCCTATTATTTAAGGCTGCGTGAGAATTTAGACCAGGCATGTGCAGGGAAAATACAAGTGTACTAAGCTGATACTTTTTTCAAATTGAAAGATATGAATAGATTCTTTTGTGTGTTTTGATGATAAGGTAAAGTTCTGTCCAGAAATAAAGAATTTTCTGGTTAGATTTGCAAAGGTTGTAAACACATTTTTATTTAGTATAAAGAGTCGGAACTTTTGACTAAACCTTCCTGCTGTGGACAACGATAAAAATATAATCGTGACAAACAATGCTTCACGATCCCAAAAATATAATAATATAGACATATTAACTTATACTGTGATATCCCAAAGCGCTAATATAGGGTTTAAAATACTCCAAATAAAAAGTTGCCTATTTTTCAAAATAAAAATTACAGAAAAATTCTATAAATTAAATTATACTTACTTCTCAAAAATCTTGCAATAATAATCTATTTTGGATTTTATAAAATTAATTTTGTTATAATTCGATATCGGTTGGAAGTTAAATTAAATCAATTTCAAAATAAACAAATAAAATATATATCCAATCTATATATATATAGCTTCAAATAATCTAATTTGAATTTATGACTCGATATTTCAAATTAAAAAAACATTCATATATTAATTAGAATCAATTCATTTATTTACTAAATCATTATAAAAATCCTTTTTAAATTATCAATACCAATTTAAATGTTCAAAATTAAATGGCTAAAAAACCTGGTCGTTACATTCGTTCCCCCTTAAAATAATTTCGTCCTCGAAATTTTCTAAGCATTAAAAATGTTATAACTCTAACTTCTTATAACCTACTTAGTTGAAATCTTATATTCCATAACCCAGTTTCTTATCTGACCTTCAAATTCTCATACCAATACTCAACCATTCACAATTCTTTTCAATGATATGCCTACCATTTTTGGACAATTCGTCATCACATTCTTATCTTCAATCCATATGCTCTTCTGCATATCCATACCCATTCCAATTGATTTTAAATCCATTTATCAATTTCAATTTTCCACTAGAAATTTTATTAACCAATTCTAGTTTTCTTATTTCAATTACAATTAACAACTCGATTTTAAATTATCAAAAATTTCTTGAAAATTTTCTAACTCTTTAATTTTCGAAAAAATTCGCCAGCATCTCCTTTGCACGGCTCAATCGGTACAACCAAAACTCGCCTTTCTAGGCCTTCTCCAATCCAAAAGAAAATCAAAACGCCAAGCGGCTTGCCCCATATGCTCATAAAACCATCAAACCCAAGTAATATAGTAAACATGTACCTTTTTGTTGTGCATTAATTCTATCTCTTGCATTCGTCTTCATTCAATACATGCTCAAACATATATTGATTTCCAATAGGTTCTAAATTTATCCAACTTTTGGTTTTTGATTTACTAATCAACTTCCCGGTTAGTTCATTTTCATTCTATCAATTCAATTTGATCTTTACTTCAGGAATCAATCCACTTACTCAATTTGAGTTTCCATTTCCATTTAACGTAAGTTAAATTCCAATCCATTTGATTTACTTCCACTATTTCAATTCATTCAACTTATACAAGTTATATTAAATTTCAGAATTTAAAATCCCGGTTTTTATTTCAAATAAGTTTGAAATCATATAACTATACATATATATTTAAAATCTTTTGCAAATTCAAAACACTTGGATTTTATAGAAATAACTCGCTCTTTTCAAACCAATTTCCCATCAACAAATTTTCATGGTAGCAATCCACCACTCAAAAACATAAAAATAAATACTGATAATGTCGCGATCCATTATCAGGATTACTTTCTCATCACTGAAGTGATTTCAGTGCTCAATCACTTTTAAAATCCATTTTAAAAAAATCTATAAAAAATCCTTCAAAGTAATAATATATTACCTTTAAAATACTTCGAAAGATATTTTCTAGATATCCGAGGTTTAAATCCACACTTCTGATCTGAATCCAATTCTAATTTAGTTTATTTGTATATTCCATTCTTATACAAATTCGATTTGGTATTATATAACCATCTCCCATATTTTATTATTTCATTATAATAACAGTCAATACATATAACTCAAGAATTATTCTTTTTATATCAAAAATAGTATTTGGACAAATTACTTCATTTATCCATTTTAAAACAATACTGTATCGAATTGCTTTGTTTGAGAGTTTAGAAACACCTATCGATACAGTTGTACATCCTGTATCGATCAAAATTCACAAATCACTCAACAAACAAGCCAACACAATATAAAACCATTTTTTTTATCAAATCTACAAATACGCGCTCATATTTACACACTTAAATTCAATCTAGGATATTACTAATCGCATCTCTATTCAACCACGCCACAGAGCCAAGGTTACTACTCAACCTTCAGCTCTAATACCGAATGTAATGGCCCAAATTTCCATACCCTTTGAGTTGACTAATAACACTACACGTCCAACCCAAATGACACAGAAATACGAATCATTATAAGAAAGAAGTCAGAGGGTGAGTGTAACACCCCGAATTTCAGTTAATGTTAAAATTCACTAATTGCAGAATAAATAATCTCAGATGTGAGAATTGGGGGAAACGGGCTGCGTCATTTGTTCGTCTCGGAAAAATACGTGAAATAGAGTCCGAGTTTTTGAGAATCAGAGTCCGTATGGCCCAGTTATGGCCCAATGAAGTTTACAGAAAATTCAAAGTTTAAAACAGATTTAAAATTCAGGTTCAAATTTCGAAATTAGGGCCATTGGGCGCAGGCGGAAAAATTCCCGCCTAGCTACCCAAGTCGACAGCCCCGTCGACTGGGCAGTCGACTTGGCTAGGACCAAGTCGACAGCACTGTCGACTTGGGTGTCGACAGGGGGTGCTCGGCCAGTTTAACCTGGTGCACCATTTTAGGGTTTGGCTGTGTTTTGGGGCTGTTTTCTGGAAGCTTCCGAGATCTGATGGTCCTAATCTAATTTAGGGTTAATCTAATGGCCTAAAACACTTGCCTAATCTATAAATACACCCTAAGCCTACCCTAATTCATACTAAAAATAGAATCTATGCCGTCATGCCGCCAAAATGCAACTTAGAAGGAGCCTCCACTAATTTGTGAAGAGGATTGCAAGCTAATCAACTACTAATCCACCTCTACTTCAACTCTAGCAACTATCTAAGGAGCTAATCTTGGAGTTTGTGAGTTTCTATCATTTTAATAACCAATTGCTAAACTAAGTAGATGAGATATGATGAGATCATATGGTTTTGCTTGCGGATCAATGGGTTTTAGGTCATATGTTATGATGCTAGTTTGCTAATCACTATGTTTAACACTTATTCATGATGACACTATGTTTATGCAAGTTAAATGTTTGGGTTTATGCATGTTAAGTGGTGGGTTTTATGCATACTAAGTGTTTGGTTTTATGCATGCTAAGTGTTTGGTTTTATGCAAGATAAATGCTTGATTTTATGCTAGAATCATGTGTGAAATAAGTGACATGACATGCAAGTTTAACCTATGAGTTTGGATCTATAATATGCATAATCTATGCAAGTCGTTTGGATTAGTGATATGCATAACATATGCAAGTTTATCTCTTTTTATGATATGCATAACATATGCAAGTTTGCCTCTATGTATGACATGTTATGCAAGTTCATATGGAAGTTTATATGCAAGTTCATATGTAACATGTAATGCAAGTTATGTGCATGATCATATGCAAGTTATGTGTTTGGTTATATGCAAGTTAACATGTGACATGCTATGCAAGTTCACACCTTTGTATGACATAAGAATCATATGCAAGTTACCCCCTTTGTGACATATGTGCTTCATGCAAGTTTGGGTTAAATGCTAGTTGGGTTTAATGTATGCTCATATATGCAAGTTGACACCTTTTAAACCCATGATAAAGTTATATGCTATGATTGGTTAAGCCCATGGCATTTGTGATGAATCTCCCCTTTATTATGTCATGTTATGAGAACGAATTACGTGGGGAACGATGGGGTTAATATGCATGTTAATAAAATGGTGTGAAATGGGTATGCTTAAGCATAACATAAAGTGAATGGACATAATTGGGAATTTACCTATTAAGTTAGGTCTACCCATATTATGGAATTGGGAATTTACCTATTGAGTTAGGTCTACCCATATTCTTGAAATTGGTAATTAATTAGGGATAATTAATAAAAATTATGGGGGTGATTAATTAGGTGTAATTAATCGACTAAGACACGAGGTTGGACCCTTTTGTAGCATAAGACTGCCCGGAACCGACCGGCGAATCCAGCGGCTACAAATGATAGGCCCAATGTGAGAGGTCTTAGTCATAAACTAAATACGTGACAAGTGTAAAGACACGAGGTTAGACTCTGTTATGGTGTAAGGCTGCCCGGAACCAACCGGCATATCCAGCTGCCATAAAAGACAGTCTAATGTGAGAGGTCTTTACAAAGGTTACGATCTTAATTAATTAAGAAACACTTAACCAAATTTGCATGTAGTGGGGCATGAGGGGTTAAGTGGGTGCCTTGGGTGGCATGTAGTAACTAGTGGGGGTGCCTTGGGTGGCATCAGGAAACTAGTGGGTTGCCTTGGGTGGCAATAGAAAATACGATTGGAATACTTAACCAAAGTGGAACATGTAAATAAACATGATTAAAGGGTTAAGTAAGTGCCTTGGGTGGCATGTGGGAATCAGGTAAGTGCCTTGGGTGGCATGTGGAAATCTAGTGGGTGCCTTGAGTGGCAATTAAAATATGATTAAAAGACTTAACCAAATTTTATAACATGTAAGTGGACATGGTTAAAGGGTTAAGTGGGATTCACTAGAAATGACAAGCTTAGGTGGGTAGCTTGTAGGGGCACATTTCAACCAATATCCCAAACGTATCTTAGTGGGCTCGACTTAAGTCGAGGACGGGACATGCACATTGGGCTTGACTGTAAGAGGCCAAGACGGGTTAGCGGTGGCAACGCAAGTCCAACGGGTTTCATATGCGTGTGTGGACCCGGGCTGGTAAGTAAGACGTTGTTGCATCGTGTAGGTATAAGCCGTGCACCGTTGATATTATCAGGATGCCACTTTGGGGAATGATACACTCCACTGTGGGGCCAGCACGGGTATCTACGTTAGGGAGCCGATCGCTTGGGGAGTAGTGGGTATATCTAGTGGAGATAGGGGCAGACGGCACCTATGTAGTCAGCTTGCGGTACACGAAACTACTATTAAAAATTACTAAGTACACTTAGTGGGATCAACCTTTAAGTAGGAATTACCCTTTGGTGGGTAGAACTGGTGTGGTGCAGTGTAGGAATTACCCTTGGGTGGGTAAATCTGGGGTGGTGCAGTGTAGTAATTATCCTTGGGTGGGTAAATGCGTCTTTATGGTTATCTTAGTTCATCCTAAGTCTAGTTGGCTGCTTAGTGTAGCCATTTATCCCCAGTCGTTACCGTATATCAAGCTTATGTCTTACTCTGGTTACTTTATTGATTGTATTGTTAAAGTTATAGGACTCGCTCAGACTTATGTCTGACCCCGTTGTTTTTTTTATCTTTTTTCCCAACCCTCAGGTTATCAGAGTGGGCCTAGCACTAGTGGGCTTTGATCATACTGCTTTATCTATCTTTTGGAGCTTGGACCGGGGATGTAAAGCTCAGTTTATCTTTTCTATTATGGCTATTAAGTTATGTAGTGGGATTATGTACTTTTGTTTTATCAGGATGGATATTATGCACTTGACTCTTGTTTATGGTTTTGGTGTAACCAAACATGTTTTACTTTCCGCTGCAATGAAATGATGTTTTAAATTCTCAAGTATTACTATTTTCTAAGAATATTTTTGGAAGGAGTATTTTCAAAAACATGTCTTTTAAGAGAAAAGTTTTTGAAATAAAAGCATAATCCCCGATAGCCATATCTTTATCTTTCGAATTCTCCGTTTTGAATCTCTTCCTCTCTCATTTTGAGTTTCCCCTCCGTGTATAGATGATCTTTCTAAGATAGTAAGAATGGAAAACCACTTCAAGGGACTTAGACGTTAGTCGGATTAGAAGTTGGTTCAAGAAGGAGGAGGACTGGTAGGTACCTATAGGATAGACGATGGGAGGAAGGCTCAAATAGTTGTTTGGTTAATGAAGGATGAAACCTCATTGGTGGGAGGTTACGAGGGGAGAATGGGAAGAAGAGGGCTAGTAGTTATCCTTTTGGGAGGAATAGGACACCTTATTAGGATTGTCCAAAGAGGCAAGGGCAAGGTACGGAATCTTCTGGAGGGTAGTTGAATTCCCTCATGGCTAGTGTACCAGATGGGGATAGGACCGTCTAGGTTGGAATTTGGATTTCTTTATTATCCGGTTCGAACTTTATTTGATTCTGACGCATCGAGTTCGTTTATCTCATCGTTGTTAGTTGAGTCACTGCACTTAGACACCAGTTTAGTAGATGATCCCTTAGTTGTTTCAAACCCAATTGGGGGCTCCATGATGTGTTTGGGTTTGAAAGTTTCTATACTTAGCGTTGAGTTTAGATGTGATGCTTCTTGGGCTTCACGAGCTATGGGTTAGTTTTGGGCATGGACTGGTTATCCAGTAATGGTGCCGTTCTTGTTTGTCGAAGGAGAGTTGTTAGGCTTACGACCCGCTTGGGTAACACTCTCGAGATCTCTTGTAATCCCATGGAATCTGTTATGCTAAGTTATCTAGAATCGCTTGAAACGTCGGTCTAGAGTTTGCGATCTGTTATAGTGGTCCGGGAATACTCGGATGTGTTTGAGGAGGTAAAGGGCTTACCTCCAGAACGGGAGATTGACTGCCGAATATATCCGGTAGACAATGCCAAACCAGTATCTTGGCCATTGTGCCACATGGCTCCTCGTGAGAGGAGGGAACTCCATAAGCAAGTAGGCGATTTGCTAGAGAAGGGGTTCAGAAGACGTAGTGGGGTGCTCCAGCAGTTTTTGCCACGAAGGCAGATGGGTCCCTCAGACTTTGTGTAGACTATAGAGAGTTTAACGAGAAAACAAAGAAGAATGGACACCCATTGCCGAGGATTGATGATCTCTTTGATCAGTTAGTTGGCGCCTCAGTGTTTTCGTAGTAGGACTTAGCCACGGGGTTTCATCAGTTGAGAGTGGCTGAGGATAGTATAGAGAAGGCTACCTTTAGGACTCCGGATGGTTATGAGTGGCTGGTGATGCCATTTGGTTTGACGAATGCCCCCGCATACTTTGTTGATTTGATGAGAAGGGTGTTCAGGGAGTACCTAAATAAGTTCGTGATGGTCTTTGTAAATGACATCTTGGTCTTTTCTAGGAGAGAAATAAGTTTTCGTATGTGCTCAATAGGTTGAGCAAAGCCAGTTATGGGATAAACGGTGGTTTTGGAGCGAGACTGGCGAGGACATCCAGAATTGGACAAGGGCTTAATTATTTAACCGTTTTTACTAGTATCATCTCACGTAGATCTTCTGAATTCGAAGGAGGTATCCCTTGGGTGTTTGTCTGATATTGGTTTAGGCCTTTGGGGCTTGCATTTGGGGGATGTCGAGTTCGACTAGGGTGGTCTGCGTGAGAGATGGACAGTTGTGATGATTTTGGATGGGGTAATATCCTGGTTTTCTCTAAAAGTGGAGAAGAGCATGCCCTACATCTTAGGGAAGTGTTGGAGAATCTTCGAGCGCATAGTCTTAGGACAGCAAAAGTGGATGGGATTCTTAGCATCCTATGAGTTTGAGATAGCGTATACCCATGGCAAGGGTAATGTGGTAGCGGACGCCTTAAGTACAAAAAGGTTGTCCTTGAGTTCATTGTTCGTTGAACGACGGAGCTTAGAGTTTATTTCTATGTTTGACTTTAGACCTTCCGTTGACTTTGTACCCGGTTTGCTAGCCTCCTTGGAGGTTAGGCCTACTCTTTTGGGGGCGGATTGGCGGAGCGCAGCGAGACGACCCACAGTTGGTTGAGTTAGTAGAGAAGCTCATGAGGAGGGGGAGTCGTCCAGCCATTTGAGTAGGTACACCCTAGATGGTAAGGGGTGGTTGCGTAGAGACGGTAGACTTTGTGTACCGAAAGACGAGGGTTTGAGGAAGGCTATACTTGATGATGCACATCGTTCGAAGATGACCATTCATCCCGGTAGGGACTAGATGTACCAAGACATGAAGCGAGTTTTCATTTGGGCCGGTATAAAGAAAGACGCGGCCGAGTATGTCGCTAGATGCTTGGTGTGCCAACAAGTAAAAGCAGAGCAAAAGAAACCCGGTGGGTTGCTTCACCCATTGGAGGTTCCGCTATGGAAGTGGGATAGTGTCTCGATGGATTTCTTCAATGGATTACCAAGATCGAGGAAGGGTAATACGGGAATTTGGGTTGGGGTAGACAAACTTACTAAGAGTGCCCATTTTATACCCGTGAAGAGTAAGAGGACTGCTCAATGGCTAGCTTCAATCTACCTTCGAGAGATTGTTAGATTGCATGGTGTACCTTCCAGCATAGTGAGTGATCGAGATCCTATCTTCGCTAGCGAGTTTTGGAAGAGTTTGAAAGAGGCGGTAGGGACTCAGCTGTGTTTGAGCACCGCAAATCATCCTCAGACAGACGGCCAGACCGGGAGGGTGAATCGCATTTTAGAAGACCTTTGAGGCTATGTATCTTAGATTTTGGAGGTACATGAGAAGAGCATCTTCCATTGGTGGAGTTCGCATATAATAACAGCTTTCAGTCTAGTATTGGCATGGCTCCTTTCGAAGCTCTTTATGGAAGGCCTTGTCGATCACCTACATGTTGGTGGGAATCTACGGATAAGATCTTGCTTGGGCCCGATATGGTTAGAGAGACTTCGGAAAAGATTGATTTGATTAGAAGAAGGATGAAAGCGGCGCAAGACAGACAAAAATCTTATGCGGACAAGAGGAGGACGGATCTTGAGTTTGATGTTGGGGACATGGTCTTTGTCAAAGTGTCTCCGTTACGGAATGTGGTTCGCTTTGGATCTGTTGGGAAGTTAGCACCAAGGTTTGTTGGACCGTTTCCTATTAAGGAAAGGATTGGACAGATGGCCTATAGAGTGGAGTTGCCCGACAGACTTAGTGGTGTACATGATGTATTCCATGTGTCACATTTGAGGAAGTGCCTACATGAGACCGCAGAGGTGGTAGAGCCGAGCTTGCTTAGAGAAGTGGAAGTAGAGCGTGATGCGACTATTCGACGAGCTCCTACTCGCATCCTTAGGTCAGAGACTAGGAAATTGAGGAATCGAGAGGTTCAACTAGTCAAAGTACAATGGGGAGAAGATGAGAGCAACGCTACTTGGGAGACGGAAGCGAAGATGCGTTCATTGTACCCATTCCTTTTTGAGGGTATGTCTTTTAACTTCTCCTTTATCGTTTGTCTAGTACTTATCTTATCTTTAGTATGACCTCTCGTTAGTACTTGTGACCTTTAGATAGGGTAAACCTATGGTTGAAACATGTGTTTGAGACATGTTATGATTGATGGATGCATGTGGATGCAAGTGTTTGCTAGTGGTTGCTCGTGGATGCATATACACACACTCTAGACACTAGATCGGCTCAGTCACTTCATATTGCATATTGCATATAATTGTGTGTAGGTAGCTATATTTATGGATGTATAATGATTGTGTTATCATATGGATGATGCATTTTGGTGAATGATTGTGCACTCATGTAGATATTGTATGTGTCGATAGGGTTCTCTCGCATACATAATGGACGCATGGCACTATCATGGTTTGCATATGTTCATACATTAGATAGGGAACATATACACACACTTTTTGCATATGCTCATACATCATTAGATATTGTTTTAAGGACAATGGATGCCCGTGTTTGATGGATTGAGTAGATGGTTGTTTGGATGGTAGGATATGCATTCCCCTTAGCTTAGAGATTTCGGGGACGAAATCCTTTAAGGAGGGGAGAATGTAACACCCCGAATTTCAGTTAATGTTAAAATTCACTAAATGCAGAATAAATAATCTCAGATATGAGAATTGGGGGAACCGGGCTGCGTCATTGTGTTCGTCTCGGAAAAATACGTGAAATAGAGTCCGAGTTTTCGAGAATCGGAGTCCGTATGGCCCAGTTATGGCCCAATGAAGTTTACAGAAAATTCAAAGTTTAAAATAGATTTAAAATTCAGGTTCAAATTTCGAAATTGGGGCCATTGGGCGCAGGCGGAAAAATTCCCGCCTAGCTACCCAAGTCGACAGCCCTGTCGACTGGGCAGTCGACTTGGCTAGGACCAAGTCGACAGCACTGTCGACTTGGGTGTCGACAGGGGGTGCTCGGCCAGTTTAACCTGGTGCACCATTTTAGGGTTTGGCTGTGTTTTGGGGCTGTTTTCTGGAAGCTTCCGAGATCTGATGGTCCTAATCTAATTTAGGGTTAATCTAATGGCCTAAAACACTTGCCTAATCTATAAATACACCCTAAGCCTACCCTAATTCATACTAAAAATAGAATCTATGCCATCATGCCGCCAAAATGCAACTTAGAAGGAGCCTCCACTAATTTGTGAAGAGGATTGCAAGCTAATCAACTACTAATCCACCTCTACTTCAACTCTAGCAACTATCTAAGGAGCTAATCTTGGAGTTTGTGAGTTTCTATCACTTTAATAACCAATTGCTAAACTAAGTAGATGAGATATGATGAGATCATATGGTTTTGCTTGCGGATCAATGGGTTTTAGGTCATATGTTATGATGCTAGTTTGCTAATCACTATGTTTAACACTTATTCATGATGACACTATGTTTATGAAAGTTAAGTGTTTGGGTTTATGCATGTTAAGTGGTGGGTTTTATGCATACTAAGTGTTTGGTTTTATGCATGCTAAGTGTTTGGTTTTATGCATGCTAAGTGTTTGGTTTTATGCAAGTTAAATGCTTGATTTTATGCTAGAATCATGTGTGAAATAAGTGACATGACATGCAAGTTTAACCTATGAGTTTGGATCTATAATATGCATAATCTATGCAAGTCGTTTGGATTAGTGATATGCATAGCATATGCAAGTTTATCTCTTTTTATGATATGCATAACATATGCAAGTTTGCCTCTATGTATGACATGTTATGCAAGTTCATATGGAAGTTTATATGCAAGTTCATATGTAACATGTAATGCAAGTTATGTGCATGATCATATGCAAGTTCATGTGTAACATGTTATGCAAGTTATGTGTTTGGTTATATGCAAGTTATGTGCATGATTATATGCAAGTTCATATGTAACATGTTATGCAAGTTATGTGTTTGGTTATATGCAAGTTAACATGTAACATGCTATGCAAGTTCACACCTTTGTATGACATAAGAATCATATGCAAGTTACCCCCTTTGTGACATATGTGCTTCATGCAAGTTTGGGTTAAATGCTAGTTGTGTTTAATGTATGCTCATATATGCAAGTTGACACCTTTTAAACCCATGATAAAGTTATATGCTATGATTGGTTAAGCCCATGGCATTTGTGATGAATCTCCCCTTTATTATGTCATGTTATGAGAACGAATTACGTGGGGAACGATGGGGTTAATATGCATGTTAATAAAATGGTGTGAAATGGGTATGCTTAAGCATAACATAAAGTGAATGGACATAATTGGGAATTTACCTATTAAGTTAGGTCTACCCATATTATGGAATTGGGAATTTACCTATTGAGTTAGGTCTACCCATATTCTTGAAATTGGTAATTAATTAGGGATAATTAATAAAAATTATGGGGGTGATTAATTAGGTGTAATTAATCGACTAAGACACGAGGTTGGACCCTTTTGTAGCATAAGACTGCCCGGAACCGACCGGCAAATCCAGCGGCTACAAATGATAGGCCCAATGTGAGAGGTCTTAGTCATAAACTAAATACGTGACAAGTGTAAAGACACGAGGTTAGACTCTGTTATGGTGTAAGGCTGCCCGGAACCAACAGGCATATCCAGCTGCCATAAAAGACAGTCTAATGTGAGAGGTCTTTACAAAGGTTACGATCTTAATTAATTAAGAAACACTTAACCAAATTTGCATGTAGTGGGGCATGAGGGGTTAAGTGGGTGCCTTGGGTGGCATGTAGTAACTAGTGGGGGTGCCTTGGGTGGCATGAGGAAACTAGTGGGTTGCCTTGGGTGGCAATAGAAAATAAGATTGGAATACTTAACCAAAGTGGAACATGTAAATAAACATGATTAAATGGTTAAGTAAGTGCCTTGGGTGGCATGTGGGAATCAAGTAAGTGCCTTGGGTGGCATGTGGAAATCTAGTGGGTGCCTTGAGTGGCAATTAAAAGACTTAACCAAATTTTATAATATGTAAGTGGACATGGTTAAAGGGTTAAGTGGGATTCACTAGAAATGACAAGCTTAGGTGGGTAGCTTGTGGGGGCCCATTTCAACCAATATCCCAAACGTATCTTAGTGGGCTCGACATAAGTCGAGGACGGGACACGCATATTGGGCTTGAATGTAAGAGGCCAAGACGGGTTAGCGGTGGCAACGCAAGTCCAACGGGTTTCATATGCGTGTGTGGACCCGGGCTGGTAAGTAAGACGTTTTTGCATCGTGTAGGTATAAGCCGTGCACCGTTGATATTATCAGGTTGCCACTTTGGGGAATGATACACCCCACTGTGGGGCCAGCACGGGTATCTACGTTAGGGAGCCGATCGCTTGGGGAGTAGTGGGTACACCTTGTGGAGATAGGGGCAGACGACACCTATGTAGTCAGCTAGGGGTACACGAAACTACTATTAAAAATTACTAAGTACACTTAGTAGGATCAACCTTTAAGTAGGAATTACCCTTGGGTGGGTAGAACTCGTGTGGTGCAGTGTAGGAATTACCCTTGGGCGGGTAAATCTGGGGTGGTGCAGTGTAGTAATTATCCTTGGGTGGGTAAATGCGTCTTTACGGTTATCTTAGTTCATCCTAAGTCTAGTTGGCTGCTTAGTGTAGCCATTTATCCCCAGTCGTTACCATATATCAAGCTTATGTCTTACTCTGTTTACTTTAGTGATTGTATTGTTAAAGTTATAGGACTCGCTCAGACTTATGTCTGACCCCGTTGTTTTTTTTATCTTTTTTCCCAACCCTCAGGTTATCAGAGTGGGCCTAGCACTAGTGGGCTTTGATCAGACTGCTTTATCTATCTTTTGGAGCTTGGACCGGGGATGTAAAGCTCAGTTTATCTTTTCTATTATGGCTATTAAGTTATGTAGTGGGATTATGTACTTTTGTTTTATCAGGATGGATATTATGTACTTGACTCTTGTTTATGGTTTTGGTGTAACCAAACATGTTTTACTTTCCGCTGTAATGAAATGATGTTTTAAATTCTCAAGTATTACTTATATTTGTCTTGTTGAAATTTTTCTGTTCTATATTCACTTAAAATACTCCACCGATGTTATGGCATTCCCTTAGTGAGTGACCGTAGCGGGTGTGGGGTGTTACAGTGAGAAATAGAAATAAATAAATATTAGAATAGAAGAAAACGAAGATCACAAACTCATAGCGGAACGAATAAAATAGATTAGATTACATAAACTTTGAAATACAAATATGTAACTTTATATACATACCATCATCAGAGAACAACAGTTATATCTGGAACAGTTATAAACACATGTTTCCAGATACAACACAATACACATCGGAAATCATGATAATCTATAGCTAATTGATGAAGCCTCCTGCTTCGAGCTCCTCCAAGTGAATCTAAACAATCCCGACTACTTGACTGCCCGTACAAATTTGGGCACCCAAGAGTTTAGGGAAAACAAAAACAAAATAAACTCTGGGTTAGTCACGGGACTGGTGTGAGTAAACTTCAACCATTGGTTTAACTTTTAAAAATCCTTTCGAAAGAAAAGATAATCGTAAACCGATCCACACATAAACACGAATGGTTTTTACCTTACGATAACCCAAAGTATTTTGTTATCAAATCCGGTGATATTATAATAGTGTCTACAACAGGTAAATAAAATCTAGTGGAACGCTTGCATCTCACGCTCCATATATAATATAAAATCGAAAACCACAGGGCGCTTATTGGAGATTGGATTTCCAACATGACAAGGTATGGAACCACCTTCCGATCAGTGTACTCTAGAAGGGATACACTAGGGTTCAACAAGAACGTCTTGCAACCCGCCCACACATGACCGACCACTCATTTCGCTTGAGTGTATCGAATGTATATCACCAGCGGTTGGGATCAGCAATCGTTTCCCGAAAGGGACAGCATCGATAGATTAAAGAAGCAAATGAAATTTCTCTAGATAGGTGATTATACATCCTAATGGGAGTGACCCACATAGCCATGCTGCCTGCTCGATTTTTGTCAATTCACGGTTGTGAGGCTTGAGGTTTGAATTATCTTCCAGAACATCTGGCCACCATTCACTTTGAATGCCACATCGTCAGATCCATCGGAAATCACTAATTGATTCCCACAAAAATACTCAGATTGTTAGGCTAAAGAAGTTTCCCTTCTTTGCCACCAACTTCGTACGTTTGAAGGAATCAACTTACGTAATCCCATTGCAAACACTCTGTCAAACACTCGTCTGTACAGGTTGTCCTGGGTCTGGACAAACCGAAGGCACCATTCTATTAATCCATATTGGGCAATTTCTACCTAGGGTTAATAGAACAGCCCTTGCATTTTACTTCGTCTTCAATTATCTTCAGCATAAGTTGATTCATAACGCTTATACCAGTATGAAGTGGTTTTCAGATATTAAATCTGATCCCGGATTCTCCATATTGACAGCGGAGGTATAAAATAAATCAAAACTTTGATAGTTGGTGATTTAACTATCAAAGAAACATCCATACAATCAACGGTCCTATTTCCCATTGAAAATCGTACCGATCAAGCATCAAACAACACTGGGCCCCTTTAAATCAATTCTTTATTATATTATCATTTACAATTCCCATTTCCCATCTTTCATATCCTTTTAAAGCTCGATTTCCCCTCTATATTCTTTGAAAAACATTTCCAATATTATAATTTCTCTATTCGAGAAAATATCCCTTATCCCAGTAAGAAAACATTTCTATATATATTGATGAAATCCTTATTTTCTATATTCAGAAAATATACCTTATTAATGTTGGAAAATATTTCCTTATTCCATTCTTTAATTCCTCGTTGACCAATCAGTTACGCATAGAAAATATCTCTCATTTTAGTTGGGGAAAACATTTCAAAATCCTTTAATATTAACGCGGTGTTCTAAAACATCGTTATTATAACTCAAACTATAACTCATTTTAACTAACCATATTGCTAACTAATCTTCACTATCGAACCTTAACCATTTCTTAGTTAATTATGAAGTCAATCAAGTTGGGGTATAATTACCTCTCAGACCTTAACTGAACAACATTCTCAACTTTGAAACAGTCAAAGCTCACGACTGCCAACAAAACATCGCTTACGCGACTCTCGGATTCAATCTAAGAATCCACTTCTTTTACGAAAAAAACACTGATTATAACGGTAGCGTTATAATCGTTGTTTCCAAATATTTGATTTATAAGACATTTATTATAACGACAACGTTAAAATCGCTGTTTAGATTTACAAAACATTTATTATCACAACAGCGCTAAAATCGCTTTTTAGATTTACAAAACATTTATTACCACAACAGCGCTAAAATCGCTGTTAGATTTATAAAACATTTATTACCACAACAACACTAAAATCGTTGTTAGATTTATAAAACATTTATGATAACGGTAGCATTATAATCGCTGGTTTGAATAAAGTACCGTGTACGGCGTACACGCTTCCGTTGTTCATTTTTAAAAGATAGTCAAAATGTCTGGATTTACACAACACAGACATATACCATACTGTTCATCGAAATCCATAAGATAAATGGTATATAGGGATAAAAATCCGCCTTCCACCTTTACAACAAGATCTCTTTACTTGGATTATATATTAAAAAAAACAATTTTACCAATGTTTAACACAAACTATCTTTTGTGTTTTCCTTTGGGTTTAAAATCTTTATTTCAATAGCAGTGCTTTGCTTAATTCAATTAAATTCATCACTTTTCGTTTTAAAAACCTCATTTAAACCTTGTTTGGATTAATCACTTATCCTAATCCATTTACCATCTTCTCACCACTTAGCTTAGATTTCATTCTAAAACCATTAACACATTCTAGTCTATTATTAACCCATTAACCATCTTCCTTAAAAGTTTCTTTCCATTGAATTTTCTTTTCATAATTTAAAATTTAATAAAAAGCGTTATTTACATCTTTGCATTTACCGACAAATTCCATTTACTAATCTCATTTAAAACTTGGATTACAAATCCCTTTATGAAACTCTTATCACCTCCTTGATCAAACTATAATACCACCAAATCATTTCTTAATTGATTCTCCAATTAAAAATCATTATTTTAATTATTATTAATTAAAATAACAATTAACTTTATTATTAACTATATTAAAAATAGTTAACTTGGTTATTAACTAAAATAGTATAATTATTACTTTTAAAAGCTTATTAAATAATTATTAACTTTATTAACACTAACCAATTTGATCATTAATTTAGTTATAGTTAATCGAAGATTAACTAATATTTAACATCCTTCGTTAAATTCAAATTAATTTCAAATATTGGTTTCAAAACCATTTTCCATATAAATTTAAATTTCTATTTCAATTTATTCAATGATAAATAGTTCACTTAATTTATACTCTCGTTTATATACAAATTCTTGTTTTCTCCATTTACTTTTTTTGTTTCAACTCTATTCGAATTTACATTTCTAATTTTGGAAATAAATTTCCTTTTTAAAACTCAAATTTTATTTTCTATATTAAAAAATATTTTTACGGTATTTAAATACCAAAATCCTAGGGCCAGGGTAATTCAACAGAACATAATAAATCACATTATATATCACATTAAATAACATGAAACAATACTTTAAATGTTGAGGAATCCAGTTGGATCCCTCCAACCTGTTTCCCTGCAGCCACAGCTGTTAATCAACATCAATAATATTAATTTCACATCAACTTGAAATAAATAGAACTAAAAATCAATCAACGCTATAACTTTATCAGCCATTTCAACCAATTCATCAACCATTCATCCAACAATCATCACCCAGTATAAAATTACTATAAATAAATTTAAAATTCGTTTATATAAAAATATAAATGAATCGAAGTTAGCGAATTTACTCACCTCGCTTTGCAGTTGGCAATTCTTCTTTTGTTTTGGTTTAAAATCCAACAACCGCTTGATTTTAGTATGAAATATTAGTAGCTCCGTCCTAGTGAAGTCATTTCCACAACGCAGTCTTTGTTGCTATGATTTTAACGTGACCGTTTCTGTTAGATTCTGGACACGGACGTAAAATATATAAGAGTTAAAATATTTCATTTAAATAAAAGCTATCTAAATTCACTAATCACCACTTCTTTTTTATTTACTAAATTACCCTTTTAATTAAAATGATCAAGAAGTAAGCCACGTTATCCTCATATTAGCCATGATACTCACTCCCTTAATCCATGTTTCTTCTTCAATACTTAAAAAAGCCTAAACCCCCTTTCTACCGTGATAACACAATGCCACTTCAGGTAGTCATCCCCCCCTCCTAATTACTTATTCAATGCCTTAAACCACAAAATAAATCCTAATCCTTAGTTAACTTAAATAGAGCTTGTTTAAATGATTGCCGTTAACCGGTTCTTCCAGTATGATTCCTCCTGAAAACCCGCTATACTTCTCAATTGTTATTCCCGAAATTCTGCTTCCATCTTCTTCTTCTTCTCTTTTTTTTCACTTCATTATTTCTATCCGTCCAAATGACTCTCCCCACGTGCCTGCTACTTGCTGTAGCTTCCTCCTTCTTCATGGATTCGTACCAACCCACCTACAGCTAGTGAACATTTGAACAATCCCACTTAAACCAAACCGAGCATCAACAACCCACTTTCCATGCGCCACCGCTATGTCCATGAAACTGATCGAAAGTGCTTTTCCTTTTACCATTTCTTAATTACCATATTAAGATAATTAATCCCCTCTCTAACAAAATTAAAACCCGCAATTCCTTGCACAACTCCACAACATTTCTGGGTTTCAAATCTTCTTCCAAGCTTTCAACAAATCTTCAAAATTCAAATAAGCTTAAAGATCCGATCGCCAACTCGAATATAAACTTTGTTTCATCATTTGAAACTTAAATTCCACGACTTCATGAAATTCAAGACTCGTCTCATCTTTATGTCTCCATATACCTACTTCACGCTATTCTTATTGGCTCGACAGCACCTCGGTCCCTCCCGACTACAAACACAAACGTTGACACAACAAAAAAGCTTCGGGCTTCTATATGCAAGACGCAACAGAGGGCTGCGACTTCAAAGTGACCAAAGAGCAGGTCACTGCTTGGACTAGGCTCGGTGTAGAGCCACACGGAACTACCAAGTAAAGCTCACGCTGGAGATTGCTTAGGAGTAGAAGATGGTGTAGTAGTTCGTTTAGATGGGAATCTTGGATGAATCTAAAAGTAGAGGAGATATTATCTTGCATGGCAAAATTATGGGAGAGAAGTTGCGACAGGTGTAGGGGGAGAAAAGCATCAGGCGAGGTCATCAACAACAAAAGAGTAGTCGCCATTTCAGACTCCTTGATTGTGTCGAAGTCCATGGCTTCCATTCTCCTGCAAAAAGGCATTAGCTCGCATGTTTATTTTTACCTTTTTTTTTGTTCCCGGTTTGTTTTGGATCTGAGAACGAGATATGACGAGAAGAGAACAATATTTAAAGAAGAAATAGCTTGGGGGCACGGGAGGCGGTAGCATGAGGGGCACGGTTCCTATTGGCTTGGCAGGCACGGTTAGCAGTGGTTTGGTGAACACGAAATTGAAGAGTCGTGGAGAACACGCTTTTGAAGCTTTTGGGGCAAGGTGTAAATATATTCCTATTATTCTAAGACTGCGTGAGAATTTAGACCAGGCGTGTGAGGGGAAAATACAAGTGTACTAAGCTGGTATTTTTTCAAATTGAAAGATATGAATAGATTCTTTTGTGTGTTTTGATGATAAGGTAAAGTTTTTCCAAAAATAAAGAATTTCTGGTTAGATTTGCAAAGGTTGTAAACACATTTTTTATTTAGTATATAGAGTCAGAACATTTAACTAAACCTTCCTGCTGCGGACAATGATAAAAATATAATAGTGACAAACAATGCTTCATGATCCCAAAAATATAATAATATAGACATATTAACTTATACTGTGATATCCCAAAGCGCCGATAGGGTGTAAAATACTTCAAATAAAAAGTTGTCTATTTTCCAAAATAAAAATTACAGAAAAATTCTATAAACTAAATTATAACTACATCTCAAAAATCTTGCAATAATAATCTATTTCGGATTTTATAAAATTAATTTTGTTATTATTCGATATCGGTTGGAAGTTAAATCAATTTCAAAATAAACAAATAAAATATATATATCCAATCTAAATAAATACATATAGCTTCAAATAATCTAATTTGAATTTATGACTCAATATTTCAAATTAAAACAACATTCATATATTAATTAAAATCAATTCATTTATTTAATAAATCGTTATAGGAATCCTTTTTAAATTATCAATACCAATTTAAATGTTCAAAATTAAATGGCTAAAAATCCGGGTCGTTACAGAAATGCTATAGTTTTGCAATTAAGTACATTTAATTTAAATTTCATTTATGTGTATTAAGAAGTTATAACTTTGTAAATGTAAAATTTAAAGTTGAGTCAAATCTGTTCAAATCGCATGAAAATAGTATAAAAGAGAAAGATTTTATCTAAAGTAGAAAATACAGAATTATCGGAAAATATTAAAGATACAGTATTCTACATTCAAAGTAGAATTTTAACTGCTATAAGAAGATAAAAAGAAAGTGAAGGAACAAGTTTCGGAGACCTGTAGGAAAATTATGACCAGTTTACAATAAAAAAAGAAAGTGGATTAGATTTATTGTGGTATTAAAAACTATCTTGTGAAGTTAGAGCATCATAACAAAATAAATAAATAAAGAATAAAACTTATTATGATAATATAAGCTTGTCTAAGTGAAAGCAGAATACCAATGGTATGACTCAGGTCATGGTACCGAGACAATACGTTAGACTCAAAACTTGTAGTTGAGTCAATAAATAAAACTCAAATCATGAAGTTGAGTTAATAAATAAAAATCAAGTCATGAGACTGAGTATGAGGAGGAGCGCAATTAGAATATTGTTTGTTAGGACAGTGTCCATAACATACAATTTAGGTCGAGGACTGATGTTTCTTGTTGTAGGATTATGATTGGGCACGCCATGCTGATTGTGGTAAGTAAGAGTCCAAAAGATTTGGTAACAACTAGTGGGTACTAGCGATGACTGTGATTGGGGTTAATATATCGCTACTGAATCTGTGCACTAGAATATGTCTAACTGGTGGATTGACGGATGGTGCTTCTGTGGTATGGTTTCACGATGGGTAGGTTTATTGCGATATACTATAATGTTATAGAGGTGGTTGACAGAAATGGTCGATCATTAGATAGAATTATGAATTAATCCTAATAGTGTTTCTATCGCAGCAACTGAAGTGCAAAAAACAGCTCGAATAATCGAAGAAACTGAGAAGTCACCTTAGGTTATGCACAAACATTTTGTCCTTGTAATGCTAGAACTGTTACCAAGTCTATTATCTCTTAATTTTTTTAAACCTAGTAATCATTTCTATTCATCTAACTTTATGAATGATCCATTCTGTTTTTCCTTCTTTCTCAATAGACATACGGGAATAGTAGTAGATTTCTTGACTGGCTCGGAGCATGGCTTGGGCCTCCATTCTTATGTATTCCTAGTTTCTATTTTTATTTAGTTCTTGTATTTATTGCAGTTGGATTTGAGAGAGGGATGTTTTTATTTAAAGAATATGTACTTCGATAATTAAGTGATTTTTGAGACTTCGATGTATTGACATTTTTTCAGTTATAAAAAGATACTTTTCTAAGAAGTTTAATTAAGATATTACGTTTCCGCTGTAATTTATTTTATGTCTTGTGAATCTTATTCATTATAATATTTTTAGTTATACAAAAATGCTCTGCATTCCATAGTATGAATCATTTAGGGATAGCTAAGGAGTGTCGAGTGTTACATCTACGAATTCAGACAATTCATTATTCATAAAAAAGTACTAAATGTACCACTAAATACATGCAGATTTATGTTGATGATTTAATTATTACAGATGACAAAAGTGCAGAAATTTGTAAAAAAAAAAAATCATTTACATGATAAATTCTCAATCAAGGACTCGAGGCACTTAAATTAATTCCTTGAAGTGAAGTCAAATTCACAATTATCTTGCACTAGAAAAAAGTGTATCAAAGAACTGTTGATTCAATCAAAAATGGAAGAGGCAAACCCCAATAACAAACACCTATGATGAGTGGTCAACATCAATCCAAAAACATAGGAAACCCCATATTTAATGGCAAGAAATATAAAAGCCAATAGTGGGGGTGAGCAAATGGTTGGTTCGGTTTCAAACTGATCAAAAAAGTTGAAACCAAAATAACCATTCGAGAAACATAAACCGAACCAAACCAAACTGATATTTTTTGAAACCAAAACTAACCGAACTGTTAATATTTGGTTCAGTTTGGTTGGTTTATCTTAAAATAAAATAGATCTTCTACCTATTGATATAACGTGGGATGAATACAAATAATTGAGTTCATATGATGCAAATATTTTAGAAATCAAACTCTTCTTCTAGAAATGTCAATCAGAGGTTAAGAAAAAAATAATATTGTTATGAAAATATTGCAAACAATAGCATTGTTAGTGGTATTTTTTGGCTTTTAAAAAAATTAATTTTTATGTTTGGTTTAATTGGCTGGTTTGGTTTTCAAATATTAAAAACCAAACGCGATCAATAAACCGAAATAATATAAAAGTAAAAAACAAAACCAACCGATTAACTTAGAAAACCAAACCAAACCGACCAAACTTAACTGATTTGGTTGGTTTAATTGGTTTCAACCAATAAATGCTCACCCCTAGCCAATAGGGCATTATTTCATGTAACTATCACTAGACCTCAAAAATTTGTAGTGTTCACAACGTTTGTCAATTTATCAGGAAACCATTGGATTGACACGGGACAGTCAAGAGAATTCTTTTATATATTAGGTGGTACAAAAAACTATGGATTAACATTAAATTCGCCAAAAACATGAATTTAAATGGTTGAGTAGATGCAGACTGTGTTAGAGGTCTGGATGATAGAAGACATATACCAGGCTATAACATATACGTTGAGGAGAATCTAATATCATCTTGTTTAAGAAAACAGTCAATTATCACCATATTTAGCATTGAAGCCTAATATAGGAGCATAGTATATGCAACAGTAGAAATTAGGTGAATTCAATCACTCATGTATGAATTAAAAGTCGGCATGCAGAATAAATTGATATTATGGAGTGATAATTTAAGTGGTTATCAGCAATCGATCCAGTGCTGCACTCTACATCGAAACAACTAGAGAATGATATATATTTCATTTGAGAACAAACACTACTACAAGTGAACCATATACCTGCTACTTGCAAATCAGTAGGCATTTTCACAAAAGCTCTTACTATAAAGATTTCACTCATGTCAGAAATGATTTTAAAATTTGGTCAATGGTCCAGTACAATAAATGAAAAGTTAAATCGGATTATGCCACTAAATTTGCAAAGTCGCAAAGATTTTAATCTTTTTAGATCTCTAGATTGCATAGAAACACTATAAAAAGGTGCCTACAACACTGGTCCTTTAACATCGGTTTCTAAAACCACCGATGTTAAAGGAACTTTTAACATCGATTTTATTTATCAATGTTAAAAGTTTTCATTGACACCACTTATTAAAATAGCCGTTATCTATTACTTCGGTTGAATTTTTTATTTACCCCTTTATTAACCAAAAACATTTCACTCACGTGCTAAAAAAATTACATTCCCTCCCTTGCCAATTTACCGTTCTCTCTTCCTTTTTTTCACAAATAAAATACTTTTTCCCTTCTACCAATAATAAAAAAAATCCAAAATGCTATGTTACCCGAAATAGTGCTTTCGAGTGAATTATGCGGCTGATGTGGCCTCTTTTCATTTGTTTGTGGCAGCAGCTTATGGGTATTTGGAAAGTAAATTTACACAAGTACCCTATGAATTGCGTGAAAAGGATAACTTTCGGGTGTTTCGGGTTTTTATTTTCTTAGGGTAATGTAGCAGTATTCAAAAAAAAATATGTGCCTCCTAATTTATTTCCTCTATGATAAAATTAGGGTCCCAATGTTCAAATGATTCTCTGCTTCAATTCGGCTAATGGATGATGATTAATTCAAGGCTTTAATTTCGGCTTTGCTTCCAATGGATTGATTTGTAGAGGAAATTCTCTCGCGAGATGATAATCGAAACTCCCAAATTAATTTGTGAGTTCTCTCAATTAATTTTTGCTACGCTCGACTTTTATTGCTTGTGATCCTGATTCCCATGAATTGACAGTTATCAAGGGTGTGTGTATATAAGGTATTGGAACCCTAATAAATCTAATTTCGAAAATAGGCTTGGTTGTGGGTTATTGCATGTTGAAATATTCCAACCTTACTTGAAATAAAGCTTTGCCAAAATTCAACTTTTTGCGTATTGAAATCTTCAACCATATTGCACTGTTTCAATCATATGCAGATATACTTACCAAAGATAACACTTTGAATTGTCTTCGGTTTGAAACTATTGACTGTTTCAAAAACCTGTTTAAAAAAAACTATGGCTTCTTCACACTCGATGATGCTTGTCATTGATCATACTTCACTGTATCCACTGTATATTTCATGACTGCCATGTACACTACTATGTATGTTTTCATTGCTTTGCTCATATATTGTTTTGATACGAATAGACTTCACTTGATCATTATTTCACTTCACATGTATTCTTATCCTTACTGTTATTTCTTGTTAGTGTTTGATACTCTCTGCTTCTCTCTCAAATAGATACTGCACTTTGATCATGTTGCACACTTGTATTTGTTTCGACTTGTACTGCTAGTAATTCTGCTGAGTTCACATAAAAATAGGAAATTAAGAAATAAAAATAAAAGATGAATCAGAATTTTTGAAACCAAATGCTGGTAGGGATGGTCCACTACATTGCTAATTTTAATATGTTGGAGGTATTTTTATATATTTCAAGGCAACATGAATTGAAGAATAAATAATAAATTTGCTAGCTTCCTTGTCAATGATCCTATGGATTATAGTCTGCGATTTCCAGATTGGTCGGCAATGGAGCATTGATTCACTTACGCTGGCAATCGAGAATGTTTCTAGTGTACATTTTATTCCTATATATATCTATGAAACTTTAATGCAAATTGAAAGTGTAAATATCACTTGAATCACCTACGACTCTACATCAATTTGAAGATGTGTATTCGACTAATTTATTTGTACTTTCGTCAATGTATAACTTGTGATTGTTGATGTCTGTCAGCAAGGGATTTTGTAATAAGTAAATGATTAGTTTCTTATGAATTAGGACACATATTTCAGTGGCTTTTGTCACTATTTGACATGTATTTTTCTGTCTTCCCAATTGCCTGATAAGAACATATATACAATTTGGCCTTTTCAATTGATACTACATTTTATCAGTCATCTTATTTGTAGTCTTCTTGTGATTATTTTGGTTGCTGATAAGGAGAAAACTACATTAGGACTTCTTTGCATTGTTACTATTGAGTATTGATGTTAAAATAGAAAAAACTGCTCTAACTCTTTTATATTGTTGTTATGTTGTGTATTTTACTTATTTGTAGTACTGCCTATTTTCATTCTAGCCTAACCTGATCTTGTGAATTTGTTGTTTATTTGTTATGCCATGACCATATATACCCATAACGTTTGGCACTTGAATAGAATCTTCTTTACTCAAATTATGCACTTTAATCCTTCTGTAAATTATGATAAGAACAAATCTGCACTTGAGTTTATTTGCTTGGCATTGTTGATAAGAACAGATAGGCACTTAATTCTTTTGATACTATCCACTTGATGCATATTTCTTATTTCACTGATAAGAACAGATTGCTTCACTTGTTCTTGTTTTGATTTGGTTGTTTTATTTGCATTATTATAGCTTTATCATTTTTACACCATGCGGATCTTCATATGCTTGTGGTTGTCACTGTTGTTTGACATTTTTGATGTCCATTGCTTGTTCACTGAGTGGTTATTCCTACACATACTATCCCATCTTTTGTTTGTGTATTCATGTACTTGAACTATGTTACTTGCATTGTCTTACTTTTGAGCACTGTTCTCTGGTGTATTTCACTGACTTTCCTTTGAACTTGTGACTTGGGGTTTGCATGTGTACTTCTGATCTGATCCGATCATTCAAATTCCATGGTCATTTTTATTACCATAACCATGTACCTGTAATTTTTGGTATTGTATTCACTATGATGTGTTATTGCATCCAGTTTTGAAATCACTGCTACAATGTGCTTCTTTATTGTTTCATTGTGGTTCCTTATGGTTGTAGCACTTGTTTTATCTTTGATGCTAGACAGGTTGTTACCTATCTAGTTTGGTTGAGTATGTACACATGTACTTGTTGTACACATTTTCCTTGCTACACAAAAATTTGACTTTTGAACTTGTGCTTTGCGTCTTTTATGTTCTGTACATAGTTTTCCTGGAGGCCTTGTATTTGATTTTGAACTTATGACCTTGACATTTGATGTACAGGTGAATGGACTGAACTGGAAGCAAACGAAGACTTAGTGTGTCAATGAGTGTGTATATGAATTTGTGTATAAACTGAGCTGAGTGTATTGTAGTGAGAGATGTAATGTATATGAAATAAAATGTATAAATAATAGTGTAATGTAAAATAATGAGTTTTGAAAGTTATACCATTTCGAATATTGAAATAAAATAATTTACTGAATAAAAATATTGTTTGAATATTTAAATTATGTGCAATAGTATTATTATTCAATATCAATATCATTTATGTTTAAAAAAAACTGATGTAATAAGGAGCCTATCGCATCAGTCATCCAAAAAAGTGATATAATAGACCATCTATTACATCAGTTGGCTAAAAGAAACCGATGTAAAGGATGATCTACTATATTAGCTTGTGTAATAAAATTGATATAAAAGTTAGTCCAATACATCGGTTAAAAGCTGATGTCTAAAGTCATGACCTTTCTCTACACTCGCTAAGATATCGGTCGTAAAACACTTAGACAACGGTCAGAAAACGATGTTGTAAGCTATTTTTGTAATAGTGAAAGTTGCATCCAAAACAGATTATTTTCTTAGTTTAAGATCGAAGAATCAGACTTTTCGAAACCCATTAAATCATGAATATTTTCGAGGGAATAAGCTTTGTGACTCTATTATATTAATTAATGTTCATTATTTCTATGCTGTATTGTGTGGAAATTAATGATTTATTAGAGGCTGCTCAAATTTGGAAATCTCAAAATCTAATATTGTGATCGATTTGAGGGGGGAGGTGTTAAAGAATGAAGTAAAAGTTAGATAATCCGACAAATAATACAAGCAGGCCGGAACGTACCTTGATTTCTATTTGAGCCAATATGTAGCCTGCTAATATTGCAGAAATTATGTTTACTTTAGTCTTCACCCCACCCCCCCATATATATATATCAAACAATTCCAACCATACTATTAATTCATTTGAGAATGAAATCATTCTCTTCCTTTTTATATTTCCTTAAAATCATTTCTGATCAAGTATATCACTATTATCAAATATTTTTAGATATTCATCATCGAAAACATCATACACTGCATAATTGTTCATCTTCTTAAAACATTCGCCTTTTTTGTTAAATAAATGTAATAGTATAACAATTGAAGATCCATAAACTGTTAATTTTTTATTCAAATATTTTATGAAGAGGATGTAATCAATTAAATGATTGATTGATTAATTGATTGATTTAATTAATTAATTGACTAATTGGTTGGTTGATTGATTGGTTAATTGATTTATTGACTTATTGGTTAATTGATTGATTTGATCATAGAAAGAAAGAAAGGAATAGTTATATTTTGGAGATATCTTGAAGGGGCAACTTGGATATTTGCCTAGGCTTTCTATTCTCCTATATTTGCAGCCTTCGTGGTTAGATTGCGAAAAATAAAGAAGAAGAAACCATGTGAGAATATATGGTGAGGTTATGCGCCTCCATGGGCTTGCGCCCTGGAGAGGAATATGTAGGAATTTGGGCCGAGGTTAGCTATTCCTATTTATTGTTGAAAGACGTAGTTGGTGCCTCCAGATTGACCAAGGGTTTGTCGTAGTTCTCCATCGCTCTTCTGTTCCAACAATATTTGTAGTCATCTAGATATTCTTTGTCTATCTCAATAAGGTTATTGGTTCCAGTTGTAATTGTTTGTAACGATAGTTGAGATCGATTGTAAACATTTTTTATTGGTGAATCAATAAAGAAGGTGGTTGGCTGGAATATCATGTGCTCATATTTCTGATATTTCGTGTTGTTGTTTATTTTCAATCAAATTCATCTTCAAGTGATTAGGTGATAAAGATCTTATTTTTCTTGGCGTTTTGTCAAACTTCTGCTGCACAAAAAACCCGAACAGTTTGGTATCAGAACAATTTTTGCACAACAGTTTGGTATCAGAGCTCAAGTTCATCCCATAGCTTAGAGTGTTTGTTGGAATGAAGATCGTAGATGTCGGAGATGTTGTTGCTTTCGTGGATGACTATTTTTTATGGTAGATACTAAGGGGATTTGGAAGCCTATAATGGTGGATGTTCCATGCCTCAATGGTCTAATTGATAGAGATGTGAAGAAGCCTTATGATATGGATAAGGGAAGATGGAAGAAGACGAAGAAGAAGAAGACAAATAACGGTTGAAGAACCTAGTCCACAGCAAGGTGGAAAGGTTAATATGGTCATTGCTTATGCTCATCAGATGGAGGATCATGGTATCCACAAGGGTCTAGATGTTGATGATGCTCGAGGGATCCCGGAGATGAAGAGATCATGTAAAACGAAAGACGGATGTCGAGTTTTGAAACCCACAAAGACGATGGAGATCTTGTGGTATTGCAAGGACTTTTTAGACCGTTTGTTTTTATGTGGTGTAGCTCAGATGGTAGATGCATCTTTTGCAGGCGGTGGGTTGTGTTTGTAATTAAGGTGTTGTCGTAGTCCTTTCAAATCGACTGGAGTATATCTCGTTGCCTTGAAATCAACGTTGGTTTTAATTGAGAGTAGGTGTTGTTGAAAGAGCAAGGTTGACATATTTGTGGATTGTTGGAGATATGTGATATTTGAATCAAGGTGAAGTGTTGAATTTTTTGATTCAAATAATTAATGAAGAGGATGTAATCAATTAAATGATTGATTGATTGGATTGATTGATTATTTAATTGATTGATTGGTTGATTGGTTGACTGATTGATTGATTGGTTAATTGATTGATTAATTTATTGGTTAATTGATTGATTTGATCATAGAAGGAAAGAAATCAATGGTTATATTTTGGAGATATCTTGAAGGGGAAACTTAGATATTTGCCTAGGCTTTCTATTTTCCTATATATGCAGCCTCCGTGGTTAGATTGCGAAAAACAAGGAAGAAGAAACCTTGTGAGACTATCTGGTGAGATTGCGTGCCTCCATGGGCTTGCGCCCTAGAGAGAAAGATGTAGGAATTTGGGCTGAGGGTAGCTATTCCTATTTATTGCTGAAAGACGCAGTTGGTGCCTCCAGACTGTCTAAGGGTTTGTCGTAGTTCTTCATCGCTCTTCTGCTCTGTAACGACCCGTATTCTATGCATCATGGGATCGTAGGATATTTATTTCTTTCACATACAAAGTAGTATGGTCATGTAACTTTGGGAGACGACTATTGTGGTCATTTCCCATGTTCATGATTTTTCCCGATTTTTAAATGACCATTTTACCCCTAGTTGGCACTGTTTTGGCCATAACTTTTGACTGGAAAGGAATTTTGACCTGAAACCATTTCCATTTACTCCGGATGATGGTTTACAATTCCGTAGAGTGGTCACATTAGCCAAACGAACTCACCGTTTGGGAGATATGGCTGAAACAAGTTTCAGATGTTGAAAAATAGCTTAATTGGGCTCAACCAGGTGATTAACAGCTAGGCCCAGAGGGGAATTTCGGATTTAGAGGTATAGGAGGACTGATTAGGGTTAGGAAATCACTTTCATTTTAGTTTTGAGCCGCCACAAACCTTCTTGAGACCTTAGTAATGGCTTACATCCTCTAAAACCACTCCAAAACACATTTTTAGTGAAGATTAAGCCTAAACTACATCAAAACAAGGCCAAATAGCAACAGATTAAGGTTGGAGCTGCTGCTATACATAGGAATTCGACCCAAACAGAGAGTATTTCAGATTTGGTGTTTCATTTGTGGCCAAGGTGAGTGATTTGCATAGTTTTTGCACTAATTACGGTAATTAAGGGTAATTAGTGAGGATTAGCGGATTTATACACTAATAAATTCTGGAAAAATGTTTAGAAATTCTTAAATAATATTTTATGCCTCTGGTAGAAATTGGTTTAATCTGATTGAGTTTTGTTAATTCTATGATTAGTTTTATTTAATCATGCTTAAGGGAAAATAAGAGGATTTTGGGCACATTTGATCCATTTTGACATGTAAATTCATTGTTGAGGTGTTTGTGGTTAGTTTGCTATGTTGTTATGACTATTTGACAAGATTTGTGATTGATTAGAATAGTTATATTTGTCAAAAACGTCGTCGAACGGCGTAAACAAGTTGCTGGAAAAAGTAGCAGAAAGTTGTGCAGGGCTTCGGATCGGATGAGGGCTCGGATCGGACATGTGAACTGGGCAAGAAAACCCGACCCAAACTGGAGTTTGGCACATAAGAGACTTGGCAAAAAGGAAGGCCGTTTACTTAGAGTTGGAGTGGACAAGGGGATCGGATCGGAAGAATAATGGAGGCCAGATCGGATCGACTCAAGGATGGAAGGCTTCGACTGGAGAAGGCGAAGGGATCGGATCGGATCGGAGTAGATGGAAAACGAGGGAGCTGATCGGAGAAGGAGCATGAACTGGAAGGAAGATAGCAACCCGACCCGACCCGGAGGAGGACACCGACCCGACCCGAAGTGGAGTACCCGACCCGAACCGAATGGAAAGATGACAAGGAAGGAGGACCGGACCAAACCGACGAGGGTAATGACTACCGAACCGAACCGAATTCTAGGGCTGCTACTGCACGACAACTCTTCTGAAGGCCCACCCCAATTCGACCAAACCCGAGATGCAAAGGAAGTCCAAATGAGAAGCTAGAGCTCAAGATCCAGATGGGAATCAACGAGTTCGCTTCATGATTGGGCTTTGCTGCGGGACACGTGTTAAGGGGTTATCGATGTCTATAGCTTTGGACCACTATGGTAGGAGGTACGAAGGCGGATTCAGAGCCATTATGGCATTGGTAGGACCAAGGGCTACGACCAATGTGGTGGGTCATTGAAATGTTTGGTCATGACTCCATGTGTTTAGCTTGGTCATAGCAGGGTTTCTACAAGTCAGGATTCGTCGTTACCTCAATTTGTCTAGTGTTCCAAAGTGGTAGATATCGTATGCTTTACGCACTGAGTGAGAGATGTGAGGATGGTTGCTATGGTTGATTTGTTTGCTATCATTATGACATGCACACCCCACCCCCGTATCCTTACACTCTTTATTATGGCACCTTAGAGTATTGTACGGTATGTGGTACTGACTCTTTGGTTGCAGGTCCAGGTTCAGGTATGGTTTAGTATACCTGTTATTATTCTGTTTAGATGCTTATCGCTCATACCAGGCTTTATGTCTGACCCAGAGTTTTATGTCTCCTCTTATTACTCTGGGTGCTCACACGAGCAGACTAGAGACAGGTTAGCGGGTGATGCACGGGTAGATGATCCGGAGACGAGCAGGAGGCTTCCACGTAATATATATATAGTACTCTCCCTATGTTGTTGAAGATCACTGCTTGGGCATTGGTGGTGCATCTTCTACTTTAGCTTTCTTTTGTTATAGACAGTAAATTTGAAAAATTGTAATAAGCTGTATTTGGATTTCCACTGCTCTGATGTTGATGTTGATTATTAGTTATCAGCTTATGCACTGCCTCTCCTGTTTTATGTCAAGTATTTTATTATTATATTTTATTCTATGCGCTGTGAGACATTCTACAGGTTCTTGATTAGCTCGTTTCCTTCTTTCCTTTCTTCTGACGACCGTCCCGTGTTAGTCGGGTATGTGTACAGCGCACTTTCGGAGGAAATGCAGGCTGGTGCAGGGTGGGCCGTCACACTTGGTATCAGAGCTCTAGGTTGCGTAGTTATCCTAGGGAAGTTATCAGGGAGAGATAATATACGTATACGAGAGAGCGTATTTGCGATTACTTTGGTTTTTAAAAGCTATATATATACTATTACTAGTATAAGGATGAAGTTGTACCGCACTAGCACCACTATGGAGTCGTTAATCGTTTCCTTTTCCAGATGGATGATGAGCCGATTTACTAGAGGTGCTGGTAGGGGAGCCAATAATGGGAATGCTGCTGACATGAGGACGATGTTTACTGACCTCATGCGAGAGATGCTTAGAGATGTACAGAGGGCAGCTCCCAATTGTGGAAATGGTGGTGGTCCAATAGTGCAGGCACCAAGAGTCGACTTCGCCAAGCTGAATAAGTATTATACTAGCCTTGGTGGGAAGCCGTTCCACGGAACGGAGTCGGCCACGGATGTTCAGGATTGGTTGGATAGTTGTGAACGTATCTTCGAGGATTTGGGTATCGAGGATGCGATGAAGAGAAAGCTAGCGTCCCGTCAGCTGCAAGGGCGGGCAATGAATTGGTGGAATGCTATAAAGGCAGCTACTCCCGAAGATCAGATTACTTGGGAGCAGTTTAAGGCTCTCTTTAGCGAGAAGTTCATTCCAGCTGCTCAGAAGTCAGTGTTGTTTAAGAAATTCTTAGAGCTCAAGCAGAATGGCAGAGCTGTCTCGGAGTATATTGCTGAATTTGACACTTTGTCAAAATATGGGTTATCTCTTATTGATACTGCCGAGAAAAAGAATGAGAAATTCATAACTGGTTTGGATCGGTACTTGGGGGAAAGACTTATTAACCATATCGATGAGACGTTTGAGTCGATTGTGTGGAAAGCATTAAGATCAGAAAGTCTCTACCCTAAGCCGAAGACTGAGGTTGCATCCGCAGATGAGCCAAAGCCACAAGAAAGTGGTGGAGGCAAGGGTGGTTCCCAGAATAAGAGAAAGCAGAGTCAGACTAAGGATGGCCAGAAGAAAAAGAATAAGCAAGATGTTGAGAGCTTCAGCTGTGGTAAGAAGGGCCATTATGCTAGTAATTGTCGGGCCAAGCCAGCGGATAGGAAGTGCTTCAACTGTGGCCAAATGGGACATCACAAGGACAAGTGTCCGCAACCCCCTAAAGAAAAGCAAATAGTGAAAGCCTACGCCCTTAATGCTATTCCTTCTTCGTCGAATGCCCCAACAGCGGCGGAGAAGGGAAAGAATGTCGTCATTCAAGGTATGCTTTCTGTTTATGATGTTCCTGTTAGAGTTTTATTTGATACCGGAGCTTCCAGTTCTTTCATATCTAGTGACCTGGTAGATAGGTTGGGATTGGAGCCCGAGATTGTCGATAGACCTTTAGTAGTGACGAACCCGACTGGTGGTTCGACTAGCCTTAACATGATTTGTCGTAATGTGGTCCTATCGAGTCATGGATGAATGTTTGTTTGTGATTTCTTTGTTTTGGGCTTTACTGGGTTTGGCATTATTTTGGGAGTAGATTGGCTCCAAAGATACGGGGTGGTGGTAGACTGTGAGGGCTTTTTAGTGACAGCTAGAACGGATGATGGGCGGAGGATAGTGTTTGGTGGTCTACCCAGTAAGGGGGTATTGGCTAGTTTTCTAAACTCCCTCGACATTCCGCATAGTGAGTTGTCAAGTTTGCCCGTGGTTGGCCAGTATCCGGATGTTTTCGAAGAAGTGACCGGACTTCCACCACACCGAGAGATTGAGTTCCGTATTGATTTGGTAAAAGATGCCAGACCTATAGTGATGCCACTTCGTCGTATGGCACCAAGAGAGCAGCGAGAGCTCGAGATGCAAGTCAGCGATCTCTTGAAGAAGGGATTTATCAGAAAGAGTGTTTCTGAATGGGGAGCACCAGTTGTGTTTGCTACTAAGGCGGATGGTTCCCTTCGTTTGTGTGTAGACTACCGCGAGTTGAATAAAGTGACGAGGAAGAACAAGTATCCTCTACCGCGGATAGATGATTTGTTCGATCAGTTGATTGGTGCGAGAGTATTTTCTGAGTTGGATCTCGCGACAGGTTTTCATCAGCTTAGAGTGGAAGCTGAGAGTATAGCTAAAACGGCATTTCGAACGCCGTCTGGATTTTATGAATGGTTGGTCATGCCATTCGGGCTGACCAATGCCCCAGCATATTTTGTGGATCTTATGAATAGGGTATTCAGAGATCAGTTGAATAAGTTTGTCCTTGTGTTCGTTGATGATATTTTGGTCTATTCGAGGACAGAGGAAGAACACAAGGAACATTTAAGATTAGTGATGGAGGTGTTGAGAAAACACCAATTGAAAGCAAAGTTTTCTAAGTGTCACTTCTGGAAGAGGGAAGTGAGGTTCTTGGGCCATGTTGTATCAGAGAATGGTATTGCCGTGGACCCGGCGAAGATGGCTACGGTACAAAATTGGCCTACGCCCAAGGATGCAACAGATGTAAGAAGTTTCTTGGGGTTAGCTGGATATTATCGTAAGTTTATCCAAGGTTTCTCCAAGATAGCAGCACCATTGACCCAGTTGACCAAGAAGAATCAAGCTTTTATCTGGGATGAAAGGTGCGAAGATGCATTCAAGAGTCTAAAGGACAAATTGACATGCGCACCAGTGTTAGTCATTCCTAAGGGGAATGAAGAGATGACGGTATACACGGATGCATGTGGTACCGGACTGGGTGATGTATTGATGCAAGGCGGTAGGGTTGTAGCTTACGCAAGTCGGCAATTGAAACCGCACGAGAGAAGATACCCTACCCATGATTTAGAATTGGCAGCGATCGTGTTCGCATTGAAGATGTGGAGACACTATCTCTTGGGAGAAAGATTTGAGCTGTTTACAGATCATAAGTCGTTGAAGTATCTCTTCTCCCAAAAGGATCTAAATCTCTGGCAACAAAGGTGGTTGGAATTCTTGGCTTCCTATGATTTCGACATCGCATATACACCGGGAAAGGGCAATGCGGTGGCTGATGCATTGAGTAGAAGACATGCCAGCTTAGGGGCTATGTTCCTTGAATGGAAGCAACTGGAGTATATCGCGGAGTTTGATTTCAGACCAAAGTGCGAATTGGATCCAGAAATGTTAGCAAGTTTGACGATCAGACCCACTTTAATTGAGCGGATCGGCTCTAGTCAGAGGAACGATCCTAACCTATTGGAAATCATCTCCAAGTTAAAGATGGATATCAATGAGGAGATGAACAAGTATGGGCTTGATCGAGATGGATGGCTTAGAAAGAATGGAAAGCTTGTTGTACCCAATGTCAATGGATTGAGAGATGAAGTGCTTAGAGAATGTCATCACTCAAAACTGACTATACATCCCGGTGGTAATAAGATGTATTGAGACATGAAGCAAACTTACTACTGGGAAGGGATGAAAAGAGACGTTGGGAAGTTTATATCCAAGTGCATGAATTGCCAGCTAGTTAAAGCCGAGCAAAAGAAGCCTAGTGGGTTGTTACAGCCCTTAGAAGTTCCCGAATGGAAATGGGAGCAAGTCTCGATGGATTTCATTGATGGTTTACCAAGGACTAGGTCGGGACATGATAGCATTTGGGTAGTTGTGGATCGACTGACTAAAAGTGCAAGATTTATACCAGTCAAATCGACTAGAATGGCAGCTAAATTAGCAGAATTGTATATGAAGTGGGTAGTGAGATTTCATGGAGTACCTAAAAGCATTGTGAGTGACCGAGACCCGTTGTTCACTAGTGGGTTTTGGAAGAGCTTACAAGAGGCTCTAGGGTCAGAGTTACATCTCAGTACCGCATATCATCCTCAGACCGACGGTCAGACAGAGAGGGTGAACCATATTTTGGAAGATCTCTTGAGAGCATGTATATTGGATTTTGGTGGATCATGGGATGACCATTTGCATCTAGTAGAGTTTGCATATAATAATAGCTACCAATCCAGTATCGGTATGGCTCCGTTTAAAGCTTTGTACGGAAGACCGTGCAACTCACCATCATGTTGGATAGAGACTGGCAAGAAGTTTATGCTTGGACCATATGTGGTAAGGGAAACTTCAGATAAGATCAAGATCATTCAACAACGAATGAAGGCTGCCCAAGATAAGCAGAAGAGTTATGCTGATAAGAGGAAAAGAGACCTAAAATTCTCCGTTGGTGACTTGGTGTTTGTCAATATTTCTCCGTTGAAGAGCGTAATACGATTTGGCAGGAGAGGCAAGTTGGCACCAAGATTTGTTGGCCCATTCCCTGTTCTTGAACTAGTCGGGAATTTGGCATACAGAATTGACTTACCGGAGAAGATGGCGGGAGTTCACGACGTATTTCATGTTTCCCAACTAAGGAAGTTCGTTCACGACTCAGATATGACTATTTCACCTGATCAGTTAGAGGACTTCGAAGTAGAACCCGAGGCGGTTGGGAACCGCAAGCCGGCCCGTATTGTCAAGCACGACATGAAGCAACTTCGAAGGAAGGTGGTGAAGCTAGTCAACGTTCAGTGGGGCGAGGACGAGAATGATTGTACTTGGGAGACAGAAGAGAACATTAGGAAGACACACCCAGAACTCTTTGCCTGGTAAGATTTTGACTTCGATTTAGTTTTCCGCATGCTAGGATAGGCTTTTTTGCTTGTTTTGCATGTTTGATTGTTGTATGTGGTTGTTAGGCATGCGGGATCCTTTATGTGTGATGGGTTAAGGAATTTCGGGGACGAAATTTCTTAAGGGGGGGAGAGTGTAACGACCCGTATTCTACGCATCATAGGATCGTAGAATATTTATTTCTTTCACATACAAAGTAGTATGGTCATGTAACTTTGGGAGACGACTATTGTGGTCATTTCCCATGTTCATGATTTTTCCCGATTTTTAAATGACCATTTTACCCCTAGTTGGCACTGTTTTGGCCATAACTTTTGACTGGAAAGGAATTTTGACCTAAAACCACTTCCATTGACTCCAGATGATGGTTTACAATTCCGTAGAGTGGTCACATTAGTCAAACGGACTCACCGTTTGGCAGATATGGCTGAAACAAGTTTCAGATGGTGAAAAAAGCTTAATTGGGCTTAACTGGGTGATTAGCAGCTAGGCTCAGAGGGGAATTTCGGGTTTAGAGGTATAGGTGGACTGATTAGGGTTAGGAAATCACTTTCATTTCAGTTTTGAGCCGCCACAAACCTTCTTGAGACCTTAGTAATGGCTTCCATCCTCTAAAACCACTCCAAAACACATTTTTAGTGAAGACTAAGCCTAAACTACATCAAAACAAGGCCAAATAGCAACAGATCAAGGTTGGAGCTGCTGCTATACATTGGAATTCGACCCAAACAGAGAGTATTTCAGATTTGGTGTTTCATTTGTGGCCAAGGTGAGTGATTTGCATAGTTTTTGCACTAATTACGGTAATTAAGGGTAATTAGTGAGGATTAGCGGATTTATACACTAATAAATTCTGGAAAAATGTTTAGAAATTCTTAAATAATATTTTATGCCTCTGGTAGGAATTTGGTTTAATCTGATTGAGTTTTGTTAATTCTATGATTAATTTTATTTAATCATGCTTAAGGGAAAATAAGAGGATTTTGGGCACATTTGATCCATTTTGACATGTACATTCATTGTTGTGGTGTTTGTGGTTAGTTTTCTATGTTTTTATGACTATTTGACATGATTTGTGATTGATTAGAATAGTTAGATTTGTCAAAAAGTTCGTCTAACGGCGTAAACAAGTTGCTGGAAAAAGTTGCAGAAAGTTGTGCAGGGCTTCGGATCGGATCGGATGAGGGCTCGGATCGGACATGTGAACTGGGCAAGAAAACCCGACCCGAACTGGAGTTTGGCACATAAGAGACTTGGCAAATAGGAAGGCCATTTACTTAGAGTTGGAGTGGACAAGGGGATCGGATCGGAAGAATAATGGAGGCCAGATCGGATCGACTCAAGGATGGAAGGCTACGACTGGAGAAGGCGAAGGGATCGGATCGGATCGGAGTAGATGGAAAACGAGGGAGCTGATCGGAGAAGGAGCATGAACTGGAAGGAAGACAGCAACCTGACCCAACCCGGAGGAGGACACCGACCCGACCCGAAGTGGAGTACCCGACCCGAACCGAATGGAAAGATGACAAGGATGGAGGACCGAACCGAACCGATGAGGGTAATGACTACCAAACCGAACCGAATTCTAGGGTTGCTACTGCGCGACAACTCTTCTGAAGACCCACCCCAATTCGACCAAACCTGAGATGCAAAGGAAGTCCAAATGAGAAGCTAGAGCTCAAGATCCAAATGGGAATCAACGAGTTCGCTTCATGATTGGGCTTTGCTGCGGGACGCGTGTTAAGGGGTTATCGATGTCTATAGCTTTGGACCACTATGGTAGGAGGTACGAAGGCGGATTCAGAGCCATTATGGAATTGGTAGGACCAAGGGCTACGACCAATGTGGTGGGTCATTGAAATGTTTGGTCATAACTCCATGTGTTTAGCTTGGTCATTGTAGTAACCCGGATTTTGAGAGACTTTGATTATCGACGTAAGCTCGACGTCGATAACCAAAACATCGAAAAATCCCGGTTGTTAATGAAAGAAATTAGAGGGTGAGGATCGATAAGATAGAACTCAGAATAGGAGAAAAAGAAGAACACAACATCAGAGTAACACGAACCTCACAGCGGAACGAATAACATATAATATATAACATAACTTTGAAATATAACATTTATGTATACAATAACACTTATCAGAGTACAACACTTACAACACAGCGGAAATAAACTATAGCTATATGATCCAGAAGCCTCCTGCTCCAAGCTCTTCCAGTATATCTGTAAATCCCGACTACTTGACTGCCCGTACAAATTTAGGCACCCAAGAGTTTAGGGAAACAAAACAAATAAACTCCGGGTCAGTCATGGGACTGGTGTGAATAAACTCAAATCATTTAAACAGGTATATGATATCTCATAAGACCACGCCGTGAATACGGAACGGGTTTTTCCCTTATGAGAATCCAAATAACTTTTCAAAACAATATCATTCTGATATTATAATAATGTCTAAGTACAAATAAATATCAATCTAGCAGAAACGCTTGCATCTCACGTTACTACATATATAGTATACATTCAAAATCGCAAGCTCGTATTGGATGATTGGATTTCCAACTATGACAAGGTATGGAACCACCTTCCGATCAGTGTACTCTAGGAACGATACACTGGAGTTCAACAAGAACATCTTGCAACTCAGCCACACATGACCGACCACTCATTTCGCTTGAGTGTATCGAATGTACATCACCAACGGTTGGGATCAACAACCGTTCCCGTATATATATGGGGCAGCATTGATAGATTTAAGAAACAAATGAATATTCACTAGATAGGTGATTATACACCCTACTTCTGTGCGACCGACTTAGCCATGCTGCCTGCCCGATTTCTGTCATTTACCGGATGTGAGGCTAGAAGCTACGCTTTATCATCACAATAGATTCAGTTCGAATGCCACATTGTCAGATCCATCGAAAATCACTAATTGACGTCTACAACAATACATTACGTGTCAGCTAAAAGAAGTTTTCTTCTCCGCTTCCACTCTTGATACGGTTGAAGAAATCAATGTACGTGACCTTTCTGGAAATACTCTGTCAGACATTCATTCACTTAGAAATGTCACGTCGTCATACCCGCCAAATCACAAATTGACTTATCCAAAAATAACAGGGGTATACAGCTAAGAGAAACGAATTCCTCCGCCACCAAACGTGAATACGTTTGAACAGATCAACTTACGCGATCCATTGGATATACTCTGTCAGACCTTCGTCCATACAAGTTGTCCTGGGACTGGACAAACCGAAGGCACTATTCTGTAAACAGGATAGCCCTTGCATTTTACTCCGTCTTCAATTATCTTTGGCATATATGATTCGCGACGCTTATGCCAATACAGAGTGGTTCTTTGGATAATAATCCAACCGGTCTCTCCATATTAACAACGTTAAAATGGTCAAAACTTCGATAGTCTGTGAGTTAACTATCAAAGAAAAACAAGTGTGCAAACAACGATATTATTTCCAGATGGAAATTATATCGAACAAACATCATTTAACATTAATCTCTTTAGTTCATTTATTTACTTATCTCCTGTTTCCCTATATTCTAAATTCTTATTTTTCTTTTATCAGAAAACATTTCCGATTTTCGTTTGGAAAAATTTTCCAAAATTCCTTTACGATCAAACCTTACCATTTCTTAGTTAAGAAGGAAGTTACTCAAGTTGGGGTATAATTACCTCTCAGACCTTAACTGAACAACGTTATAACTTCGAAATGGTCAAAGTTTATCTTTTAATCTTTAACAACTTCTTTACACCTTTCTCGGATTCAATTTTACTAGTCCACTTCTATGTTTAAAACATTGGTTATAACGATAACGTTATAATCCCTACTTTCGAATTATCTAACTTTAATTATAACTTCTATTCTTATTAGTGAATAATTAACCTAACACTTATTTATTTATAAATAAATAAATCTCTATTTAAACACTGGAAAGTATAAGTACTTTCCCGAATTCGATATAATCGAATTTGCCGATTGACTCTCTTCGAGAAATCTCTATTTGATTAACTCTTCTTCGAATAACCTATATTCGATTAACTTCTTCCTTTTCAAATATCTCATATTTGAAAATCTTACTTTCGAATAAACTATATTCGAAAATCTCTTTTCGAATAACTCCTGTTCGATAAATCTCACTTCGATAAACTAATATTCGATAACTCTTCCTTTTCAAATATCTCATCATTTAAAAACCTCACTTCGATTAAACTATAATCGATAACTCCCTTCGATGAAACTAACATCGACAAATCCTTTCGATGAAACTAACATCGATTACTCCTTCCGATGAAACTAACATCGATTTATTTAACTCGACGAACTTAACTCGACTAACTCGACTTACTTGGTTCGACCAATTCGATTCGATTTACTAGGCTCGACTGACTTGACTAACTCTGTCTCAAATAACTATATTTGATTAACTCTAGTTCGTTTTAACTCTAATCGATTAACTCTAACTAATTAACTCCAACTGGTTAACTCTAACTGATTAGCAGTTCAATCAAACGGTCAACACACAGTCAAACAGTCTATATTTAACAGTTCTAAAAATACAACATGAAAATATAAACTGTTCAGAGTTAGTGAGATTTACTCACATTGACGCGTTAATCGTTAAATAACGGTTTGCGTTATTTGACTCAGTTGGACAATTTATTTCGCCATAAATTGTAACGAGCTCCGATGGACTTCCAGTCAGTCTCATTGGGTAGTGTCCGTTCATACGATCCCAACGGATCGTGGTTTGCTGAAAACCGATATCCTATGATGAAGTTATTCAACTTCGAAGTTTACACACAATTATATAAATAAATAACTTGGATTTTTAATTTCTAATTGGGCCTTACTTTTGAATCCAGCCCACAACCCCACAACCCGTTCAAACAGTTCTTCCTCCCTCCAGTTACCGTCGTGGCTCCAACCCCACCATTCCCAACCTTCGATCTCCATTATCCCATTGAATCATCCCTTAGAATTAAAATTAAAATCACCTAAATTCACCTCATCCCATTTTCTACCACCTCAACCCGTTTTCATTTAGTTCGAACTTCCCTAGCAGTTTCCGTCGAACTGCTCCTCCATATAGGTACCGACGGTTTTTGCCACCGATTCTTCCCAGTCTTTGCTCGCAAGCTATAACTCCTGCCCTGAACCCAAAAATGGCCTCAAAACCCAACATCGAAGCTTCAATTTCACCAATTCTTGAACCCTAGGTTTAAAAATGGCCGTTGTACACTATCGAGCACTTCAAGACTGAATCGCACTACTTAAAACTGACAGTAGATCGAAGAAAAATCACTTAGGGATCCCCATATATAAGTATTACTATTTATAGATTTTTATTTTTTCTTTGAATTTTGAAGATCGCTGAAATGTGTTGAGAAAGAAATGGGACGGCGGTTCTTTCTCTGTTGACTTTGGGAGGATTTTAATTAGGGTTAGAAGATTTGAGAAGTATTTATAGGGATTTTATATTAATTTATATTCACACGCTATATTGGATTTGTCTTTAAAAATTCCTACCACCACATACAATACTCAAAAATCACCAAACTGGACATGTAGCTAGAGTTCGATATTACGGTCCCAACGAAACTGGTTTCGTCGAATTCCGACTCCGTATGCTCACACAGCGTATTTTTACTATCAAAATACTGACTGTTTTTCACTCTAAAAATCCGTATGACCACACAGTGACTCTAAAAATCACGAAACTTGGAATCTAACAACTATTTGACATTACGGATCCAACAAAACTGGTTTCGTCGAATTCTGACTTCGTATGCACAAGTGGCTATTTTTAACGCTCTAAATAACCTATTAAATATATAAATATATTTAAATATAATTAAATTAATTATAAAAAATTAGATATTCTCGTCTATAATCACAGTGGGATACCATACAGCTCCAGAATATTCCTGTATGTGTTTACAACTCGATATTACATCGTTAGAGTTACATCGACGCTTGATTTCTATTTAAATCCTTATTTAAAATATAATTAAATCGTTATGGTCAGGGCGCTGCATTTCTGAAAATTTGATTTGGACATAACTCAAAATCTACACGACGAAATCCCGATATTTCTCTTCTACTAGAAAGATATCCTCCACCAGCTCCACATGTTTCTTGTTTCACAGAAATCCGATTTAAAACGGACCCTGTACATCCAGTTGAAGTCTAAATCACCAAATAGCGAACTGCCGCGTCGTTACACGCTCTGTTTTAATTATATTATAATTATACGTTCAAACTGACGTTAGTTAAATATATACGTTATTCCAATTCAACTCTAAGCTGAATTAAACCTCGGGGATGACCCTGTTCACATTATATTGTGATTTCCAATATTTTGATTATTTCGACATTATAATATATTTTATTATATTATAAAATTATTAATTAAATATTCAATATTATTTAATTCACGTTTTCGATATCGATAAATCGATATTTAATAATTAAATAAATAAATTATTCAACAGCTAAAAATGCGGGTTACTACAATCTTCCCCCCTTAATAAAATTTCGTCCTCGAAATTGCTAAGCTAGGGGATGACCCTATCTTCTGGGTAAAAATTTATCTGTTTACCCCTTGTCTCCGGTTTCAACTGAACTAATTAATATCGACTAAAATATTAATTTATTCCGACTAACTAAATTTTCAAAAATTCTGAAAATTTTCTAACACCTTAACTTTTCGAAAAAAATTTCCAGCATCTCCTTTGTACTAGTCAATATCTCAAACTCCAACTCGCCTCTCTGGGCCTTCTTTAACCCAAAAGAAAATCAAACAGCCAAGCGGCTTGCCAATTCGGCTCATAAATCTCATATTCATATATAATATAAACTGGTACCTTTTTGTTGGGAATATCAACTCTATCACTTCCATATGCTATCAACTCAGCATATACCAGTGTTATTTCCATCAAATTCCAATCAGTTCATATCCTCAAAACCAAATCGAATTTCATTCGAACCCGAATATCAAATTTCAAATTCTTAACTCATCAACCCAATTCCATAACAGATTATTCTCTAATCCAATTCAATTCTATTTAACTCAGTTCAAGTTAATATTTCAATTTATTTCTACTATCTTATTCTATTTAACTTCATAAGTTAAAATTAAATTCCGAAACTTAATTTCCTGGGTCTATTTCAAATCAATTTGAAATTACAATGCAAATTCAAAACCTTTGAATTTCTAAACAACTTGTTTTCTCAAAATAATTCAAAAACAAAACCTTTGGTAGTAGTCCGTCACTTAGAACTCAAAAATGAACACTGATGATGTCGCGATTCATCATCAGAATCTATTTTCCAGCTATCGAAGTGAGTTCAATACTATATCACCTTCAGTTTGAAAAACGTTTTCAAAATCTCCCAGGAACTTAAAATTTCCTTATTTTAATTCCAATCTGATTTAAATTCAGATTTTTCTTCATTTTATTTCATATACTTTACTTATATGAATTCTGATTAGTCATTTATAATCATTTTACCTTTTTATAATCTTACTCGATTATAATAACAACCAACACAACCAATATACTATATCAAATATATTCGGGTAAGATTATTCCATTTACCCTCTTTCAAAACATACCATGCCGGTTAATCGTATTCAAGTGTTTATAGAACTCCTACCGATAGAGTGGATCAAACTGATCGACCAGAATTCATAAGCCACTCAACCAATGAGTCTCCACAATATAAAACCATTTTATATTAACTAACAAATACGTTCACTCGTATATATACACTCAAACACAGTCTAGGATATTACTAATCCCATCTCTACTGAATCACGCCACAGAACCAAGGTAATAACTAAACCAATGCTCTGATACCAACTGTAGTAACCCGGATTTTGTGCGACTTTGGTTATCGACGTAAGCTCGACGTCGATAACCAAAACATCGAAAAATCCCGGTTGTTAATGAAAGAAATTAGAGGGTGAGGATAGATAAGATAGAACTCAGAATAGGAGAAAAAGAAGAACACAACATCAGAGTAACACGAACCTCACAGCGGAACGAATAGCATATAATATATAACATAACTTTGAAATATAACAGTTATGTATACAATAGCACTTATCAGAGTACAGCACTTACAACACAGCGGAAATAAACTATAGCTATATGATCCAGAAGCCTCCTGCTCCAAGCTCTTCCAGTATATCTGTAAATCCGGACTACTTGACTGCCCGTACAAATTTAGGCACCCAAGAGTTTAGGGAAACAAAACAAATAAACTCCGGGTCAGTCATGGGACTGGTGTGAATAAACTCAAATCATTTAAACAGGTATATGATATCTCATAAGACCACGCCGTGAATACGGAACGGGTTTTTCCCTTATGAGAATCCAAATAACTTTTCAAAACAATATCATTCTGATATTATAATAATGTCTAAGTACAAATAAATATCAATCTAGCAGAAACGCTTGCATCTCACGTTACTACATATATAGTATACATTCAAAATCGCAAGCTCGTATTGGATGATTGGATTTCCAACTATGACAAGGTATGGAACCACCTTCCGATCAGTGTACTCTAGGAACGATACACTGGAGTTCAACAAGAACATCTTGCAACTCAGCCACACATGACCGACCACTCATTTCGCTTGAGTGTATCGAATGTACATCACCAACGGTTGGGATCAGCAACCGTCCCCATATATGTATGGGAAAGCATTGATAGATTTAAGAATCAAATGAATATTTACTAGATAGTTGATTATACACCCTACTTTGGTGCGACCGACTTAGCCATGTTGCCTGCCCGATTTCTGTCATTTACCGGATGTGAGGCTAGAAGCTACGCTTTATCATCACAATAGATTCACTTCGAATGCCACATTGTCAGATCCATCGAAAATCACTAATTGACGTCTACAACAATACATTACGTGTCAGCTAAAAGAAGTTTCCTTCTCCGCTTCCACTCTTGATATGGTTGAAGAAATCAATGTACGTGACCTTTTTGGAAATACTCTGTCAGACATTCATCCACTTAGAAATGTCACATCGTCATACCCGCCAAATCACAAATTGACTTATCCAAAAATAACACGGGTATACAGCTAAGAGAAACGAATTCCTCCGCCACCAAACGTGAATACGTTTGAACAGATCAACTTACGTGATCCATTGGATATACTCTGTCAGACCTTTGTCCATACAAGTTGTCCTGGGACTGGACAAACCGAAGGCACTATTCTGTAAACAAGATAGCCCTTGCATTTTACTCCGTCTTCAATTATCTTTGGCATATATGATTCGTGACGCTTATGCCAATACAGAGTGGTTCTTTGGATAATAATCCAACCGGTCTCTCCATATTAACAACGTTAAAATGGTCAAAACTTCGATAGTCTGTGAGTTAACTATCAAAGAAAAACAAGTGTGCAAACAACGATATTATTTCCAGATGGAAATTATATCGAACAAACATCATTTAACATTAATCTCTTTAGTTCATTTATTTACTTATCTCCTGTTTCCCTATATTCTAAATTCTTATTTTTCTTCTATCAGAAAACATTTCTGATTTTCATTTGGAAAACATTTCCAAAACTCCTTTACGATCAAACCTTACCATTTCTTAGTTAAGAAGGAAGTTACTCAAGTTGGGGTATAATTACCTCTCAGACCTTAACTGAACAACGATATAACTTCGAAATGGTCAAAGTTTATCTTTTAATCTTTAACAACTTCTTTACGCCTTTCTCGGATTCAATTTTACTAGTCCACTTCTATGTTTAAAACATTGGTTATAACGATAACGTTATAATCCCTACTTTCGAATTATCTAACTTTAATTATAACTTCTATTCTTATTAGTGAATAATTAACCTAACACTTATTTATTTATAAATAAATAAATCTCTATTTAAACACTGGAAAGTATAAGTACTTTCCCGAATTCGATATAATCGAATTTGCCGATTAACTCTCTTCGAGAAATCTCTATTTGATTAACTCTTCTTCGAATAACCTATATTCGATTAACTTCTTCCTTTTCAAATATCTCATATTTGAAAATCTTACTTTCGAATAAACTATATTCGAAAATCTCTTTTCGAATAAATCTTGTTCGATAAATCTCACTTCGATCAACTAATATTCGATAACTCTTCCTTTTCAAATATCTCACCTTTGAAAAACCTCACTTCGATTAAACTATAATCGATAACTCCCTTCGATGAAACTAGCATCGATAACTCCTTTCGATGAATCTAACATCGATTACTCCTTCCGATGAAACTAACATCGATTTATTTAACTCGACGAACTTAACTCGACTAACTTAACTTGACTCGACTAACTCGACTTACTTGGTTCGACCAATTCGATTCGATTTACTAGGCTCGACTAACTTGACTAACTCTGTCTCAAATAACTATATTTGATTAACTCTAGTTCGTTTTAACTCTAATCGATTAACTCTAACTAATTAACTCCAACTGGTTAACTCTAACTGATTAGCAGTTCAATCAAACGGTCAACACAGTCAAACAGTCTATATTTAACAGTTCTAAAAATACAACATGAAAATATAAACTGTTCAGAGTTAGTGAGATTTACTCACATTGACGCGTTAATCGTTAAATAACGGTTTGCGTTATTTGACTCAGTTGGACAATTTATTTCGCCATAAATTGTAACGAGCTCCGATGGACTTCCAGTCAATCTCATTGGGTAGTGCCCGTTCATACGATCCCAACGGATCTTGGTTTGCTGAAAACCGATATCCTATGATGAAGTTATTCAACTTCGAAGTTTACACACAATTATATAAATAAATAACTTGGATTTTTAATTTCTAATTGGGCCTTACTTTTGAATCCAGCCCACAACCCCACAACCCGTTCAAACAGTTCTTCCTCCCTCCAGTTACCGTCGTGGCTCCAACCCCACCATTCCCAACCTTCGATCTCCATTATCCCATTGAATCATCCCTTAGAATTAAAATTAAAATCACCTAAATTCACCTCATCCCATTTTCTACCACCTCAACCCGTTTTCATTTAGTTCGAACTTCCCTAGCGGTTTCCGTCGAACTGCTCCTCCATATAGGTACCGACGGTTTTTGCCACCGATTCTTCCCAGTCTTTGCTCGCAAGCTATAACTCCTGCCCCGAACCCAAAAATGGCCTCAAAACCCAACATCGAAGCTTCGATTTCACCAATTCTTGAACCCTAGGTTTAAAAATGGCCGCTGTACACTATCGAGCACTTCAAGACTGAATCGCACTACTTAAAACTGACAGTAGATCGAAGAAAAATCACTTAGGGATCCCCATATATAAGTATTACTATTTATAGATTTTTATTTTTTCTTTGAATTTTGAAGATCGCTGAAATATGTTGAGAAAGAAATGGGACGGCGGTCCTTTCTCTGTTGACTTTGGGAGGATTTTAATTAGGGTTAGAAGATTTGAGAAGTATTTATAGGGATTTTATATTAATTTGATATTAATTTATATTCACACGCTATATTGGATTTGTCCTTAAAAATTCCTACCACCACATACAATACTCAAAAATCACCAAACTGGACATGTAGTTAGAGTTCGACATTACGGTCCCAACGAAACTGGTTTCGTCGAATTCCGACTCCGTATGCTCACACAGCGTATTTTTACTGTCAAAATACTGACTGTTTTTCACTCTAAAAATCCGTATGACCACACAGTGACTCTAAAAATCACGAAACTTGGAATCTAACAACTATTTGACATTGCGGATCCAACAAAACTGGTTTCGTCGAATTCTGACTTCGTATGCACAAGTGGCTATTTTTAACGCTCTAAATAACCTATTTAAATATATAAATATATTTAAATATAATTAAATTAATTATAAAAAATTAGATATTCTCGTCTATAATCATAGTGGGATACCATACAGCTCCAGAATATTCCTGTATGTGTTTACAACTCGATATTACATCGTTAGAGTTACATCGACGCTTGATTTCTATTTAAGTCCTTATTTAAAATATAATTAAATCGTTATGGTCAGGGCGCTGCATTTCTGAAAATTTGATTTGGACATAACTCAAAATCTACACGACGAAATCCCGATATTTCTCTTCTACTAGAAAGATATCCTCCACCAGCTCCACATGTTTCTTGTTTCACAGAAATCCGATTTAAAACGGACCCTGTACATCCAGTTGAAGTCTAAATCGCCAAATAGCGAACTGTCGCCTCGTTACATGCTCTATTTTAATTATATTATAATTATACGTTCAAACTGACGTTAATTAAATATATACGTTATTCCAATTCAACTCTAAGCCGAATTAAACCTCGGGGATGACCATGTTCACATTATATTGTGATTTCCAATATTTTGATTATTTCGACATTATAATATATTTTATTATATTATAAAATTATTAATTAAATATTCAATATTATTTAATTCACGTTCTCGATATCGATAAATCGATATTTAATAATTAAATAAATAAATTATTCAGCAGCTAAAAATGCGGGTTACTACAGTCATAGCAGGGTTTCTACAAGTCGGGATTCGTCATTACCTCAATTTGTCTAGTGTTCCAAAGTGGTAGATATCGTATGCTTTACGCACTGAGTGAGAGTGTGAGGATGGTTGCTATGGTTGATTTGTTTGCTATCATTATGACATGCACACCCCACCTCTGTATCCTTACACTCTTTATTATGGTACGTTAGAGTATTGTACGGTATGTGGTACTGACTCTTTGGTTGCAGGTCCAGGTTCAGGTATGGTTTAGTATACCTGTTATTATTCTATTTAGATGCTTATCGCTCATACCAGGCTTTATGTCTGACCCAGAGTTTTATGTCTCCTCTTATTACTCTGGGTGCTCACACGAGCAGACTAGAGACAGGTTAGCGGGTGATGCACGGGTAGATGATCCGGAGACGAGTAGGAGGCTTCCACGTAATATATATAGTACTCTCCCCGCATTGTTGAAGATCACTGCTTGTGCATTGGTGGTGCATCTTCTACTTTAGCTTTCTTTTGTTAGAGACAGTAAATTTGAAAAATTGTAATAAGCTGTATTTGGATTTCCGCTGCTCTGATGTTGATGTTGATTATTAGTTATCAGCTTATGCATTGTCTCTCCTATTTTATGTCAAGTATGTTATTATTATATTTTATTATATGCGCTGTGAGACATTCTACAGGTTCTTGAATAGCTCGTTTCCTTCTTTCCTTTCTTCTGACGACCATCCCGTGCTAGTCGGGTATGTGTACAGCGCACTTTCGGAGGAAATGCAGGCTGGTGCAGGGCGGGCCGTCACATGCTCCAACAATATTTGTACTCATCTAGATATTATTTGCCTATCTCAATAAGGTTATTGGTTCAAGTTGTAATTGTTTGTAATGATAGTCGAGATCGATTGTAAACAATTTTTATTGGTGAATCAATAAAGAGGGTGCTTAGGTGAAATATCGTGTGCTCATATTTTCGATATTTTGTGTTGTTGTTTATTTTCAATCAAATTCATCTTCAAGTGGTTGGGTGATAAAGATCCTTTTTTTTGTCGTTTTGTCAAACTTCCGCTGTGCACAAAACCCAAACAGTTTGGTATCAGAGCAAATTTTGCACAGCATAAACGATAACCAACGGACCAACTTTAGATCCATAAACAATAAGCGTCATCGATCTAGTCACCTAATTTACCGTCATTAGGCGGTAAATCTATAATGGGAACAACGAAGCAACACATACTTACACAGAGTTCAGGAAGATCCCATAATACTACATTACGTCTCAATGGAAATTCTAACACACATTGATAGTTAATTAATACTTTTTTTAGGTTGAAAATTTCGTTTTCATCTAAGTATTACGGTACGTTTGTTATAATATCATGCTACATGCATCATACAATTAATATTTTTGTTATAAGTTTAAGATTTTGTTTTCTTTTACGTTGTACGATAAGTTTGTTATGACAATGATCATACATGCCATATCGTTTTTATTGATAAATTTCTTATTCTTATCTTTGAAGATTTATTGATGTAACATGGAATTGTATATCAATAATTACATTGCAATGCTTGTCTTGAAAATTAAAATTTTGTAATCCTTTTGCACTCTAATGGCATTTCAACTAATATTTCATTGTGTCATTTGACAAAGCGTCTTACCACCTACGTACACTTGATTGATACTTATGAACGCGTCTTACTGCATGTACAGTTATTTAACACTCTACATCCATTTATTCTTCCACCAAATTAAACTATTCTCATGCCTGCCTACACATACCCAATTTATTTTAATTTATTTTACTTGTACATGCATTAATTTGTTTTCTCCTCCAAAAAAATTAGCAAACGTAGTTTCTTCTATAATCACAACTTTATTTGAATGCCTTGAAATCTTTTACGCATTCGCTCCATTCATCATCAAAATCATTACTACAAACTATAAACGGAAATGCCCAGTACTATCTATCTACATATTAAATATGGAGAATATACAATAGAATGTAATTTCCAAAATGAAACTAAAAAGTAAGGTAGAAACATCGACTTTTAAATAAAAAAGGGAAAAAAGGATACTATTACAAATAGTTATGTAGACAATGATAACCATCAAAATTTACACTTTTACAAACACGATCAAACATTAAGTCCAGTTTTTAAACAAAAAATTATTCTAAGGCTTACATTTTATGAGAACCAAAAAATAAATTGAAATGGACTACCATCTTGAATCGAAATATTAATAAATTACCGTAAATTCAACCTTCAAATTAATTCAACTATAATACAAAAACTCCATTCGTAGCATGAACAAGAAAAAAACTAACCATATTCATAATTAGGTGAATTCTTCAAGAGTATTGGTTCCTTCCATTATAGGTTTGGCTATTTTGTGCTATTTATTGAGATCTGACAATCAGAGTTAAATTGCATTTGTATGCTTTAATCAGTTATGACAAACCATTTCATATTTCTTCACTCAATTTTGTATAATCAAGAGAAGTGAGTTTCTATAGCGTTTATAGTGGATTAATTTTAAAATTCCTTAAGCAGTGCTACTGACAGTTTAGTTGTATTCTGATTATAGCACCTAAGGTTGAAAAAATGGCTAGGCAAATGCTAGACGGTAAGCATGGGTTAGAGATTAATAGACATGGCGAAGATTAATCGAAAATTGATCGAAGCTAGATGATTTGGATAAAATTTATCATTTGGATAAAAATTAGCATTTTTAAGTATTAATTATCCACAATGATATATCATAGGCTTTTTTGGATATTGGGAAAACCATTGAGATATAATCACTAAAAAGAAACTTTTTTGCGTGTTGAAATCTTCAACCATGTTGCACTGTTTCAATTATATGCAGATATATTTACCGAAGATAACACTTTGAATTGTCTTCAGTTTGAAACTATTGACTGTTTCAAAAACCTGTTTAAAAAAAACTATGGCTTTTTCACACTCGATGCTGCTTGTCATTGATCATACTTCACTGTATCCACTGTATATTTCATGACTGCCATGTACACTACTATGTATGTTTTCGTTGCTTTGCTCATATATTGTTTTGATACGAATAGACTTCACTTGATCATTATTTCACTTCACATGTATGCTTATCCTTACTACTATTTCTTGTTAGTGTTTGACACTCTCTGCTTCTCTCTCAAATAGATACTACACTTTGATCATGTTGCACACTTGTATTTATTTCAACTTGTACTGCTAGTACTTCTGCTGAGTTCATATAAAAATAGGAAATTAAGAAATAAAAATAAAAGATGAATCAGAATTTTTAAAACCAAATGCTGGTAGGAATGGTCCACTACATTGCTAATTTTAATATGTTGGAGGTATTTTTATATATTTCAAGGAAACATGAATTGAAGAATAAATAATAAATTTTCTGGCTTCCTTATCAATGATCCAACGGATTATAGTCTGCGTTTTCCAGATTGGTCGGCAAGTGGAGCATTAATTCACTTACGCTGGCAATCGAGAATGTTTCTAGTGTACATTTTATTCCTATATAAGTGTAAATATCACTTGAATCACCTATGACTCTACATCAATTTGAAGATGTGTATTCGACTAATTTATTTGTACTTTGGTCAATGTATAACTTGCAATTGTTGATGTCTGTCAGCAAGGGATTTTGTAATAAGTAAATGATTAGTTTCTTATGAATTAAGACACATATTTCAGTGGCTTTTGTCACTATTTGACATGTATTTTTCTGTCTTCCCAATTGCCTGATAAGAACATATATACAGTTTGGCCTTTTCAATTGATACTACACTTTATCAGTCATCTTTTTTGTAGTCTTCTTGTGATTATTTTGGTTGCTGATAAGGAGGAAACTACACTAGAACTTCTTTGCATTGTTACTATTGAGCATTGATGTTAAAATTGAACAAAACTGCTCTAACTCTTTTATATTGTTGTTGTGTTGTGTATTTTACTTATTTGTAGTACTGGCTATTTTCATTCTAGCCTAACCTGATCTTGTGAATTGGTTGGTCATTCGTTATGCCATGACCATGTGTACCCATAACGTTTGGCACTTGAATAGAATCTTCTGTAGTCAAATTATGCACTTGAATCCTTCTATAAATTATGATAAGAACAAATCTACACTTGAGTTTATTTGCTTAGCATTGTTGATAAGAACAGATAGGCACTTAATTCTTTTGATACTATCCACTTGATGCTTATTTCTTATTTCACTGATAAGAACAGATTGCTTCACTTGTTCTTGTTTTGATTCGGTTGTTTTATTTGCACTATTATAGCTTTATCATTTTTACACCATGCTGATCTTCATATGCTTATGGTTATCACTGCTGTTTGACATATTTGATGTCCATTTCTTGTTCACTGAGTGGTTATTCCTACACATACTATCCCATCTTTTGTTAGTGTATTCATGTACTTGAACTATGTTACTTGCATTGTCTTACTTTTGAGCACTTTTCTCTGGTGTATTTCACTGACTTGCCTTTGAGCTTGTGACTTGGGGTTTGCATGTGTACTTCTGATCTGATCCGATCATTTGAATTCCATAGTCATTTTTATTACCATAACCATATACCTGTAATTTTTGGTATTGTATTCACTATGATGTGCTATTGCATCCAGTTTTGAAACCTTTGCTACAATGTGCTTCTTTATTGTTTCACTATGGTTCCTTATGGTTGTAGCACTTGTTTTATCGTTAATGCTAGATAGGTTGTTACCTATCTAGTTTGGTTGAGTATGTACATATGTACTTGTTGTACACATTTTCCTTGCTACATAGTTTTCCTGGCGGCCTTGTATTTGATTTTGAACTTATGACCTCGACATTTGATATACAGGTGACTGGATTGAACTGGAAGCAAATGAAGACTTAGTGTGTCAATGAGTGTGTATATGAATTTGTGTATAAACTAAGCGGCACTGCGTGTATTGTAGTGAGAAATGTAATGTATATGAAATAAAATGTATAAATAATAGTGTAATGTACAATAATGAGTTTTGAAATTGTACCATTTCGAATATTGAAATAAAATAATTTATTGAATAAAAATACTGTTTGAATATTTAAATTATGTGCAATAGTATTATTATTCAATATCAATATCGCTTATGTTTAACAAAACTAATGTAATAAGGAGCCTATCGCGTCATTCGTCCAAAAAGGTGATATAATAGACCATCAATTACATCAGTTCGCTAAAAGATACCGATGTAAAAGATGATCTACTATATTAGATTGTGTAATAAAAATGATATAAAAGTTAGTCCAATACATCGGTTAAAAGCCGATGTCTAGAGTCATGACCTTTATCTACACTTGCAAAGATATCAGTCGTAAAACACTTAGACAAGGGTCAGAAACCGATGTTGTAAGCTATTTTTGTAGTAGTGAAAGTTGCATCCAAAACAGATGATTGTCTTAGTTTAAGATCGAAGAATTATGCTTTTTGAAACCCATTAAATCATGAATAATTTCGTGGGAATAAGCTTTGTGACTCAGTTATATTTATTAATGGTCGTTATTTCTAAGCTGTATTGTGTGGAAATTAATGATTTATCAGAGGCTGCTCAAATTTGGAAATCTCAAAATCTAATATTATGATCGATTTGAGGGGAAGGTGTTAAAGAATGAAGTAAAAGTTAGATAATCCGACAAATAATACAAGCGGGTCGGGACGTACCTTGATTTCTATTTGAGCCAATATGTAGCTTGCTAATATTGCAGAAATTCTGTATACTTTTGTTGTAACAGCCCGCATTTTACGTATCGGAAGATCGTAAAATATTTTTATTTTATTCCCTGAGGGTTGGATCATAATCATCTTTTGATGTATTGCTTATGGGGATGTGTGACATGTCCATAATTTTTACCGATTTTGTTTGTGACCATTTTGCCCATGTCAGTCTTGTACTGGGCATAACTTTTGACTCAGGTCGAATCTGAGGGTGAGACCTGTGCCATTGGAAAGGAATTGATGATTCCCTTTCCGTAGAGTGGTTACATTAAGGATTTGGTTCAGCGGTTTGGGAGAAATCGCTGTTTTAAGGTTTTTCAGTTGGCTGTTCAGGTTTTGGAAGGCTAATGGGCTGATTTGGAGAAGGCCCATTAGAGGGTAGGTGGAGACTATAAATAGGGGGTAAGGGATATGGAGAAAGGTTGGCATTTTCCATTCTCTTATGGGGAGGCTTTGATCTCCTTCTTCCTTTAACACCTTTCCACCATTAAAATTCCAAATTCAAGGGGGAAATTGAAGATCTATACCATTCGAGGCTAGATCAACATCGTTTCAAGGGCGAATTCATCGGATTAAAGGGTTTGATTCGAAGTGTTCGCTGTCCGGATTGCTTTTTTCATCGCTTTTGCTTTGTTTTGGAGAATTGGTGAGTGATTTACATCTCTCATTCGGATGCATGCAAGTATATGGGTCTTATGTTGTTAATTTCATCATTTCCATGTTATTTTCCTTAGATCTACACCATGCTAAGTTTATTTTACATGTGAATCACTTTAGGATCTGATCTAGATAATTTAAACGGTAAGTTTCATGTTATTTCATGAGTTTATGCAAGTTAGATCTATATTTGTGTTCATATGTTCAATTATCATGTTTTTGGAAAATTTATGTGTTTTGATGGAAATTGTTAGATTGGTGATATAGTTGGTTGCATAACATGTTTGTGGTTGCGTTTGGATGAATTGGATGAGCCGGTTTCGTCGGATTCGTCGTTTGGCGAAGTTTTGGTCGAAATCGAAGTCGAAATGGAGCAGTGCAGGTTTCTGGTCGGTTTTGGAGCTAGTTGGGTCGGTTGAGGCGGTCTGATGGCTTTGGTCGGTCCAGAAGGGTGTGGACTGAGGTGGTCGGTCACGTTATGGCTTGGGAAGTAAGTCAGGGAGCTGGTTGGTTGGAATGGAGGCATCGGGGTCGGTTTTGACTAGTCGTTCTGGAGTAATGCTGGTCGGTTTTGATTGGTCGTTCTGGAGCAATGCTGGTCGGTTTTGATTGGTCATTCTGGAGCAATGCTGGTCGGTTTTGACTGGTCGTTCTGGAGCAATTCTTGTTGGTTTTGACTGGTCGTTCTGGGGCAATGCTGGTCGGTTTTGATTGGTCATTCTGGAGCAATGCTGGTCGGTTTTGACTGGTCGTTCTGGAGCAATTCTTGTCGGTTTTGACTAGGTCTTGGAACTGGTCGGTTTGATCGGTCCAGAAGGCTGAGGAGGGAGTCTGGTCGGCTCAGGAGGGTCCTGGTCGGTCCAGGAGGAGCAAAGGGAGGTCTGGTCGGTCCAGGGGGTCTGATCGGTCCAGAAGTACCGGAAGAGGTCTGGTCGGTCCAGAATGGGTCTGGTCGGCATTTCTAGTAGAAATTTCTGATCGGACACTTCTAGTGATGACGTAACTTTGAGGTGGTTCAAGTGGGAAGACTCGAAGTGATAAATGTGTTCGTTGATCAAGGTGGAACAACGAATGCAGAGACAACTCAAAGGTCGTGAGTTGGTGGATAATGGCTGCTCGAGAAGGTTGCTTGAGCTATGAAACATCGTCAAGGTTGGACGATTAGAGATGCGAAGGCCGAGAAGTCATCGTTGTCGTAAGTTCTAGCAGGCTCAAAGCAGTGGTACGATGGGTATCGTTGAAAGGCCCAAAACACCGGTTGTTGGTCGAGTACCCTGGGTCTTTCTGGTTGGGTAAAGGCCTAGTGTCAAGGTTGGACATTGCCAAGGTTGGGCATATGGAGTTCATGCTAGAACTGGGGTTATCATTAGCCCTTGACATATGGCAAGGTTGGTCGTCATACGATAATGATGGTTTCGAAGCAAGATTGACAGTGATAGCCAGAGTCAGTCATGGATGATTAGTTGTTCTGTTTGTACTATCTCACATAGATTATCCAAAGTCGAGGGAGACGTTCTTTGAGTGCTTAAGTGATATTGGTCTAGGCCTCTGGCGAGAGTACTTGAGGAATGTTAAACTCGATTAGGGTTGTCTGCGTGAGACTTATCTGGATGTCATGTGTGTTTTCTATGATTGAATGGGTGTTCTGATTTCTATGGATGAATGGTTGAAATGCATGTCGTAAAGGCTATCACTGTCCGATGTGGGGAAGATAAGGTTGAGTTCTTCTCTGGTGATGTGGGTAGATAAGTTGTTCATTTACCCATTCTCATATGCTTTCTTGTTGAAGTTTGTTTGCTGTATTATCGCTCACTAAGACTATTGTCTGACTCAAGGTTTTATGTCTCCTCTTATTACCTTGGGCTGTTCATCCGGTTGTGGATGGGCAGACTAAGTAGCAGGTTACAGGTAATGGAGCTTAGTGATACGAGGAAGCTGAGCGATGATGAGTAGGAGGCTGGCGTACCAGTTTTATTCTATCTAGTATTTCTGTTTCCGCTGTTTGAGCTGCTTGAGAGTTGTAGTGAGGCCTTATGTACAAACTTGGATATCAGTTGGATAATCTTTCAGGATGTTGAAAGAGTTTCAAAAGTTTGCTACATGATACCTCATTACTATCACCTGTTGTATATGTTCTATTATGTTTTATCCTTGCGCTGTGAGTTCTACGACAGGTTTCGATGTGTTCACTTATTATGATGATCGTCCATAGCAGCCTGGCACGCCTTTCAGCGCATTATTCCTCTTGTTTAGTGCGGGGGTTATGGGCGGTCGTCACATTTGGTATCAGAGCTCTGGTCAACGATTTTGGCCAAAGTTCGAAGACGTAATTACGTATGAGAGACGTATTTGTAGATTTCAGTTGGATGTTTACTATATATATTAGTGTATATAGTAGTAGCGGTTGTATCTCTTTAGCAGTTTTCTTGGAAGTGGCTAATTATTCTAAATTGCAGATTTAGAATAAGTAGACGACCATCAAGACACGCTGCTAGGGGAGCTAATACTGGAGGGGGAAATGGTGGTGAACCAGATTACCCGGCCATGTTTGAAGCCATGGCAGAAGCAATTATGCGAAGGGTACCCGCTCCAGTGGCGGCTACGGTAGATGTAGGTGTGCGAGTTCCTAGGGTAGATTTTGCAAAGATGTGCAAGGACTTTATATCTCTAGGAGGGAAACCATTTAAGGGAACTGAACCAGCTGAAGAGGTTCAGAGGTGGATGGATTCATGTGTTCGAATCTTTGGAGACTTGGGTATTGAAGATGCAATGAAGAGAAAGCTTGCATCAAGGCAGCTGCAAAGCAGGGCCATGGAATGGTGGAATTCTGTTATACTCAAGACTCCGGAAGAGGAGATTTCATGGGAGCAATTCCAAGCTAAGTTTGAAGCAAAGTTTATCTCCACTGCTCAAAAGTCAGTTCTCTTCAAGCAGTTCGTAGAGTTGAAGCAGAATGGCAGATCAGTTCTTGACTATATTTCTGATTTTGAGGCAGTTTGCTTTAACTGCCAACAGAAGGGACATTATTCGAATGAGTGTAAGAATCCCAAAGCTGAGAAGAAGTGCTTCAAGTGTGGAAAGCCTGGGCATGAGAAGAAAGATTGTCCGGAATCAGCTAAGGGTAAGCAGATTGTTAGGGCATATGCTTTGGATGCTGTGCCATCTTCTTCAAGAGCTCCTACTGCAGAGGAGAAGGGAAAGGGTGTCATGGTGCAAGGTACTTTTTCCGTTAACGGTGTTTCAGTTCGAGTGTTGTTTGATATTGGAGCATCACATTCATTCATCTGCAATGAGCTTGTGTGTCGCTTGGGTTTGGAACCCGAGATTTGTGATAGACCATTGATCGTGACTAATACAGTTGGGGGTTCGTCCAGTTTGTGCATGATTTGTCGTGGTCTAGTATTATCAAGTCATGGTTGCTCTTTTATGTGTGATTGCTTTGTTCTTAACTTCGCTGGGTATGGGATCATCTTGGGCATGGATTGGCTCAAGAAGTATGGGGCAAGGGTGAATTGCGGGAAGCTAGAGGTGAGGGTCGGGGATGTGGAAGGGTGAAAGGTGTTGATTAGATGTAAGCGCGAAGACGGGGTCTTCGTGAGTTATCTATATTCGCTTGGGATTCCACAGGAAGACCTATCATCAGTGCTGATCGCTAATGAGTATGTAGATGTCTTTGACAAGGTCAAAGGGTTGCCGCCGCATCGCGAGATCGAGTTTAGGATCGATTTGGTCGAGGGTGCGAGACCAATTGTTATGCCACTTAGGCGGATGGCGCTTAAGGAACAGCGAGAGTGGGAGGTGCAAGTTAGAGACCTTTTGGGAAAAGGTTTCATTCGAAGGAGTGTTTCCGAGTGGGGTGCACCAGTCTTGTTTGCAAATAAAGCAGATGGCTCGTTAAGGTTGTGTGTGGACTATCGTGAGCTGAACAAGGTGACTAAGAAGAACAAGTATCCGTTGCCAAGGATTGATGACATGTTCGATCAGCTTCACGAAGCCAAAGTGTTTTCTCAGATGGATTTGGCAACGGGATTTCACCAGTTGAGAGTAGCTAAGGATAGTGTGCCAAAGACTGCTTTTAGGACACCGTCCGGATTTTTCGAGTGGTTGGTGATGCCATTCGGGTTGACTAACGCGCCAGCGTATTTTGTGGATCTTATGAATAGAGTGTTCAGAGATCAGTTGAATAAGTTCGTGCTTGTGTTCGTGGATGTTATACTGTTTTACTCCAGAAATGTGGAAGAACATAAGACGCACTTGAGAGTTGTGTTAGAGATCTTGCGAAAGCATCAGCTTAAAGCTAAGTTCTCAAAGTGTCACTTCTGGAAGGATGAAGTGAGGTTCTTAGGTCATGTTGTTTCTGGAAAAGGTATAGCGATTGACCCCGCTAAAGTTGCAGCAATCCAGGACTGGGATAGACCTAAGAATGCAACGGATGTTTGGAGTTTCCTTGGATTGGCTGGTTATTACCGAAGGTTTATCAAGGATTTCTCTAAGATGGCTGCACCATTAACAGGATTGGTGAAGAAGAACCAAGTGTTCGCATGGGATGCGAAGTGTGAACAAGCGTTCGAAATCTTGAAGGAGAGATTGACGAGTGCACCTGTGTTGACCATTCCAAGTGGGAATGAAGAGATGGTGGTATATACTGATGCATGTGGTACTGGACTTGGAGCAGTGTTAATGCAGAAGGATAAAGTAGTGGCTTACACAAGTCGACAGCTAAAGCCACAGGAGAGAAACTATCCAACTCATGATTTGGAGTTGGCAGCGATTGTGTTTGCTCTGAAGATGTGGAGACATTACCTGTTGGGAGTACGATTCGAGTTGTTTACGGATCACAAGTCGTTGAAGTATCTTTTCTCCCAAAAGGATTTGAATCTTCGGCAGCAACGATGGTTAGAGTTTCTGGCATCATATGATTTTGGGATAGCCTATACTCCTGGCAAAGGCAATGCAGTTACAGATGCATTGAGTCGAAGACACGCAAGTTTGGGAGCGATGTTTTCGGAATGGAAGGGCCTCGAGTATTTGGCAAGGTTCGTATTCAGGCCAAGGTGTGAGTTTGAACCTGAAATATTGGCAAGCTTGTCGATAAGGCCTACTCTTATCGAAAGGATTGGCGAGGGCCAAAAGAAAGATGAGAAGCTTGTCGAGTCCATTCAGAAACTGAAACCAAAGGATAAGGAGTTCGAGGTCGACCGAGAAGGCTGGCTTCGAAAGCAAGGACGATTAGTTGTTCCTGATGTCGACGGATTGAGGGATGAGGTTCTGAGAGAATGTCATCACTCGAAGCTAACGATTCATCCCGGTGGTAATAAAATGTATCAGGACATGAAGCGAGTCTACTACTGGGAAGGGATGAAAAGAGATATTGGAAAATTCATTTCCAAGTGTATGAACTGTCAGTTAGTGAAAGCTGAACAAAAGAAGCCGAGTGGTTTACTTCAGCCATTAGAGGTTCCTACGTGGAAGTGGGAGCAGATATCGATGGATTTTATCAATGGACTACCTAGAACTAGGGCAGGGAATGAAGGGATTTGGGTCATTGTGGATCGTTTGACCAAAAGTGCAAGGTTCATTCCTGTCAAGACGACTAGGACAGCATCAAAATTGGCTGAGCTTTATGTGAAATGGATAGTTCGATTACATGGTGTCCCAAAGAATATAGTGAGTGACCGGGATCCATTGTTCACGAGTGGATTTTGGAAAAGTTTGCAAGAGGCTTTGGGAGCCGAATTGTTCTTAAGTACGGCATATCATCCCCAAAATGATGGTCAGACCGAGAGAGTCAACCGAGTTTTAGAAGATCTCCTGAGGGCTTGTGTGATAGACTTCGGAGGATCATGGGAAGACCATCTGCATCTGGTTGAGTTTGCGTATAATAATAGCTACCAGTCGAGTATTGGGATGGTACCATACGAGGCGTTGTATGGAAGACTGTGCAATTCTCCAGCTTGTTGGTTAGAAACTGGAGATAAGTTGGTACTTGGGCTCGAGATGATTAGAGAAACCTCGGGTTGTATCAAAATTGTTCGGCAACGAATGAAAGCGGCCCAAGATCGTCAAAAGAGTTACGCCAATAAGCGTTGTAAGGATTTAGAATTCGACGTAGGTGATATGGTTTTTGTAGATTTCACCGTTAAAGACTATGGTTCGATTCGGAAGTAAAGGGAAGTTGGCTCCTAGGTTTGTTGGACCGTTTCTGATAGTCGAGCGAATAGGAAAGCTCACATATAGATTAGAGTTACCCGAGAAGATGTCGAGTGTGCATAATGTTTTCCATGTGTCATTTCTACGGAAGTTTGTGCACGACTCGAATGTGGTGGTATCTCCAGAACAATATGAAGACTTGGGAGTAGAGACCGCAGTTGCGAAACCTCGTAAGCCACTTCGTGTTGTGGGGAATGACACGAAACAGCTTAGGAGGAAGAAGGTTAAGATAGTCAAGGACAATGGAGTGAAGATGGCGACGATTGTACATGGGAGACGGAAGAGAGCATGAGGGCGACTCATCCAGAACTCTTCGTCGGTAGGACCCTTTGATTGTATCATCATTATATCATTGTATCTTGTTGTTGTTTAATAGAATTCCGCGTGTTAGGATAAGGCTATGGATGCATGGTTTGATGGTTGCTAGTTTGGATGATAGAATTGGCTTCTCATGGATGTTAGGCATGCGGAATTGTTGTGGTTGCTTGTGTTTGTTTGGAATTTCGGGGGCGAAATTCTTAAGGGAGGGGGGGGGGGGGGGGGAAGAATATAACAGCCCGCATTTTACGTATTGGAAGATCGTAAAATATTTTTATTTTATTCCCTGAGCGTTGGATCATTCTCATCTTTTGATATATTGCTTATGGGGATGTGTGACATATCCATAATTTTTACCGATTTTGTTTGTGACCATTTTGCCCCTGTCAGTCTTGTACTGGGCATAACTTTTGACTCAGGTCGAATCTGAGGGTGAGACCTGTGCCATTAGAAAGGAATTGATGATTCCCTTTCCGTAGAGTGGTTACATTAAGGATTTGGTTCAGCGGTTTGGGAGAAATCGCTGTTTTAAGGTTTTTCGGTTGGTTGTTCAGGTTTTGGAAGGCTAATGGGCTGATTTGGAGAAGGCCCATTAGAGGGTAGGTGGAGACTATAAATAGGGGGTAAGGGATATGGAGAAAGGTTGGCATTTTCCATTCTCTTATGGGGAGGCTTTGATCTCCTTCTTCCTTTAACACCTTTCCACCATTAAAATTCACAATTCAAGGGGGAATTTGAAGATCTATACCATTCGAGGCTAGATCAACATCGTTTCAAGGGCGAATTCATCGGATTAAAGGGTTTGATTCGAAGTGTTCGCTCTCCGGATTGCTTTTTTCATCGCTTTTGCTTTGTTTTGGAGAATTGGTGAGTGATTTACATCTCTCATTCGGATGCATGCAAGTATATGGGTCTTATGTTGTTAATTTCATCATTTCCATGTTATTTTCCTTAGATCTACACCATGCTAAGTTTATTTTACATGTGAATCACTTTAGGATCTGATCTAGATAATTTAAATGGTAAGTTTCATGTTATTTCATGAGTTTATGCAAGTTAGATCTATATTTGTGTTTATATGTTCAATTATCATGTTTTTGGAAAATTTATGTGTTTTGATGGAAATTGTTAGATTGGTGATATAGTTGGTTGCATAACATGTTTGTGGTTGCGTTTGGATGAATTGGATGAGCCGGTTTCGTCGGATTCGTCGTTTGGCGAAGTTTTGGTCGAAACGAAGTCGAAATGGAGCAGTGCAGGTTTCTGGTCGGTTTTGGAGCTAGTCGGGTCGGTTGAGGCGGTCTGATGGCTCTGGTCGGTCCTGAAGGGTCTGGACTGAGGTGGTCGGTCACGTTATGGCTTGGGAAGTAAGTCAGGGAGCTGGTTGGTTGGAATGGAGGCATCGGGGTCGGTTTTGACTGGTCGTTCTGGAGTAATGCTGGTCGGTTTAGATTGGTCGTTCTGGAGCAATGCTGGTCTGTTTTGATTGGTCATTCTGGAGCAATGCTGGTCGGTTTTGACTGGTCGTTCTGGAGCAATTCTTGTTGGTTTTGACTGGTCGTTCTAGGGCAATGCTGGTCGGTTTTGATTGGTCATTCTGGAGCAATGCTGGTCGGTTTTGACTGGTCGTTCTAGAGCAATTCTTGTCGGTTTTGACTGGGTCATGGAGCTGGTCGGTTTGATCGGTCCAGAAGGCTGAGGAGGGAGTCTGGTCGGCTCAGGAGGGTCCTGGTCGGTCCAGGAGGAGCAAAGGGAGGTCTGGTCGGTCCAGGGGGTCTGATCGGTCCAGAAGTATCGGAAGAGGTCTGGTCGGTCCAAAATGGGTCTGGTCGGCATTTTTAGTAGAAATTTCTGATCGGACACTTCTAGTGATGACGTAACTTCGAGGTGGTTCAATTGGGAAGACTCGAAGTGATGAATGTGTTCGTTGATCAAGGTGGAACAACGAATGCGGAGACAACTCAAAGGTCGTGAGTTGGTGGATATTGACTGCTCGAGAAGGTTGCTTGAGCTATGAAACATCGTCAAGGTTGGACGATTAGAGATGCGAAGGCCGAGAAGTCATCGTTGTCGTAAGTTCTAGCAGGCTCAAAGCAGGGGTACGATGGGTATCGTTGAAAGGCCCAAAAGACCGGTTGTTGGTCGAGTACCCTGGGTCTTTCTGGTTGGGGAAAGGCCTAGTGTCAAGGTTGGACATTGCCAAGGTTGGGCATATGGAGTTCATGCTAGAACTGGGGTTATCATTAGCCCTTGACATATGGCAAGGTTGGTCGTCATACGATAATGATGGTTTCGAAGCAAGATTGGCAGTGATAGCCAGAGTCAGTCATGGATGATTAGTTGTTCTATTTGTAATATCTCACATAGATTATCCAAAGTCGAGGGAGACGTTCTTTGAGTGCTTAAGTGATATTGGTCTAGGCCTCTGGCGAGAGTACTTGAGGAATGTTAAACTCGATTAGGGTTGTCTGCGTGAGACTTATCTGGATGTCATGTGTGTTTTCTATGATTGAATGGGTGTTCTGATTTCTATAGATGAATGGTTGAAATGCATGTCGTAAAGGCTATCACTGTCCGATGTGGGGAAGATAAGGTTGAGTTCTTCTCTGGTGATGTGGGTAGATAAGTTGTTCATTTACCCATTCTCATATGCTTTCTTGTTGAAGTTTGTTAGCTGTATTATCGCTCACTACGACTATTGTCTGACTCAAGGTTTTATGTCTCCTCTTATTACCTTGGGCTATTCATCCGGTTGTGGATGGGCAGACTAAGTAGCAGGTTACAGGTAATGGAGCTTAGTGATACGAGGAAGCTGAGCGATGACGAGCAGGAGGCTGGCGTACCAGTTTTATTCTATCTAGTATTTCTGTTTCCGCTGTTTGAGCTGCTTGAGAGTTGTAGTGAGGCCTTATGTACAAACTTGGATATCAGTTGGATAATCTTTCTGGATGTTGAAAGAGTTTCAAAAGTTTGCTACATGATACCTCATTACTACCACCTGTTGTATATGTTCTATTATATTTTATCCTTGCGCTGTGAGTTCTACGACAGGTTTCGATGTGTTCACTTACTATGATGATCGTCCATAGCAGCCTGGCACGCCTTTCAGCGCATTATTCCTCTTGTTTAGTGCGGGGGTTATGGGCGGTCGTCACATTTGTCTTCACCCCCCCATATATATATATATATATATCAAACAATTTCAACCATATTATTAATTCATTTGAGAATGAAATCATTCTCTTCCTTTTTATATTTCCTTACAATCATTTCTGATCAAATATATCACTATTATCAAATATTTTTAGATATTCATCATCGAAAACATCATACAGTGCATAATTGTTCATCTTCTTAAAACATTCGCCTTTTTGTTAAATAAATGTAATAGTATAACAATTAAAGATTCATAAACTGTTGAATTTTTGATTCAAATATTTTATGAAGAGGATGTAATCAATTAAATGACTGATTGATTGGATTGATTAATTGATTGATTTAATTAATTAATTGAATAATTGGTTGATTGATTGATTGGTTAATTGATTGATTGACTTATTGGTTAATTGATTGATTTGATCATAGAAGGAAAGAAATGAATAGTTATATTTTGTAGATATCTTGAAGGGGCAACTTGGTTATTTGCCTAGGCTTTCTATTCTCCTATATATGCAGCCTTCGTGGTTAGATTGCGAAAAATAAAGAAGAAGAAACCATGTGAGAATATCTGGTGAGGTTGTGTGCCTCCGTGGGCTTGCGCCCTGGAGAGGAAGATGTAGGAATTTGGGCCGAGGGTAGCTATTCCTATTTATTGCTGAAAGACGTAGTTAGTGCCTCCAGATTGTCCAAGGGTTTGTCATAGTTCTTCACTCGCTCTTCTGCTCCAACAATATTTGTAGTCATCCAGATATTTTTTGTCTATCTCAATAAGGTTATTGGTTCAAGTTGTAATTGTTTGGAACGATAGTTGAGATCGATTGTAAACAATTTTTATTAGTGAATCAATAAAGCGGGTGGTTGGCTGGAATATCGTTTGCTCATATTTCCGATATTTTGTGTTGTTGTTGTTTATTTTCAATCAAATTCATCTTCGAGTGATTAGGTGATAAAGATCTTATTTTTCTTAGCGTTTTGTCAAACTTCTGCTGCACACAAAACCCCAACAGTTTGGTATCAGAGCAATTTTTGCACAACAGTTTGGTATCAGAGCTCAGGTTCATCGCATCGCTTGGAGTGTTTGTTGGATTGAAGATCGTAGATGTCGGAGATGATGTTGCTTTCGTGGATGACTATTTTTTATGGTAGATATTGAGGGGATTTGGAAGCCTATAATGGTGGATGTTCCATGCCTCAATGGTCTAATTGATAGAGATGTGAAGAAGCCCTATGATATGGATGAGGGTAGATGGAAGAAGACGAAGAAGAAGACGAAGAAGAAGACGGGTAACGGTTGAAGAACCTAGTCCATAGCAAGGTGGAGAGGTTAGTATGGTCACTGCTTATTCTCCTAAGATGGAGGATCATGGTATCGACAAGGTCTAGATGTTGATGATGCTCGAGGGATCCCGGAGATGAAGAGATCATGTCAAACAGAAGACAGACGTCGAGTTTTGAAATACACAAAGATGATGGTGATCTTGTGGTATTGCAAGGACTTTTTAAATCGTTGGTTTTTCAGATGGTAGATGCATCTTTTGTAGGCGGTGGGTTGTGTTTGTAATTAAGGTGTGGTCGTAGTCCTTTCAAATCGACTGGGGTATATCTCGTTGCCTTGAAATCAAGGTTGGTTTTAATTGAGAGTAGGTGTTGTTGAAAGAGCTAGGTTGACTTATTTGTGGATTATTGGAAATATGTGCTATTCGAACTAAGGTGAAGTGTTGAATTTTTTGATTCAAATATTTAATGAAGAGGATGTAATCAATTAAATGATTGATTGATTGGATTGATTGATTATTTAATTGACTAATTGGTTGATTGATTGATTGGTTGGTTAATTAGTTTATTAATTTATTGGTTAACTGATTGATTTGATCATAGAAGGAAAGAAATGAATGGTTATATTTTGGAGATATCTTGAAGGGGCAACTTGGATATTTGCCTAGGCTTTCTATTCTCCTATATATGCAGCCTTCGTGGTTAGATGGCGAAAAACAAAGAAGAAGAAACCATGTGAGAATATCTGGTGAGGTTGTGCACCTCATGGGCTTGCGCCCTGGAGAGGATGTAACGACTCGAATTTCCGTACTCTTTGAGTCGACTAATAACACCACACGTCCAACCCAAATTGCACAGAAATATGAATCATTATTAGAAAGAAGGTAGAGGATGAGAAATAGAAAGAAAGAAATATTAGAATAGAAGAAAACGAAGATCACAAACTCACAGCGGAACGAATAAAATATATTATATAACATAACTTTTGAAATACAAATCAGTAACTGTATATACATCATCAGAGCAAAGCAGTTATTCCTGGAACAGTTATAAACCCCTGTTTTCAGATACAACATAGTACACAGCGGAAAATATGATAATCTATAGCTAACTGGTGAAGCCTCCTGCTTCAAGCTCCTCCAAGTAAATCTGTAAAATCCCGTCTACTTGACTGCCCGTACAAATTTGGGCATCCAAGAGTTTAGGGAAAACAAAACAAAATAAACTCTAGGTCAGTCATGGGACTGGTGTGAGTAAATTCCAAGCATCGGTTTAACTTTCAAAAATCCTTTCGAAAGAAATGATAATCGTAAGACCAATCCACACATAAACACGGACGGTTTTTACATTACGATAACCCAAAACATTTTGATATCAAAATGTGGTGATATTATAATAGTGTCTAAATCAAATAAATAGAATCTAGTGGAACGCTTGCATCTCACGCTCCATATATAATATAAAATCAAAAACCGCAAGGCGCTTATTGGATATTGGATTTCCAACATGACAAGGTATGGGACCACCTTCCGATAGTGTATCTCTAGAGACGAATACACTGGGTTCAACAAGAATGTCTTGCATCCCGGCCAACACATGACCGACCACTTATTTCGCTTGAGTGTATTGAATGTATATCACCAACGGTTGGGATCAGCAACCATTTCCCGAAAGGGACAGCATCGATAGATTAAAGAATCAAATGGAATTTCTCTAGATAGGTGATTATACATCCTAATGGGTGCGACCCACATAGCCATGTTGCCTGCCCGATTTTTGTCAATTCCGGGTTGTAAGGCTTGAGGTTTGAATTAACAGAACAGCCCTTGCATTTTTCTCCGTCTTCATAATCTCTTCAACATAAGTTGATTCATAACGCTTATGCCAATACAACGTGGGTTTCAGATATTAAATCTGATCCCGGTGTCTCCATATTGACAACGGGGTTATAAAATAAATCAGAACTTTGATAGTCGGTGATTTAACTATCAAAGAAAAATCCATACAATCAACGGTCCTATTTCCAATTGGAAATTCTACTGATCAAGCATCAAACAACACTGGGCCCCTTTAAATCACTTCCTGATTATATTATTATTTCAAATTCATGTTTCCCTATCTTTCGTATCCTTTTGAAGCTCGATTTCCCTTTCGATTATTTGAAAAACATTTCCAATAAGCAATTTCTTTATTCGAGAAAATATCTCTCATTTTATTGGGAAAAACAGTTCAAATTCTTTTAAATTAACGCGATGTTATAAACATCGTTATTATAACTTAAAACATTAACCAATTATTAACTAACCAGAATGTTAACCAATCTTCACTATCGAACCTTAACCATTTCCCCATCAATCATAAAGTCAATCAAGTTGGGGTATAATTGCCTCTCAGACCTTAATTGAACAACATTATCAACTTTGAAATAGTCAAAGCTCACCATTTCAAACAAACCATCGCTTACGCGACTCTTGGATTCAATTTAAGAACACGCTTCTTTTACTTTAAAACACTGATTATAACGGTAGCGTTAAAATCGTTGTTTCCCAATATTTGATTTATAAAACATTACTTTTAACAACAGCGTTACATCATCTGTTTAGCTTTTATTAAAATAGCAACATTAAAATCGCTGTTAAAACATTGGTGATAACAATAGCATTATAATCGTTGTTTAGATTTACAAAAAAATATATTATAACAATAGCGTTATAATCGCTGTTTAGATTTACAAAACAAATATCATAACAACAGCGCTATAATCACTATTTTAAATAAAGTACCGTGTGTGACGCACACGCCTCCGTTGTCCATTTATAAACTCTGTTTATTTTAAATAATTCAAGTTCTCCTTTAAATGTATTTACAAGCTATACGTTCTTTAACTTCTGAAATTAACTCAATTTGATTTCTATAAATCCCTTTTATATATTATTGCAAACTATAGAATCAATTGAATATTGACCTTTTAATGTATTTAAATTAATTCATAGGTTCATGTTAAATAAAATTTAAATATTCTTCCAAGACATAAATCATTTGTAAAATTCGACATAGCCGAATTCCTATTTAAAATTTCATCAGAATTATCTCAATTAATTTTTATTTTCCAATCTTTGGAATATAACCCATCGTTTCTTTCAAAACCAAATCTTCCCACTCAAATCTCTTTTACCACTATTGCATTCAAATCCCACTTCAAATATCGGGTATCAACACCAATTACCACTATGCTTATATAAATTCAACTTGAATTTATATTTTACTTTATTCTATGATATATATTTTATTTAACTTATAAACATCGTTATAAACAACTCCTTGTTTTGATTCACTTAAACGAGTTTCTATTCCCATTCCATTTGAAATCTAATTTCTATTTTGGGATTAATTTCCTTTGTAATCTACTAAGTCTAAATCTCATTTCCAATATTTATTTAAAAACCGATTTCCACTTTCCATTTAATTCGAATTTGAATTTATCTTTCAATTTATCCAATGATAAATAATTCGCTTAAGCTACAAACTCATTTATAAACAACTTCATGTTTTATTCATTTAGACGTATTTCTACTTTCAATTTGAAAGTAACTTTCTATTTTTGGAAATAAATTTTCTTGTTAAATCCCAAACTCCTTTTCTCATATTCAGAAATATTTTATAGTATTTAAATACTAAAATTTATAGGGCTAGGGACAACAAAATCAATCCTAGAATACATATCACATCATATAACGCAAATATATGAAAACAATAATATATAAATGTTGAGGAACCCAGTTGGGCCCTCCAACTTGTTTCCCTGCATCCACAGATGTTAATCACATCAATATGAGATATCATAGTAAACAGAACAGATAATTGATCAACAATATATATATATATATATATTAATTATTTCAACCAATTTTGTCAACCATTTCAACCAATCAACCATCACACAGTATAACATTTTTATAAATAAATTTAAAAACTCGTTTATATAAAAATATAAACGAGTCAGAGTTAGTGAGTTTACTCACCTTGGGTCACAGTTGACGGTTCTGCTTTTATTTCGTTTTAAAATCAAACAGCGTTTGATTTTATCATGAAATTCCAGTGGCGCTATTCTTAGCTACGTTAGCTCTACAACGAAATTGTCATTGCTCATTTCCAATACGACCAGTCCATCCGATTCATAATTAGTCCCGCTAACCTTGCCACTTAACTTAATCCGGCCACCTCAAACTTTATTCTTTCCTGATGCAAACGAGACATGCTACTGCCATTTTATAATTAATGATTTAACTACCACTAGTTTGATTAAAGATTAAGGAAGAAAATTTAAGGAAAACTTAATTACTTATTTCATAAGTAGGGTCCAGAATTGCCTTCTTCCCTGACGTCAAGACATCATGACTGCATCAGGCCATTTCGCAACATTGATCAACCCTCCATGTTTTAAACCACTTAATCATGTTACTGTTAACACAAACTTCTCCCCGTCCAAAGAATCAAATTTGCACCACCCTGCTTCACTTCGCGACCTCCCTCACACGCAAGCAACTCAGGTTCAAAAGTACACAAGAGCACCGCTCTGTTCAACTACAAACCGCATTTCCTAGGCATCATCGGATTCGTCCCTCCGCCATTTCCAAACGCCAGAGGCCCTCCAACCTACATCACTGTGTGCACCTTACCCTTCTGGACTCGTACACATCCAAGATCTAGCCTCATCGAGACCTTGTTCAAGTGTTTGGCATTCAGCAAAAGTAGAACTGGCCACTACGAATGGATTTTAATGCGTATGGCATTTGAGTGAATCATTTTGTTTCATTTCTTTTCGCGTATGGGATTTGTTTCATGTTTTTGAATGGGTTTTTATCCTTGCGGTTTTATTTTGTTTGAGAGGAAGCTTTCGGTTTCTTTCCGACGAGGAGAAGAAGACGCCATAATTATTTATAGTATTCCTTTGCCTTGGACGCCAAGGAGTAGGGTAGAGGTAGGGGTAGGTTACTGTACATTCTGTGGACACCACGGTTTATTATTTTGTGGTCATCACGTTGTCTATATTTCATTTAATTAAGTCTTGCCGCTACAGTCTTTGATTCTTCCTGTTTCGTGTGTGTATATATATATATGTTCAACTTCAATGAAACGATCCCCAACAAAGTATCGTATATTCTCACTCACAGGTTAGTGCATGAATAAAATTCATAGCATAGCAAAATTACAAACATACGTACTTCAGAAATATCTAACTTTTGTTATCATATCATCGTTATGAGTTTTGCTTACCCCGCTACAAAAGCCCCATTCAATTCCGAGCTGCTACGGACATAAATAAGAGTAGGGCCTTGTCCAGCGAGGTACCCCGATCCCAAAAATATAATAATGTCGGTAGTTTAACTTATATTACGAAACCCCAAAATATTGATATAGGGTGCAGAATACACCAAATAAAAAGTTGCATACTTAATTAATTAAAAATTACAGTAAAATTCTAAAAATTAAATTATAACTACACCTCAAAAGAGCCTTGTCCAAATTCGTAATCAATCTCTAGTTATTTTAACTAAATCGTTATGGTCCACAAACGATTCTACAACGACTATTTAAATATTTGATTTTGGGCATAACTTTTTATTCCTGCTATGAAATCTGGATTTTTCACATTCGTTGGAAAGATATTTTCAAACAGATTCAAATATTTTTTGTTTCGCTAAAATCCGATTTATTTTGAATCCTGTACATTCATTTGGAATTTGAAATCGAATTTTCAAACTACCGCGCCATTTTGAACTCGTTTTAATTATATTATAAATTATACGTTTAAATATCATTTTATTAAATAAATTCCTATCTATAATTCAATTAAAATATTTATAACAAATTTAAATATTCAGAATTCAACGGCTAAAAAATCCGGGTCGTTACAGAGGAAGATGTAGGAATTTGGGCTGAGGGTAGTTATTCCTATTTACTGCTGAAAGACGCAGTTGGTGCCTCCAGATTGTCCAAGGGTTTGTCATAGTTCTTCATCGCTCTTCCGCTCCAACAATATTTGTAGTCATCTAGATATTATTTGCCTATCTCAATAAGGTTATTGGTTCAAGTTGTAATTGTTTGTAACGATAGTAGAGATCGATTGTAACCAATTTTTATTGGTGAATCAATAAAGAGGGTGCTTGGGTGAAATATCTTGTGCTCATATTTCCGATATTTTGTGTTGTTGTTTATTTTCAATCCAATTCATCTTCAAGTGATTGGGTGATAAAGAGCTTTTTTTTTTGCGTTTTGTCAAACTTCCGCTGCACACAAAACCAAACAGTTTGGTATCAGAGCAAATTTTGCACAGCATAAATGATAACCAATGGGCCAACTTTAGATCCATAAACAATAAGCGTCATCGATCCAGTCAGCTAATTTACCGTCATTAGGCGGTAAATCTATAATGCGAACAATGAAGCAACACATACTTACACATAGTTCAGGAAGATCCCATAATGCTACATTACATCTCAATGGAAATTCTAACACACACTGATAGTTAATTAATACCTTTTTTAGGTTGAAAATTTCATTTTCATCTAAGTATTACGGTAGGTTTGTTATAATATCATGCTACATGCATCATACAATTAATATTTTTGTTATAAGTTGATGATTTTGTTTTCTTTTAAGTTGTACGATAAGTTTGTTATGACAATGATCATACATGCCATATCGTTTATATTGATAAATTTCTAAAATTACTTATTGTTATCTTTGAAGATTTGTTGATGTAACAGGGAATTGTATATCAATAATTACATTGCAATGCTTGTCTAGAAAATTAAAATTTTGTAATCCTTTTGCACTCCAATGGCATTTCAACTAATATTTCATCATATCATTTGACAAAGCGTCTTACCACCTACGGACACTTGATTGATACTTATGAAAGCGTCTTACTGCAAGCACAGTTATTTAACACTCTACATCCATTTATTCTTCCACCAAATTAAACTATTCTCATGCCTGCCTACACATACCCAATTTATTTTAATTTCTTTTACTTGTACATGCATTAATTTGTTTTCTCCTCCAAAAAAATTAGCAAACATGGTTTCTTCTATAATCACAACTTTATTTAAATGCTTTGAAATCTTTTATGCATTCGCTCCATTCATCATCAAAATCATTACTACGAACCATAAATGGAAATTCCCAATACGATATATCTGCATATTAAATATGGAGAATATACAATAGAATGTAATTTCCAAAATGGAACTAAAAAATAAGGCAGACACATCGATTTGTAAATAAAAAAGGGAAAAAAGGATACTATTACAAATAGTTATGTAGACAACGATGAATATCAAAGTTTACACTTTTACATACACGGTCAAACATTAAGTCAAGTTTTTAAACAATTTTTTTTTCTAAGGCTTACTTGTTGTGAGAACCAAAAAATAAATTGAAATGGACTACCATCTTGAATCGAAATATTAATAAATTACAGTAAATTCAACCTTCAAATTAATTCAACTATAATACATAAACTCCATTCGTAGCACGAACAAGAAGAAAAACTAACCATATTCATAATTAGGTGAATTCTTCAAGAGTATTGGTTCCTTCTATTATAGGTTTGGCTATTTTTTGCTATTTATTGAGATCTGATAATCAAAGTTAAATTTCATTTATATGCTTTAATCAGTTATGACAAGCTATTTGACATTTCTTCACTCAATTTTGTATAATCCAGAGAAGTGTGTTTCTGTAGCATTTCTAGTGGATTAATTTTAAAATTCCTTAAGTAGTGCTACTGACAGTTTAGTTGTATTATGATTATAACACCTAAGGTTGGAAAAATGGCTAGGCGAATGCTAGATGGTAAGCATGGGTTAGAGATTAATAGACATGGCGAAGATTAACCGAAAATTGATCGAAGCTAGATGATTTGGATAAAATTTAGCATTTGGATAAAATTTAGCATTTTCAAATATTAATTTTCCACAATGATATATCATAGGCTTTGTTGGATATTGGGAAAACCATTGAGATGTAATCACTAAAAAGAAACATTTTAATGTTAATAAGTAGCATTAAGCCTAAATTGTTTCGTAAATGGTGCCATAAACCTATTTATAAACTTATATAATATAAAGAGTGTTATTTAGGTGGATTAGTCAAAAAATGAAACAGTGAGGCTGGCCTTGACGAATTTTTACAGCATTGGTAACACCCCTTAACAAAAGACATGAATGAGAATGACAAAAGTAATTCATAAGGTGAGAAAATCCATGTAGGCTACAATCCTATTAAATAAAATGCAAGAGTGTAAGTACAAGAGAAGGGTATGATACCCTAGCTACGATAAGGATAACAAATAAACAAGCCCACCTCCCCTGTAATTTAGCGGAGGTAATACTCCCTTATTCATTAGAATAAAGGCGTGCAACATGAATGGACTCTCTAAATAGCATAGCAATGTTTAAATGCAAAGCCAAATAACTCCTCAACATAAATAGTTTTTCTATCTTTAAGTTTCATCTTGTAAAATTTCGTTGATTAGATGACCATTTTCATGCAACGTCGTGCAAATCCGCATGCACTTTGCTACCTTAGCAATTGTACCCTATGCAATGTGACATTGATGTCTTCTTCCACTACATACACCGTAGGTGAAGAGATGAGAGTGTGATTGTAGAAAGAAGCTAAGTAGCAATAAGACAAATGTAATTAATGACCATACGAGAGGTATACTACTTATCGTTGGCTTGTAGTGAACATCCACTCTAGCAATCAACCCCACAATAATTATAAGTCCAACAGGAGAATTAATACCAACAAATAGTCTAGTTTAGCCTCAGCCAAAGCTTTCACATAAAAAAGGCCTACCACTTTCAAACTTGAAATATTAAAATAACCAATTTGTCAAGAAAATTTGCCGCCCAATCTATACCAACTAAAAACTGCAAAACTATAGGACTTTTCTAAAACTGAACTCAAACAGGCTGAGAAATTACTCGTTCGCTTGTAAAATTAATATATGAACTCCATCAAGTAATATCAAAAAGTTAGCTAGAACAATGACAGGATGTGCCTCTAAAATCCATTGCCAATCTTACTAAAAGGACACATGAATAAGAACATAGTTTTGCCACATCGCATAATGACTTTTCCTTTATGATTCCAAACCCTCATCAAATGAAACTTAATGACAAAAAAGGGAGTTTAACCTAAAAGGAATCCCACTAGTTAGTCATATCAAGATAAAGAATCGACCTCAATCACATCATCAACTTGAGTATTAACTCCATTGACGTAGCAAACATCATTAGTGTGCTCAATGACATTTCATGGTTATTGGTGAATCCAAATAACGAACTCTTATTATTACAATTAGAGCATTCTCAACCCAAGATTGGATTAGGCTCCAATCGACCCCCAACAAATGGTCGGTTGAAGGCTTTGGGTTTGCTTTGGCAACCCCAAGGGTTGCTAAAGCAACCATTTAGTTGTTGTGAAACCTGCTGTTTGTCAGCTTTTAGTAAGCCGGCTAAGGTCCCAGCTTTAATAAAGACAGCTAGGCAACAATCACAAAAATGACCATTGCACGTAGCCATCTTTATTAAAGCCGACTAAGGGAGCATAGGGCAACGAACAGAAAAAATGAATGTTGTCCTTAGTCGGCTAAGGATTCCCTCCCGCAACGATCATTTTTCTAGCCATTGCTACTCTCCTCCTTCTCTTATAATTAAGGGAACTAAGTTAATAAGCAAACTCAAAGCAACGATTGTGTAACGGTGTAGTACAAGGTTATAATTAAGTAAGAAAGAATAAAGTAGGCTTATTATTAGTAGACTTATAATTGGGAGTATTAACTTTAATGAAGGTAATAATAAGTTAAAGTCTTTCCGGTAGCATGGGCCTGATTAGGGAAAATAAGCAGCCTAATAGAAGCTAATAAATCAGTAACTTGAATAGAGAACGAATGCGTAAATAATCAAGTTATTAATAATGTGGTTAGTTGCAGCAAGAGCATAATTAAAAGATTAGATATATTGTCTAATAACTCAATGACGTGATGCGCTTGGACCAGTACGTATGTATTGAGATAAAGAACCCAACAGGGTAAATCATCACGGTGTCTGGAGATACGAGAGGAGCATGTCCAACTGATTATTTTATAGGACTGGAGGGAAGCACAATGCTTCTATGGGACATCGTAGGGTACTCTAAGATGGCCCTCTGAGGAACAACCAGATGAAGACGTCGCTCAGAGGCAAGTCTGTTGCACTATCTAGAGTATACCTTGACTGCAACTATGGTGAGGAAGTCAGAAGGCTGTGGTGGATGGCATTAGATGATTTGGCAGTTTTCCTTGCTTTCATAGGAGGTATTAAGGACCAAATTAAGGATAATAATCATCGGATACCTGTCATCGGCAGTCAATGGGAATGCGGAAAGACTAAGAGATAAACCAACGGACCAATGACCTTTCACTGTCAAGACGTTGGTTGAAGGACACACCTAATTGGATGTTAGATTGGTTGATAGGGGCACGTCATTATCTCTTGATGTAGTCTTTCATTAGTTGAGATAGGGGCCAGGGTGGGGCCACAGCCACCGTGAAAAGAGACAGACCATATGTGTGGATATCTGCAACGTAAGCCTAACGAAGATGTCCTTTATGGATACCGAAGGCTCCCAACCGAGTTTTGTGCATTGGATGCAACCCTATTACAGAACTCGGGTTATAGTAGGAAGTATGTTCATGTGAGGGTATAGATACATACACTAAGTGGTGTATTCTAAATGTTTGGGCATTACTCTATGTCGAGACGAGGTTCGATCGAGGAGTTAGGATACAAGGATCCATACGCTTCTCTATGACATGACGGTGGAAACCGTACGAGGAGGGTACTATGGGAGTACCTTAAGATGTTGTGCATAACTACATATATTTTGTTAGGTGTAAACTACTAGGGAGTAGATGGGTACATTGTGAGTGTAGAGCCTAGAGCGTTGTTAACCCGAATAACCTAATAATTAAAATTTTATAACTGAATGGTATATGTAGGGTTATTTCAGAATGTACGATTTATCCTCTCACCAGAATTTGTGTTCTGACCTCCTTCTCATAACATACTCGTAGGTTAGACTTTTTGGCAGATATTTTGGTAAACTTTGGACACTTGTTAAGTAGTGTCATTCTTTCGGTAATGCTATATTTTATTGTTATATTTTATCCATTTTGATGTGAGATGTTTTATCTAGCTCTGATATAATTATTATCTCTACTTTTCTGCAGGGTGCCAGACAATCCAACTCAAGCTTTGATAGATTGTCATTTTCAAGGAAAAATTCGGTCTATCGAAATTCGAGTTGTTCCATCAGATATCAGAGCTCAGGTTTAGGACTCCTATATGGGTAAAGAGTAAACATACTTGTATATTTTTAAATACAGGTATATTATATATGTACCTAGATCTATGGAAGGAACTGAGATGCCAAAACTTGCACACTAGAGTAACGATCATAGAGATTTGGGAAAGATAAGCCTTTAAGTGGTTGGATTAAAAATGTACTAAATGGTCGAGAAATAAAAGATGGATTAGGAATTTATATACATACAAGACTTTTTGGCATGGAAATTTAGTGTTGCTCATCCAGAGCATAGTTAAGAGATCTGCTTGGAAGCGGAAAAGGAAAAATGGTATAAGTTAGTATTGGTGGTCATGGCGATAAAAGTTTAAGATTATTTGAAAAGAGATGTTTTAAGGATTTTGTGGACGTGAGAATTTATTTTGGAGCATAGAAATGGATTGGAAAAGAGCGATGATAAATTTAAAGAATTTTAATTGAGTTCGAAGACCTTTGGAAACATCATTAAAACAGTGAATAGACGTAAGAGAATTTATTTGGAATGGAACAACCTCTCGACCTACCTAGGAAATATTTTTAGATTTCAGTATAGTGAATAGTCAGTCAACAATTCAGAAGGGATAGCCAAAAAAACTAGGTTGGGTCGACCATGTGTCGACCCAGCCTTAAGGCGGGCGACATATAGGTCGACCCACCCTTTTTTTTGTTATAAGAAACGACGAAGCCTTTAGCTTCATCACTTCATTTTCTACCACCTGAGAGTTCGGTTGACCCATTTTCCCTACCTCCAAACACCGCCGCCACTCCAAAACTCCACCGTTCTTCATAAAATAGGTACCAAATCGGAGCTAGTTACCTCCTCTATCCAAATCTAAGCTCCTTTTTTGTGGATTTCAAGAAGTTTCACCATGCCTCTGAGACCATCTTTAGCTACCACTTCCCCCAATTAACATCGCAGGAGATCGGTTGGTGCAGGAACATCAAGCGAATAGCTCAGGCCTATGTGAATTCCATAGGATACCGGATCGTGGTTGGAAGACCCTTTTAGAGAAGCTTTTTCTAGATATGCAGTTGCACCAGATTCTTAACCATACTCTGGTAGGGAGGATCGCTTAACCTAGGTTAATTCGCCTTTTTGATGCCAATTTGAATTATAGAGAGGAGAATAATGAGGTTTATTTGATTCTAAGGTTAATGGGGTAGTGATAGTTTTTACTATGAGCCAGTTTGGGGACATGCTTGATATTAGTGGCAAACGTATAGGATTAGAGCATGTGCAAATGATGGATGAGGCCGTGTTGGGTCGGGTTTTTGTTAACATTCAGTATAGATCTTGAGATACGGGGCATTTGCACCTATTAGCTAGGATAGTTATATGCATGTTGTAGTATAACTTAGTTGCCCAAACTGGTAGTTATGACAGAGTTACTGGAAATGTTAGGCATGTGACTTATGCTATTTTTGTCGAGCTTCGGATTAAATGGGTGAGGGAGATTATGGCACATTTTGCGACCGCCATGGACACGAGACAGTCAACGATCCCTTTTGGTCATTTATGGTATGTTATATTTAGACAGTTCGATGTTCCATTAGGGAATGAAAGTTCCATTGAGGAGAACCACCCTTTGATAGATGCATCCACCTTGACTAGATGCACATTGAGTCAGCCCAGTTACAATAGGCTCTGCCCATGTAGTATGAGGGTGAGCAGGACCAATAGGGTTAACCAATATATTTAGCTGGATATCAGCCAGAGGAAGGATTTGGGGATGAGGTTTTCACGATAAGGGATAAGGCATGGACGAGCCCTATCAGTATTTTGACCCTCCAGCAGACCAGGTTTATAAGGGTGCAGAGCCGACAAACAGGGGAGGTGCTGGGTGTTCCCAGTAATTACAGTGGAGCCCATGGCCAGGAGAGGGGCCATGGGATTTAATAAAAGAGTTCAGATCCATATCCGAGAGGCAGGACCAGTTAGCTAGGGAGCACCATAAGATCTTTCTTGGACAGGAAGATATGGCTCGTACGTTGCTCGAATTTGCTCGAACACAACAATAGTCTATGCAAGAGATATTTTCAGCCCAGCAACGCTTCGAACAGATGCAGCTGAAGGTGCGGGATAGTACTAGGCATTAGGAAAAACACCTAGGTGGATTGGACTCCTTTATTCGGGGTATCGTTGGACAGGGACCTCGACCTCCTTTTTGAGAGTGGATTAGTATCATCATCACATTATGTAAGACTCGTTCCTTTATTTTAGAACTCATCCATCTTTTGTTGAATTGGCAACTGTAGTAGGAACTTGTACTTGAATGTTGTCTTTTAGTTTGTGGTAGTATTTTATCCTTTTATGGTAATTGTATAGTACTTTTCTCTATTTGACGAAGCTTGTGATAAACACAATAAATAAGATTAAAAAAAGAAAGAAGGCAGAAAGCAAAATTTACAAAACAATAACAAAAAAAGCTTAATTTTCCTCACAAAATTTATAAGAAGCTGAAATTCAAAAAATTGACTTTTTCGAGATTCGTAAATTTAAAGCTGGTTGGTAGGATTTGGATGCAAAAATTGGATGAACTATGCTCTTACCCTTTAATTGCGTGGGAAAATTTGGATAAAAAGTATTTTTGGTTTTCAAAATATTGCATTTATATAGAAATTATCAGTATATTTTAGGTGTGTGCATCATGTTTTTGAAAAGATTTTCAAGAAAAATTTGCATTCATATAGGAGGTATCGTTTAGGCATTCATTGCATTTATGTATTTTATTTTGTGTTCCACTTTGCACAATCACACAATTAATTAAAAGTTTTGATATACACATAATGGCTGCAAACTATACGAGGAATAATAAGTAGCTACTACAGTTTATTATGTATCGTTTAGTATGTAGCTACACAATTAATTAAAAGTTTATGTATCGTTTAGTCCCTAGTAGATTAACCTAATACAGTGTATATGTAGCTACCCCCAACTAAGGTACACCCCATGGTACCCTACTCGCACGGTCTCCACCGTATCATCGTAGGAATATAGCAGTCCCTAATCCTACGCCCGAATGTCATACGGATTTCTGTATATATGTCAACTCTACGTCTGCAAAGAACCACTACTTCTATATTACGTAAGTGTTCGGGATGCCATCTTTGAACCATTCAATCAAATTAGGTTCCATCCTCGAATAATGCCCTCTAGTCTTATGATACACTACCCAGAGCGACATGAGTGTACCTAGACTTTCCCATGTACATATCGTCAATCGTTCTCGATGTCTATTGCACATGTTCTCTATATGTGCACCCGAGTCCCGTGGCAGAGCTAATCAAGAAACACGGAACTCGGTCAGGAGCTTCCAGATATCTACCGATTGCAGATGCTAAGGTCTGCTTTTACAGTGGCTATGGTCCCACTAGACCCTCCCTCAACTAATGAAAGGCACCCAAGAATATCAAGAATGAGAACTTAACCCCGGCCCCCTATTCCCTTCAAACCTATTGGCTAACCTCACCCATAACTAGATAGCAAAGTATATGGTCTTTTGGAGTTCTCCGCCTTTCCGCTTTATGTACTGACTGAAGATGGTAGGTTGACGAGTTGCTATCGCAGGGCACTAACTCGTACCGTCGAATCACGCTGGTCCATCTTAGTCTTTTGATTGCCCCTTATTATTGCAATCAAGGCATACTCATTGGTTCACCCACGCAGACCTAACCTCTGTGAGCACAGGCGGGTCATCTGCCACTCACAGAGGAATACCAAGAGCACCCTACGTCCCCGGAAACCGCGTGCTTCTTAATCCAGTCCGTTGGAGCCTACAAGAATATCTAGATGGACATGCGCTCCTCTTTATGTCTTTTGACACCCCGATGATCTACCCCTTATGGTTATTCATCCTCTAGCATATGGACTGGTCCAAGAGCCTCAGTTTTATATGTCATTAGACCCTACGTCTAACCATTAATCATGCACTTGCACCACCCCGTGAGTTTTATCTGAAAGTGTGCATGTACGTACTAAGTATAATACACAAGGATCATGTAATATACGAGCAATAGTCAAGTATGAAGTAATAGCTAATCACAGAACTGTATAATAGTAAATGCAGTAAAAATAGAAAAATCACACCAGGGATTTTTATACTGGTTCGGAGCACCGTCCTACGTCCAGTCCCAGACTTCTATCTGGAATTTCACTAATCAACAACCTCACTTAACCCGGAGGAAACAGGTTCACAACACTCGAGCAGCCGAACGGGATTTCATGCCTCTATCAACATGAGGACTTCACTACTTGCCTCTTACAACACGGAGGACATCAAACAAGACGAGTAGACTTGTGATTTGACAATGTGTATTCTAAATAACACGAATTTGTCAATTCTTGTACAACCTTCCTATAATCTTATCCTCAAATAGAATTTGTATTTGTGAAGGTTTGGAAGATGATATCGTGTTTGAATCAAAAGAATAATATATAAATTCTAGGATTCAAGAACGATTTTGTGAAGAATATGAGCGTTTGAGTGGTTTGAAATTGCAATAGCGAGATCAACAATAAAGAGAATAGATAGAAAGAATTGGTGATTTGATTTGATGATTTCAAAGTGTATTTATAGAAGATAAGTAGTTGTAACCTTTGGTAAGAAGTCACAACCAATAGAAATGATCATTGATGAAAGGAAGGAGAAGCAACTCATGGAGGAATGGAAGTGACTATTCAAAAAGTTATATCTATGCAAAAACGGTCGACATGTCAAAATGGACCAGTAGACTGGAATTTAAATATATATACGTTATATGTGTGCACGTTCATTGTGCAAACTGGGTAAAAAATGGTCGACCGGTCTGTTTTGGGTGGTCGACTGGTATTGCCCAGTTTGCACAATTTATGTGCATACATATACATAAGTGTATATATATATACTTTGATTATTTGACGATAGATTTTAACATAAGTGAACACTATTACCATATCTGATAATCAAATTCTAATGACCAATACCATATGAAGCTCTTTATCTTCTTAGATCAATGAACATCGTCTTTTTGTCGATCATTGCACATTACTTTGGCATAAATCAAAATTCCTTGACTCAACATTATCATTTAACTTGGTTATTCTCCTTCACGTTGACTTCCTTTTCAAGCTTACCAAGTTACCCTCGCTTATTAATTCAGTTTATAACTTAACCCATTTAAGTTCATTAATAAGCCTACAACATGTTATTATTTGTATTGTAATTCAAAATTCATGTCCCATCCCACGGTTGCCATAACATGTTCTACTAATTTATAATTAAGTACATCTTAATTTACATGTTTTATGTCATTCAACATTTATGATTAAATACAACTTACTTATTTCCATAAGTTTGCCTTTTTCTTTCTCATTTAATCATAATCTTGTCGTACACCGCCATTACAATTTGTGACGACCCAAACCCCGTTACACGAAGGTAAGGGTAATCTTTGGAATATAACACATAAACAGATAATAACAGAACAAAATTAAATAAATACACCAGATAATGTACAAATAATACACTGGATAAACATCATCATCAGAGTTACGCAGTATACAGGATCATACTTAGAATAAAATACAGTTCAGTTATACATAAATGTCTACAGCGGAAAACATAGCATAATATGTACAATAGGAGCTGAACAGCATAAAAAGAGATAAATGGTAAAATCCATCTTCAGCTCCAGCTATCCAGAAAGAGCCTGCTAAAACCTGAACACAAGGCTGCCCGTGTAGAAAAAGGGGCACCCGAGTTTGCAAGTGAAACAAACTACGAGTCAGTCATGGGACTGGTATGAGAAATCTACTTAACTGGTTAATCAATAATAACAAGGCAAATCATAGGACCACGCCACTTTCGCGGGACGGGTTTACTCCATTGGATTGCCAGTGCTTAAAAACAAGTAAACCTACTTAAACATCGCAATGCTTTTTATAAAAATGAAGCCATTATAAGACTCAGTTCCCATCACACAATGCAACGCAAACCGGAGGATAGAGTTTTTACCTTATAATGGCCAAGATATGCTTGATACAAATAAAACAAAAGCCTTTGGTATTATTACTAGTGTTTATATGTTTCCAAAACAATTTCAAATCATAAGTATCAATCATAGACGACATTAATGCCACGTACCACTATGTCGCCATATATAGGTATACAATCTAAACTGCACAGTGTCGTATTTGGAAATTGGATTCCCGTCATGAACCAAGGCAAAAGATAGTCCTTACCGAATTCGAGAAGCTCTAGCCCGTGTCTCAGGATAAGAGCTTGAGTGGCTCTAGGAGCGACAGGGCCGGTCCACCGATGTGGATTAAAATGGCTGAACACTGCGTTTCCCCGCCCTTTGGGGCGTCAATGAGCCAAATGACTCCATCGGCTTCACATAGTCGCCGATACATCCGAGGCGCCTCGCAACAGCAACAACTACACAGGTGAAAATAATATAAATGTCAGGGCTGGTAGGTCACTGACACCACCCTAGTTAGAAGGAAACGCATGCCCTCCCTGAGGTCCTCTCCCGTTTCTGGTTCATACCGGGGTGTGAGGCTCGCGAATTCACGTTATACACAAAGCTATGCCACACAGGTCGCGCTTTGATCATCAACCACAAGACTTTGCTTTTCAACAGAAGCCTTGATCATTTGCCACTTAGGCATGCCACACAGGCAGTTCACTCCATGCGACTGATTTCTATCGATATATAACCTCTGAGCTCATACGTCTCAGAGAAGGGCGTTAAACAAGAGAATAAATTCTCCACCGCCAAACAGATATATATTTAATAGAGTTCAATCAGCACAGAACAAAATCCAATGTCAGACACACAGTCTATTTACAAGTTCGTTCTAGGTCTGAACGAAACCGGAGGTACCATGTACCTGGCATATCCATCGATCTCCAAGCACGTCTGGACGATCACCACTTATTATCTATATTTCAGGATGCCTCCCAATCAAGACATCAGTTATCACCCAACCGAGGTGAAGATCTCCGGTCTTCAACCATCGTCTTCATCATCGACCTCTTATCGCCGAACAATTATTTGATATGAGATTTAACTCGGCCTTTTCAAATAATTCACGTATATTTAGAATTTCAAATCAATTTATTTCAATGGTTAAATTATTCGACACCAATAATTAAATTCATTAATGTAACTTTCACGCCAAACACATTCAACCATCAAATATCCACTAAACCGGGTATATTCGGTTTATCTTCATTTCATATCGTTTATAATATTTTATAACGATTTATCGCTATTTTTATTTATTTAAAAATAGCCATTTCATTCAAACGACACTTCAGGCCATAACGCAGCCGTGGCGCTGTTTTTCTTCAGATTTGATTTATACATATATGAGAATTTAACCGTTGGATCTTCACAAATTTTATATCATTAGAAAGATCTTTTCAAAACGAATCCAACGGTTTCATTTTTGGGAAAATCCGACGGTCGGATCTCCCGATACACTCGTTTGAAGTTTCGATTTCAAAATACGAACTGCAGCGTCGTTATTCGATTTAATTTAATTATATATATATATATATATATATATATATAATCGATTCTGGCGCTATTTTTCTTTAGATTTGAATTAAACATTCCAGACAATCCAACCGTTGGATTTTCACAAAGTGGGTATCGTTGGAAAGATATTTCCAAAGCGAACCCAACGGTTTTGGTTTCGAGAAAATCCGATGGTCGGAGCTCCCGCATTAATCGTTTGAAATCACGGTTTCAAAACACGAACTGCAGCTTCGTTATTCGATACATTTTAATTATATATATATATATATATATATATATATAATCGATTCTTCGACTTCAAAACCATTTTCACTTCATATATTTGATAAAAATGATATTTTTATCCAATAGATATTTATTTCAACACATGAATTTCTATTCAACACATGAATCTCTATTCAATACATGAATCTCTATTCAACACATGAATCTCTATTCAACACATGAACTTCTATTCAACACATGAATTTTATTTCAACATCCAACACATGAATAATTTCTATAGTTTATATATATATGATAAAAATGTGATTTTTATTGCAAAACAATTTATTTCAAAACACGATTACTTTATATAGTTTATATACATAATAAAAATGTGATTTTTATTGCAAAACAATTTATTCAATACACGAACTCCATTCAACACATGAATATTACTTCAACACATGAATTTAATTTCAACATTCAACACGTGAATTTTATTTCAACATTCAACACATGAATTTAAATCAAACACATAAATATTTCAGAAATTTTCGGCAGCATAACGGCAGGGTAGTTAAAATCGGAACCATCCCTAGTACGGCTCCTCGCTCTACCTTAAAACCTCGCGGTTTTTGACAACGGGGATTTCATGCATCTAATTCGTACGCAGACGAGCATGTTTATTTATCTTTTCCACAAACTAATCCTATGTGGTTTCATCCAAAGTAATTCTCAACCACAAACAGGTATTTTTCAACCACAATCAATCATTCATGATTTTCACCAAATTTAACATTAACCAATAATCTAAACAATATCGCAACCAATATATTTCGTCCGTGGTCTGTGGACGAGGGGAGTATATATATATATATATATATATATATATATGTGTGTGTGTGTGTGTGTGTGTGTGTGTGTGTGTGTGTGTGTATTCGTGTATAAATATATTTCGATTTCACTTCAATATCCTTTCAATTATTTCAACGCACATATAATTTTTACAACACATATATAACTTATACATCGAACGTACAACTTATACAACGCTTATACATGAGGTGTACAACGCTTATATAACTCATACATTGACTATATAATTTATACATCGTCGTTTTCTATATCGTTCATAATTTAGAAATCTCATATTGGGTTCCACTCCACCAAAAATAGCAGAAGGCTTAGAAAAATATGCGGTCTCTTCTAGAATGTAGAAGACGTCCGCACGAGTCCACTGTCTCTTGTTTCACTGGAATTCGACCACATAGCAAAACGATATGATTTTTAGAAGTTTGTAATGGTTTTAAAGTGTTAAAACAATTTTAAATTAACAAAGCCGATTACCTCAGCAAATTGATCGAAACTAGGTTTCGATTTAACTTCAAATCCGTGAAGTAGGAAGAGGATCGGGCTATGCAGCGTCGAAGGGGGAAGAGTAGCGCTCAGGCGCGTGGGGGAGTGGGCCCACTCGGTGGCTCCAGGTGCTGCCGGCGGCGGTTGAAAGGCTCCGACTTTGGAGGCTTGTATCTCACGATTTACTTGACGAGAGGGGGTGCAACAACCATGGATTTGAAGAGGAGGCTCGGCTCTATGAAAAACTCCAAAAGGCCATGGTGTTTTGGTGTGTGATCGGAGAGAAAAGGAGGAGAGAAGGGAGGGAAGTGTTATCGTCGTTCTTGACTGGAGCGGATCGGGGAGAGAGAGAAGTCTGTGGCCAATAGGATTTTATTTATTTATTTATATATTTTCAAAAACCTAAAATACCCCTTTTCACATACTAGCTCCAATCCAAACTCAATGACTGTCGTCCCTAGCTAAATACCCCTATTCCGAACACAATGGGATATGTTTCGTAGGCCCATTCGACTGTTTCAGTCAGTTTTTCTTCAAATTAAAATATAAAACATTTAATATTTAATTTGAACGTACATTTCAATTTGTCGGGGCCACATATTGATTCCAAAAATTCCCGAAAAATAAATCTAGCTATGTTTTGACGATACGGTCCCAACAAAACTAGTTTCGTCGAATTCTGAGACTGTTTGAAAAATGGCCCTTTTCTGGTCGATCCAATTTAATAGAAATCAACCAAACACATTTTCCTTTACCACGCTCACATACTAACTTCAAAAATTATGAAATTTGAAACCTAGCAATAATTTGACATCCTGGATCCAACAAAAGTGGTTTCGTCGAATTCTGAGGTCGTTTGCAAAATGGCCATTTTCACGGGCTATATAAACTCTATAGCGACCTTTCTGAAAATTCATTTGGCCATAACTTTTGATTCCCACTATGAAACTTCGATTTTTCAGATTCGTTAGAAAGATATTCATAAACAGATTTAAATATTTTTGGTTTCACTAAAATCCGTTTTATTTTGCACCCGGGACAGTCAGTCAAAGTTTGAATTCAAATTTTGAAACTGCCGTGCCATTTCAGGCCCTGTTTATAATTAGAAATAATTATATTTATTTTCAAACATCGATTCAAACACACGTTTTGTCACTATTATTTAAAATAATTTGTTTTAAATATTTAAAATTCACTAAAATAGCCAAATTAAAATTTTTAGATTGGCTCAGATTTTCCGGGTTGTTACACAATTTATCATAATTTACTTATTAATTTAGTTCTCTTAACTAAGGTTTACTAGTAAGTTTCCCTTTTCCTTCATATAACTTATGTTATCCTCATTTATGGATTTATTCTTATTCTCGCTAATTACTTAATCTTCAATTAAGTACAACTTTATTACATAAGTTATTTCATTTTTCTCTATCGTTCATTATAACTTAACTTATTCCATAAGTTATTATTCCCACTTGTCCCTAGGACAAGTTTACCTATTATCTTTCATTTTCTTGAGTTTATTCATAATAGGTTATTATCATTCCCCATTAGTTCCCTTTTCCTTGCAGTTATAATTATCTTTCATTCAATTTCATTTATTTCCATTTATTACAATTAATGGTATTCGTCGGTCCTTCCATTTACATATTTTCATATATGTGCATATATATGTACTAGACCTATCACATTAAGTCTACACTTGTGGATGCTGGATTTGCCGGGCGGGTCCGGGCAGTCTTCTACCACAAATTGACTTAACCTTGTGTCTTAGCACAACTACTTGTTTCATTTATACGCACTAGGCCTCTCACATTAGATTCACCACTTGTGGTTGCTGGATATGTCGGTCGGGTTCAGGCAGACTTCTACCATAAGTACAATCTAACCTCATGCCTAGGCGCGGTTCAGTTTTACGCATATTCATCTATACTCCATTATTTATGTTCATATCAAATTGCGCCTTCAATTTAAAGTCTTAAAGCATAATACATGTTTATTCCCCAATTCAAGTTTATGCTTATAATTCTACCAATAAGTTATTTATATGCATAATTTCCAATTCACATTCATAATTCCAATTCAATTTATATGCATAATTTCCACCATAGTTATGCCATTAACCCCATCATAATTTATGCCTCCAAATTTCTCAATATGAGTCGCATGTCTTTCTACATTTAATTAATAATATGTAGGTCTGAAATAGTGCATCTTTTACCCAGTGTCTCAATTATCCTAATTTATAGGTTCATAAAATGGATCTATACAACAGTATTCATCTTAAACATTCAAATAAGTGTACATCTCAACTGATTGAACATAATTTTCATTTTAGCGCAATTATCCATTACATCAATTAACTTTTTCAGTACATTCATTATAAATATCCATGGGGAATGATTAAACGATAAACATACTATTATTCACAAGAGATAATTTAAACCCACTCACCTTTAAGCTTTCCCCAAATTTTGGATCTGATCCGTTCTATCATCCCTGGTTTTCCTTTTCCCTTTAATTTGTTTCACGACCTAACGACCATGCATTTATTGTTTCATGAAAAGAGAAGGGAAAGAGAAATAATTTAAATAGATTGGTTCTTAGAGGTTTTCCTTGCTTTCATGATTCAATAATCTTTTTATTAACGTTGATTCCCTCTTCCAGATCTGAGTTCATAATCCTCCTAGGCTAACATTTTAATTTCAGAATAGATTTGAGAATAGAGAGAGGGAGCCATGACAGAGCTTCAGCGTAGCCGACGAATTGTGATGTTTAGGGTTAGATCCAAGGTCTTATTTATAGGTGCTCAAGACCTTATCGTACACGCAGCGCTGAGTCAGCATTGAACCCAGTTAAGAAAATAGTCCAGGTTCATAGATGAATCTAGCCAAATCTTATCGTACGCGCAGTGCTGAGTCAGCATTGGGTCCCACAAGCTGTTTTGGCGCAGAAATTTGAATTTTGAATGTTTCAATTGTTTTGTTATAGAAATTTGATTTTCGAATTTTTGAATTTCTAGAATTTATTTAATTGTTTTATTCACATGAAATATTCTTATATGTATACAATTCCTCTAACGACCATTTTACGCGTATATATATACACACAACTTTCATTTTATTTTCAAAATTCAAACGATGTTACATCGTTATTTGATTCTTGCCATATTTCATTGATTGTTGCCTTATCTTGAATTTTATCTTTCGTATACATATATTTCTGCATATATATACATATATATACATATATATATATATACATATATTTTCTTTTTTTCGTTATATGTATGTTCTTATCCTTTCAATTTTGAACTTGTACACGTACATATATTTGCATGTTCAGTTGGCCCTCTCTAAAACAAAGATGAAAATTATGCTGCCGTCGGTGTTCGAACCCCTGACCTCTATGTTACAAATCCAATGCCTTAACCAACTAAGCTATGAAATCTTTGTTAATAAGTCTTAGAACAATGATAATTATTGCTCTCTCCTTACTTCTCTTTTTCATGTTAGTTACAATTAAACCATTACATGAATCTTTTTCTTTTAATGTAAATGCATTATGTTTGCAAATCAGTGCATGCAACATATTTACATTGCATGTAACCAGTCCTTTCTTTCTTTCAATGCATGCATTACATTTTTTTCAGTGCATGAATTTGTTACTTGTAATCCTTATTTTATTCTTTATTTTATATTTTAATTTGTTTGTGTATATATATTTCTCTTGTGCGTATATAAACTTCTAGGCTTAATAACTTCTTCATATGATGTACGTTATATGCAAACCAGGTGTCTATCTTGGCTAGAATTCCAAGACGGACGCAATGGTGCAGTCCATATTACTTAATTCTCATTATTTAATTAAGTTATTCTTGTTTTATTATCTTAAAAATATGGGATGTTACAAGTTGTTACATTAAATCCATCATTTGATGCGAAATTACTCTTTGTTGTTCTATTTGAGTTTGAAAGAACTCATCCGAAGAGGATGAAGATGATGTGGAATAACACCATAACTTTTTTATTTATTCATTTCAGATTGGTTTGTTTGTAGATAATAATGAAGAAGAAACATGGCTTCATCTTTATTTATAATAAATTTTCATTTAATGATACTGAGAAATGGGTCATTACAGTTATACATTGTATTCATGTTAGTTTGTCTTACACGTACCATTGATGTTAACAACACAAAACTGTTTACTACTGTAGCCATGTTAAACTGAGAAATGGGTCAGCACAACTATACAGTGTACCCACGTTAGGTTGTCTTACACATACCGATGATGTTGACAACATGAAACTGTTTACAATCGTGGCCATGTTACACCGAGAAATGGGTCAGCATAGCTATACACTGTACCCACTTTAGGTTTTCTTACATGTAGCGTTGACGTTGACAACAAAAACTTTTAATTACTATAGCCATGTGATACCGAGAAATGAGTCAGTATACTATACACTGTAACCACGTTAGGTTGTCTAACATGTACCGTTGATGTTGACAACATTAAACTGTATAGCCATGTTATACGAGAAATGGATTATAATAAGCAAAATGATTCATAGTACAGTGCTAGTACATCAAACTATTGATGTCGATAACATGAAAGAACCACATTCGTAGTACATTGATAATAACAAGTAGAACGATAAGAGTATAACACAAATAAACTAATCGCTACGTTGAAGCTGAAGTTTTCTAAAGCATTCCTAAGATGCCTTATTTCCTACTCCAACTCGCTTGCATATCCTATGCCTCGTGTATACAAACGACCATCGACCCATTCAGAATACTCGCAACCATTCGACCAAAATGGACAGAGCTGGATTCTACGACCAATATTTTCTCCATCCGCCCTAACCACAACCTCCACCGCACACCCACGGTGGAAACATATAGGATATGAGTCAACTTATTGATCATATGGAGGTTAAACAAGTGCAGCTCGGTTCAACTCTTGTTCGTATAATGGTTGACCAACTGAAAAATGTTCTGTCGGATGATGATTTGGAGGATATGCAAATGAAACCTAATCAACCTCTTGTTTGTATGGAGGATCTACACATTCTTGAAGTTCTAGTTGGTCAAGATTAGGGTACTCATGAGAAACTTCTTCATAGTGCCATTATGATACTCGATAAGCCAATCATGATTGGTTTGTGGGGTATCAGATAGTCTGACTACTGGCCACCAGTTAGAATCAACAGATGACAACAATGACGACATTATTGTTGGTTTGAAGAGTCATTAAGGAATTAAGAGATTAACAGATTATAGAATTGTGCAGAATAAATATTTTTTTCTAGGTTATATTTATATACGTTCAAATGTTCATTGAGGAGAAAAATGTAATAATAGAAATGACCACACACTACACGCTATTAAGTTTACGAAAAGACTACACACTGCACAAAAGTAATGACTCAATTTTGAGAATAGTTAAGATTCGGTGTTGACTGTTGACATTACTTTGAAATGATAGAACACAGCATGGTAGTAAAATAAATTGAAATACCTTAATAGTAAAGATTAGCAATTGACTAAAGGACGACCCTAGTTGTCTAACTCCTATAGTATGGTAGCCATTATGTTCTGGAATCCAATTTTAATTTAGATTACTTGCAAGCGCATTAATGATTATCTAGATTAACAAAGATTATAAGAAACGTTTATATTTAGTTTATTCGAGCTCATTGTGTAGCGGCAGTTCATAAATTACCAGTTCGAACTTCAAACGAATATATTGAATCCAATATATATCGGAATTCAATGTTACAAGAATCTGTCGAATCTGTTATAAATAGGTATCGGTATAAAAGAGAAAAATATGTATTTCATCTTTTTGATCGTGAGTTACGTCAAAATACATTTTTTTTAATTATGGTATGTTTGGCCATTAAACTTAACCTAATATTATATATGAAGAGAATAATAAGAATAAGAAAACAAATCAAACAAGAAACCCAACAAACATGAATTATGAACACCACGAACAAAACAAACACAAAGTTAAAACAGGGAATACGAAGTACAATAAATCCAATACATCATTCTAGCAACGCATTGAATCAGTCTGTTATGATACGAAGTAGGGTGCTATTTTTTTGTTCTAAACGATTGATTTTTGTTCTACCAGTTTCCTCACTTCGGCTTTCAACGTATGAACTTTACCTTGCATCTCACGGGTATACTGAACTCCTCTTAGGAAAATCTCACCGTCAACTCACTCTACAAATTCACGGCTAGGTACACCATTTAAATTCCAGCGATGACCTTGGTACTTCAGACAACCGTAATAGTGATGGCCAACATTTCATTTACTTGTAGCCATAAGTTTCAAACACATATATCCATAATGACATTTAGCCCACTAAGGATGACCGAATTTGTAGTCATTACCTACCCGTTGACCTGTCTAATGGTAAGACGCTTCTACCCACCCATTGCCTCCCAAATTAAATTCACCAATAGGGGGATCCTTCGTATGAATCATATCAAACTGAGTTTCAGGAACAATTTCAGATTCGACTCCCAATTGTTCAGCATGCTTTACAAATAGATCGTCGGCTATTCCCAATTATCCATGTTTATCCATCATGTAAATTAGAATATTTGTTGAAATATTAAATCGCATATGAGTTTACAACGTGCTATCGTTTTAAATTGAAATGTTGACCTAGTCAATGTTTGTAGTTGAAAGATTCGGTGTTGATAGTACGTTGAACTGATAGAACATTGCACAATAGTACATTGAAATGACAATACGTTAATAATAATGATGTTCTGGAATTTATTTAGGGTGCGTTTTTTAGAGGTCCCTATTAGGTTTCAAAATATAAAAAAAACCCGGTCATAAACTTATTGTAAATTAGGTCCCTATTTTTCAAAAACATATAAAAACATACAAAAAAATATAAAAAAATCATGTAAATTCGTAATTAATTAAATCAAATAATCGTGAAAAAAATCAGATCAAAAAAACATCAAAAACAACGTCGAAATCACGAAATACAGAAAATCAACGAAATGCAGTAAATTGCATCAAAACATGCATATAAGTCGATTAGTTGCATACATGTATGCATTTATTTCAAATCTGCGTCAAAACTGCAGTATAAATGCATACATGTATGCACATATTGTTAAAACATGCATCTGCCGATGCATTTGTTTAAAAACTGCATACCTGCGTGCAACTTATTCACGTTTGCATGTATTTTGACATATATGCACACATGTATGCAGTTATATAGAAAAACTGCATACATGTATGCAATTTTTCAAACAGGCGTGCATAAATATATGCATGTGTATTCGAATAGTTGCATAAATGTATGCAACTATTCGTAAAAGTTGCATACATTGATGCAACTTTTTTTTTTAATTTCTGTGGACTTCCGGGAATGTTTACAGATTTTAGAAATTTTTTTTTTTTTTTTTTTAAGTGATAGCGCCTGAAAATTTGGACAGAAAACGAAAGAGGCGGAGGTATGGAAAGTGGCAGGCGGAAGATTCCAGGCGGCAGCTAAAACAGGGGGCGGGTTTACAGAGAAAACATTAATTACAGGGATGTATTGTGAATTTAAAACTTGCAAAATAGTTGCATACATGTATGCAACTTTTGCCAATAGTTGCATACATGTATGCAAGTATTTCTGAAGCTGTTTTAGTTGAAAATGCATGCAGAAACCTGCATACATGTGTGCAACTATTTGAAATACTTGCACACATGTATGCAAGTATTTACATGTGAAAATAAAATGTGTGCAGAAACTTGCATACATGTATGCAACTATTTGAAATACTTGCACACATGTATGCAAGTATTGCATGTAAAAATATAACAGAGAAATACTTGCACAGATGAATGCAAGTATTCCAAATATGTGCATGATTTGATGCAAATTACTGCATTTTTCGTTGTTTTCTGTATTTTTTCGATTTTGATGCTTGTTTTGATTTTATTATGATCTGAATTTTTGGGCGAGTACATGTTTTATTTAAATACGAATTTACGTGATTTTTTTATATTTTTTTAATATTTTTTTTATGAATTTTCGAAAAACAGGGACTAAATTTACAATAAGTTTATGACCGGATGTGAGCCTAATTAAGTTTCGTTTTAGGGATGTGTGCCTAATATTCACATTTATTTAAATTTATATTTTTTGCAGTGCGCTAATGATTACCTAGGTTAACGAATATTATAAGAAATATTTATATTTAGTTTATTCGAGCTCATTGCGTAGTGGTAGTTCGTAAATTACCCGTTTCAACTTCAAATGAATATATTGAATCCAATATATATCAGAATTATGTGTTATAAGAATCTATCAAATCTGTTATAAAAAGGTATCGGTATAAAAGAGAAAAATCCATATTTCATCATTTCGATCGTGAGTTATACCAAAATATTTTTTAAAAACAAATTGTGGTATGTTTGATCGTTAAACTAAACCTAATAATATATAAGAAAAGAGATCAAGAAAATACATCAAACATGTACCACAACATATAAAATATTCATAATAAATCAATACATCAAACTAGTAATACAACAAACATCGTTCATTACAACACGAAAAAAATGCAAATAACATAACCAATTGAAATCATTAATGTGGTAAAGAAGAACAATAGCACACCATACTAGTAAAGTAGTACAGAAATACAAAAGCACACCATATAGCTTAATCTGAGCCATAGCGCGTAAGCCAACTATAACTATGTTCATAAGATTCTTGATCGGTAAATTCCGTTCCATATTCTGATAGATATCGCGAATCAAATGTTACACAATTTTCTTTTAAAACATCCTCATCTTTTAAAAGCTCGATAATCTCGCAGTATCAATAACAAGCATCTGAAAAAGCGCTGTGTTTTGTGATCTAACTGAGACCTAGCCGTCAGACAGTCGGGATGGTTGTTTAAGCTTCTTTAATTGTGTTCCAAAACATTTCATGGCTTAAACTCCCTCCATTTTGTAGCATAATATCACATCTTTGATCAAAGCCAATATGATCTTCCACGAGTATAAGTAACTCAAGAGAATTCCGGTTAATGGCGAACATCTTCCCATGTCAGTTTAAGTTTAATGTTTGGAATAATAAGGAAACTAATGGTAAGCAGTGATGCACAAATAGCTACAATAAAGGGAGATCTAGATGTATTGATAACCATCATCAAGTACATAAGCAAGACTAACACTTATACTACTAATAGAGCAGAAACATGATCACTATCAACAACATAATATCAGTAGAACAATATGTAATAAAAGCCAAACTAGCAGAAAGATGATACAAACGACGCTAAGTGTACAAAGGCTAAACATCAAAATCAACAACCACATGACTTATTGGCCATAGTCAAACCACTAATCATCGAAGCCAATATCATCGAGACCTGCTATGTCCTCATCAACGATAGTATGAGCCCTAGGATGATAACGCTTCTCATCAGCGGTGGTAAGCTCATTAATACTTATTATCAAATCATCAATGCTACGTCGATGCGCATCGTACATAACATTTCTCAGCCCTAGCTGCATCTGTAATAAATCCTCATATGGAATTGTAACCAGATCAAGGTACCGAGTAACTAGTATGCGAGGAATATCAACATAAGTATCCCCACCTGAAAATGTAGGAATAGCCGCTGTCCAGCCATAGTTTACTTCCAGTGGAGGAGATGGAGGTGGGTATAAGTGAGTGAAAAAAGTGAGGTATGTCTGGGAAGGAGGGACAATACCATGTCTAATAGTTAAAAGACCAATCAAATCAACTAATGCAGCACGTACGATAGGAGCCGTATGTGGTGGAGTAAAATTCTATGCCAAAATGCTGAGTAGTTCAAACCGAGAATGACGAAATAATTAGATGGCCACCACTCATGTACTCGAGCCGCTTTCAAATGGGATGCTTTATACACCACTAATAAAGGTGTATCAGAATGTGGATCATCAGGCATAAAATCACCTAATAATATTTGCCTCCAATAGCATTCTCTAAGGAACCAGTAACATCCACTAGTAGGAGGAGAAAAGACTAAAGGAAAACGTTTGGTCGAAAGCGAAGCAGAGTGAACCACACCGTCATATGTCAAATACGGTGAACCCTCATATGGATGCCAAATGATACTCTCCTATATGGTGCGTAACTCGGTTTGATTACGAGCCACAACGAATACGTGACGGGTCTGACCTCCTTGATTCTCATGAGCGCACGTGCTTATTAGAGGAAAGAATAGAGATAATGCTGAATCGGCTGTCTGATATGTCATATTATGAAAGTACTTATAGTACCAATACGGTATAATCTTCCAAAAATCAGTGATCGACGTAGACCTCTGTCTAACAATGCACTGATGGTTTAAAGAGTGATACAAATATGCTAGAACAGGTGTCTTCCAATCATATACAACAGGTCTCTCAAACATAAAATATGCGATCACTATCACATGTCTAGCCAGCAATGTGTGCGATGGGTTTGAAAAAAATAGATTTCCCATCTAGTATAGAATGAATAGCCTTAATATATCCAAAAGGTGGTTTTCTCTGCTGGGAACATTAATTAAATAGAGGATTGTTTGTTTAGTATAACCAACCCACAACTGTAATGCATTAGTCAACCCATTTTGAAAGTCAAAATGAGATAGTAGATAATATTAGATGTCAAGGCGGTGAAAATCTTCATCGTAAGGTAATTACTGACCCAATCCAACCGAAAGCCCACTAAGCACAAAGAGATCTAAAGGAGTAATGCCTAACTCTCTAAACCCAAAATGAAAAGTGTAAGTGGTCTTCTACCAAAAGAGGCTAACGCACCAACTAGTTGAACATTTAACTTTAATATGTTTGTTATACCTAATAAATTAGTTCACACTTAAATGAAGCATTTTAAAGTATGAAATAAGTTGATGATAGTTAAATGAAAATGTACTTATGAAATCACCAAGACCCGATTCACTAGAAAAGTGTGTATAGTGCCTCATGTATCATAATTACAAATCAAGGCATATAAAAGAATAATGTTTGGCCAAGAGTTATGCATTCTATCTCGCTGGGCCAATTTAAAATTAGGTCGACATATAAGTTTCTAATCCATATAAGCCTACCGTAATTTGTAAACAAAAAGTAATTGTGCAACATACAGATTTTTTCATACTCTTTGGGTAAACTAATTACACTTCTGTCCAACCCAAATTGCACGAACAACAGACAGTTAGGAGAAAGGAAATATAGGGAGAGAGAAAGAAAGAAATATTGGAATAGAAGAAGAAGACGTCAGAGTCTCACATCGCAGCGGAACAAATATAATATGGAAATAAATCTTTATAATAACTTGTATAAAATGCTTACATTTATCAGAGTATAGCAGACAATCAATACAACTGAATAGTTATAATGACCTTTCCTCATGTACAACACACAACAGATTAAATACTAGTAGGTCTGTACTCCTCCATCGTGTCTTCTGAAGTCCATAGCATCCTAACCAGAACCTGTAAAACTTGGTCTGACCCGAGCATTACAAATGCCACGGATCAGTCTGGTGAACCAGTGTCAATAAACTCACTAAGTTTAAATAGCATCGAACTAGCTTAACTTTAGAAAATTCTTCGAAAGAAAAGGATAATTATAAGACCAATCCACAAATAAACATGGACCGTTTTTACCTTACGATACCCCGAAACATTTTCATACTCTAAAATCCAATGATATTATAATAGTGTCTATCCAATCAAAAATAAATAATCATCTAGCAGAACGCTTGCATCTCACGCTCTACATATTAGTATATAATCAAAACCCGCATGGCACTTATTGGAGAATGAATTCCAACTATGACAAGATATGATACCACCTTCCAAAAGTGTCCCTCTAGAGAGCAATACACTAGAGTTCAACAAGAACATCTTGCAACCCGGCCACACATGACTAACCACTCATTATCACTTGAGCGTATGTCATCCTATGGTTTTATGTGCCCACCGTACTTCCCTGGAGATATAGAATATAATTTTCTCTAGATGGTGACAATACAACCTAATGGGAATGACTCACTTAGCCATGTTGCCTAACCGATTTTTGTCATTTCTTGGTTGATGAGGCTTGAGGTCATGATTTACGTTTTAGGGACATCACATTAAACTTTGAATTCTACATCGTCAGATCCGCCAAATCACTAATTAACGTCCACAAATATACTTTGGGTGTTAAGCTAAGAGAAGGTGTATTCTTCGCCACTAGACTTGGTATATTTGTAAAAATCAATGTACGTGACTCTTAAGAAACACTATGTCAGACATTCTTCCATACAAGACATCTAGGAACTGGATGAACCAAAGGAACTCTCCTACTGCATCCTATATAGGAATCACCTTAAGGATCAGTAGCGAGTTGTCCTTGCAATTCGTAGATTTCAATCACGATAGAATCACTGTTAAAATATCTCTAGGGTTTAGCTAAAGAAATTCAACAAGTAGTTCTTCGCTCATGAAAATTTACGGTCTTCAAATGCTCCATCTCGACCATCTTATGAAATCTTCCACATTTACGTGTTTCTTGGTCGGAATGGTTTTATAATATAAATTCGATCTCGGTATTTCCACACCAAAAATCGATAATAAACCAGATTTTTGACTTTCAGTTATTCAACTATCAAACAAACAAACATTCAACCATCAGAATAAATGGGATTCACTGGTTCGATTCATAGCTTCACTTGGCCTCTTTAATCAAACTACTCATTGCCGAACTTCAAAATCTTCCAATATTTGAAACATAACCTTTTACTTCATATTTAAAAATAAGGGTACTCTCAATCGTTTCATTTCCAATATCTAAAAAATATATCATATCACATCAAATCTTTGATTCATAATTATCATATGTAAAATGTTTGCTATATCCATTATTCATTTTCGAAAACTAGGAACAAAGCTCCTTTTTATAAATATATACGCTTATTAATAAAGTTATTTCAACTTATCATTCATAAAAACAATGTTATGGATTCCGTTTCAATATTGTTTCCTTTACATATTCATTAATATTCAATTTGCTAATATCATAGACTTTCATTTGATAATCTCTTAAAAACTCCGATTCACAACGCTTTTCTATATAGTTCACTTATATATGAATTTCTATTTATAACTTCACTTTCAGGAAAACGGTACTATTTTCATTACTTAGAAAATAGTGATATATGCTTAACTGAGAGGTATCAGTATAGTCACACTTCATACTTATGTCAAACAATGTTAAATTATAAATTGTTTAATTTAAAATCTAATAATTCCAATTTCATTTAAAAATCTTGCAAATAAGTTGCAATTCTCTTTATGGAAATAATAAGCCATTTTCAATATCTTCTAACATTACAAACTTACCATCCCTTGATAAAAGCAAAATCGTTCAAGTTGAGGTATTCTAATTACCTCTCAGACCTTGATCGACAACGATCTTATTTTGAGATAGATAATAGTTCGTAATTCTAAAACCGATTCTACTTTGAAATCTCAAAATCTCTTATAAATAATATATGGTTTAATAAACCATTTCCTTCTATTGAGAAGATAATTTATAGTTTATAAACTAATATTTACCTTTAGGAACATTTAAACAATTTCTTTCTACTTGTTGGATTTATTATAAATCCATTTAAAATTCCCTTCCTTTACCTGATCAATTTAAGGTTTTATCACCTAATTAATTTTCTTCTCAAATGATTTCAATTAACGGAAAATCATTTCAATTATTATTAAATAATAATTAATTACAATATTAATTGAAGTAAAATAGTTTACTTCATCATTAACCAATATAGAAGTTGTCAACTTCTCTATTAACTAAAGATGGATTAGTTAATCCTTTTTAAAGATGTTTAAAATAATCATTAACTTTATTAACTACTCAAAATTCGCTTTTAAATACGTAAATTGAAAGATTAATTTATTTTTAAGAAATACATTAAGTTTAAACATTCATTTGTTTAAAACTATATTCATTAATTTAACTGAGCCAATTAGTCTAACGACTAATCTCAAACTAGACAGTTGACATTGTCAACTTAAAACATTGGTTATTTTATTAATGATTTCGACTAACCCTTTCCACTTAAATTAATTAATACTTAATTAATTTAATAATATCATACTTAACTGTTTCATAAAAAAGTTATCACAGACAATTAACGCTTAGGCAAATTTCTGACTAACTGCTTGTAAATATAATTTAACACATACGAATTTTACAATATAAAATATTTATAATTACTTTTATAAAATTCAATCATAAATATTTATTATTCACAAAAGTCTATTTTATATAACTTATAAAAATATAATTGAATACTTACTTCAGTTATAAAATAAATTTTTATAACTTAAACAACGTTGATTCGCCTGACGGCAAATGACGTCTTAGAAAGACAAAAATCTGAAAACATTTCAGACTTGATCTAAAACCAATTCCAGTAATTTCTTATATTATATATGGTTTAAAAGGCCAACTAAAATACCAAACTGTGACGTAAAGGTTTATTTCATCCAATTTCTATTCAACCAAATATAGTCAACGTATAAGATAAACATTACCAACATAAGTGAGAAATCCTGTTGGATCCCTCCAACCTATTTTTTCCACCATCCAAATAGGTTACCTCGAATAAAATCATCCATTAAATATAATAATATATTTATCATTGTCCATCATGATATACAGAAAAAATAGTTCAACGGATAATTTCAACAATTAACCAATAACTACAACCCAAGCATCCAACTATTAATTTAATACATTGATACTATTATAAACGTAACCAACAAGGTAAGTTACCTCAATTGTAAATGAACGTTGAAATAATGATTGGGTTTCAATTAAATTAAACGAACGTTTAATTTAATAAATTCAATCAATACATATAAATATATCCAGTAATCATCCAACGATAAACAACCATCACACATAAATATTAAACCCAACTTATAAAATATAAGTGGGACAAACTAAGAGAGTTATGCTCATAGGGTTTCCGTTTGTCGCTAAATGATTCGGTGTTCAGTTAAATTAAGTGGCGTTCAATTTAACAAAAATTTCTAGCCATCTCTAGTTTTTTCCAAATTGTTCCAAAATGCAGTGTTCGGAACCACGATCCCATTGCAACTTGTTCGGTCCAAATCTGATAGGATATGCGTGAATTATGAATATTATAATTATACGATTAAATTAAATAAACTATTTATTTAATTGTAATTAAATGACCATTTTATTATTTATGATTAAGGATAAGTAGGCCAATTTACTCTTTGAATAAAGAATACAACCCGATTTAACACCTTCTTTCACGAAGCATGTTCCCACTACAGAATCCGTCACGCACGAAGAAAAATTATCAGAGTCGTGCCTCCTTGTCAGACCGGACCCTCATCAGATCACCCCAAAACCAGTGCCTTATCGTCGCCACCCTCCGCCTGAAACAGCTCATGATTCAAGGGGTTCCCCTTCCAGAAAATCCCGCAAACAACCATGGTTTCGAACGTGATTTCTGGCGGCTACGATCCCCTCAAATAGATCATGATTGTTCAACAAGGAGATCTCGTCGAGCTGAGGAGTTTTGAAGTTGATAAGTTTTCGATTTGAATTGAGTATCGAGATAAATTTAGGGGAAGTCACGTTGATTTTTTGGCCATTCAGAATACAAGAGGCGACGACTCGAAATTCTTACGCAAATTGAAAGATTAGGGTTTGACCGTAAACCATGGGTGGGTATTTATAATTAAATATTATTATTATTTAGTTATACACGATTACACTACAAGCTTCACGCAAAAACTACCTCATACAACCTCCAATTGAGGTGAAACTTGAAATCCTAGTATAATAAAATATTTCGGATACAATGTAACATGTTTCGTCGAATTCTGAGGTCATTTGTAAATGTTCCTTTATAAATTCACAACGTCAATCAATACACATTAAGTTGCGCATGATCACGTATTAATTCCAAAAATCTCGACATTTGAAATCTTACAATAACTAATCACTACGCATTTAATAAAATTAGTTTCATTGAATTTTGAGGTCGTTTGAAAACTGGTTTTCTTAAGTTTCATATTAAATCGATAAAACAATTAAATAAAAATCTGGACGTTTATCGTTCCCAAGATCAAACGGTAAATCCGATCGATATGAAAATCGAAATCCTATAATAACTTACTAATACAGATCCAATGGCATAAGTTTCATCGCATTTCGAGACTATTCACCTGGAACAATATTTTACATGTAATATAACGCTATTTTGGACACCAAAATACATGGTCATCAAAAAGAACGAATTATACATATCCTGACTCTAGACGTCAATACAAATTCAATGGAACTAGTTTCGCATCTTAATTCGATCGTTAGCTTGAGCTATAAATAAATTCCTCCTAATCAAATTAAAATTATTTAATTAAACACTGCACAAAATAGTTATGCGTTTATGGCTACCGAAGTCACACACGATACTGACCGCCATGAAATTTATTTTCATATAATAGTTTAACATTACAGATCCAATGAAACTGATTTAGTTGAAATCCATGACTGTTTCAAAATTGGCTATTTTCAACTGGATTAAATTAATATAAAACTGTCGTTTATGCCAAATCAACATTAAACTAAATATTTTAAAACTCTATTCATTTCCATTATATTCCAATAGCATATATAACAATCTGTTCTGATTGGTTCTAGTAACGCTGATGAATCAATATTGTATGATATCGGTCATCATGTACGTCAGTCATTACTATTAGGTGTTCTGTCCCTTATGGTTGCAGTAGTGTGGTTTGCAGCATCAACCGAAGGTTTTGATTCTATTGATCCGCCTAGGGAATCAGTAATAAAGATGAGATCTATTCAGGAAATCATTCCAGTTAAATTCCAGTTAACACGATTTTTAATTTATTAAAAATCTATTTACTTAATTCAATAAAACGTTATGGTTTATAAACCATTCATAGCGACTATTTGAAAATTTGATTTGGACATAACTCAAAATTTACAATATGAAAACTCGATTTTTCTCTTTTATTAGAAAATTATAATCAAGTAGATTAGGACGATTCTTGCTTCGAAGAATCCCGACTTAAAATGGATTGTGTATATTCAATTAAAGTTCAAAACGTAATATTACGAACTACTGCGACGCTATGAGCTTGTTTTTAATTTAATATAAATTTACGTATAACTTTGTTAAATAAATAAATAAAAATCCTTTCATATTTCCAAATCAACATTTAAAGCCAATTAAATGTTTAAACAAAATAGTTAAAAGATTTGGGTTGTTACATTTCTTCCCCCTTAAAAGAATTTCGTCCCTGAAATTACTAAGGTAGGAAAAATGCTTCAAACCCAATTAACTTTTCAAAAATATATTTAGTTTTAAATCGAAAACCAATTCATTATGGTTAACAACAATCTTCAAAAAAATTCGAACACTTTAAATTTTCGAAAAATATTGGCGGAGTTTCCCCTGTATGGAGGGACTTCTGCAATACTGCAGGAACAATAAATATGTATATATCGACCTACATGGTCGAAAAACCAAAATTTATATTTTTGCATAAGCATACCTTATACGAGCGTTACTGAGCATACTTACTCAACTTACATGCAAATTACTTAACCAAAACCAATCCACAAAGCCTCGGGTACCTATACATAGCTTCATTTACCATGTAAGTGACAATTCATGAAATTTGAAATAATATTTCATTGACCATCTGTGTAGCAAAGTCCATCCCGAGCTATAATGTTGCTCATCCCAAGCAAATAGCCAAATATTAGCAAATGAAAATCATCAACATCAAATCATAACATGAAATCATTGAATAATGTGCACGTGCACATTTCTTATGATTTCTTTTATGAGTTGGGATTGATGATTTTGACTCGATCGGGATGATCGTACATTTGCAAAGTGCATATGGATTTCTAATCCGTCATATTTTGAAATTTAAATGTTTTAGAGCTAGGTACTCCTTTTGTGATGGTCCACCCTGCACCAGCCGACATTTCCCCTGAAATGTGCTGTGCCGATGTCCAACCAACATGGGACGGTCGTCAAAGCAAAAGAAAGAAGATGATGAATCACCAGAGAACCTGTATTATATCTCTTAGCGCATGGAATAAAATATAATAATAACATAACTTGACATAAAACAGGCAAGACAGTGCATAAGCTGAAAACTAAACCATCATAGCAGCGGAAATTCAAAATACAGCTTATGATCCAAACCGTCTTTATTACAATGTTTAAAACTATCACTAAAATAAAATAGAAAGGTACACTACTAATGCCCAAAGTAGTGACCAAAAGCAACACAGGTAGAATATATGAGAGTTATACGTGTAAGCCTCCTGCTCGTCTCCAGAAAGCTACTCATGCATAACCAGCTAGCATGTCTCTTGTCTGCTTGTTTAGGAGCACCCAGAGTAATAAGAAGAGATATAAAACTCTGGGTTAGACGAAAGTCTTGTATGAGCGATAAGTAGCAAATCAAAACAATAACAGGTATAATCTAATCATACCTGAACCTGGACCTGCAACCAAAGAGTTAGCACAACAAGATGTATAGTACTCTAAGGTAACACTAACATAAAGTGTAAATGGGGGTGTGGGTCATGGTGATAGCAAACATAGCAATCATCCTCACATCTCTCACTCAGTGCGTAAAGCATACGATATCCATCATCGATCACCCAACCCTTTGCTACGACTACTTTGCTCCATGGAGTCACAATGACCCCATTGCACTGATCCATAGCTACTAATCCGTCTCTCAGTGGTGAACCAAAGTTATGGATATCGATAACCCCTTTGCACACGTCCCATAGCAAAGTCCAACTATGAAGTTAACTTATTGGTTTCAATATGGACCCTGAGTTCTAACTTCCTATTTGGACTACATTTGCATCTTGGGTTTTGGTCACTTCTCGTTCGTGGTTCTTCAGTTCGGCTCGTGGTCCTCAAAGTACGGCTCATGGTTCTCCTTGCACCGGCTTGCGGTTCACCCCTCCTAGCACTGCCTTATGACAATGGGTCGTGGCTCCACACTCCTGGCAGTTCGTGATCCTCGTATGGTGTAGTGGCCCGCAAATCCGTACTATCTGAGTTGACTAATAACACCGCACGTCCAACCCAAATTGCATAGAAATACAAATCATTTTTAGAAAGAAGTTAGAGGATGAGAAATAGAAAGAAAGAAATATTAGAACAGAAGAAAATGAAGATCACATACTCACAGCGGAACGAATAAAATATATTATATAACATAACTTTTGAAATACAAAACAGAAACTTTATATACATACCATCATCAGAGCACAACAGTTATTCCTGGAACAGTTATAAACACCTGTTTCCAGAAACAAACATGGTTCACAGCGGAATATATGATAGTCTATAGCTAACTGGTAAAGCCTCCTACTTCCAGCTCTTCCAAGTGAATCTGAAAAATCCCGACTACTTGACTGTCCATACAAATTTGGGCACCCAAGAGTTTAGGGAAAACAAACAAAATAAACTCTGGGTCAGTCATGGGATTGGTGTGAGTAAACTCCAACCATTTATTTAACTTTCAAAATTCTTTCGAAAGAAATGATAATCGTAATACCGATCCACACATAAACACGGACGGTTTTTACCTTACGATAACCCAAATTATCTTTGATATCAAATCCAGTGATATTATAATAATGTCTACATCAAATAAATAACCAAATAGCAGAACGCTTGCATCTCACGCTCCACATATATAGTATAAAATCAAAAACCGCATGGCGCTTATTGGAGATTGGATTCCAACTATGACAAGGTATGGAACCACCTTCTGATCAGTGTACTCTAGAGGCGATACACTGGGGTTCAACAAGAACATCTTGCAACCCAGCCCACATATGACCGACCACTCATTTCGCTTGAGTGTATCGAATGTATATCACCAATGGTTGGGATCAGCAACCGTTTCCCGAATGGGACAACATCGAATAGAATAACAAATTAAATGAATCTCTAGATAGGTGATTATACATCCTAATGGGAGCGACCCACATAGCCATGCTGCCTGCCCGATTTTTGTCATTTCCCGGTTGTTGAGGCCTGAGACTACGATTTCTTGCAATTCATTGATAGCACAATTACTTTGAATGCCACATTGTCAGATCCGTTAATCATTAATTGATTTGCACAAATATTCTGGATGTTATGCTAAGGGAATAAATCCGTTGCAACCATATATATTTATACAGACCAACCCATTAGATCATTGGAAATACTTTGTCAGACATTCGTCCATTTACGTTCGTTCTGGGATTGAACGAAACCGAAGGCACAATTTCTATTTCTAGAAAAAGCCCTTGCACTTTACTCCGTCTTCGATTATCTTCATAGAATCTGATCCGCAACGCTACTGCCAATAAAGAGTGGTTCACGGATAATAATCCAACCAGTCTCTCCATATTGACAACGATGGTAAAAACTTCGATAGTCTATGATTTAACTATCGAATAAAAACAAGTGTTCATTCAACATATCAATCAAATCACTGGTCTCTTTAATTAATATTTCATTAATTAAATCTCTTCTCCATTTCCCTATCAATATTTGTTAACTAAATATTTTCAATAATCATCTTGGTTTCTTATGCCATTTGGAAAACGTTTCCAAATATCAACTTCTTTTATTTTCTATATATTAGAAAATATCTCTATTTGCAATTGAAAACAATTTCAATCACTTATCTCTATCCCGACTATTTTAATTATACTCAAGAAATATTTACTTTTATATTTCCAAAATTCCATCACTTGAGTTAAAACGAATGTTGTATACAACATCGTTACAAACCACCCAAAATATTTTATTTGACCAAACTATTATTCAAACACTTCTCTTCGAGACTGGATCTTGCTATTTATCCATTAAAAATTGAATCAATCAAGTTGGGGTAAAATTACTTCTCAGACCTTAACCGAAAACAGCCTCAACTTCAAAACGGCAAAACCACTAACCTCGAATAAACACACTATAAAACCCAATTATTCATTTTTAAAACATGTATATATGTTCGCTTTCTATTTCTACTTTAGATTTCCCTTTCTGTTTCCAATACTCTATTTTGATTTCATTTCCTTATCGAATTCTACATATCTCGATACATTGATTTATAACTATCAAATTATCTTAGAAATATTCTAACTCCTTAAATTCCCGGAAAAATTCGCCATAACCTCCCCTGCACCGGGAGCTTCGGGATATTTCAAATAGCCTCCCATGGCCCTCACCAATTCAAAAGAAAAAGAAAAAGCCAAGCGGCTTGCCGATACAGCGCATAAAACCTCATATATGAATTTAAACATGTACCTTTTTGTCGGGCACATAAATAAAATGTTCATATACTTCATCCCATTCATGTCTAACACATGCTCACCTGTTTCTAATCTGTTCCAACTCAATATGGTCATTTTAACTCAATTCACTAATTTATCCTCTTATTAGCTTCTTTTGCCTATTTTACTTTATATTTGAAAATAGCATGTTCAAATATCCTTTGATCTCGCTTATAAATTAATTTAATTCCATTCCCAACTCTAATTCCATATTCGATTCTGAATATATATTCACTAATTCAATTTACTTAACCAAAACCCAAATTTGATTCAAAATCTCATTTAACTCAAATTTCACACGACACGTCAGATCTCCACGTCAGTTGCACACGTGTCACATGCCATGTCAGCTGTGGCGTTTACGTACCACGTGGACTTACTACAATTTTACGTAATGCAACATCACTGTATTATGGAATGCGACACCATTATCTTGAAACACGACATCAGGAAAAAAGCAAATGCAACAGTAAAAGAAGGCAAATACAACGCTTTAATTATAAATTTTGCAATATCAGTTTTTTACATAGAAGAAACACATCCGTTACATTCATCATCACATTCAAACCTTCAATACATATCGCCTTCAATACATCCGATCAAATATATAACACATACGATCAAATACATAATTTAAAAGTAGTAGAAGTGCCAACACATACCACCTTCAATACAAGTGCCAATAAATACGATTAGTGTGCATTCTACAAAGTAGCAATGCCATGAACCAGAAACTGTATCTCTATGTCATTTCAGGTCCTCCACTTGCCGGCTGTATCTCCCCTCGTCATTTCAGATCCTGCAATTTGAATTTACAAGTTATTAATTTGATAAGTGCATATGTGCTGTGTCCATGCATCTGTGCATTTGGCCATCTAATTAACTTATAAATCTTAGTGAGTTACGCATACAATTATAACAGTTGACCAATCAGCATTGGTCACTACGTGCCACCTCATTAGAAATAGAATTGAGTATGCTTCGTCTTCTGTGCAAGCATTTCCAGTTCACAAATCTGCCTGACACCATCCATTGGGTCCCTCGCACATCCTTTCCAGCGTCAGAACATCATCTCCTCCATATCCCCTAAACCCCAATCTTCGAAATTTTAAAAAGAAACAAAAACAATGGACTTGTCTCTATATATCACAGCCACTATTATTAAGGGACATTGGAATTTCGAAGCTGTGCAAGACGTTCTTAAGGTGGCTCTCAATCATAATTCGTGGCCTATACGGGTAATACCCAACAACTCTTTTCTAGTATCATGCCCATCGTACAGAATTCGTGATCATGCCCTAATGTTGAAAGTTTTTACAAAACCTGGTGGTTCTATTTACCTGCAATCATGGTCTGATGAAGAATTTAAGCCCTCACCAGCGTTAGAAGTGGAATCATAGGCTAAAATTGATGGCTTTCCCGAGTTCCTAAAGAGTAATGTTCCTGCTGTTGAAGAAGTAATGAAGCCAATGGGACGTGTGCTTGCAATTGACGACTATTACTGGTCTCAGTATGACCATACATCTTTCTACCTGAAAATGCAATTTTATGAAGCCATTGGCAATATAAATACTTTTGCTGCTCAAATCAATAACAGGGTTTACTTCATTAAGGTTCAGCGCTGTACCCATGCTCATCCTGGGACAAGGCTTGAACTTCTTTTTGTGAGCAATAGGGAGGAAGAGGTGGATCCATGTTTGCATCATTACGGATGGGAATGGGAAATGGATTTAGATGAAAGATTTAATGCAATGATACAAGAAGCTGCTGAGCTACCCCCCTTGCCAAGCTTATTTCCAGAAGCCGCCCATGACATACATGTTGATAACCAAGCCCCAATGAACCAGAGGAATGATCAGTGGGTAGATATAGAAGTTGATCAGGAATTTGCGGGTCCATCACATGCGGCTGCTCACTTCGGACCAGCTCTCCCACAGCCGCAAAGCCCTAACGAATCAGTTGGAAGTTCCACTGCCCCACAACCCTGATCTGGTATGAATTGATGCTACTATAATTTCATTTTTTGGATGTGTATATATTAAGTTAACTTTATGATACTTTTGGATGTGGATGTGTATGTTATTTTTTGGATGTGTATGGTATGAACTGATCAATGCTGCCTTATTATACTTGTGCGTGTGTATATACTTGTGCATGTATGGTATGAACTGATCGATGCTGCTTTATGATACTTGTGCGTGTGTGTATACTTGTGCGTGTATGGTATGAACTAATGTGTATTGTATGGACTGATGCTGCCTTATAATACTTGTGTGTGCGTGTTAGATACGGGTATTTGTATCACAAAACCGCAGTGCGACACATGTATTTGTATCACAAAACCTCAAGCATATAGTTGTATGTCATTTTTTGGATGTGTATGGTATGAACTGATGCAAAACTGAGCATATGTTTCCAAAATCGAAACATTGAAATTGGTAGTTTCCAAAATCTAATGGAAAATACCTGTGCGTGTTATAAGATACGGGTGAACGACTCGTCCGGATCGGGAAATTGTTAGCCTCAAGCACACCGCAGTGCAAACACACCGCATTACTACACATGTATATGTATCACAAAACCTCAAGCATACAATTATATGTCAGTGTAAATGAACGCAAAGTGCAAATCACTTTCGATTGTACAGTCCCTATTCCTTAACTAGCTCGATCTCTATAATAAACCAATGTCTTTTTCATGCCAATAGCCCGGTTCTCATGGTTTATTGCTGGGTACAATTTTCGAATAAACCTCAGCATAATCCCAAATCCCAAATCAATGGTCAAAGCGCAACTAATTACTCATAATCTAATATTTCATCGACTAATCACTCATAAGCGAACGGGTTTCCCTAAGTTTGGGATGTCCAAGCAACTAATTACTCATAAGCGAATGGGTTTTCCAAAGTGTAACAAATGAACTACTTACTAATTACTCATAATCCAATCTATAATAAGCGTAACTAATTCACAGTGCTATACAAACTGAACCTGAGTGAAAAAACTGGCGATGTCAATGCCCTGAGCAATCAAAGCTAGAAAGCATTTCAAAGCTTCAACCTTTTCAGAATACAATTTGCTGTCGAGGAGAGGAGTGATACTGACGTGAATTTAGGTTTAAATTTTTGTCAATAGTAAAAAGGGGGGAAACGATTAGATGATAGAGAAGAAAACAATTTCGTGAAGGGAGAAGATCGCGCCAAAATTTCGTCAAAATAATGCAATGACGTGGCTGTCAATGATTGGATGATGGCTATCGTTAAGATCATCAGACCAACAGATGGTTTGAACCGTTGGATTAATCTTGCATCTACGGTTGGGGTTTTAATATATTGATAAGGCGGATCGCTGAGCTGGATTATATATATGTAATGCTACGCTTTTAACTGGTGTTGCACGTCAAAACACTAGAATTCCCACCGCAACAGTGCATTCACATATAATGCAACAACATATGAATATTGTTGCAGAAGATCAAAGAAAGCATAGCTTTCGCCATACTTTTCATGCAACACACACAAATTAGTGTCGAATATGCCCACTTTTGTAGTAGTGTATATTCCCTTTTTGTTTTCCCGAACGAAGTTCTACGATCTCCGTTATACCAAATTTCATCGTTTTACGAGCCACTATAGACAGAAATAAAAATATCGTTATGATGAGTAACGTGCCGCGATCCCAAAAATATAATAATACCGGTAGGTGAACTCATATTTTAAAACTTCAAAATGTTGATTTCAGGGTGCGAAATACTTCAAATAAAAAGTCGCTTATTAAATTAATTAAAAATTACAGTAAAATTCTAAAAATTATTTTATCACTATGTCACAAAGGAACCTTATTTAAATTCACAACCGATATTCAAATATATTTGAATAACCGTTATGGCCACGAACGAATATACCGCTGTTTTTCTGATTATTTGATTTGGACATAAATCAAAATCTGCAGAACGAAATCCCAATTTTTCTCTTCCACTAGAAAGATATACTCCACCAGCTCCACACGTTTCTTGTTTCACAGAAATCCGGCTTAAAACGAATCCTGTACATTCAGTTGAAGTTCAAATCGCCAAATCGCGAACTACAGCGCCATTTCAAGCTCGATTTTAATTATAATATAATTATATGTTCAACCTGTCGTTAATTAAATATATTCGTTATTCAACTTCAATTATAAACTGAATTAAATATCACAGATGATCCGGTTCACACCATATCATCATTCCAGCCAATTTTGATCATTTCAGAATTAAATATATTATTTAATTTATTATTTTAATTAAATATTCGCCATTATTTAATTCCACGACCATTAAATCCTTTAATTCACCTTTTAAATAATTAAATAAATTAATTATTACCTCGTGAAAGTATGGGTCATTACAGGCCTAGCTGCTAATCACCTTAATTAGGCCCGGTTAAGCTGTTTTTCACCTTCCAAATGTTGTTTCAGCCATATCTCCCAAACGGTAAGTCCGTTTGATCAATGTGACCAATCTACGGAAAGGTAAACAATCATCCAAATCCAATGGAAGTGGTTTCAGCTCAAAACCCCTTACCAATCAAAAGTTATAGGCGAAATAATATTTGCCAAGGGCAAAACAGTCATTTAAAAATCGGCAAAATTCGTAAACATGGGAAATGACCCAAATAGTCGTTTCCCAAAGTTACACGACCATACGACTTCGTATGTAAATGAAATAAATATTCTACGCTCCTCCAATGCGTAGAATACAGGTCGTTACACCTTTTATTGATAAATTAACTCGTTTTAGATATATATGGTAATTTTGATGATTTTGGTGTTATGTTTCCATTGTGGCTCGAGTATGGTGATATACTTAGCCTATATCTAGTCCTTGAGACTTGTATATTTATCTCTTCTATTATGCCATGTGAACTTAAACTAATTAGTCCCTTTATATCATCATATTCACAACTCTTAGGTTAAAGAGTTGTATATCTTGTGCTTATCTATTTCTTATACTGATTTGTAAACTAGACTGACCCGTGTGTGTATTCCTCGGGTCAGACCGAGGCATTTCAGGTGTAGTTGCTGAGCTTGGGGTTAGCAGGTTCTCTTTACTCTATCTTCGTTGTACCTTCATTCACTTGAGCTTATGTAGTCGAGTTCGAATAGTAGAGCTTTCTATTATTTCATTGTTGTATCATATTGTAAGCGAGAGAAGTTTATCTATTCTTTTTGTAGCACATTTAATTGTTGTACTCTAACGATGTAATATTTATGTAACTGTTCTGTGACCTGTAATGGTGTAATTATATGTATTGTGTTCTGAGTTGATTCTGGAGCCATCGTAGAATTGTACTACATAAAGTACTATGTATGTTGAGCCTCTAGAAAAAATATAGCAATCACTTTATCGACATACTTAAGACTTGCTAATGCAAATCTACGAGTGGTCGCCCTTAACCAGCCCTATTCTATGCTCTAATAGACAACATTACCCACTAATGCTCTTTATTACGGTGGGTCTCGGGTAGGGCATTACACCATTCAAATTTTCAGAACTAAACATATAACATCTTTCATTTTAAAAGGTATATGAAAATACAAGGTTAAATCATTTAGTTTTAGTTCACAAGGGGCTTCACTCAAAATTATTATATTGGAATTTAGTTCTTAGCTTTCAATTTATATAATCATCGATGAATTCTATTTAACCACCTAATATACAATCAACAAACAATGGACAACCAACAAAATTAATCCTTCAATTAATATTCAACATTAATACTTACTTGATTGCTTTGTCTTTGGTTTAACTATTTTAACATCAACCAGTTAATATCTAATTGACTTCCATTTAGTTATCATTTATTTAATTACCAAATTCCAAATCTTTTTTTTTAATTCCATCTCTATATCCATTCTTAAATTAACTCGACTTAACCAAGTTAAGTCTAATTTCCATATTTAGTTTGAATTCCATTCGGATCAATCAAACAATCACATCATTGTCTCAATAATTTGATAAAATTATTTCTTTTCTATACAAAAATATAATTTAGGTAAAATTATTACATTTACCCTCTTTATAAGAATAATACAAAAACAATTTTATATTTAATTACAAATATGTGCTTTCATACTCACACACATAATCAAACTCAATTTAGGGTATTATTAGCCCTATCTCTATTGAGTTACACCACAGAGCCAAGGTTATTACTAAACCTTATGCTCTAATACCACTGTAACATACCAACTTTTCCGTAATCTTTGGGTCAACTAATTACTTTTCCGTCCAACCCAAATTGCACGGAAAAGCAGATAGTTAGGAGAAAGAAAATAGAGGGTGAGAAAGAAAGAAAGAAATATTAGAATAGAAGAAGAAGACAACACTGAATCAGAGTTTCACATCGCAGGGGAACAAATATAATATGGAAAAAAATCTTTATAATATCTTGTATAAAATACTTACATTCATCAGAGTACACCAGACTATTAATACATCTGGACAGTTATAATGACCTGTCCTCATATACAACACGCAGCGATATAAATACTAATATGTCTGGAATCCTCCATCGTGTCTTCTGAAGTCCATACAATCCTAGCCTAAACCCGTAAAACTCGGTCTGACCCGCCCATTGCAAACGCCATCGATCAGTCTGGTGAACCAACGTGAGTAAACTCACTAAGTTTAAAAAACATCCAACTTGCTTAACTTTAGAAAATCCTTTGAAAGAAAAGGATAACCATAAGACCAGTCCACAAATAAACACGGACGATTTTTACCTTACGATAACCCAAAACATTTTCATATATTAAAATCCAGTGATATTGTAATAGTGTCTATCAAATCACAAATAAATAACCATCTATCAGAACACTTGCATCTCACGCTCTACATATATAGTATGTAATCAAAACATGCATGACGCTTATTGGAGAATGGATTTCCAACTATGACAAGGTATGGGACCACCTTCCGAAAGTGTACCTCTAGAGTGAAATACACTAGGATTCAACAAGGACATCTTGCAACCCGGCCATACATGACCAACCACTCATTATCACTTGAGCGTATCGAATATATTGCCACCCCACTGTTTTGTGGGCCTACCGTACTTCCGGGGAGATACAGAAACAAAATAAGAAGAAATACAATTTTCTCTAAATGGTGATAATACACCCTAATGGGAATGACTCATCTAGTCATGTTGCCTACCCGATTTTTGTCATTTCCCGGTTGATAAGGCTTGAGGTCATAATTTACCTTTTAGGGAACATCACATTAAACTTTGAATGCCACATTGTTAAATCAATCAAATCACTAATTGACGTACACAAATACACTATGGTTATTAAGCCAAGAAAAGGTGTATTCTCCACCACCAAACTTGGTATATTTGTAAAAATCAACGTATGCGACCCTTAGGGAATATTCTGTCACACATTCGTCCATATAAGTCATCCAGGAATAGGATGAACCGAAGGCACTCTCTTATCGCATCCTATATAGGAATCACCTTAAGGATCAGTAGCGAGTAGTCCTTTCAATCCGTAGGTTTCAATCACGACAGATTCACTGTTAAAATAAATCTAGGGATCAGCTAGAGAAATTCAACAATTAGTTCTTATGCTCATGAAGATTTACGGTCTTCAAATGCTCCCATCTCGATCATCTTCTGATATCTTCCACGTTTACACATTTTCTTATCGGAATGGTTTTCAAATATATTCGATCTCGGCCTTTCCGTACCAACAATCAATAATAGGACATAATTTTTATGATTAATTATTTAACTATCAAATAAACAACCATTCAACCATGAGAATAAATGGGATTCACTCGTTTGGTTCATAGCTTCACTTGGCCTCTTTGATCAAACTATTAATTACCGAATTTCAACATCTTCCAATATTTGTAACATAACCTTTTACTTTATATTTTAAAATAAGGGTACTCTCAATCCTTTCATTTCCAATATCTTGAAAATATATCATATCACATCAAATCTTCCATTCATAATTATCATATGTTAAATGTTTGTTATATCCATTATTCATTTTTGAAAACTAGGAAGAAAATTCCTTTTTATAAATATATATGTTTATTAATAAAATTATTTCAACTTATCATTCATAAAAACAAAGTTATGGATTACTTTTCAATATCGTTTCCTTTACATATTCATTAATATTCAATTTGCTAATATCATAGACTTTCATTTGATATCTCTTAAAAACCCTGGTTCACAACTCTTTTCTATATAATTCACTTATATATGAATTTCTATTTATAACTTTACTTTTGGGATAATCGTACTATTTTCATAACTTAGAAAATAGTGTTATATACTTAACTGAGAGGTATAAGTATAGTCACACTTCATACTTGTGTCAATCAACGTTAAATTATAAATTGCTTATTTTAAAATCAAATAATTCCAATTACATTTCAAAATCTTGCAAACAAGTTGCAATATTCCCTTTGCAAAAATATTAAGCCATTTTCAATATCTTCTGCCACTACAAACAAATAACATCCCTTAATAATAGCAAAATCGTTTAAGTTGGGAAATTCTAATTAACTCTCAGACCTTGATCGACAACGCTCTTATTTCGATATAGATAACAGTTTGTAATTCCAAAACTAATTCTGCTTTGAAATCTCAAAATATCTTTTAATTTAATATATGGCTTAACAAACCATTTCCTTCCATTGAGAAGATAATTTCTAGTTTATCAACAAATCTTTACCTTTAGGATCTTTTAAATGATTTGTTTTATATGTTGGATTTATTATAAAATTCATTTATAAATCCCTTCCTTTACCTGATCAATTTAAGGTTTTATCACCCACTTGATTTTCTTCTGTAATGATTTCAATTAAAGGAAAATCATTCCAATATTTATGATAATAATAATAACTAATTACAATATTAATGGAAGTAAAATAGTTTACTTCATCATTAACCAATATAGAAGTTGTCAACTTCTCTATTAACTAAAGATGGATTAGTTAATCCTTTTTAAAGATGTTTAAAATAATCATTAACTTTATTAACTACTCAAAAATCGCTTTGAAACACTGTAAATTAAAAGATTAATTTATTTTTAAGAAATATTTGAAGTTTAAACATTCATTTGTTTAAAACTATATTTATTAATTAACTGAAGCAATTAGTCTAATGACTAGTCTCAAATTAGGCAATTGACATTGTCAACTTGAAACATCGATTATCTTATTATTGATTTTCATTAACCCTTTCCACTTAAATTAATTAATACATACATACTTAATTTAATAATATCATATTTAATTGTTTCATAAAAACAATTATCTCAAACAATTAACTCTTAGGTTAATTTCTGACTAACTGCTTATAAATTTAATTTAACACACAAATTTTACAATATAAAATATTTATAATTACCTTTATTAAAATCAATCATAAATATCAATTATTCATAAACGTCTATTTTATATAACTTATAAAAATATAATTGAAAAACATACTTCAGTTATAAAATATATATTTTTATCTTAAACTACATCGATTTGCTTGATGGCAAATGACGTCTTAGAAAGATAAAAATCTCAAAACATTTTATACTTGATCTAAAACCAATTCCAATAATTTATTATTTTATCGATGGTATTAAAAGGCCAATTAAAATACCAAACTGTGAAATAAGGGTTTATTTCATCCAATTTCGATTCAACCAATTATAGTAAACATATATGATAAAAGTTACCAACATTAGTGCGAAATCCTGTTGGATCCCTCCAACTTGATTTTCCTTGCATCCAAATAGGTTACCTCAAATAAAATCATGCATTCAATACAACAGTATATTTATCATTGTCCATATATGGAAATAAACAGTTCAACTGATAATATCAACAATCAACCAATAACTGCAATCCAAGCATCTAACTATTAATTTAATACGTTTATGTTATTATAAACGTAACCAACAAGGTAAGTTACCTTAACTGGAAATAATCATTGAAATAACAATTGGGTTTCAATTAAATTAAACGAACATTTAATTTAATAAATTCAATCAATGTATGTAAATATATCCAATAATCATCCAATAATAAACGACCATAGCACACAAATATTAAACCCGACTTATAAAACATAAGTGGGACAAACTGAGTGAGTTATATTCATAGGGTTTCCGTTTTTTGCAAAGCAATTCGGTTTTTAGTTAAATCAAACGACGTTCAATTTAATAAAATCTCCAGACATCTCCAACTTTGTTCAAATTGTTCCAAAATGGAGTGTTCGGTACCACAATCCCATTGCAACTTGTTCGGTCCAAATCTGATAAGATATGCGTGAATTATGAATATTATAATTATACGATTAAATTAAATAAACTATTTCTTTAATTATAAAATATTCCGGACACGATGGAATAGGTTTCGTCGAATTCCGAGGTCATTTGTAAAAGTTGCTTTATAAATTCACAACGTGAATTAATATGCGTTTAAATTGCCCACGATCACGTATTAACTCCAAAAATCTCAAAACTTGAAACCCTACAATAATTAATCACTACGGATTTAATAAAATTAGTTTCATTGAATTCAGAGGTCATTTGAAAATTGGATTTTCTTAAGTTTCATATTAAATCGATAAAACGATTAAATAGAAATCTAGGCGTTTATATTTCCCACGATCAAACGGTAAATCCGATCGATACGAAAATCGAAATCCTATAATAACTTACTAGTACGGATTAGCATAAGGTTCGTCGCATTCAGAGACTGTTCACCCGAAACAATATTTTACATTACTATTTTGGATAACAAAATACATGGCCTTCAAAAATAACAATTTATATATATCTTGACTTTAAACGTCAATACGAATTCAATGGAACTGGTTTCGCGTCTTAATTCGATCGTCAACTCAAGTTATAAATAAATTCCTCCTAATCAAGTTAAATTCATTTAATTAAACACTACGTAAAATAGCTACGTATTTATGGTTGCCGAAGTCACATACAATGTCTGATCGCCACGAAATTTATTTTCATACAATAGTTTAATGTTATGGATCTAATGAAACTGATTTCGTTGAAATCCATAACTGTTTCAAAGATGGCTATTTTCAACTGGTTTAAATTAATATAAAATTGCCATTTATGCCAAATCAACATTAAACTAAATATTTTAAAACTCTATTCACTTCCATTATATTCCAAAAACATATACAACTATTCAGAAACCATTCTGGTTAAATTCTAGGTTAAAACGATTTTAAATTTATTAAATAAACTGTTTATTTAATTATAAAAAATGTTATGGTTTATAAATGATTTCATAGCGACTATTTAAAAATTTGATTTGGACATAACTCAAAATCTACAATATGAAACTCGATTTTTCTCTTTTATTAGGAAATTATAATAAAGTAGATTTGGACGATTCTTGCTTTGAAGAATTCCGACTTAAAATGGATTATGTGTATTCAATTAAAGTTCAAAACATAATATTACGAACTACCGCGACGTTACGAGCTCATTTTTAATTTATTATATATTATACGTTTAACTTTTTTAAATAAATAAATAAAAACCTTTTATATTTCCAAATAAACTTTTAAAACCATTTTAAATGTTTAAACAAAATAGTTAAAAAATCTAGGTCATTACAAATTAACTTACAGAATCTTAGACACGAGTACTAATATGCTCTTCATCGTTGGGTAGTACATGAAAATTGCCAAGTGCTCTGTCGGATCCTAAATTTTGGTTAGTATTAGGATCCAGGCTTTTTTCCCAAGTAGCTCAACGTCGTCAGCTAACGTCTCATCAAGACGGAGGTGCGATGTCTTCTTCTATCGGAACATTTTCTTCTATCGGAATGTTCTCTTCTTCTGCCGGTACATTTCCAGCACTTCGGCCACCACTTCCTCTGAATGCTCTAAGAACTCGTCTCATTTTTTTCTTTTTTCGAATTTAATGGAGGTCGATGGAAGGAGGAAGAAGGAGAAAATTGGTGTGGAGAAGAGACAACCATAGCTGGCCTTTATATAGATTAGCCGGCTTTGTAAAAGCCGACTAATTTCAACGCTTTGGATAGATTCTAGAGCATGGCCTGGATCATGATCCAATGATTGTGGATTGTGATCCCGACCGAAATAGCTGGCTAATAAAAAGCCGACTATTTCAATTAGTATGGACCGTATCCAGACCATGGCGTGGATTACGGCATAATGGCTGTGGATCGTGATCCATGTCAATCCCTTAACCGACTTTATAAGCTGGCTAAGGGACGCATTAACCCCTACTAAGGTTGTTGTGTTTTCTCCCGTTGGGGGTTGGTATGGGGTCAACCCAACCGGGTTAGACCCCTGGCCCTACCCCTGGTTGGGAATGGTCTTAGTGGATTGAGCTTAGGAAGTAGTCAGTTACCTTTTTATTGTTTAAAGCTTATTAAATGTAATCATTTTGCAATCAAATTAATACAATGTAAACTTTTCTGTTTTATCGTTTAATCCAGTGATTTGATGACCGGGCCGGACTGTCGATTAGACCGTGGCTGACCGTGAACCGCCAGCCACCACGGTCAGGAACTGGTTAAAGCCTCATCTGCTTTCTGACCGCGATCCAACCTGAGAACCGTGGTTTCCAAACCATTTAAGCTGTATGACGGAGAAAGGAAAATAAATTTCAGGCAAAAATTTGTTTTGAGGAGTTGTGAAAGTAGAATATTTGAAGGGGTTGGTGATGGGTTCCAAAATAGAAAAAGACAGAGAAGGAGAAGATGCAGAGGAGAGAGGAAGTTGTTTTAGTACTATTAGTTTGCCTGATTTATTTAATATATGCTCTCTACATTTTTAGTTTGCGGTTTTATTTGTACCGTGTTGTAAACATCACCATTCTTATGCAGTTGTATATTTTGGATTTCGATACGTTTTTATATCCTTGGGTAAATATATCGATTTTAGGTAAACTAAATACAAAATTACCGTGTAAGATCAATAATTTGTATTGGTGTGGTTTTGACCGTTCAATCGGTTCAACCTTCAAAACCTTCGATCTTGGAGGATTATTGGTGTGGTTTTGACAGTTCGATCGGTTCAACCTTCAAAACCTTCGATCTTGGAGGATTACGGTTTGACGAAATTCTTGGATATCAAATTCCAAGACCTTCAAAACCTTTGATCAATAATTTGAAAACTATGTTTTAATCTCTCTCACCCATTTTTGGATATCAAATTCCAAGACACTGAGCCATAGTGATAATACACGCATATGGATCTAATGGGTGACGTCTTTGCAAAAAGGCTTCTTAGCAGGAGTGCGATTTTGTTCACATCTTTTAAGGGATGTGAACAAAACACTCGGTCCCCATTGGTGGAAATCAGGAGGTCCATACGGGTCCCTCTGATTTCCACCAATCAGGGTGGAGTGTTTTGTTCACATCCTAACAAAAAACAAAATCATTTTACCAGTAGAATACCATTGCTGACACGGTAACAAAAAACTAATTTTTTTATACCGTTACAATCGGATAAATTGATCCAAATTCTTTGCAAATTTACGGTCACAATCAAAGTGAAAGCTTTAAGTTCATTAGTTGTTTCATAATTTATTTTACCATCATATCAGCTGTTATTTTAAAAGTAACAAGTATTTTAAGATAATTTGATGCATATGATTTTTAATCTTGTTTATTTTATAACTTTTCCAAACTTCAATTTTTATGAAATTTCGATGTATTTGTAGGTCAATTATGTTTGACAATCGAAAATGCTATAGCACTTAAAAAAATCCATAAATATAACCGAATACGTATTAGTAGAATGATATTGATCAAAGATAAAATTAAGTAATATTCGATTGAAAAAATTAAAGTAACTTTTGGCATCCTACTTAAACACAAAGTTACCATCGCCAACTAATGGTAATATATTTTTATCAATATAACAATTATCGGAATATCAGGGTAGTCGTAATGGTATTAGTTTTGTTTTTTACACCAAAATTGCTAAGGTAACTGGTATTGCAACACTGATTGTATTTGCCAGTCATCTAACTTCATGTGCAAAGCATGAAAATAAAAGACAACATATGATACACACAATTTAGCATGTTGACAGTTCAAGCAAATTTTGCTACGTTTAATGTTAAAAGGACAAAATTAATTGTGGGCTGATAATATAAACATCAGGTTCAATGTTAAAAGGACAGTTCAAGCAATTTGTTGACACTTGATTCATGAAGAGGTTGACAACGCATGTGTTGCACACAGTAACATAATTAATTGTGGGCCGATAATATAGAAATACATAGACATCAGATTCGCTACATAACATTAAACATGACATCAACATGTGCATGTCAAATTACATTTTGATACTTGATCTGTACATCACATATTAAACATAATTTGACCTGGAATTTTACCTCATCACGTTAAGAACGTGCTGACGGTAATTTTATTTCTTATAATAGTTCATATTTTCATGCCTCGGAACCTCTATATAATGGCATGTACGTAGTTGCATTGCCAGCAAAGAAAGTAAACAATAAACCTCAATAAACCATGGCTCAGATCATGAACACTCACACTCGAGCTAGGACTACCGATCAGATTCTTCTAGCATCAACTAAACATAATGCAAATCTTTCTATTTTGAAGAAGAACTGGATCAGCACCAGCTACAGGAGCAAGAGGTCAAACGTTCATGTTTCATGCTCAGTTGGTCTGAATACAACTTCTGTAGCCCAACCAGAGACTGAAAAACTTGATCCAGCTAAAATTGATATAAGGAGGTCCCAGTTTCCTCCAAGATTTATGTTTGGTGCTGGCTCTTCAGCCTATCAGGTACTTTATTTCTTTTACAAATCAAATGTATATCTTTCAAAGGACTTACACTTTGGGATGTGTGCGTGTAATCATGCATGTCAAAACTTGCAATATGTTTTCAGGTAGAGGGAGCATGGAATGAAGGAGGAAAAGGACCAAGTATTTGGGATACTTTCGCTCATGAACATCCCAGTATATACACATTCTTTTCTTTTGTTAATATGTGGCTAACTGAACTATGTGAGTAAATGCCACTACCTAAAAAGCATAATAACTAAATGGTATATATACCTGTATTATTATACAGATAAAATCAAGGACGGGAGTAACGGAGATGTTGCCTTGGATATGTACCACAGATACAAAGTAAGTAATGATGAAAATATAAGTCCCACGTCGGGAAATATTCAACTAAGATTCTGGATAAATACTAAGAGGCTATAGTTCACATTAACCAATTGGTTTTGTGAACAAACTATGTAGCTCTCTAAACTATATAAATGCCAACAAGTAACAGGAGTTCGAAACGTATTGACCAGTCCATATAACATAAATATCACGTATTAGAACAGAGATTAACCGTCAAATGATTGCAGGATGATGTACTCCTGATGATAAAATGTCCATATAACATAAATATCACGTATTAGATAGATGCACTATTTATAATTAAACAAACGTGCTAAAATGTCCAAACCATAATATTTGATATGCCTTGTGCGAGCAGATGGTACCTTAAAAGGAGGAATAAACAAAGAAGGGATAATGTATTACAATAATCTCATAAACGAGCTAATAAAAAATGGTGAGCTGTAGAAATTTAATTGTGACGTATGTCATTCATGCAATTTTCATCTTACGCTACATTCGTGTTACAATTTGTGATTTGTTTACATTGCAGGTATAACGCCTTTTGTTACACTATTCCATTGGGATGTACCGCAAGCTTTGGAAGATAAATACCATGGTTTTCTTAGCAAAGAGATCTTGTGAGTATTTTATTCATATATATATATAGCAAAAAGATTTTTTTATTATTGTTACTATTTTATAAGATGGAAAACATCAAACATCAAAATGCTTTTATTCTCTCTAAATCTCTTTTGGGATCTGAAAGCACTTAAGTGAAAGAATTTGTTATTTAATTTAATTATTTTATTTTTTGAAATGATTGGATTCCAACACAAGCTCCAGAACGATTGAAGATTCAACTGAATGCCCTGTTGGTGATATCAAAAGTTTTTTTTCTTAACTAGGAATGATTTCAAAGATTATTGTCAAATATGCTTCCAAGAATTCGGGGATAGAGTCAAACATTGGACAACGTTGAATGAGCCATATACATTTAATTGCTTTGGTTATTCAAGTGGAATAACCGCACCAGGGCGCTGTTCTGGTCCTTCTGGAAATGAATGCCCTGCCGGCGAATCTCTCACTGAACCATACACCGTTTCGCACAATCTCCTATTAGCACATGCAACAGCTGTTCAACTTTATAAAAACCACTACAAGGTACGTTTCCAGAACTTAATACACCTGTGATGATTAATGTTTATGAATTTGATATTAAACTATTATTATTTTCTATGTACGAGTTTAAATTAAAAAGAAGCGATATGATTTTATGCTTTAAGATATGATTTTGTTCTAAAACGTTGTGCTGTTTTTATTTTCAGTCGATACAAGGAGGGGAAATTGGAATCGTTCTAAATTGCACGTGGTACAAGGTATATTCAGATTCACTTAAAGATAAAGATGCAAAACATAGGGCACTGGAGTTTATGCTTGGATGGTCAGTAATTAAGCAACAAAGGAGATTGTACATTCATATATACTAGTTACAATTCTTGCTTATATCTCAATATTATTATGGACTTAGGTACATGGAACCCTTAGTGAAGGGAGAATACCCATATATTATGAGAGAATTGGTGGGAGAAAGACTTCCAGAATTTGACAAGGAGTCATCAGACATGATAAAAGGATCGTTTGATTTTATAGGACTTAATTATTACACATCAAAATATGCAAAAAATATTCCAAAGACATTTTCTCCATCTACAAGCAAAGACGACTCCTGGGTTGAAGAAACTGGTATGTTCAATAGGCATGATTTTTGCTTTGTAATGTGTGAGGAGATTTATACAAGGTGTAAAACCAAGATTTGTATCCCAATATAAATGTTATTGAATACTACATCTAACTTGAAGAAACGTATATTAGAGTGTGCATGTGTGCACTTTGATACTCATTATTGACTCTTCTCTTTCTTTCTATTTTTTTGTTCACAGCAAAAAACATATATGGTGTGGAAATTGGTCAACAGGTAACCACTGCTTTTCTTATTACCCAGCATCTTTTCTTTATGCCAAAATATAAAATTTCGGTCGAATGTTACCCATCCAGGTTTAATTTGATTTCCATTATACTTTGCAGCAAGGTACATGGGTATACATGGTCCCAGATGGACTACCGGATCTGTTAACTTATGTGAAGAAGAAATACGATGTTCCTAAGCTCTATGTCACAGAAAATGGTCAGTATATTCAAATGCAGGGGAATCCAAAGGATTTTGCTTAATAGAAATTATAGCATATATCATGTTATCAATAAATATATTCATTATGATATACTGAAGAAGGGGGAAAAAAAAAAGAATCTCACATTGGAATTTTGCAGGGACAATGCAGCTTGATTACAATGATAACAAGTTACCATTAGAAAATGCGATCTCCGACCAAGATAGGGTTAATTACATGATTCTTCATTTGAAAGAGCTTCGAGATGCCATGGATCGGTAAGTTAATATTACATGCATGGCTAGACCGCTAGAAAAAATATGTAGACATCATAACGTGGTATATAATTGAATGGAAGAGAAAAACTACAATAAAAAAGAATACTAACCGTGATCTCGTCTTGTAACAGTGAAGGACTTAACATAGAAGGATATTTTGTGTGGTCATTGATGGATGACTATGAGTGGATGTCAGGATATACTAATCTCTTTGGACTTGTCTACGTCGACCGCAAAAATAATCTTGCAAGAATCCCTAAAAAGTCAGCCGACTGGTATACTAAATTTCTCCACTCATAGGAGCGTATTCAAGAAATTGGGTCCTGCTCCTGCCTATAACATGGCTTATATTGATTACTGCTGGTCTGCCTAGTTTATGTGGTGTTATTTTCCATTTTCAGTGTTTATGGCTTTATCTAAGCATTACTGCTTATAAGTGCCATGTATCCTATATCCTATATCCTATATGTATGACAATAAAGCTGGTTCTCTTGCCTGCATGAATGAAACAAACGTTATGGTGTGATTGTTTGAAAATTACACATTATCTACATGAATTATGATAATTTCATATAAGATGATCAACATTGAATTACTGAATATATCAACATTATCTGCATGTTCAAAAAGTCTTAGACTTTATCATATTTGGAAAGTCAGACTAGAACATTATCTTCCTCAAACGTGTAAGGTTTCATTACCGTGTTCTGTATTTGTCACATGGTTTAATCATGTGTACAATGTTTAATGTCTTTATCAGAACATTATCTATTTTATTTGGGCTGTCTTAAGATAACCACTTAATTTGAATTAAATACTAAATTTGTGCACTTATGGTCTGCGGATTCTAAGTTGAATTATTTCAGTTGCTTTAAGGAAACGATATTTTAGATCTCAATGCAATTGCACAAATGCAATGATTCATATACTACAAATGATTTATTTATTTAAAAAAAAAAAAAAAAAATTGGAACGATACAGAGAAGATTAGCATGACCCCTACGCAAGAATGACACGTACAAATGATTTATATAGCACAGTAGGATATTAAAATATAATATCCAATATGTATAGTGTTGCTTCAATGAATTATAAGGGTAACACATTAATACGGCACAGTGCATGTAATGTTGGCTGGAGCAATGTATATTTGGAAACATTGAAGCAACAAATTTCAAGGCATGTATGATAAAGCTTAACAATGAACAATGCATGTTAATGCAATGAATTAAATGAGGTTGTCAATAATGTTATGCTAGCTGATATAGTCAGTGTTGAAACAACCCTGTTATACAGCCTACATATAATTTGATATGTTATATATACATATATACATACATATATATATATATATATATATATATATATATATATATATATATATATATATATATATATATAGGATAAGGTGCCCCCTGAATTTCAGCCCCCCTTTTGCATTCGAATTTCAGCCTCTCATTTATAATAAAGAAAGTGAGTGGGGAGTGAGAGAGTTAATGGAAGTTAATGGGAAATGAGTGGTGGAAAAGTGGGAGGCTATAAGGGTGCTCACTATTTGGGGTGCCATTGAACCTGCCCTTATATATATATATATATATATATATATATATATATATATATATATATATATATATATATATATATATATATATATATATATAAGGGGGTTATTAATCATTACTGATAGTATGCAGTATCAAGCCACAAATTTGAATACATAAACTTATGATCCTATAAGGTAACAGTTGATTAAATGCAGTATGTGACATTTTAAGGATCAAATATTTTGTGTTTAAATTTGTATGTATTCAAATATGGTTTATGTGGAAATTTGATATTTCAAATAGATTAATTAAAACAAAATATCGCCAAAGCGATCGCTTTTGCGTAGATTAACATAAATAAAATATCAAATTAATTGTGTGTATGTAGTTCATGTATTTATTAACAAGCCCAAAGGTGAATTAATATTTGGTCGAATTTCATACATACATGTGGTGATAAATGTGTGACAATTATAAGGTATTCTATGTAAGCAATATGACAGCCCAAAGATTGCATATTGTTTGACATAATTTATTGTCAGCGTTTGATTGCTACAACAAGAGTATCACTTACAGTTAATATTACTGTCCAAAGACTTGATATTAATGATGTGCTTGGTATCTTGAGATGGGATTAACCAATATTTGAATTTATTGTTTTATATGGATTCCGCTACTGCTGCTGTATTTGCTAATCTTAATTCGGTACCGGTCCTTAATGGAAATAACTTTAAGGACTGGAAGGAGAACATATTAATTGTTCTTGGTTGCATAGACCTTGACCTTGCATTAAAGATGGATCGTCTTGTTTCTCTTACAGATGCTAGTACCTCTATGAAAAGGAGGATTATTTTAATAATTGTGAACGTTCAAATCGCATGAGTCTTATGATCATCAAACGCAGCATACCAAAGACTTTTAGGGGTGTGGTATCCGAAGAGATCACCAATGTCACAGCTTTCCTTGCTAAAATTGAGAAATGCTTTGCAAAAAAAGCGATAAGGCGAAAACAAGTACTCTTTTAAAGAAACTTATTTCCATGAAGTTCAAAGGCAAGGAAAACATAAGGGAAAACATTATGGAAAATGTAGAAAGACCATTGAAGCTAAATTGTGATGATAAATCAGCAGTGGTATATTCTAATTATAATAGAAGCTCAACTAAGTCAAAGCATATTGACATGAAATTCTTAGTTGTGAAAGAGAGATTGTAGAGTGAACATATTTCTATAGAGCATATTGGAACAAACTTCATGATAGCAGATCCGCTCACAAAAGGTTTACCACCCAAAGTCTTTCATGAGCACACTGCTCATGTGGGAGTTGTACTATTAGAGGATATCATGGTTTAGTGGAAGTTTGTATTTTATATGCTTTATATTTACCTTAATACATTTATGTATTTGGTTTTCCGATCAGGAGTAAAGTATATAGTTCATTCACTCTGCTTACTATTTTGATTCTGACCTCACTTAAGTTTAAGAGGACCAACTGAAATATATACGTGTTTGATTCACATTACATGTGATTTTCATGCTACGTATTCAAGATTGATCTATGTCATTTAACTATATATATATATATATATATATATATATATATATATATATATATATATATATATATATATATATATGACCATTGATGGGTTTAGTCATGATTAATATGGCAAAAACCACTATGATCCTATATAAATATGGTTAATGGACGAGATGGTTAAAAATTACCTTTATTTAATAGCAAATTTTGAGCTCATAAGGTTGTATGTTTATAAATAAACATATGTTGCCCAAGTGGGAGATTGTTGAATTAAATTTTTTATTTGGGCACATATGTTAAATGTACATTGCTATTATAATTAAGGTATAAACAATAAATGATATTTACAATTTAACCAATTGTTGGAGAAATTTTCAATTCAGCCCTAACCCTAATCAATTCAAGAGGAATTAAAACCGTAAACAAACAGAGATTGCGGAAGCGTACCAGAATCCATTGATTCAATTTGAATGAAGTTATAATCTTCCAAGAATACTGTTCCTTCTGTTTTTTGATGTTTCTTTCTGATAGGGAGGAAAGAAATGAGAAGTGTACGTATTCTTGGGGACCTAACGCCTTTATATTAACTGATAAAATCAGTTATTTTATATTTACAATTTAGCCCCTCATTATATTCTAAATATCATTTATTTTCATACCTTAATTATAATAGCAATGTACATTTAACATATGTGCCCAAATAAAAAATTTAATCCAACAAGTTGCACAATTTATAATTAAACAAACATGCAAAAATGTCCAAATGATGATGTTTTATCCAAAAGAATCATCCTAATATAACCACCATGACCAAGGTTGATGATATACCTTGTGTGAATAGATGGTACCTTAAAAGGAGGAATAAACAAAGAAGGGATAATGTATTACAATAATCTCATAAACAAGATAATAAAAAATGGTGAGCTGTAGAAATTCGTGGCGTATGACATTCATGTTAGTTTGATCTTACACTACATTCATGTAATCTGCAATTTGTTAAAACTGTAGGTATAACACCATTTGTTACACTATTCCATCAGGATGTACCACAAGCTTTGGAATATAAATAACATGGTTTTCTTAGCAAAGAGATCTTGTGAATATTTTATTCATATGTATATAGCAAAAAGATTTTTTATTATTGTTACTATTTTATAAGATGGAAAACATCAAAAATCAAAATGCTTTTATTCTCTCTAAATCTCTTTTGGGATCTGAAAGCACTTAAGTGAAAGAATTTGTTATTTAATTTAATTATTTTATTTTTTGAAACGATTGGATTCCAACACAAGCTCCAGAACGATTGAAGATTCAACTGAATGCCATGTTGGTGATATCAAATTTTTTTTTTCTTAGCTAGGAATGATTTCAAAGATTATTGTCAACTATGCTTCCAAGAATTCGGGGATAGAGTAAAACATTGGACAACGTTGAATGAGCCATATACATTTAGTTGCTTTGGTTATTCAAGTGGAAGAACCGCACCAGGGCGTTGTTCTGGTCCTTCTGGAAACGAATGCCCTGCCGGCGAATCTCTCACTGAACCATACACAGTTTCGCACAATCTTCTATTAGCACATGCAACAGCTGTTCAACTTTATAAAAACCACTACAAGGTACATTTCCAGAACTTAATACAACCGTGATGATTAATGTTTATGAATTTGATATTATACTATTATTATTTTCTAAGTACAAGTTTAAATTAAAAAGAACCGATATGATTTATGCTTTACGATATGATTTTGTTCTAAAACGTTGTGTTGTTTTTATTTTCAGTTGATACAAGGAGGGGAAATTGGAATCGTTCTAAATTGCACGTGGTACAAGGTATATTCAGATTCACTTAAAGATAAAGATGCAAAACATAGGGCACTGGAGTTTATGTTTGGATGGTCAGTAATTAAGCAACAAAGGAGATTGTGCATACATATATACTAGTTACAATTCTTGCTTATATCTCAATATTATTATGGACTTAGGTACATAGAAACCTTAGTGAAGGGAGAATACCCATATATTATGAGAGAATTGGTGGGAGAAAGACTTCCAGAATTTGACAAGGAGTCATCAGACATGATAAAAGGATCATTTGATTTTATAGGACTTAATTATTACACATCAAAATATGCAAAAAATATTCCAAAGACATTTTCTCCGTCTATAAGCATAGACGACTCCTGAGTTGAAGAAACTGATATATTCAATAGGCATGTTTTTTTGCTTTGTAATATGTGAGGAGATTTAAACAAGGTGTAAAACCAAGATTTGTATCCCAATATAAATGTTATTGTATACTACGTCTAACTTGAAGAAACGTATATTAGTGTGTGCATGTGTGCACTTTGATACTCATTATTGACTCCTCTTCTCTTTCTTTCTGTTTTTTGTTCACAGCAAAAAAAATATATGGTGTGGAAATCGGTCAACAGGTAACCACTGCTTTTCTTATTACCCAATATCTTTTCTTTATGCCAAAATATAAAATTCCGGTCGAATGTTTCCCATTCAGGTTTAATTTGATTTCCATTATACTTTGCAGCAAGGTACATGGGTATACATGGTCCCAGATGGACTACCGGATCTGTTAACTTATGTAAAGAAGAAATATGATGTTCCTAAGCTCTATGTCACAGAAAATGATCAGTATATTCAAATGCAAGGGAATCCAAAGGATTTTGCTTAATAAAAATTATAGCATATATCATGTTATCAATAAGTAAATTCATTATGATATACTAAAGAAGGAAAAAAAATATCGCATTGAAATTTTGCAAGGACGATGCAGATTGATTACAATGATAACAAGTTACCATTAGAAAATGCGATCTCTGACCAAGATAAGGTTAATTACATGATTCTTCATCTGAAGGAGCTTCGAGATGCCATGGATCGGTAAGTTAATATTACATGCATGGCTAGACCGCTAGAAAAAAATGTAGACATCATAATGTGGTATATAATTGAATGGAAGAGAAAATTTGCAATAAAAAAGAGTACTAACGGTGATCTCCTCTTGTAACTGCGAAGGGCTTAACATAGAAGGATATTTTGTGTGGTCATTGATGGATCACTATGAGTGGATGTCAGGATATACTAATCTTTTTGGAATTCTCTACATCGACCGCAAAAATAATCTTGCAAGAATCCCTAACAAATCAGCCGATTGGTATACTAAATTTCTCCACTCATAGTAGCGTATTCAAGAAATTGGGTCCTGCTCCTGCCTATAACATGGCTTATATTGATTATTGATGGTCTGCCTAGTTTATGTGGTGTTGTTTTCCATTTTCAGTGTTTATGGCTTTATCTAAGCATTACTGCTTATAAGTGTCATATATCCTATATGTATGACAATAAAGCTGGTTCTCTTGCCTGCATGAATGAAACAAACGTTATAGTGTGATTGTTAGCCTAAAAAGTATAAATTGTTTGAAAACTATACGCATTATCTACATGAATTATGATAATTTCATATAAGATGATCAACATTGAATTACTGAATATATCAGATGTGCAATTTGAGATTTGGCCTACGATATAGATAAAATAAGCCCACATGTATTTTATTGCTAACATGGAATGTTACCAGCTGCAATCCACAGCTCAATCATAAGATTCATATCCAATCTTATAATTAACGCAAGCAAAAAGTGTTAGCGTGAAACTTGCTGCAAACACCCCAGATGGGTGAAGATAGTATCATAATCACAAAATATTTCTCAAAGTGCCAAAAGGGTTTTGGAAAAACAAATTTTATGGTGGTTTGACAAACTCTGACATACGTATATTTTTATAGTCCTTTATTTATACTGTTTGATTATAGATACAGTTGTTTTGATTTAGACAAAAGAAAGTGGAAGATAAAGTTTAGACCCAAAAAAAGGTCAAAGCTTTCGCGTGTTTTATAGAAAAGATCTATTTTCCCAATAATATAGGCGGTCTATTTATATGCGTTAATCAACCCGGATTGTTATGAAAATTTGCTACGAAATTGGAGGATGAGAGGGGACCAGGTCCAAAAAATATGAGTTGAATCTCCCATTATGTGGTTTTATATCTATACCGATCTAGAGTTTCAGATATGTATCGATCTGGATTTTTGCCCAACAAACGTTTAGCCTATCTGAGTTCGAGTGCCTCCCCGTTAACTTACTTTAGGTTGGTGGGAGTTTTTTGCCGATCTGCGCGTATTAGTTCGAAGTTTAAATTTGATTTTGAGTTGCATCGAGTCTTCACTGATCCGATTTTTCTCCTCTACGTTTCAGATCTTTGTCGAACCAAAGTCCAATCTTAGCGTGCCTTGAAACTTCATCGATCAAGATTCCATTCCTAGCCAAATTCTCATTTAGCCAACTCTAGAGTCCCGTTTGAGTGTATTTGCTTATTCACGGCTCTATATCCTCGTTCATGCTTGAGCCTCGAGGTATCCAATCATTTCTTCGAGTTATAGGCCATGATGATTAGCTAATCGTTGCCTCCAAATCTAATGTGTGACATTGTAAAAGGGCGGGTTAACACTTGTCCATCAAAACATACATTACTATAGAATGTCTGTTTTGTATTGCAATATATTCAAAACCCAGAAGTATTCGAGTTAATCAATCTTATATCCAATCTAAAAACAATCCAAATCTAATCTCTCTGGTTCGTTCAAAAGTCCTAAGGCTACTCTGAACCAATAACAAAATTCAAAGCCAAATTCATGATCTCACATAATTGTTTGTTAATTCTGATAGCTAAAATTCACATCCAAATTCACGTTCGATCCAGATTGTTTGCTAGGTCCAAGTTCATGATCTCTCTGAATCTTGTAGTAAATTCATAACATGCTCTAAATTCATAGCTTTGTTGAGCTAACATCCAAATCTATGTCCTCTTTGGGCGAATCCTTATCCTCTTCGAGATCTTGCTGAGTGTAGTCCATGCTCGATGATCCTAGAATCTCTAAACTCTTGCTTAGCTTAACCACAATCGACATCTTACTGCCTCCCCGGATTCTTACCAAGCATAAACCATAATACATGGTCTTGATAGGCAGCCTCGTGTTCAAAATGACCCAACCCTTCCAAGTATAAACTATACTCAAAGATCATAGCCACATCGGGGTATTGCTGAGCATAAACGATACTTGATGATCCACAACCTCTTTAGACACTTATTGGGAATAAACCATACCCGATGATTCATTACCTCTTCGGACTTCTGTTGAGCATAAACGTTACTCGACAATCTAGATCTAACGGCATGGCATTCCATCTGGAATGTCCCGACCCTTGCGAAAAATAAGACATACTTAACGATCCTAAATAGGTAGGCTTGCCTACACCTAATAAGACTGCCTACTCCTGGCTGTGTGTAATCTACATAAAACATCCAATAAATTATAAAGTTAGAAGTTCAATTGCCAATTTCATAGCCAGCGAGCATAAACCATATTCACTAATTAATTTTGTTTAAATACAAAAATAGAAGTTTTATTACATTTAGAAAAACTAATGTTTTATCACCATCTCAGAGCTTGCTTAAGGACAAAGGCATTATCCTATACAAGTGTAAGTGGTTTAGCCATTTTATTACAAATTCATTTATACTGAGAAAAGTAAATGCAGGACAAGCGTTTTCATTATATAAAAGCATGCATATATAAGTAATGAGCTTTCCATTTTATTAATTTTGAATCCAAGTTGTCAGTTGACGAAAATTCCTCACCAAGAAGTAGGCCCGCATATTTTTCAGCAATCGATGGCTTCTCACGTTTCAACACTATTCTCATATTCATGACATATTGCACAAATTGTCCTTTCTAACTTTCTTCTCGATCATGTCCTTTAAGTGTTTGCACTCATTCATATCATGTTCATCTATTTCATGATATATATATATATAGTTTTCTCCAAAAACTTGTTCCTGTTCCATGTCTCCCTCCTTGTTGGCCCTCTGATTTGAAGACCTTCTCTTATTTTCATAGAAATCCTTTTTAGGCTTAAAATTTTACATAAGGGTCGTACTTCACCCGTCTTCTTGTTTCATCGGATTGGTTGTATACTTTATCAGCCTAACGATATTCCATGCTCTACTTAGACTTGGATGATCCTCTGCTCTTAACTGCGTTCGCTTCCAGAGTCTCATATTATGCTTTTGCGTCCTCCAATCGCAAGAATCTGTCCGCTTCATGGAAAAATTCATTGGGAACCCTTGGGGAGTCTCATCTTAGAGCCACTTTAAATTCCGAATTGTCAAAAACACACGACACTACTGCAATCAACACAATTGATGGATCTGGTTGATCCGCCAAAACTACCATCACTTTGCATCCAGATAAGAATGTCCATAGAGTTTCTTTTGTCCTCTACTTGATAGTTGCTAAAATCGTGACATCCTTAGGCCATGTGATATTTGACACAAAACTATGACATAAACCTGTCTACCAAATCCATTAATGAACTAACTGAATCATTATCCACTTTCCTAAATTATAAAGCCGCTACATTTGACAAGAAGGGTAGGAAACACGTTGTTATAATCTCCTCAAGTGCCCTCACTTCCATGTGCCTTATATATATTATCAAGAAAACGGTAGGATCAATTCTTCGATTATAAGGCTTAAGAACTAAAAGCTTGAAATCTAGTGGATTCTTTGCAGTCCTAATTTTTGGTAAAGGGACTACTATGTACACTCTCCACATCCTGATTCATCCGACCTTAGCTCGCATGATTATGCCTTCTAACCTATCATTATTTTCCAAAAATGTCTCCAATCATCAGTACCGAACCCTTCCAAGTAAGTGTCAAGATTCTCCTAACAATGACATCCTCCACCAAGAACCTATAGATCAGTACCGACCTGAGAGTTTGATTTAGTACCAATCTGAAGTTTCTGACTGAGGTTTGGCCCCGGTCGTCCAAGGTGAGCCTGCTTCCCACTCTATATTCCAAGTGCTGAGTTGCTACAATGCTAGCTTTCATCTTTAAAGGTCCCAAGAATGAGCCTCATATCTGAACTGGTTGGGTACCAATCTGAGAATCTATAATGGTACCCATCTTAGTACATTGTTTGGGGCTGCCCAATGTCGTGCACCATTACCTCCTGTTTGTTAGGTCCTAATTTAATGCCTTGGTTTTGAATTCCAACAAACCTTGCTTGTCTGATATGTTAAGGAAATTTGCAATCACCTCCTCAAATTGCTTCAACATATCCTTTTGCCTTTTCAACCTTGCTTGTAGTTGGTTTACTGCATTATCCATCTCCTTTATGATAAGCTGGACAAATGGTTGATTTTCCCAAGGGGAAGCTTTTTGATTTCCCTCCACGATCAGCTGCTTATCCTTATGTAGTGTTTTTCTTCTTCCTAACCATTGCAATTCCTTTTAAGATTTTCCAAATCTGAATCCCAAGTTCAAGTGCCTCCATCTGGCGCGATAAAAATGTTAGTATCAAATTTGGCACTAACACCCAAATGTATAAAGATAATATCACATTCATAGGACATGTGATGTCCCACCTTGAGATTCATATAAAGAAAAGGCATTAACGAGTTATGTCGTCTATTAATATGAAGAATAGGGTTGTTTAGGATCAATTATCTGTAGTCTTATATTAAATAAGTCTTAAGTACGATGAAATATGCTGCTAATATTTTCCTTTCCTCAAGTGGTTCGACATAATTAATACTTATTTAATACAATATTACAGTGGCTACATGATCTATTCAGAACAAAATACAATGTAAATTACAAGCACATATCACTGAACAACAAACACAAACATACATATATATATATATATACACACACATCATGTATAACACTAATGCTACACATTTGTGGTTATATAAACCACTATAGATACACACACATCAAGTCCTATGAAAGAATATGTATATAACGATGTCACAATACAAACTACAATATGAACTACTCAAAAACTAAGCATATGATCCAAAAGGGTTGATAGTGAAGTCCAAAGAAAAACAACTAAGAGCTAAATGACCTAAACTACAACTCGGTTTGACACGAGTAATAATACATGGGTGAGTCTAACTTAGACAAGGTGATTAGCATATGATGTAGAAGATATAAATTCACTTAAAAGAAAATGAAACAACCGGAATTTGGCTATCTTAATCAAGGATTCTTAAATTATTTTAAATATTGAAATATGGATTCATTCCAACTAATATTGATTTTTAAAGTAAGGAACTATGGTACTAAATTCAATTTGGGGAATTAGTTTGGAAAATATTTCCCTAGAGAAATAGTTAAAAAGTGACTGAAATCGTTTTACCAATAAAATTAATATCCATCCATAAGGATCGCACATGATTATGGATACATATTCTTATTTTCATAATCAATGAAGAATATAGAATAAAATGGCATATTTTATTTTAAAAAAATTAAATGTATTGATGACATCTTCTATAAAGATATTATATTCAATAACTGTTTTTTGGATTTAAATGAAGAATTTAGCAATTTAATAATTATTGTAATTATTAAAATAAGGGTTTAAATGATAACAAATAATTTTAAATATGTTATATAGTGATAAAAAAATCAATGGTGAAAAGGTTATATAAAGGAACATGCTCAACCTGAAAATATAAGAAAAATCAGCGTTGCTTTAACAATAAAATCTCAAATTTAGTAAATAATGGATAAATATTATTTAATAAGATTTTAATGACTAAATAATCATGTTTTAATTGTATAAATATAATAAGAATGTCATTTTTCAAGTTTGTTTACTTAGACAAATAGTTTACCAGAAAATGGAAAATGTGACCAATAAACGAGTTTCGATTTCACAAGGGTTTAACGAATAGATTTCGTACAATGCTATAAACATTTTGTGACACACCATGTACATACATATATATGTATATATACATATGATAAAATAACTATATAACCTAATGAACGGATTAGATAAGTGAGAGATATTAGTAAAAATAAGTATAAGAAAACAAAAACGATTTACTTATAAGTACCTTACTCTTACACCCATCCTACACTTACATACACATGAACACATCATGTCACTTTTATATACATACACATGTAAATCTTCCATTAACAAAATCAATGTAAATAAAAAAAATCCTAAGACATTTACATGTACATATGCATATATAAGCTCCTTATATATGCATACTTCACCTCTAAGTAAACAAAGAAAATCAAGTAGAAAAGAGAGTGTTGCAACAGGAAAAATTACATGGAAACGCATGAAGGGGGAGGCCAACGTGTGGAAGGAGGGGGTTAAGGAAGTATGTAAATGATGTGACATGTCATGGTTTATTTGTTATATTTTATTCTAGGTTTTCCTATAAATACCCACCTCTTCCTCTCATTTCTTTACGTCTTATTTCTTCTCTTCTCCCTCTTCTTCAAGCTCTAGGACACTCTTCATTAGTGGCTTCCAAAGCCTCAGAAAAAGTTAGCAAAAATATGGCAAAATGAAGTAAAATATATACGTGCACATATACCTTGTCGATCCACTTAATAATCAAGTGCTAACCACGTCTTATCATCCTCACAACCCACGACCACACCACCACCAAGCCTAGGCCGTGAGCAAGGATGGACGGACATGAAGGCCGAACCTTATGGAAGATTTAGAAGCAAGTTCGAGAGCCTTAACTACGATCATTGCTAAGTTATAGCAGAATTTACGAATGTTAGAAACCAATAAAATGTGAGAAACTAAACTTTAAATGACCCTAACTTTACACAAGTCAATGGTTGTGATATGAATGTTATATTGTTATTATATGCATGCTAAATGTTGCTTGTGAATGCCATAATGGATTATTTTCAGGTTTGAATGATTATACATTTAATTGTATGTATATTTAACTAGTCACATTAAATACACGTCGACAAACACAAAGGAAACCACTTTCCTTTATTGAATGAAATGGAGAAAATAAAATGAGTATATCTCTAAAATTTGTAAATGTTTTATAAACACTCACAAGTGTTAAATTGAAGTTTGGAAAGAATCAATACGCCATAGATGGCCTATTGCAACGAAAATCCATGGTGTTGCTAGCTATGTTCTTGCCATTGCTATGCTGTTTTTTGTCTAGTGCAACGCATGCTTCAGTGTGTTAGCAAAGATATCAAATTGTGTTGCAGTAGCTATAAATATATTCTAAAAAAATTTAAAAAAATACACCTCAGCGATCCATGCCTTTAGTTAAAACAAAATCTCAATCTAGAGCATCAATCCACACTTCATCTAAATCTATTTGCCACTTTTATTTTCATTCTCCTGCCCTTGTTTTCATTATCGCCTCCAAAATCTTTCAAAATCCGTAATTTTCATTTTCAAAATCCCTAGATTTCATTCTCGCCTTTGTTTCGAAACCACCTCAAATTGCTACTGCTATCTTTCTTAGATCTACTTCTCAAGCTATCTTTCTAGCTTAATTTTGAGTTAGTTGATGATTCAGCAGTGCTTCTCAAGCCATCAACCCCCCCTAGCTGCCGAAACTCTGTCATCCATTTGCTCCTCAGGTATGGAGTTTGGAGTACTGCGTCACGATCTATTTTCGAGTTGGGTTTTGGTTTGTTTATTGGATTTTAATCTTGGGTTTTTTTCTAATTAACATTTCTTCCCTGTTACTTGAGGGTGTGAGATGGATTATCGAATATGGGAGTCATATATGGTTTATATAGTAGGGATATCCTTGGTATGCTTTAATATGTACATAAATCATGCAATAAATATAAATTTAAACTAGAACAGGAGTAAAATTGATTTAGTTTCTTTTATGTTTGTCGGAACGACTACGTGTAAGTGATGATTCTGTTCTTATTATGTTTGTTATCCAGTATATAAGTAATACTTGTTTGAAAAATCAGTTCTTATTATGTTTGTTATTATTATGTTTTTTATTCAAAATGAAGAAGATAATTCCAACAAATATAAATCAGTTCTTTGTTGGAGTTACATCTACTTGTCTGAAAAATCGATCTGAATAAATATGAACAGAATCATCACTTTTATGACAAATATATCTGAATAAATAGGGGTTTCATCAGTTCTTATTATGTTTTTTATCCACTATATAAGTAATACTTGTCCTGTTGGCCTATTGAAGCAATCCAGTATCTTTTAGTGCTCGTAACCCCTGCTGATATATGTCTTGTTAGCCTATGTTGTTCTGGCAGTGGAGATAGAATAGATCCATATATAGAAATTTCATTACAACCATTGCTTGATTATACAATACCATTTGATGGAGTCATAATGACATGTGTTACATGTACTGAACATGGAAACATTTTCTTAGCTAGCCGCGATGGAAACATATATGAAATACAATACTCAATTGGATCAAGTTGGCGATAACATTGTCGTAAAGTATGCCTTACAACAGGTTTAGGAAGTTTGGTTTCAAGGTGGGTTCTACCAAATTCTTTTAAATTTGGAACTGTTGATCCAATAATTGATATTATTGCCGATAATGAAAGACATGCCATTTATGCTCGAACAGAAGGAATGAAACTACAAGTATTTGATCTTGGAGCTGATGGGAAATGGCCCATTCAAGAAAATTACTGAAGAGAAAAATCTTACTGACCCAAGAGAAACACAATATGGGAGTAATAGACGTGTATCAAGATCAGTTAATTGTGCTGCCAGACAGTCAATTGTTTGTATAGCTCCATTTTCGTCATGCTTTGCTCTCAGTTGTAAAGAGTTCATGCAGCCATACATGGGAGAAGTTTAGCTCTAAACTTGAAATGAAGAGGGAAACAAAGCCTGAGGTTTATTACATAGTTCAAGTTTGGATGACTGCATGCTGTTGTGCATTTTAACAAATTTAGATCAAATAGCTTATTTATTGTTCTCTTTTGCATCTGGTGTTGTTATATAGTGTGTTTATGGTAGTGCTGATTTTTGTTCTCTTATATAGTGTGTGTCAGCCTCTGTATCACCGCAGCAACCTGCTACTCAATCCTTCCTCTTTTATGCAGCAGTCTTGGCCAATTACACTATCTAACAGCAATCTTGTCCTCTACGAATAAAAGTGTTCTTCTGATTGAACTTTGAGGCAAATTGATGCTCTTACAAACAGGAATGTCTTTATAGGTAATGGTTGATAATTTTATAATAATAGTGTAAACTGATGCTCTTACAAACAAGTGAAAGTGTTCTTCTAATTGAACTTTGAGGCAAACTGATGCTCTTACAAATAGGTAATGTCTGAACAGGCAAACTGATGCTCTATGAATAAAAGTGTTCTTAATTTTACTGAAGATAATTTTATAATAATATATATTAATCCTCTTTTTCAGCTAATGGTTGATGCTCTGCTAGATCTCAAGTTTTCTTACTTGTGTACTTATAGCCATTTATCTCGTCACTACTTGCACTTCAAGTGTAGCAACTAATTTAATCTGGTTCCTTCCGATTCGACCAAATTTTGATGATAAATTGATGTTATTTTGATCCTGTGTTTATTAAATTTAGTCATCAAATATCTACTATTATACATGTTTATTAAAGATCACTCGTATTAGCCTCTGTTCTAGCTCATACGTTTTTTCTTGCTTATGGTTGTACGTGTGAGTCTGTATACGAGTGAATCGAGTAACAATGTAGTGAGGAATATATGTAAATATGAATGATCGTGTAATATAAGATTGAATGTCCAATGGTGGAGTCAAAAAATTTATACCACTTGAAATGTTGAAATAAAATATTTAGTGAATAAAATATTTAGTGAATAAAATATTGTTTTTAAATGATATTTATTATAATATTATGAAATCTTTGATAAATAGCAGTTGAGGTGTAATTACTTTTAGTAGTTGTAAAACAAAATTTAATAACTGCTAGAAACTGTTGTAAAATGGTTAACTTTATTATGATTGCCAGCTGTACTAGACATATTACAACTATTTTTGGCAGTTGTGAAAGGGTATTCTTTGTTCTAGTGGTATCTGTGGCAACACCTGTATTGATGTTACCATAGGGTCGCAAAGGTGTTGCCTTTGACTCTAAGGCAACGCGGCAAAAGGCAACCCCAAAAAAGTGTTGCCACAGATCATTTTTTGCCTATAGAAACACTTTTTGGCACCTACTGCGTCACTTCTCTGGGGTTGCGGTATGCCATCTATGGCGTAGTGAATATGAAATTTTAAGAAAATTTATGTGTCCCGAAACGGTAACTCACGATTTCACTACTTAAAAAGTTGATTTTTGTTTACGAAAAAATATGAATTCAAATTCTTTGAAGTAAGATTTTTTTTTCAAATCCTTATAACCATTGCTTTTGAATAAATTGAAAAAAAAAACTTTTTTCAGATCCTTATAACAATATTTTTCGAATGAACTTAAGAAAAATAAGATTTCATTAAGTAGATTTTGAAATATGACGAAAACAAATTTTGAAAATACATCGCGGTCTTGCAATTTGAAATCCAGAAAACGAGATCTTTTAAAATGAAGTTTTAAATTATAAAAAACTATGGAATAAATATTATAAATCATTAAAAATGTGTTAGAAGTGATTTAAGTTTAATATATGAATTTTCCAATGATGGAAAAGTCGCTTTATTGAAATAAGCCAGAATAGCACTTTCCGCACCACTTTTTGCAGTATTTTTCAGTAACAATTCAAATTGAAGTTTAAACCTAACCATTCTTCTTCAAATATTTTAATGAATGCTTTTAATTGATGTAACGACCCGTATTTTTATGGTACATAAATTATTTATTTATTTATTTAAATAATGATTTGGTTATTTAAAATGACCAGAACTTAATAATATTGAATTAGAATAACGAGTATATTATTTGTACGACAGTTTGAAAGTATAATTATATTATAATTAAAATCAAGCACGAAATGGCGCGATAGTTCGCTGTTTGGCGATTCGAACTTCAACTGAATACACATGGTATGTTTTAAGCCGTATTTCTGTGAAACAAGAAACGTTCAGAGCAGGTGAAGTATATTTTTCTAATGGAAGAGAAAAATTGAGATTTCATCGTGTAGATATTGATTTACGTCCAAATCAAATTTTAGAAAAGTCGCTGTGGAATTTGCTTTATAATTTATAACGATTTGATTATATTTTAAAAAGGAATTTCATCGTAAATCGAATATCGATTTACATCGGGATTTGAAATATCGAGTTAGAAATTCATATAGGAATATTCTAGAGCTGTATGGTATTCCACTGTGAATATATACGATAATATTTATTTATAAATATTTAATTTCATTATTTTTAAATATATTTATACATTTAAAAGGGTTAATTAGAGCTTTAAAAATAGCCAGTTTTGCAAACGAAGTCGAAATTCGACGAAACTAATTTTGTTGGATCCGCAATATTAAATTATTGCCAGATTTCAATTTTCGTGATTTTTGAAGTCAGAATGTGGCCGTACGGATTTTTAATGTGAAAAGTAGTTGATATTCTGACAGTTAAAAATACGTTATGTGAGCAAACGGAGTCGGAATTCGATGAAACCTGTTTCGTTGGGACCGTAATGTCGAACTGAAGGTGCATGTCAATTTTCATGATTTTTGTGTATCGTATGTGATCACAGGAATTTTAGAGGACAAATAAAAATAGCGTTTGCTTAAAATTCAATATAAAAATCAATTAAAAAATATATTATATTTATCCTATATAATATCCTAACTTTTTCTAAACCTAAGTCCACTTTCTTCCTTGGTCAAAAAATCCCACCGTGATATTTTTCCTTTAGGAAACTTATTTCGGATCTTCAAAATTCAGTAGAAATCAAAATAAAAATCAATAAATTACAAGGTATATATATATATGTGGATTCGCCAATCAAAGAGCTTCATTTCTATGTGGGTATTTCCTAGTTCGATGCCAGTTTTATTCCTCGGGTTTTGCTACAGCGAAGCTAGGGCTAGCTGATTCGTGAATCATAGGTATTGATACTCGTTTTGATTTTGATTTGTGGATTGTGGAAGCAAAACCGCATTTGTATACAATTTTTGGGGATTTTTCAGAGGACAAAATGTCGATCCAATTACCTTAGTTGAACAATCGAAGTCGCGCTCAACATTTTGTGCGAGCAGATGGACTTCGAGTCATTCGATTTGGGGATGTTGTGAGAGGGAAGTCGAAGAGAATTTGAATGGTAATTTCAGATTTGGTATCGATGGGTATGGGAGGAAGTAATGGTGTGGTAAACGATCAGTAAATGGGAGCACGGATTCCTGATGTCGCAATCAGGGAGGAGCGACGAGCTGGGTAATGGCGTGATGGAGTTGAAGAGGAGGTGAAGAGAATCTCAATGGTGAACGTAGGACGTGAATTTGTGAATTTCCGAGAGTGGAAGGGGCGTTGAAAATCTGGAAATGGTAAACTAAAACTAGGAGTAGCGTATGTTCTTCAAATTAGGGAAGAAGGAAGAGCGGTCTGTTTAATTGAAAAGGGGTTGGGCCTTATGATAAGTGTGAGCCCAAAATTTAATCAAACCTTTAGTTTTAATTTAAATTATAATAATCGTAAAACTTGTATGATGTGTAATTTTCTCATACGATATCAGAATCAGACGAAACAAGATCTGTTGGGATCATATTGACGGGCACTACCCAGTGGAACTAGCCGGGAGTGAATTGAAGCTCGTTTGGATTATGGTGAAATTAAACGCCTGAATCAAATCAATGACCAATTATCATTATTTAACGATAACCGTTCAAGGTGAGTAAATCTCACTAACTCTGCTCAACTTATATTTTTACAACATATTTTTAGAATCTATAAATGATGGTTGTTTGTTGTGTATTGGCTGTTTGGTTGAACTGCTAGTCAGTTGATTGAAAATATAGATAATGATATAGATATAAATCATAAATCAAATATTGATTCTGTTTAGCAGAATATTTCATAGTAAAATGAAATTGATGTTAATTTTATTGTTTAACATCTGTGTATGCAGGGAAACAGGTCGGAGGAATCCAACTGGGTTCCTCAACAATTATTTTACCGTTTCTCATATATTGTGTTATATGATGTGATATGAAATCTGTCGTTGATTTTGTATGTTGGAATGGTACCGATCATTGTTATATGGTGCGTTTAATACCATAAGGAATACAAGAATGTTAAAAGGAAATTTTCAATGTTATATTGAAAAGGAAAAATTTATAAAATCAAAATATTTTATAAAAAGAAAACTATTTATTTAGAAAATAAATAGATTAAAAAGGAATACTTATTTGTTAATCAAATAGATAGAATTGAAGGGAAATATTTGTAAAACATTTACAAATAGAATTGAAAAAAAAGTAATATTTGTAAACCATTTACAAATAGAATTGAAAAGAAATATTTATTTGAAAAATAAATAGAATAGAAAGAGGAAATATTTTGAAAACAAATAGAAAAGGAAATAGTTAGATTATAAAAGGAATTGCTTATAAAATCAATGGATATTATATAAAAAGAAAATATTTTATAAATAAATAGAATTATCAAAAGGAGAATTATTTGGTGAATAAATAGATTATAAAAGGAAATACTTGAAAAGTGAATAGAATAGTATAAAAAAGGGTTTTATATTTGAAAGGTTTAGACCCGTGCTTCGTACATGGGTATGACATGATATGGATTTAAAGCAAAGATTTTAAATAGAATCTATTCTAACCGATAGATTGAGAAAGTAAATTTATAAATAATATTTTGTAAATTAAACAAAATGTTTATCATTGTATAAATAGAATATATAAGTCAGGACTTATATAGAGAAGTAAGAATCGATTTCAACATCGATATTTGCAACTGAATAAACGTAGAGTTAATCAATGGAGTTAATCAGTTAGAGGTAACCAGTTAGAGTTAATCAGTTAGAGTTAATTAGATAGAGTTAAGCAGATAGAGTTAATTGAACATAGTTAATCGAATTAGGATAAATTGAATATTAGTTATTCAATTTGAGTTGATCGAATATAGTTATCTGAGAGAGAGTTAGTCAAACATAGTTATTCAGGATGGGTTGCCATTTCGTACGGCTGCTAGCGTAATTCGCAGGGCTGCAGATAGCCTACGGCGGTCGGATGTTTCCTGAGGGAATCAGGCGTAACCATTTTGATCGCTGCGATCTGGAGTCAAGCAAAGGGAGTTAAATCGAATATTAGCCATTCGAAATAAAGTTAAAACAGACATAGATTCGAATATAAGTTAATCGAATATTAGTTATTTGATAGAAGTTAAATAAGTTGAGTTAAATAAGTTAAGTTAATCAAGTTTAGTTAATCAAGTTGAGTAAATCGAGTTGAGTTAATCAAACCGAGTTAATCCAAATGAGTTAATCCAAAGGAGTGATTTGAAATAGTTTATTCGAATAAAATTAAAGGAGTTAATCGAATATAGTTTATTCGAAAGGAGATTAATCGAATGTAAATCATTCGAAGAGAGATTATCGAATATAGTTATTCGAAGAAAGAGTTATCGAATATAGTTTATTCGAAAAGGAGCTATAGAATAGAGATTATTCGAAAAAGAGAATTATACACTGAATTCGACTATATCGAATTCGGGAAAGTAATATTTGCTTTCCGGTTTAATCAAGATTTACTTATTTATTAATAGATTAGTGGTTTAGTATTTAGTTAAATTAAGGAATAAAAGTTACATTTTGAAGTGGGATATTTAAGAAGAAAGGGATTATAGCGCTATAGTTAAAATCAATGTTTAAAAATAAAGAAATGGGATTCATAAATAGAATCCGAGTTACGTAAGGAAGTTGTTAAAGATTTAAAAGGTGAACTTTGTCTATTTCGAGGTTAGAAATGTTGTTCAGTTAAGGTCTGAGAGGTAATTATACCCCAACTTGATTGACTTCGTTTTTAACTAAGGGATGGGTAAGGTTCGATAGTGAAGATGGATTAAGTAAATTTAGTTAATGAGTGAAATGGTTTAAATTGGCTTAGTGATGTTTTATTTAAAACATCTGTTTAAATCAAATGAACAAATTTTGGAAACATTTTCCAAATATAATCAGAGATATTTTCTAATCATAGAAAATGAAATGTTGATGAGAAAGAATACTGGAATAATAGTGATACATGAAACAGAGATGGAAATGTTTTCCAATGATTGGTGACATATATTTCCTAAATTTAGAAAATAAGAAATGTTGAGTATATAGGAATGGGAAATGAATAATTAAATGATTTATTAAATTAAAAGAGATAAGTGTTGGATGGTGATTGATCGATCGAATTTCTATCTGGAAATAAGATCGTTGGTTGTACACCTATTTTTCTTTGATAGTTAAATCACCGACTATCGAAGTTTTTGACCATTTTTCCGTCGTTAATACAGAGAGACCGGGATCAGAATCATTATCTGAAAACCACTCTGTATGGATGTTAGCGTTGCGATCAAATATGATGAAAATCGTTGAAGATGGAGTTGTGCAAGGGCTATCCTGTTTACAGAATAGTGCCTTTGGTTTGTCCAGTCCCAGGACAACGTGAATGGATGAATGTCTAACAAAGTATATCTAACGGATCGCGTAAGTTGATCTCTTTAAACATACTTACGTTTGGTGGAGGAGGAATTCATTTCTCTTAGCTTTATACCCGAGGTATTTTTGGAAAATCAATTTGTGATTTGGCGGGTATGACGATGTGGCATTCAAAGTAAATGAATGTATGATCTGTCAAAAGATACGTTATGACCTCATGCCTCGTCAACCGGGAAATGACAGAAATCGAGCAGGCATCATGGCTAAGTGGGTCGCTCCCATTAGGATGTATATCACCTATCTAGAGAAAATCCATTTCATTCTTATATCTATGTATCGATGTTGTCCTTTTCCGGGAAACAGTGGGTAGCTCCCAACAGTTGGTGGTATACATTCGATACACTCAAGCGAAATGAGTGGTCGGTCATGTGTGGGCCGGGTTGCAAGATGTTCTTGTTGAACCCAATGTATTCGCCTCTAGAGATACACTATCGGCAGGTGGTCCCATATCTTGTCATAGTTGGAATCCAATCCCCAATAAGCGCCTGTGGTTTTGTTTGTATATTATATATGTGGAACGTTAGATGCAAGCGTTCTGCTAGATTGTTAATTACTTATGATTAGACATTATTATAGTATCAGAGAAGTATTGATTTCCAAAACTATTTTGGATTATCGTAAGGTAAAAACCGTCCGTGTTTATGTGTGGATTGGTCTTACGATTATCTTTTCTTTTGAAAAGGATTTTTGAAAAGTTAAACCAAATGATTTGAGTTTACTCACACCAGTCCCATGACTGACCCAGAGTTTATTTTGTTTTGTTTTCCCTAAACTCTTGGGTGCCCAAATTTGTATGGGCAGTCAAGTAGTTCAGGTCTTTACAGATATACTTGGAGGAGCTTGAAGCAGGAGGCTTCAGGATTATGTAGCTATTGTTATTTCCGATGTGTGTAAGTGTTGTACTCTGATAATGTAATTCTATACATATATACTGTTTTATTTCAAAGTTATGTTATATAATATATTTTATTCGTTCCGCTGTGAGATTGTGTTTACTCTGATGTCGTATCTTCTTCTTCTTCTATTCTAATTTTCTATCTTATCTATTCTCATCCTCTAACTTCTTTCTATTAATGATAGGGTATTTCCGACATCTGAATAGTCAACATGGAGTTTTGTGTTGATTTTCAGAGTCGAAAATCCCAGTTCGTTAAAATTGATTAACGAAGTAATTTGTAGATTATTTTGAAGATCTATAAATTATTTGAAGATGTTTGATAATTGAATCGAATCAAAAAGCTATAATAAGCAATTAATTTAATCTTGGCTCTAATAAGCCAATGAGTTCCCTCGCTCACCTGGCCCTTTCGAGGGCGAGGGTAGATAAGGTTACAATGTCGAAAACGAGTTCAATATAAATGATCAAATTTTCTAAAGACAAATATATCAGATTTCTTAGATATGATCTTGCTGTATTTACCATCAAATTCCAAGGAGGGAATCCTTATTATCTATAAGAATTTAAAATGTGTTTACGTTATTATTCGACGAATAGTCGGGATTATACATGGAAATTGATATCGAGTAAGATAAGTATGGTTTTTTTGAATCTATTAAACTAAATGGGACTTACCATCCAAATGACTTAATAAATGAGTTTTAACGATTTTATATATACCCATGAAGAATATTTGAAGCTACTCTTTCTTAAAAGATGTTTTATGAAGTAATGAATTAAGACATGAAGAACAGCCAAAACTACTTATATAGTATTTTTACGATGACTGATTCAAGGAGACCGGGATTAGACTTAGGTTATTCCTTCTGGAAAAAAACTTGGAGTAATTAAACGTTTTGAATTAATGAAGAATGAAGAATTACGGAGATTGAATGAAGGGTTCCCGTCACTGGTCTTCGGGTTTTTTTTCCCATGTTACAAATCGTTAGCGATTCTGCATTTAGATCTTCAGTGGGGGTTACTCATTTTTAGATCACATGATCTAGAAAGAGTAGCGCCTTTGGTTTATCCAAACCCAGGATGACTTATATGCATGAATGTCTGATGTTGAACCTCTAATATGCATATATTGATCTCCACGAATGTACATCTGTTGGTGGTGGAGAAGGAAACTTCTCTTGGATTAACATGTTTCTCTGAGGCGTATGAGCTCATAGGTTGTACATTTGTAGAAATCAATGGCGTGCTTTGGACTTAGCAAAGTGGTGTTCATAGTGAACAACAAGCTTTAAGGAAAGGTAGTCGCATACCTTTTAGCCTCAACAAATGGTGTTGGTAAAAAAAGAGCACACGGTGAGGTCAAAGGGATAGCACTAATTTTGAGATGTTCATCACCCTTCTATATTTCTCATTATACGTCGAGAAATGGAGAATGTGGGTACCCTGAAGAATAGGTCGGTTACGGTTTGGGTGATGACATATTTGAGCAGTGCACCTCCTGGGGAAATGGTCTATGTAATTGTTCCAGCCTTGCCAAATAAGCAAAGGGGAGTAGTCCTCAGTACATCCCTCTAGAGGTGTTTGTACACAAAGGTAGTCTCTTACCTTGCCATCGTACAAAAATCCATTTCCCTAAGAGCTTGCAAATTCTATTGTAGAGCCCCAAATTTGGGGTGTGGTATTTAATAATGGTAACAATTTCATATATTTCTATAATTTATTTTAATGGGCTTTATCCCTCAAGTCATAAAAATAATATCAGACAATTTTAATGTTGAAAGATTTGGTTATCATAAAGTAAAAACCAATGCCATGTTTAAGTGTGGTCATAGTCTTATGGGATACCTTCATTTTCAAATGGCGGATTTAAGTTTCTCACACCTGTCCCATGCCTGGCTCGGTGTTATTTTCCTTCAAACTCTGGATCCTCTATTTTCTCCCAATAGCCTAGTTGCTCTGTTTTTTACTTAAATTGATCATATGGGGCTTGGAGCTAAAGAATCATTTAGATCACCATTTATCCACACTTTTTCTTAGTTCTTTCAGCAATTGTAAGGACATGTTCTATAACTGGCCATGCTGATATAATGACTCTAACAAGTTAGATTAAAGTTTCCGCTGTAATGATTTTACGTGATGAACACACACACACACACATACACACACACATATATATATCCACTATGCAAGATTCTGTTATTTCTACTTTCTATCTCTTATCTTTCTTACCGACAAAATTTTCTGTTCTAAGACTTGGTTTTGCGGCATATGAATACCATAGACGTATTTGTGTCAATTTTGAAGGGTCGAGGAAGCAGATCATTTTATTTGGTATTAGAACCTTGGTTATCGATTACCAAAGTCTAATTATCATTTGGAGACCATATAAAATGGATTTCATTTGGTATATGTGCTTGTGTTGGGCGAACATCTAAGCTAGATCTGGTAAAAGACTTATCAAAATAGGATTAGCAATACCCTAGGGTGAATAACACATTAGAGATAAGATTAGTAATACCCTAAAATGAGTTGAGAGCAATAATACGAGTGTGGATTTAAAAATATAAATAATTTCTCTTTGAAATATGGTAAGTAAATAGTTTTTCCATGAATTTATTTGTTTTATATAAAAAGTAAAATTTCAAAACTAAGTGCATTTTTACTAATGATTAGTTTAATATGTAATGATGATATGTAATTATTATCATTTATTAATTTATCGTCCATGCTAATCACTTTTGACATTATTGATGTATTTGTGGTTGTACACAACCAGTTTATGGGTATTGACTACTATGTTTGGATAAGAGTAATCTTATCATTTTCCTACTAAGAACTGAACTTAAGTAAAATTGTTTAATAATGAATTTAAAAATGAATATAAATGAAATGGTTTCGATGATTTTTGTATAAATGATTTCTCTTGAAACTGGCAAAGAAATAACTTTACCTATGATTTATTCTCGATAAAATAAATCTTTGAAGAGTATAAATATTATAGTTATTAAAAAAGAAGCGTTAAAATCATAAACGGTAAACATCTTGTGATTAGAATCTCATGATTTGACTATAAGATTTATAATGATGCTAAAAAGGATTCAACTTGGAAATTTATAAATTTAGGTCATGATGTTTGTGAAGATGATTTCTAAAAAAGAGTTATAGGTCTAATGGTTTGTAACGAACCGGGATTTTCGACTCCGAAAATCAACATCAAACTACCATGTTGACCATTCAGACATCGAACATTCCAGATCATTAATAAAAAGAAGTAAGAGGGTGAGAATAGATAAGATAGAAATATTAGAATAGAAGAAGAAGAAGAACACCACACAGAGTCTCACATCGCAGCGGAACAAAATATAATACAGAAATAATCTTTATTGAAAGCTTTAAAATACTTACAGTATCAGAGTACATCATACACTGGGACAGTTATACTAGCCCGTTCCCATATACAACACACAGCGGAATAGCAGTTATATAATATCATACGTCTGAACACCTCCAGCTCGTCTCTTCACAACAGTCGATAACCTGAACCTGTACAACCCGGTCTAACCCGAGCATTACAAATACCGGGTCAGTCTGGTGAACCAGAGTGAGATAAACTCGCACAGTAATAAGGGTGAATCATCCAATCATGATTTTAAAGTTCAAAATCTTTTCAAAAGAAAAGGATAATCGTAAGACCAAATCCACACATAAACACGGACGGTTTTTACCTTACGATAACCCAAACCACTTTTGAAATCAATATCTTTTCTGATATTATAATAATGTCTAAATACAAGTAAATAGAATCTAGTAGGACGCTTGCATCTCACGCTCTACATATATAGTATACAATCAAAAACCGCGGGCGCTTATTGGAGATTGGATTCCAACTTGACAAGGTATGGGTCCACCTTCCGATAGTGTATCTCTAGAGACGAATACACTGGGTTCAACAAGAACTTCTTGCAACCCGGCCCTCACATGACCGACCCCTCATTTCGCTTGAGAGTATCGAATGTATATCACCGATGGTTGGGATCAGCAACCGTCTCCCGACAAGGAACAACATCGAAACATAGATTTAAGAAACAAATAGGATTTCCTCTAGATAGGTGATCATACACCCTAATGGGAGCGACCCACATAGCCATGCTGCCTGCCCGATTTTTGTCATTTCCCGGTTGATGAGGCTTGAGGCCAGAATTAACTCTTGATATCTGGTCGCCATTACTTTGAATGCCACATCGTCAGATCCGTCAGATATCACTAATTGACGTCCACAAAAATACTCTAGCAGTTAAGCTAAGAGAACGGCAAATCTCCGCCAACAACTATTGTACGTTTGAAGAAATCAACGTACGTGACCCTTTGGAAATACTCTGTCAGACACTCGTCCATATCCGTCATCCAGGAACAGGATGAACCGAAGGTACTCTCCTACCGCATCCATATAGAATCACCCCATGGATCAGTAGCGAGATGTCCTTGCAACTCGTAGATTCCAACCATGACAGAATCACAGTTTATCTCTGCTTGCCAGGCATAGAATATTAGTGGTTCTTCCGTTTATGAAAACCCACGGTCTTCAATGCTCCATCTCGATCATCTTCTGAGATCTTCACGTATTTGTTGGTCGGAATGGTTTTCGAATATAAATTCGATCCCGGTCTTTCCGTACCAACAATCGTATTGGGCGGGTTTGATAGTCGGTGTTTTAACTATCAAAATATACAGTGTTTCAATCATGACACTCCCATGAGTTCACTAATTCAGTATTTAGCATCATTTGGCCTTTGACAATCTAATTTCCTTTTTGTTAAATTGAAACTTCCAATTCTTTTAATATTCAAAAATATGATATTTGAATAACTCTAATTTCAATTAACTAACATTCGACTTACTCTATTCGCTCGACTCTAGATCGCAGCGATCACAATGGTTACGCCTGAATCCCTCAGGAAACATCCGACCGCCGTAGGCTATCTGCAGCCCTGCGAATTACGCTAGCAGTCGTACAAAATGGCAACTTACCTTGAATACTATGTTTGACTAACTCTAGCTCGAATAACTATATTCAATTTCACACTTAAAACTTCTTTCAAATCATCTTTAAATTCGAAAATCCATTAGTTTTAACAAAGAAATTTATAGCACATATGTTATAACAATAGCGTTATAATTACTATTTAGATTTACCAAACAACAGCGCTATAATCGCTGTTTAGGTTTACAACCCATTTACTATAGCAAAACGCTACAATCGCTATATTAGATTTACAAAACATATATTATAACAACAGCGCTAAGATCGCTGTTTAGATTTTCAAACATATCCACTAACGTCTCTTACGATTTACCAACTAATACTATCTTCAGATAATCCCGATGTTGTTCAAGTTGGGGTATTATAATTACCTCTCAGACCTTGATCAACACCGTTCTTATCCTCAGATAAATATCAGTTGTAATCCAACACTAAATTCCACTCCCGTCTCAAAACAAATCCCATTTATAAATTGGGTTTATTTATACAATCTTATGACCCATTTCTTTATCCCAAATTTCACTTTCTACCAATCTCCTTTCAATTATTTTCAACCCTTATCCACTTTGGAGATCTTATTTCCCTTGTCCCATTCAATTGGCTTGCATCTCACATTCGGTAACCCTTTTAAATGAATTCCCATTTAAAAATATATTCCTAACTTTATCATTAATTAAAATAATAACTTATTTCAAACATTAACTACTTTAGTAGTTAATCCCTTTATTATCTAAATTAACTACTAAATCCCTTTTTAAATCCTTATTTAAATTCAAACAATATTCATTTAACTATTTTAGTCAAAACACATTAACTTGATAAACAATTCTAATTCCAAACGGTCGATTTAATTAACTCAAAAACTTGATTATCTCATTAACCGATTTCAACAATCCTCGCTTTAAATTAATTAAAAATATGATTAATTTAAATAGATTCTAATTATTTGTTTTATTTACAAAACAAATTTTCCAAGGTTTAACCCTTTAATTCATTTCTTATTCTTCAACTGGTAAATCTGATTAACATCAGCATTTGCTTTGCAAAATAAATTCATAACAAATCAAAGTCTTAAACAAATAAAATATTTATTTATTTCTCTTAAATAACTTTTATTCAAATAATATAATTCAAATCTAACTCTGGTTATAAAATAAATTTTATAACCTCAACTCTATCGATTCACCTGTCGGTGAATCAATATCTATAACTCGATTGGTTTTAAAGGCCATACTCTGCCAAACACTTAACCAATATCGCCCATTGGTTTAAACCAAACAGATGTTGAATATCCAGTCAATAATCAACCATCAAATCAATCACACAAACAGATCAGTTCATATATGATCATATGAAAATAAATAATAAATTTGAGGAATCCGGTTGGATCCCTCCAACCTGTTCTTCCTTGTATTCAAATGGTTATCTCAAATCAGGCCATTCAGTTTTGTTTAACTGATAACACTAAATAGCAACCATTCAACATCAACTGCAAGCAATTCAAATAGTTCAACAATTTAAAACACGTTTATAAATAAACGTGACCAATAAGGTGAGTTACCTTTATTGGAACCAATCGTTAAAAATAACGATTTGATATTTCACTGAAATTAAACACAGTTTAATTTCATCGGTTAAATCAACAGTAAATAGATAACTAGCAAAGCAGTCAACCATTGGCAAGCAGAGCACACAAAATAAAAATACCCAATTTATATAAAATATAAAAAGGGTAACTGAGTGAGTTTAACTCACCTTGATCTGATGAGGTTGTTAACGGCCCATTTTAATTAAATTAAACAATCGTTTAATTTAATTAAAATTTCCAGTTGATTGCAGTCTTGTCTGATTCTATCCTTGTTAGTTCCAAAAGGAAGCGTTCAGCATTAAGGTCCCAATGCCTTTCGTTTGGTTTAGTTCTGTCACATATGTACGAGTTATACAATCACAACTATTCGCAGATTATATGATTTATTTAAAAAAAAAATTCCTAATTATACCTTAATTATTTGTAATTACTTCTGTTTAAACTTGGATTAGCAACCTCTGACCAAACTAATTTCTGGAATGATATTGAAACATCCCAACTTCTCTTCACGTATTCAGCTTTCCAAGCTCTTTTTGTTGAATCTATATGGTATATACACAACATGAATTTACTGTTTTAGTTAAGTTGTTTATTTCCCTAATCAGTTCTAATATAACACATGACTTAACAAGGTATTTGGTTCCAAAACTCCGGCCTGTCTCTTCCTTCTGCTTTGGTTCCATCGTCCTGTACAAAACAAATTGGTGGGCACAAATGTATCATTGAAAATGATATGAGTTTAATTAAAACCAATTATTCTTTAATTAAGTTTAAGCAAGTGATTACGCTGATTTACTGGTTCGAATCAAAGAAGTAAAAGCTCCCAAAGTCTCTGTTTGCACCACTTCTGTTCTCTCCTATACTCCTCAGACTTTCACGTTTTTTTTTTCTTTTTTCTTTTGTTTCCAACGCGTTTTCAAACACAGGCCTTCCTTCAACTTCGACATCAACAAATGGGACGCCGCCCCTAGACTGGGCCGGAACCGGATCTGAGTCCATCGCCATAAGCGCCTACTGCTCCTCCTCCATCACGCCAAACCGCACCTAGCCTCGCTCTCCCAATAACCGGTAAACGCTGCTCAACAGCACACCCTTCATGATCGAACTCCGGTCAATCCGGCACGTCAGAGACCATCTCCACCGGTAGATCTATAGATCTAACCTAGCTCGAGATGATTTGTGATGGAAGTCTCATTATTTAATCACAGAATTTGATATGGTTGGAGGAAGAATTTTGAATCATTTCTGCCGTTCAAAGTGTTAGATGGAGGCCATAACTTCTTTGACTAGTCAGACAGAAAAAGACTAGGGTATTACTTGGCGGTGTTTTTATATTGGGATGAAACGTGGGAAGCACGGTCTGTTGTGTGCCTTGCAAGTAAAGGAACTGTGAAGCGTGATAACCACGGAAACGTTGGGAAGCTTTGCCAAGAAGGAATTGATTTTTTTTTAAAATGTATTAGTATTACATATGTTTTTGTTACAGTCGTGCGTTGGTATAAGGGTACTGAGTAGACTATCATAACAGTACCATTTTTATTCATTTACATATAGTTAGTGATAGCTTAGGCGGTATGTTGTATTGCTTCGAGTTAAGATTAAAATATTAAAAATTGAAACTTTGTCGTAAAGTAACGCGTGAAACTAACCCCAATCGTCTTCTGTTTACTGACAAAAATGCTAATCCTGGTGTAAAAAGATATTATGGATCCAATGGGACAAGTTTCATCGCAATCCGAGGTCGTATGAAAAAATTTCCTTTATGAACCCGGAAATGAACACACGTTTAATTTTTTCACAGTCACCAGATAAATCAAATCCACTTGAAACTACGAAGTCTGACAATAACTTTTCTATACGAACCCAACGGCACTAATTTCGTCGCATTCTGAGACTGTTGCCCCGGTAGGCTGTTTTTACCCCGAACCGCAATACCCCTTTTAACACCAAATTTTCCGGTCTCTAAAAATAACAAACTATATACCTATCCTGACTCTAATCGACGATACGATCTCAACGGAACTGGTTTCGTGGCCTAATTCGATCGTCTGCTCAAGTTACACTCTAATATCCCTTTATTAATTTAATTGTACTGAACGAGCGTTTATGGCTACCGTGACCACATACGACATCGGTTTTCCACGCCACTCACCACCGTACAATAATTTAGCGATACGGTTCTAATGAAACTGATTTCGTCGAAATCTGAGTCCGTTTGCAAAACGGCCATTTTAAAGGCCTATAATTAAATAACGAATTTCCATAGCGACTATTTCAAAATTTGATTTGGCCCTAAATATCAAACTATAACACGAAATCTGGATTTTTCTCTTTCATATGAAAATTATCGTCAATATGGTTCCAACGTGTCTTGTTTCACAGAAATCCGACTTATATCGAATCCTGTATTCTCAGTTGAAGTTCAAACTCGAATTTACGAACTGCAGCGCTATTTTCAAGCTCGATTTATAATTATATAAATATATAACGTTCAACTTCGTTTTTAATAAACGAATTCAATATTAAACTCCATCGATATTCCAAATAAAATATTTAAAACTAATTTAAATATTCATATTCAATTGGTCGAAAAACACGGGTCGTTACATTCTTCCCCCCTTAAAATAATTTCGTCCTCGAAATTGCTAAGGTAAGAAAGAACGTTATAAACTCATTAATTTCAAATCTAATTTTATATTAAATTAGAAACCAATTCAATACTGTAAATAAATATTTTCAAAAATATTGAAAATTTTCTAACACATTATATTTTCGAAAAATTTCGCCAGCACCTCCTCTGTACGGCTTAATCGGTACAACTCCAACTCGCCTTTCTAGGCCTTCTCCACTTCAAAAGAAAATAAAACAGCCAAGTGGCTTGCCAAATCGGTTCATAAATCACCAAACCCATATAAAATAAACGTGTACCTTTTTGTCGGGCATATCACTATATCTTTCCCGTCTGCCACCCTGTCAGCATATACAAATACATTTCCAACCAAATTCCAATTTCGAACTAAATTTTCCATGTGTCCAAGCCAAATTCCATTCTTAGCTCAATCCTCATCCATTATCAATTTCATCTCTTAACTTATCAGTCCACCACCATTTCAGATCCCTGTCTCCCAATTCAAAATCTAATTCAACTTGATATATTATATCCTGATTCAATTTCCAGTTAATTGGTTTCAATTCATTTCATATTTGCTTTCACAAATTTCTATCTAATTTTGTCTTTATTCAACAATTTCCCTGGGAGTTTTCAAACAGTTCAGCTCTTTCAAAAATCAAATAATCTTTTTTCAGGATTCAAACTTGTCTTTCTCAAAGCAATTCAAAACAAAACCTTTGGTAGTAATCCGTCACTTAGAACTCGAAAATGAACACTGATGATGCGGCCGTCATCATCAGAATTATTTTCCAGCGATCGAAGTGAGTTCAATACTATATAACCATTCAAAATCATATTTAAACATTTCCGTTTTGAAATCTTTTCAAAATACCACCTCAAAGTTTGTAAAACAAATTTAAAATATCCCAGGATCTTAAATTTCTCATATATTCAATCCAAGTTCATTTGCAGTCACCTTTCCCACTTTTGGGAATTTTAATTCAAATTCTGATTTAGATTTCAGATTTAATTCATCTGATTCCATATATTATATCCATAGGAATTCTGATTGGTTACTTACATAACCATTCCATTATAACACATCCAATATACTATAATACTCCAAATATTAATCATTCTTTTATATCAAAATATAATTTGGGTAAAATTATTTCATTTACCCTCTTTCAAAAACATACTGTGTCGAATTATTTTGTCCAAGAGTTTAGAAACACTTATCGACACAGTTTGCATTACTGTATCGACCAGAATCCATAAACTACTCGACAAACCAATCAACACAATATAAGACAGTTTTTATAACAATTTACAAATACGCGCTCATATATATACACTCAAACTCAATCTAGGGTATTACTAACCCCATCTCTATTGAGTCACGCCACAGAGCCAAGGTAATTACTTAACCAATAGCTCTGATACCACTGTAACGAACCGGGATTTTCGACTTTGAAAATCAACATCAAACTACCATGTTGACCATTCAGACATCGAACATTCCAGATCATTAATAGAAAGAAGTAAGAGGGTGAGAATAGATAAGATAGAAATATTAGAATAGAAGAAGAAGAAGAACACCACACAGAGTCTCACATCGCAGCGGAACAAAATATAATACAGAAATAATCTTTATTGAAAGATTTAAAATACTTACAGTATCAGAGTACATCATACACTGGGACAGTTATACTAGCCTGTTCCCATATACAACACACAGCGGAATAGAAGTTATATAATATCATACGTCTGAACACCTCCAGCTCGTCTCTTCACAACAGTCGATAACCTGAACCTGTGCAACCCGGTCTAACCCGAGCATTACAAATACCGGGTCAGTCTGGTGAACCAGAGTGAGATAAACTCGCACAGTAATAAGGGTGAATCATCCAATCATGATTTTAAAGTTCAAAATCTTTTCAAAAGAAAAGGATAATCGTAAGACCAAATCCACACATAAACACGGACGGTTTTTACCTTACGATAACCCAAACCACTTTTGAAATCAATATCTTTTCTGATATTATAATAATGTCTAAATACAAGTAAATAGAATCTAGTAGGACGCTTGCATCTCATGCTCTACATATATAGTATACAATCAAAAACCGCGGGCGCTTATTGGAGATTGGATTCCAACTTGACAAGGTATGGGTCCACCTTCCGATAGTGTATCTCTAGAGACGAATACACTGGGTTCAACAAGAACTTCTTGCAACCCGGCCCTCACATGACCGACCCCTCATTTCGCTTGAGAGTATCGAATGTATATCACCGACGGTTGGGATCAGCAACCGTCTCCCGACAAGGAACAGCATCGAAACATAGATTTAAGAAACAAATAGGATTTCCTCTAGATAGGTGATCATACACCCTAATGGGAGCGACCCACATAGCCATGCTGCCTGCCCGATTTTTGTCATTTCCCAGTTGATGAGGCTTGAGGCCAGAATTAACTCTTGATATCTGGTCGCCATTACTTTGAATGCCACATCGTCAGATCCGTCAGATATCACTAATTGACGTCCACAAAAATACTCTAGCAGTTAAGCTAAGAGAACGGCAAATCTCCGCCAACAACTATCGTACGTTTGAAGAAATCAACGTACGTGACCCTTTGGAAATACTCTGTCAGACACTCGTCCATATCCGTCATCCAGGAACAGGATGAACCGAAGGTACTCTCCTACCGCATCCATATAGAATCACCCCATGGATCAGTAGCGAGAAGTCCTTGCAACCCGTAGATTCCAACCATGACAGAATCACAGTTTATCTCTGCTTGCCAGGCAGAGAATATTAGTGGTTCTTCCGTTTATGAAAACCCACGGTCTTCAATGCTCCATCTCGATCATCTTCTGAGATCTTCACGTATTTGTTGGTCGGAATGGTTTTCGAATATAAATTCGATCCCGGGCTTTCCGTACCAACAATCGTATTTGGCGGGTTTGATAGTCGGTGTTTTAACTATCAAAATATACAGTGTTTCAATCATGACACTCCCATGAGTTCACTAATTCAGTATTTAGCATCATTTGGCCTTTGACAATCTAATTTCCTTTTTGTTAAATTGAAACTTCCAATTCTTTTAATATTCAAAAATATGATATTTGAATAACTCTAATTTCAATTAACTAACATTCGACTTACTCTATTCGCTCGACTCTAGATCGCAGCGATTACAATGGTTACGCCTGAATCCCTCAGGAAACATCCGACCGCCGTAGGCTATCTGCAGCCCTGCGAATTACGCTAGTAGTCGTACGAAATGGCAACTTACCTTGAATACTATGTTTGACTAACTCTAGCTCGAATAACTATATTCAATTTCACACTTAAAACTTCTTTCAAATCATCTTTAAATTCGAAAATCCATTAGTTTTAACAAAGAAATTTATAGCACATATGTTATAACAATAGCGTTATAATTACTATTTAGATTTACCAAACAACAGCGCTATAATCGCTGTTTAGGTTTACAACCCATTTACTATAGCAAAACGCTACAATCGCTATATTAGATTTACAAAACATATATTATAACAACAGCGCTAAGATCGCTGTTTAGATTTTCAAACATATCCACTAACGTCTCTTACGATTTACCAACTAATACTATCTTCAGATAATCCCGATGTTGTTCAAGTTGGGGTATTATAATTACCTCTCAGACCTTGATCAACACCGTTCTTATCCTCAGATAAATATCAGTTGTAATCCAACACCAAAATTCCACTCCCGTCTCAAAACAAATCCCATTTATAAATTGGGTTTATTTATACAATCTTATGACCCATTTCTTTATCCCAAATTTCACTTTCTACCGATCTCCTTTCAATTATTTTCAACCCTTATCCACTTTGGAGATCTTATTTCCCTTGTCCCATTCAATTGGCTTGCATCTCACATTCGGTAACCCTTTTAAATGAATTCCCATTTAAAAATATATTCCTAACTTTATCATTAATTAAAATAATAACTTATTTCAAACATTAACTACTTTAGTAGTTAATCCCTTTATTATCTAAATTAACTACTAAATCCCTTTTTAAATCCTTATTTAAATTCAAACAATATTCATTTAACTATTTTAGTCAAAACACATTAACTTGATAAACAATTCTAATTCCAAACGGTCGATTTAATTAACTCAAAAACTTGATTATCTCATTAACCGATTTCAACAATCCTCGCTTTAAATTAATTAAAAATATGATTAATTTAAATAGATTCTAATTATTTGTTTTATTTACAAAACAAATTTTCCAAGGTTTAACCCTTTAATTCATTTCTTATTCTTCAACTGGTAAATCTGATTAACATCAGCATTTGCTTTGCAAAATAAATTCATAACAAATCAAAGTCTTAAACAAATAAAATATTTATTTATTTCTCTTAAATAACTTTTATTCAAATAATATAATTCAAATCTAACTCTGGTTATAAAATAAATTTTATAACCTCAACTCTATCGATTCACCTGTCGGTGAATCAATATCTATAACTCGATTGGTTTTAAAGGCCATACTCTGCCAAACACTTAACCAATATCGCCCATTGGTTTAAACCAAACAGATGTTGAATATCCAGTCAATAATCAACCATCAAATCAATCACACAAACAGATCAGTTCATATATGATCATATGAAAATAAATAATACATTTGAGGAATCCGGTTGGATCCCTCCAACCCGTTCTTCCCTGTATTCAAATGGTTATCTCAAATCAGGCCGTTCAGTTTTGTTTAACTGATAACACTAAATAGCAACCATTCAACATCAACTGCAAGCAATTCAAATAGTTCAACAATTTAAAACACGTTTATAAATAAACGTGACCAATAAGGTGAGTTACCTTTATTGGAACCAATCGTTAAAAATAACGATTTGATATTTCACTGAAATTAAACACAGTTTAATTTCATCGGTTAAATCAACAGTAAATAGATAACTAGCAAAGCAGTCAACCATTGGCAAGCAGAGCACACAAAATAAAAATACCCAATTTATATAAAATATAAAAAGGGTAACTGAGTGAGTTTAACTCACCTTGATCTGGTGAGGTTGTTAACGGCCCATTTTAATTAAATTAAACAATCGTTTAATTTAATTAAAATTTCCAGTTGATTGCAGTCTTGTTTGATTCTATCCTTGTTAGTTCCAAAAGGAAGCGTTCAGCATTAAGGTCCCAATGCCTTTCGTTTGGTTTAGTTCTGTCACATATGTACGAGTTATACAATCACAACTATTCGCAGATTATATGATTTATTTAAAAAAAATAAATTTCCTAATTATACCTTAATTATTTGTAATTACTTCTGTTTAAACTTGGATTAGCAACCTCTGACCGAACTAATTTCTGGAATGATATTGAAACATCCCAACTTCTCTTCACGTATTCAGCTTTCCAAGCTCTTTTTGTTGAATCTATATGGTATATACACAACATGAATTTACTGTTTTAGTTATGTTGTTTATTTCTTTAATCAGTTCTAATATAACACATGACTTAACAAGGTATTTGGTTCCAAAACTCCGGCCTGTCTCTTCCTTCTGCTTTGGTTCCATCGTCCTGTACAAAACAAATTGGTGGGCACAAATGTATCATTGAAAATGATATGAGTTTAATTAAAACCAATTATTCTTTAATTAAGTTTAAGCAAGTGATTACGCTGATTTACTGGTTCGAATCAAAGAAGTAAAAGCTCCCAAAGTCTCTGTTTGCACCACTTCTGTTCTCTCCTATACTCCTCAGACTTTCACGTTTTTTTTTTTTCTCTTTTGTTTCCAACGCGTTTTCAAACACAGGCCTTCCTTCAACTTCGACATCAACAAATGGGACGCCGCCCCTAGACTGGGCCGGAACCGGATCTGAGTCCATCGCCATAAGCGCCTACTGCTCCTCCTCCATCACGCCAAACCGCACCTAGCCTCGCTCTCCCAATAACCGGTAAACGCTGCTCAACAGCACACCCTTCATGATCGAACTCCGGTCAATCCGGCACGTCAGAGACCATCTCCACCGGTAGATCTATAGATCTAACCTAGCTCGAGATGATTTGTGATGGAAGTCTCATTATTTAATCACAGAATTTGATATGGTTGGAGGAAGAATTTTGAATCATTTCTGCCGTTCAAAGTGTTAGATGGAGGCCATAACTTCTTTGACTAGTCAGACAGAAAAAGACTAGGGTATTACTTGGCGGTGTTTTTATATTGGGATGAAACGTGGGAAGCACGGTCTGTTGTGTGCCTTGCAAGTAAAGGAACTGTGAAGAGTGATAACAACGGAAACGTTGGGAAGCTTTGCCAAGAAGGAATTGATTTTTTTTTAAATGTATTAATATTACATATGTTTTTGTTACAGTCGTGCGTTGGTATAAGGGTACTGAGTAGACTATCGTAACAGTACCATTTTTATTCATTTACATATAGTTAGTGATAGCTTAGGCGGTATGTTGTATTGCTTCGAGTTAAGATTAAAATATTAAAAATTGAAACTTTGTCGTAAAGTAACGTGTGAAACTAACCCCAATCGTCTTCTGTTTACTGACAAAAATGCTAATCCTAGTGTAAAAAGATATTATGGATCCAATGGGACAAGTTTCATCGCAATCTGAGGTCGTATGAAAAAATTTCCTTTATGAAACTAGAAATGAACACACGTTTAATTTTTTCACAGCCACCAGATAAATCAAATCCACTTGAAACTACGAAGTCTGACAATAACTTTTCTATACGAACCCACGGCACTAATTTCGTCGCATTCTGAGACTGTTGCCCCGGTAGGCTGTTTTTACCCCGAACCGCAATACCCCTTTTAACACCAAATTTTCCGGTCTCTAAAAATAACAAACTATATACCTATCCTGACTCTAATCGACGATACGATCTCAACGGAACTGGTTTCGTGGCCTAATTCGATCGTCTGTTCAAGTTACACTCTAATATCCCTTTATTAATTTAATTGTACTGAACGAGCGTTTATGGCTACCGTGACCACATACGACATCGGTTTTCCACGCCACTCACCACCGTACAATAATTTAGCGATACGGTTCTAATGAAACTGATTTCGTCGAAATCTGAGTCCGTTTGCAAAACGGCCATTTTAAAGGCCTATAATTAAATAACGAATTTCCATAGCGACTATTTCAAAATTTGATTTGGCCCTAAATATCAAACTATAACACGAAATCTGGATTTTTCTCTTTCATATGAAAATTATCGTCAATATGGTTCCAACGTGTCTTGTTTCACAGAAATCCGACTTATATCGAATCCTGTATTCTCAGTTGAAGTTCAAACTCGAATTTACGAACTGCAGCGCTATTTTCAAGCTCGATTTATAATTATATAAATATATAACGTTCAACTTCGTTTTTAATAAACGAATTCAATATTAAACTCCATCGATATTCCAAATAAAATATTTAAAACTAATTTAAATATTCATATTCAATTGGTCGAAAAACACGGGTCGTTACATGGTTCGAAAGTGATAAAATGGGCAGGTGATGTGTTCGGTTGGTAAGCACTTCTCTTAAGTATTACCATTTTTAGTAAAAGGGATATATAGTATTATCGATAATGGTTAACAAAGAATGATGTAGTATATTATAAGAAGTTTGTGTTAATGAAAAATCTTTATAGTTATATACTTGCACAACTTGGGTTAAAACATGTAATTGGACAATAAGAGCGCAAATGAATAATAATTAAAAATATGTATAAAAAAGATGAATTGGGCTAAATTGAAATAGTGCAATAGAAAGGAAAACTGAAACAGTAACTTTAATAATTAAATAAATGTTATTTGGATAGATGGAAATGGCGGGGGTTGGGTTGTACAATTAAATTAAACAAAAGGGATGTTTGTTTCCGACTTGTAAATTAAAGTTTACATACAACCTATGAAATGACATAGAAGTTACAAAAAGGGAAGTAGGTTTACTAATAAATTTAAGAATGGCGTTAAGCTTAATTATTAAATTAATAAGCAAGTGTAGTTAGAGTCCATTCCGACAGCGACGACTGATTTGGGAAAATAAAAGGCACGTAGTATTGGCCCATTCCGACAGTGAATGTAGACTGATTAAGGAAAATAAGAGACCAATTAAAATGATTAAATAGGGGGACTAAGTCTAGTGGTGTGTAATGACCTGGATTTTTTGTCAATTTAAAATATGGATTTAAATTTATTTAAAAGGACTTTTAAATGGATAAGTCTAGTTGAATTTCAAATTTCGCTAGATATTGAATCTAGACTTGAAAAATTATGGAAAATGAATACAAACTTGGTTTTATATCTTATTAAAGTTAAGATAAGGTTAGTGGAATTTGAAAGTTGATTTAAAAGTAAAATATATTGAAAATAAATAATTCAGTGTTATTTCAATAACTTGAAAAATGGACATTTTGCAAATGACCTCTAATTTCTACGAAACCAGTTCCATCGGATCCGAAACATTTATGGTAACGTTTCAAATTTCATATCAATCGGAGTTAGAGCATGCAGAATGTAAACGCATGTCGAAAAATCTATTGAAATTTAATAAAAGCATAGAAAAAGGTCATTTTTCAAATGGTATCTGAATCCGGCGAGACCGGTTTCAATGCATGTGTGACGATGAAATATAGTAGGATTTCAAATTTTGTATCGATCGGACTTATGGTTTGATCGTACGAATTGAAAAACGTAAAAGGTCATTTAATTAAACAAGATGATATTTAATGAGGGACAAGCCCCCTTAATTCGCTCTCTTCATGCCACCTCCCTTGTACTCCCTCATAAGCATGTGTATGTATTATCCCCTAATTATGCCTAAGTAATAACTATGTCTTTGCACTTAAAATAAGAAAGAATTAATTAATAAACCATGGAAGGGGAAATTGTTATTAAGTCCTTGCTTCACCATGAAGCTATCCTCTCATATGATGACACCTACACGGCATTTTGTACTTAACACCCTGACTCTTGCCTATAAATAGGCCCCTCCCCTTCACTTATTCCTCCTTTCCATTTCTCTCTTCCTTATCTTCTCCTGTCTTTCTCCTTTTCTCTCTTTTTCCTCCTTCTTCCTCCTTTCTCCCTCCGTTCCCTCCACCCGTGGGACCTACCCACCACCACAACAGCTCTGCTCCCTCCCTTTGTTGCCATGTCAGCATCCAATGCCTCTTCCCCTTTCCGTGGGCCCCCACCACCTCCAAACAACATAAATCCCCTTAAACCCACTAAAGCCACCTCCTTTACACCACCACTACCTAAAACAACCCCACCCGTGGACCCCACAGCTCAAAACACTCCATAACCGACCCATACAACCCAGAACTATGGACCCTACCTCAATGGCCGAACTCCCCTTGCCAAAATTCCCACCTTTACTCCCTTAAACACTTAAAGCTTCCATCTTTCGACTTCTAAACACAAACCAATATATACCATGAGTAGTAGCGATGTTTAGTAAAAGTAGTGTTTGGTTTTCTTGCTGAGTGAAATTCGAGTAGTACTGAAGCTAACGGATTCCTACGCTTAAAGTTACAAAGGAATGGATCCCTCGGTGAGATATCTAAACTTTTATATATAGTTATGAGAACACTTTGCTCACTTTTGATTAACCAGTGTAGTTAGAGTAACTAATTATGCTAAGTTTAAGAAATCGCTAAGTTGTTAAGTGGATATGTGTTTAATATTTTGATGGAAGTTAGTAAGTCAATTACTTGATAGTTTAGTAATTAACGTGAATACACTAATGATTATGAAGTTAAACCATAAATAAATGATCAGTTAATTTGATTGATAACGTGATTGTTTTGTTATGGATGAATAGTGACATCAATTATTTTTTGTGTGACATTGATTGACAACTTGATGTGAAGTGTGTTGACATTAACTGAAAAGATTGAATTAACTAATATTAGCAAATAAATTATTAACGATGGTTAATAAATTATTTAAAGTGAATTGAAATAGTAATTAAGCATTAATGACCTTAATATTTATGTTAATGATACCATTGTGTGATAATTGGATGTTAATGACTGTTAATGATTGTTGATGGATGTTAATGATGTGTTAAGCTCATATAAGTTCGATTATATGGTGAATTATTAAGTCTTATTCCAAATCGGAATTTAATTGGATATTTTATTAATAAAATACTGAGTAAAAAATAAAAGTTTGAATTTTTAATCCGAAATGATTTGGAAAGATAATTTGAAAGATGTCGAATAGTTTTTGTAAAGATGGAAATTTATTTGAAGAAGTTTTCAAGTAATTAAGGCATGTTTTAAATTTGAATTTAAAAGTGATAATAACTTTGAAAAATTAAGTTACTTCAAGAAAGTTTAAATTTCAAAAGATGAAGTTTAAAAAATAATATTATTCCAATAATTTAAATAATATTAAAATATTTATATATGGGAATATTCAAATTTAAAGTTAAATATTGGAAATATAATTTTTAGAAGTAATTATATATTTGATAAACTATTTTGAAAGTAATTCGATTCGATTTTTAATTATAATCGAAGTTTGGTTCGAATAGGTCTAATCGCGCAGCGGTAGTTCGCGAATTTCGACCATTGACTTTAAATTGATGTGTCGGGATATCCGACCGTTAGATTTTCTCGAAATGAAAAACATTTAATTCAAAATGAAAAGAGATTTCAAATTAAATATAAAGTTTTAGAATCCAACGGTTAGATTTTGAAATAAGTTCAAATCAAATTTGAATAAAAACAACGTCAATGCCATCAATGACCTGAAATTGGATTTTTGGGAAATAAGCAATTTTTAAATTATTTAAGATAGGAATAAATTGTGATAAATCATAATAAATGATTTGAAAGAGATTTGGATTGAATATACTAAGTTTTGAAAAGTTAAAAATCTATTTTCTGAAAATAAGCTGTTTAAGCAACGCTATTTGCTACGGTTTCTGAAATAATTTAAAATTAAAAGGTTTTGAGATAACCAATGATAATTAAAGAATTTGCAAACTAATCCAAAGGATTTAAATGAAGTTTTTTTTATAGATATTTTGTGATTTGAAAAGTTTAAACCAAACTTAAGTTTTCGAAACCAAAGTGGAATTGAATGGGAATCAACTCGGTTCTAGTTGAGATAAGTCTCTATAGATGAAGACCTTTACTATTTAAGGAATTTAAAAGGATCTGCCGTTATTCCACTTATAGTATTAGTATGATACGAGAATTTATAATGATTATGAGCTAATATGATTTCTGTGAAGATTTCATTGAAAACGAAAGTATGATTTTGGGTTTGTTGGGAATGGTGTCTTAAATAACATCATTCTTTAACCTTGTTGAGTTAAGTTATGCTTGAATTCAAAAAGATAGTTGATATTGGATTCCGTAGTTAAACTTATACTATTTGAGGAATTTGGAAGATATATATATCGTTATTCTACTAATAGTATTCGTTGATCTTGTGAATTGGTATAGAATATAAGATGACATAAATTCTATTTAAATCTTATATTTGATATCAATTGGATTCTGGGTTCGTTGCGAATGACGTCTTAAATAACGTTATTCTTTAACCCAATTATGATTAAGATATGATTTGGAATGGTAATGACAAATCTTTTAATTAAGATTTGTTAAGGTTTTCCAAAGTTGAGTATAAATCTTCGTTAAGATTTAAATGAACCTTTGTTAAAGATTAAAAGGAAAGATTTTTATAAATTCCTAATTTTGAATTAATAAATGAAGGATTTTATGAGGTTAACGAAGAGTTTTAAGAAACCAATTAATATGGAAAGAGACTTGATTGATCATATGTTTCCGTTTGGTTTTAGAATAACTATTATTATTCGAAAAGACCAGGATCAGATTTCTATATGAATACCATTTCGAGTAATGATGCATTAAAATTTAGCAATTGAAGATGATGGTTGAAGACCAGAAATCTTCACATCATAGGATTGTTTGTTGATATCTCTAATAGACCACCACCAATTACAAGGTTATATTGTGACAGCAGTCCGAACGTACTTGGAGATTTTCCAGATTCCAAAGGCGTTTCTCCTTTATTGGATGAGGAATAAGGTACCTTCGGTCTCATTCAGATCCAGAACAGACTTGTATAGACGTATATCTGACATCTTAGTTTGTAATATGTGATTAATTTTTACTAAACATATTTCTGTTGGTGGCGAAAAACTTATTCTCTTAGCTTAACACCCTTCTTTGAGACGCACGAGCTCAAAGGTGATGTGATTGGTGATTATCAACTATGTATTATGGAATGACAGTGTGTCATACTAAGTGATGTGCTAGTGATGATCAAAGCATGGCTTAGTCTAGCGTAGCTTTGTGTAATGAGACTTCATAAGCCTTACACCCCGGTAAATGACCAAAACATGGAAGATGTAGGATGGTATGGGTTATCGTCTCTTTCTAGATAGAAAGGTTTACCATGGTATGATCCAGGGTATTACCTTAGTGGTGACTTCTACTTTTTGTGGTTGTTGATGCTGCAGGGATCCCTGGTTTATTGGTTGGTAACGACCGGGGGATGATATACTCAAGGTTGATCCAGGTAAGAGGATCCCGCCTTGTGTTGGTAGAGAATAGATCGGGTGTTCTAGAGTTCTTGGGGCATCCCTCTAGAGGTGTTCCCATCGGTAAGGAAGTTCCTTAGCCTGGTCATGTAACGACCCAGAAAAATTCGATGCTCGAATTTTTCACAATAATACATAATCCCGTATTACTTGCTAAAAATTCAAGTATCAAAAACCCAGAACGTTAATAGAAAGAAATTAGAGGATGAGAAAGAAAGAAAGAAATATTAGAATAGAAGAAAGAAGAAGAACACATCAAAATCTCACAGCGGAACAAATAAAATATAATACATCAAATCTCTTTATACAAAAGAAAACTGTATATATATACCAATCATCAGAGTATAACATACATTAGTCACAGCAGAAATAAACTTTGTATAGCTAACGATGAAGCCTCCTACTTCCAGCTCCTGAGACTCCAAGCAAAACCTAACCTGGAAATATACTCGGTCTGACCCGAACACATTTGAAGCAAAGAAAAATTCACCCGGATCAGTCTGGAATACTTTCAGTGATAAATTCACAGCACAAACAACTTGTTTAACTTTGAAAAATCCTTTTTGAAAGTAAAGGATAATAGTAAGACCAGCCCATACATAAATACAGATGGTTTTTACCTTATTATAACCCAAAACATTTTTGAAATAAATATCTTTCCTGATATTATAATAATGTCTATCAAACCACAAATAAATAATAATCTAGCAGAACGCTTACATCTCACGCTCTACATATATAGTATACAAATAAAAAACGCGGGATCTTATTGGAGAATGGATTTCCTAGCAAGGTATGGGACCACCTTTCCGACAATGTACTTCCGGAGATGAATACATTGGGATTCAACAAGAACGTCTTGCAACCCGACTACATATGACTGACCCCTCATTTCGCTTGAGAGTACCGAATATATCATCACCACGATTGGGGACCAACCAACCGAACCGATAGCATATAAATAAAATAAAGGGAAAACCAAAAGAATTTGATTTCTCCAGATCAGGTAATGATATACCCTTTTAATGGGTGCGACCCACATAGCCATGCTGCCTACACGATTTTGTGTCATTTCCCGGTTGATGAGACTTGAGGTCACGTCATCTTTTAGCATATCTACATTCACTTTGAATGCCGCATCGTCAGATCCGCCAAATCACTAATTGACGCCCACAAATACACTCTAGGTGTTAAGCAAGAGAATTTCTCCGCCACCAACTTTGAATATTTGTAAAAAATCAACATACACGATTCTTAAGGAAATACTCTGTCAGACATTCGTCCATGCAAGTCATCCAGGAATATGATGAACTGAAGGCACCCTCATACCGCATCATAGGAATCACCCTATAGATCAGTAGCGAGTAGTCCTTGCAATCCATAGATTCCAACCACGACAGAACCATAGTTTATCTCCGGGTGTGACCTAGAGATTATAAGTAGTTCTTCCATTTCATGAAGATCTATGGTCTTCAATTGCTCTATCTTCATTTTATGCAAATTAGTTTTGTACGCAACGTAGATTCTAAGTGGTTTTGGGTCTAGTTCTCATCCCGGTCTCTTCGAAACAACATGACAAATGGTCTAATATTCTATTCGACTGATAGTTGGGTTTTTAACTATCAATATCAGCAGTACGTTAAGTACGTTGGCAGCTCAGACCCTTGTTATTTAAAATCATTCATTAAACCTCATTATCGTATCATCTATAATCATTTCATTGATTAAGAATTCGATTCCATTTATTTATCACGACAAAACTCTTTACCTTTATTATTTGGAGTTAACAACTATATTAACTAAACTCCACTTTACTAATATCACATAATTATATAAAATCCTTTTTATTTCCCTTGTCTTGGAAATATTACATCATATTCTCAAAACTCTTTTAGCCTCCCTTTATTTCGGAAATAACGATATGTGTGTGTGTGTATATATATATGTATATGTATATTGTATTCAATATTCAATCATTTTTTCTTATATGACCCAAATTAATGTTGAACAACATGTTATATCATTATATAAATTCAAATGTAAAATTTGAAGATTTCCATTTAGTACGGGTATTATATAATTAAATTGCCATTATTTATTTCTACAACCAACCTGGTATAACTCATTTACATTTCCTCGGATAAACCTCGTTATTTTACTTATCACTTAGAATAAGTGAATTTCAAACCAAACTATTTTCATTTTCTAGGGAATAGTGCTATATATGAAAGTCACGCTTAAGTTTGGTCAATAACATTAATTTATCGTTACAGTTCAAAACTTGCAATACGCTGCAATATTCCCCTTTATAACTAATCTCGACACCTCTTTCCATTACAAACTAATACCAGCCCTCAATAATAGTGAAGTCGTTCAAGTTGGGGTATTTTTTTACCTCCCAGACCTTAATCGACAACATTCTTATCTTAGAATAGATATAAGTCCGTAACTCTAACCCCTTAATTACTTATAATGTCCATCAAACTGTATTTCTTGCTTTATTTCAGAATATGGTTTTATAACACCATATCCTTACTTTGAAATCTCCGTTGTTTATGACAATTTATTAACATTAATTCTTCACTTTATCCTCCTAATACGATTCCGTTTATATTTTCTTTTATCAAAAGATCATTTACTTTCTTCGTCCTTTGACATTTTTCTCTTATTCGAATTATTTTACTTAGTTCAAGTAAACATCTCATTACGACTCAATACCATCTTAAATGAATCCCACTTAAGAAACAATTACTTTAATTAAAATAATTACATAGTAATTAACTTCATCATTACTGAAGTAAAACAGTTTAATCGATTATTAACTCAAAATAGATTGGTTGCCTACTTTAATAAACAATACTAATTATATTAGTTCAGTGTTCACTTAACTTCATTAATTAAAAAGTTAATTAATAAGAAGTCTTATTAATTTTGATCAATTTATTGCTAAGCTACTATCATTAGATAAATTTGACGATTAATTAATCAAATAATCAATTTCCAATAAACAGTTGATTTAGACAACTTCAAACCCATCAGTTAATTTGTTCACTGATCTTAATTACTTCTCTTCATTAGATTAATATAATTAACCTAATAACATTACTTAACCGTTTGTCTCAAAATAATTATCCAAATATTTACCTGTAGGATAATTACAACTTTATAAACTTATTTAAATGTCAAATAATCATTTCTATTCACTTTATAAAAATTTACTATATAATGTTTATAATAGAACTTCTATTATAATTTAAAACTTCACTTCAATTTATAACAATATAAATTTTTATAATTTAACTTCATTGATTCGTCTACCGGCAAGTCAATTTCTTAACAAAAAGATGGATTTATGGTCGGTTGCTACCAATTCCTTAATCAATACCGTCTATTGATTAAATCACAAAAATGTTGAATTTTCATTCAACATTAACATCCAAACAGGTGGTCAATATCATTTGGGTTCAAACAGTGCATATATATAAAACAAACAATACATACAAATATTGAGGAATCCAGTTGGATTACTCCAACCTGTTCTGCCCTGCATCACAGTCATTATAACATTTTATAATGGAAAATTCATCCAATGCAATTAAATAAAATTAAAAGCAACCAATATCAAACAAATAACATCCATGGCATCCAAATAAATCAATTTATAATATCAATGATAAATTCTAATTATATGAATTTAAGCACATCATGGAATTCCAGAAGGCGTGAGAATTAACTCACCTTTTAATCTTCGATTCGATGGTTCAGGTTGATTGATTTAACTTCAAATGAGCGTTTTGAAATTAAATAAAAATTCCACTATATCTGAATCATTCCGAACCAGCTCGGCAGGGCAGCATCCATCCATACGATTTCATCGGATTCATTTTCGTTAAACTCTGTTCGTATACGACAAGGATATCACAATTACAACATTAACTTAAATTATAATAGTTTAAATTTTAAGAATATTAATTAACTAATCAGGTTAATTACCGTATCACTTGATTTATGTTTCACGCATTTTTCCTTGGATCATACCTCCTTTTTATCACTTCGATATGTTCTTCCGTAATTCCAAAAGCCTGTACCCAGTACCATCCATGCAAGTACTTCTTTCCCATCCATGTTTAAATGGTATGTCAACATGCCACTGAGATTTGCTCTCAACGCAACCATGCTTCCCAGTATTTCCATTATTTACTTCTCCTCCATCCCACAGTTCAAACTTCTCACTCCTTCAATGTTTAACGTGACATCCCTAGTTCCCATAGTTGCATTACCAACTTCAACCTCCTTTCTTCAATACCCATGCACGAAACATCCCACTGCCAACACCAAAGCTGCGACTTCCGCCACCATAACAACACCTTCCACTGTTCGAACCACACACAGGAAGACGACACAAAATCCAATCACCGCCACACCTTTTGTAACAACCCGAAAATCTGGGCCAGTTTAAAATTTTTATTTTGGCAATTTTAATGAATTTTGAACATTTAAAATGAATTATTTTAAATAATATCGACGAGAAATTTATTTTGAATAGAATTCGATGTATATATTTATATACGTCATCGTTTGAATATAAATAATTATATATAATTATAAATAGAATTGAAAATGGCGCGGTAGTTCGATAATTCGATTTCAAACTTCAATTGAATGTACCGGGTGCAAAACAATCCGGATTTTAGTGAAACCAAAAATAATGGAATCTAATTTAGGATATCTTTCCAATGAAACCGGAAAATCGAAATTTCATAGCGGGAATCAAAAGATATGTCTTGTTGAAAATTCTGAATAGTCGCTATGGAATTCAGGCCCTTAAAAATAGACATTTTGCAAACGACCTCGGATTTCGACGAAACCACTTTTGTTGGATCTGTGATGTCAAATTATTACTAGGTTCCAAATTTCATAATTTTTCGAATCAGTATGTGAGCGTGGCAAAGGAAAACGCGTTTGACCAGTTTCAGTTGATTTTAATCGACTGGAAAATGGCCATTTTTCCAACGGTCTCGGAATTCGACGAAACTAGTTTTGTTAGGACCATATTGTCAATACGAAGCTAGAAAAATTTTTCTAGAATTTTTAAAGTTCGTATGTGACCCCGGTAAATTGAAATGCGTGTTCAAATTCAATATATGGAGCTATATGTTGATTTTGACGAAAACTGATCGAAATGGTCGAATCAGCTTACGGTACATATCCCATTGTGTTCGGAATGGGGGTAATTAGCTATGGACGACAGGCGGTGGGCCTCGTTTTGAGGTCGAAAATAAAAGTTGCTTTTTGGTGGAAAATAAAATAATTAAATAAAAAAAACCTCTCCTTGAAAACCCGTTGCCCCCCTCCGTTACAAATTGATTTTCAAATCAAAAAAAAAAAGAAAACAGGATCGACGACGGTGGGAAAACTGCCGCCGCCTCATCGCCCCCCTCCCCCCGCGCTACGCCTAACTCCGCTTCCCCCTCCCTTCTTCTTCCCCTCCACCTTCAGCCCTGCTCCGTTCAAACCTGTAATGACCCGGACTCTTAGGGGTTAATTTTAAATTATTTAATATGGATTTAAATATTGAGTTAAGTAAATAAATCAATTTTTATAGGGAGTTATCGATTAAAAAATCAATTTCAATTTAATATTGAAAATATTAAATTATCAGACTAAGAAAATGGATTTTAGTTGAATTCAAATTTTTATTTGAATTGAAAACAGTTCAAATAATTAATAGGAAATTTAGTTTGAATTTATAACAATAATGATATTTATTCATTTATCGAGGAAATAAATTATTTGAAATTAATTTATATTGAATTAAATTAATATCTTCTACAGATGATCGTATTGAGCTTCGGAACCTATCCCAGTAGGTTCAGAATAGTGGTTTAACCCTAGAATTGACAGTTGTTGGGTTCAGAAAGGGGTTCAGCATCATGGGTTTTTTTTAATTAAAGGATATCGGTTTAATTAAAATAAAATATAAATAAAAATATATCCTTGGGTGTGCGGACCAGAACAAAAACCACGGTGCTTCTTTGATGTCCACATAACAAAAACCATGGTGTCTTCTTCTAGCACCACAGACCAAACAAAACCCGTGCCTTCCTTTACTCCACAAATTTCCTTATAAAAGCCATGACCCCTTCTTCAAATCGAACGCCAGAAGAAAAATCGAAAAGGGTAAAACCAAATCAAATCGAAACCCAAATTTGCAAGGGACTCGCGATGCTTTCCTGAGCGCGACGACGAGATTGGGGGCCTTTGGATGAGAACGGTGGTGACAGTCGAACTGGAGCAGCAGCGGTCTAGGGTATCGAGGCCTGGATTGGGAGTTCGGCAGTGCGAATGAAGAAGTTGCGATGGGATTTCTGTTCTCAGAACTCGACGTGGTTTCTGGGCAAGTATCGAACCCGATTTGGGCTTCAGGGAGTGGAGGGTGTTGGCGTTGTCAGGCGACGGAGTCGCGATTTAGGGCTTCAACATTGATCGACATCGAGTTTTAGGTGCGAGCTTCAACTCGAGCACAGTAAATGAGATCTGGAATTCGCGATGGAAACCGCAAAGAACACTGCGTTGGTTTCTGAAGCTCGGCGTCAAATGGAAACTCACGACTGGGGTTCGAACTGGTGTTCACTGGAGGAGTTTCAGGTTCTAGTTTACTGAGCGCAAGTTGGAGCACTGTAGACCTGATTCAAGAGGGTGGTGCTCAGTTTTGTGGTACTATCTGAGAAGGAGGGTATATTCGTGGATTTGATCGAGTGAATGAATAGAAAAAAAGGGCCTTGATAAAATCACTGAATCGAGTCGAGACAAGTCATAGGAGCAGATATAGAAATAAATTGGATACTCAGTTAAGGAAAAATCCCGGTGGGTAAATCTCACTCACCTTAATTAGAATTATTTTTTTATGTCGTTAAAAATAATTATTGTTGCTTGTTTGAATATTGTTTGGTTGATTTAAATATATTAGTTATTTAGGACTATTATATATATATATATATATATATATATATATATATATATATGGTTGATGATTGGTTGGATTCCCGCAGTCTCATTAGCGGATGCCCGCAGTTTCATAGCGGATGATTACCCTATACGCCCCACGCTATGATTAGTGGATGACCTTCATATCGCGATATCCTGCCTCGAAGCAGGATGGGTATTACTATGTTGACTAACGTTTGTGGATGCAGGAAAAAAACAGGTTGGAGGAATCCAACTGGATTCCTCAAAAATATATTATCTGTTGTTTGTTTGATTTCATATATATTCATATATGATGTGTTAAAAATCAAATGATTGAAAATTGGTTGATTTGATTGTTTAAATATCACTGGGGCTTGGGATATTGATTTATAAAAATATCAAAAGGGGATTTGAAATTAAAAAGGGGAATTCTATTTTTATAAATAGAATTTGAATTTTAAATGAAGTATAGAAACATTAACTTGTTTTGAATATATATATATATATATAAACAAGTAATTGAATTTATAACTTTGTTTATAAATGAAAAAATGGAATTTGAATCGAATTTATAAAAGTTGTTTATAAATGAAAGGATGGAATTTGAATTGAATTTATAAACTTTGTTTATAAATGAAAAAATGGAATTTGAATTGAATTTATATAAGTTGCTTATAAATGGAAAGGTGGGATTTGAATTGAAGTTATAAACGTTGTTTATAAATAATGCCGAAAATTCAAATGGACTTTGAGTATAAGGAATTGAAATAGAATTTGAATAATAAAATTCAAATGGACTTTAAACTATAGATTTGAATAGAGGAATTCAAATGGACTTTAAACTATAGAATTTGAATAATAAAATTCAAATGGACTTTAAACTATAGAATTTGAATAATAAAATTCAAATGGACTTTAAACTATAGATTTGAATATAGTATTTCAAATGGAATTTGAAAAGAGAAATTCAAGTAGACTTTGAAAATAGAATTTGAATAATAGAATTCAAATGGAGTTTAACTATGGAATTTGAATATAGAAATCTAAATAGACCTTGAATATAGAATTTGAACTATAGATTTGAATATAGAAATTCAAACGGACTTTTTATTATAGGATTTGAATAATAGAAGACAATAGAATTTGATATATAGAAATTGAATAATAGAAGCGAATTGGAGTTTGAATATAGAATTCAAATATTAAAAGGAGAAATAGACTAAAGAAATAATTAACGAATTGAGTTAAAACGATTTGGTTAAATAGATTGGACAGGTATAGACATACAGGAGACAGGTATGGAATAAAGTATAGAAGTGAAATAAATAGAATGCCCGACAAAAAGGTACGTATTTAATTCATATATGAGATTTTATGCGCCGTATCGGCAAGCCGCTTGGCTTTTTCTTTTTCTTTTTGAGATAAGAAGGACCGGGAAAGCTATTTGAAATTTCCCGATGCTCCCGGTACAAAGGAGGTTATGGCGAATTTTTCCGGGAATTTAAGGAGATAGAATATTTTTAAGATAGTTTGATAGTTAGAAATCAACGTATCGATATATATAGAAGTCGATAAGAAAACGAACTTAGAAATAGGATAGTATAATCAAAAAGGACGTATAAGAATAAAATCTAGTAAGAATAGAAAAGGGAAGTGTATACGTGTTTAAAAGTAAATCAGTAGTTGTATGGAATTGATTTGTTCGAGTAAGTAGTCTTGTCTGTTTTGACGTTAAATGTTATTCAGTCAAGGTCTGAGAGGTAATTATACCCCAACTTGGTTGATTTCATGATATACCGATAAGTAGCAAGATTCAGGCTCGAAGATCAATGTGGAATAAGAATTCGTTAAATACTGTATTTGGGTTGTCGTAACGACATTTTACACAACATCTGTTTTAACTCAAATATGTGCAAAGCTTGGAAATAGAATAATGAATATTTTCTAAAGTTTAGAAAATAAAAGAAGGCGATATATGGAAATATTTTCCCAAAGAACGTAAAAGGCCAATATGGTTATTGAAATATTTGATTTACAAATATTGATAAAGAAATAGAAAGGAGATTTAATTAATGGAATATTAATTAAAGGTTCAGTGATTGTTGGATGTTTGGTTGAACACTTGTTTTATTCGATAGTTAAATCATCGACTATCGAAACACTTGTTTTTATTCGATAGTTAAATCACAGACTATCGAAGTTTTGACCATCGTTGTCAATATGGAGAGACCGGTTGGATTATTATCCGAAGAACCACTCCATATCGGCAGTAGAGTGCGAATCAGATTATATAAAGATAATCGAAGACGGAGTAGAGTGCAAGGACTTTTTCTATAAATAGAAATAGTGCCTTCAGTTCATCCTGTTCCTGGGTGACTTGTATGGATGAATGTCTGACAGAGTATTTCCAGAAAGATCACGTACATTGATTTCTTTAACCGTACCAAGAGTGGAAGCGGAGAAGGAAACTTCTTTTAGCTGACACGTAATGTATTGTTGTCGACGTCAATTAGTGATTTGATGGATTTGACGATGTGACATTCGAAGTGAATCTGGTGTGATGATAAAGCGTAGCTTCTAGCCTCAACATCCGGTAAATGACAGAAATCGGGCAAGCAGCATGGCTATGTAGGTCGCACCTATTAGGGTGTATAATCACCTGATCTAGAGTTTCATTTACTTCTAAAAATCTATTGTCGATGCTGTCCCATTCGGGAAACGGTTGCTGATCCCAATCGTTGGTGATATACATTCGATACACTCAAGCGAAATGAGTGGTCGGTCATGTGTGGCTGAGTTGCAAGATGTTCTTGTTGAACTCGGTGTATTCTCCTCTAGAGATATACCAGCGGAAGGTGCTTCCATACCTTGTCATAGTTGGAAATCCATTACCCAATACGTGCTTGCGGTTTTGATTGTATATATATGTGGAACGTGAGATGCAAACGTTCCACTAGATTGTTATTTACTTGATTTAGACATTATTACAATATCAAAAGAGTTTTGATATAAAGATAAGTCAAGTGTTTGGATTCTCATAAGGGAAAAACCCGTTCCGTGTTATACGGCGTGGTCTTATGAGATATCATTTAGTTTTCTGAAACTGTTTTAAACTATTTACTCATACCAGTCCCATGACTGACCCGGAGTTTATTTTGTTTTGTTCTACCTAAACTCTTGGGTGCCTAAATTTGTACGGGCAGTCAAGTAGTTCAGGATTTTTCAGATATATCTAAAGGAGCTTGGAGCAGGAGGCTTCAGCGTCATCTAGTTATAGTGTTGTTCCGTTGTGTTGTAAGTGTTGTACTCTGATAAGTGTATGTTATACAATTGAGATTTTGTATTTCAAAGATATGGTATATTATATTTTGTTCCGCTGCGATGTGAGATTCTGTGTTGTTATTTCTGTTCTTCTTCTACCTCTTTCTTCTAAAAAAAAATGTCTCGTATTTTCGTGATATTTGGGTTGGACGTATGATGTATATAGTCAACTCTGATGTTACGAAATTTGGGTCATTACAGTTGGTATCAGAGCTTAGGTTGAGCGAATACCTAGGCTGTGTGGAAATGTGCTCATTAGAGATAGGGTCAGTAGTATCCTAGAATGAGTTGAGTGTATATATATATATATACGAGAGCGTATTTGTATTTGATATGAAAACTGTTTTATATTGTGTTGACTAGTCTGTTGAGTGGATTATAAATTTTGGTCGAATCGTGGGACGCCACGATGTCGATAGGAGTTTATAAACACTTGAACAGAAGATTGGACACGATATTGTTTTTAAATAGTTAAGTTGATTGTTAGGATTATAATCGAATTAGATTATAAAACAGAAATAGTTATATATATAACCAATGGAATTTGTATATGAAATCAAATATACAAATGAGATAAATTGAAATTGAATTCCAACCAGAATTCAGAATTTAAAATCCTAGGATTTTGGAAAATATTTTTCTAAATGGATTTTGAAAAAAAAAAAAGCACTGGACTCATTCAGTAGCTGGGAAATAATTCTGATGATGGTCGCAACATCATCAGTGTTCATTTTCGAGTTTCTAAGTGATAAATTGCTGCCTTAGAAAAGTTTTGATGGAAATTTGTTTGAATAGAAACAAGTTGTTTGAAAATTCAAATGTTTTGAATTTGAGACAGATATAAATATATGTATATATTTATATTACTTCAAAGGAATTTTGAAATGGGAATTGGAATATAGATTTCAAATAGAAATTCAATATAGAGAATTCAAATAAATTCGAATATAGAATTCAAATAGCAATTGAAATAGACTTTGAATATAGAATTCAAAGGAGTTAGAATGGAATTTGAATTCAAAGGAATTCAAATGAGTTAAATAAAGAAAATTCAAATAGAAATTGTATAAGAAAAATTGAAATGGAATTTGAATTCAAAGAAATTCAAATGGGTTTGAATAAAGAAAAGTCAAATAGAGATTTGAATATTAGAATTCAAATGGAATTTGGTTAAATAGAATTTCAAAGAGAATATAAAGTGGAGGTTGAATATTAGAATTCAAGAAAGTATAAAGTTCGAAATAGAATTTGAATTCAAAGGAGTTAAAATAGAATTTAAATTCAAAGGATTTCAAATAGAAATTGAACAAAGGAATTTAAATAGAAATTGAATAAAGGATTCCAAATGGATTTTGAATAAGGGATTTGAAATGAGTTTTGAATGAAGGATTTCAAATAGAAATTGAAAATAAGAAATTCAAATAGAATTTGAAGATAGAAATTTGATTAGACTTTGAATCGAGGAATTCAAATAGAAATTGAATAGAAGGAAATTCAAATATAGAGTTTGAATAAAGAGATTCAAATGGAATTTGAATATTGTAGATATAGAGGACTTGAAAATTTGAAGAGAAATAGATCGGGAATATTATGAAATGGACTTGATATATATTAAAAATATATCAGAATGGAGTTGAATTTATTATAAACGAAGTTAAAACGTTTATATTTATAAATATAATTAAAACGAGCTCGCCGTAGCGCGGCAGTTCGTAAATTGGCGATTCGAACTTCAATTTAGTATACAGGACTCAAATTAAGTCGGAATTCTTTGAAACAAGAATCGTCGGGACCGGTTGAACGATAGTTTTCTAATGAAAGAGAAAAATTTGGATTTCGTCGTATAGATTTTGAGTTATGTCAAAATTAAATATTTAGAAAAGCAGCGCCAGAAACCATTTAAAACCACAATGGTTTATATATATATATAAGTAAAAGGATTTTTAAAGTAACTAAAATCCGAATGGCCATGAGAAAAATATAGACTTGAGTTATAAAATGAATGTGAACTCAAGTGAAGTAGATAAAATGATTTGGGAAACAATGATCATATTTCTGATTATTGAATAGAATTAACTAAGTAAAAGAGTAATTAGTTAAAGGAAATTTGAATCGAAACTGGGTTTTTGATAAGTGAAAGAGATTGAGAGTTTATATTCGAAATCGAATATATAACTCGAGTTGAAAATATAATTAGATTAGTATAATTAAGTTGACATATATTTGAACAAGTGATATTCAAATAAAAAAAGGTGAAGTTGGCAAAACGGTTAATTAGCAACTAGCTAATGGGAATGTGAATGATTGAAATTAAATTTAACTTAAGTAAGTTAAATGGATCGAAATGAATAAATTGAGTAAAATCAATGTGGATGAAATATGAATTAGGAAATATAAAGGAATTATATTTGTAACACAAATACAAAGGAAGTTATGTGCAAGCAAATAAAAGGAGAAATATTTGTAAAAACATTTACAAATAGAATTTAAAAGGGGAATATTTGTAAAAACATTTACAAATAGATTTAATGGAAATATTTATTTATAGAAAATAAATAGAATGTTATAAGTGAGATATTTATTTGTTAAATAAATAGAATTTAATCAAAGGAATATTCAGAAGATGAATAGAAAGTGGAAATCTGTTTTTAACAGATAAATAGAAAAGATTAATTTATAAATAACAGTTTATAAATTAAATTAAATATTTATCATTCGATAAATGGAATATATAAGTCTGAACTTATATAGAAAAGAGATATTGGTTTTTAACACCGAGAGTTTTAAATAGAAGGGGTACACAACACCTGTATAGGTAAAGTAACGTTATTAAAGAGAACATTTATCAAGTGAAGAACCGTTACTAAAAGTAAATCTTTATAAATGAATAAGCGCTATCCAATAGGAGTTATTCGAATAGGAGAAATCGATTAGAGTAAGAATTAACCAGTTAGAGTTGATCAGTTAGGGTTAATCCGTAGAGTTAATTTGAATATTAGTTATTCAATTAGAATTTATCGAATATTTGTTATTCAAATTAAGAGTTAACCAGACAAAGTTAATTAAACATAATTAATCGAATTAGAATTAAATTGAATGTTATTCAGTTAAAGTTGATCGAATATAGTCATTGAGATAGAGTTAGTCAACTATAGTTACTCAGGATAAGTTGCCATTTCGTACGACTGCTAGCGTAATTCGCAGGGCTGCAGATAGCCTTGGGCGGTCGAATGTTTCCTGAGGGAATCAGGCGTAACCATTGTGTTCGCTGCGATCTAGAGTTAAGCGAATGGAATTAAATCGAATATTAGTTTATTTGAATAGAATTAAAGGAGTTATCGAATATAGTTTATTCGAAAGGAATTATCAATTATTAGTTATTCGAAAGAGAAATTATCGAATATAGTTTATTCGAAAGGAGTTATCGAATATAGTTTATTCGAAAGGAGTTATCGAATATAGTTTATTCGAAAGGAATTATCGAATTTGGTTATTCGAAAGGAGTTATCGATTATTAGTGAATCGAAGGAGTTATCGATTATTAGTGAATCGAAGGAGTTATCGATTATTTGTTAATCGAAATGAGTTATCGATTATAGTTTAATCGAAAAGAGTTATCGATTAGTTTAATCGAAGTGAGTTATAGAATATTGGTTATTCGAAGGAGTTATCGAATTTAGTTATTCGATAGGGTTAATCGATAAGAGTTAAATCAAATAGAGTTAATTGATAAGAGTAAATTGATAGAGTAAATCGAATATAATTTATTCGAAGAAAGGTTTTCGAATCTAGTTATTCGAAAAAGAGAATATCGAATATAGTTATTCGAAGGGAGGAGTTATCGAATAAGGATTTATTCAAAAGAGAGGTACGTAAGGAAGTTTGAAATGTTGAGTATCAACATAAATGGGTTTGTAGCACTTTTTCTACCTTAGCAATTTCGAGGACGAAATTATTTTAAGTGGGGAAGATTGTAATGACCCGGACTCTTAGGGGTTAATTTTAAATTATTTAATATGGATTTAAATATTGAGTTAAGTAAATAAATCAATTTTTATAGGGAGTTATCGATTTAAAAATCAATATCAATTTAATATTGAAAATATTAAATTATCAGACTAAGAAAATGGATTTTAGTTGAATTCAAATTTTTATTTGAATTGAAAACAGTTCAAATAATTAATAGGAAATTTAGTTTGAATTTATAACGATAATGATATTTATTCATTTATCAAGGAAATAAACTATCTGAAATTAATTTATATTGAATTAAATTAATATCTTCTACAGATGATCGTATTGAGCTTCGGAACCTATCCCAGTAGGTTCAGAATAGTGGTTTAACCCTAGAATTGACAGTTGTTGGGTTCAGAAAGGGGTTCAGCATCATGGGTTTTTTTTAATTAAAGGATATCGGTTTAATTAAAATAAAATATAAATAAAAATATATCCTTGGGTGTGCGGACCAGAACAAAAACCACGGTGCTTCTTTGATGTCCACATAACAAAAACCACGGTGTCTTCTTCTAGCACCACAGACCAAACAAAACCCGTGCCTTCCTTTACTCCACAAATTTCCTTATAAAAGCCATGACCCCTTCTTCAAATCGAACGCCAGAAGAAAAATCGAAAAGGGGAAAACCAAATCAAATCGAAACCCAAATTTGCAAGGGACTCGCGATGCTTTCCTGAGCGCGACGACGAGATTGGGGGCCTTTGGATGAGAACGGTGGTGACAGTCGAACTGGAGCAGCAGCGGTCTAGGGTATCGAGGCCTGGATTGGGAGTTCGGCAGTGCGAATGAAGAAGTTGCGATGGGATTTCTATTCTCAGAACTCGACGTGGTTTCTGGGCAAGTATCGAACCCGATTTAGGCTTCAGGGAGTGGAGGGTGTTGGCGTTGTCAGGCGACGGAGTCACGATTTAGGGCTTCAACATTGATCGACATCGAGTTTTAGGTGCGAGCTTCAACTCGAGCACAGTAAATGAGATCTGGAATTTGCGATGGAAACCGCAAAGAACACTGCGTTGGTTTCTGAAGCTCGGCGTCAAATGGAAACTCACGACTGGGGTTCGAACTGGTGTTCACTGGAGGAGTTTCAGGTTCTAGTTTACTGAGCGCAAGTTGGAGCACTGTAGACCTGATTCAAGAGGGTGGTGCTCAGTTTTGTGGTACTGTCTGAGAAGGAGGGTATATTCGTGGATTTGATCGAGTGAATGAATAGACAAAAAGGGCCTTGATAAAATCACTGAATCGAGTCGAGACAAGTCATAGGAGCAGATATAGAAATAAATTGGATACTCAGCTAAGGAAAAATCCCGGTGAGTAAATCTCACTCACCTTAATTAGAATTATTTTTTTATGTCGTTAAAAATAATTATTGTTGCTTGTTTGAATATTGTTTGGTTGATTTAAATATATTAGTTATTTAGGACTATTTTATATATATATATATATATATATATATGGTTGATGATTGGTTGGATTCCTGCAGTCTCATTAGCGGATGCCCGCAGTTTCATAGCGGATGATTACCCTATACGCCCCACGCTATGATTAGTGGATGACCTTCATACCGCGATATCCTGCCTCGAAGCAGGATGGGTATTACTATGTTGACTAACGTTTGTGGATGCAGGAAAAAAACAGGTTGGAGGAATCCAACTGGATTCCTCAAAAATATATTATCTGTTGTTTGTTTGATTTCATATATATTCATATATGATGTGTTAAAAATCAAATGATTGAAAATTGGTTGATTTGATTGTTTAAATATCACTGGGGCTTGGGATATTGATTTATAAAAATATCAAAAGGGTATTTGAAATTAAAAAGGGGAATTCTATTTTTATAAATAGAATTTGAATTTTAAATGAAGTATAGAAACATTAACTTGTTTTGAATATATATATAAACAAGTAATTGAATTTATAACTTTGTTTATAAATGAAAAAATGGAATTTGAATCGAATTTATAAAAGTTGTTTATAAATGAAAGGATGGAATTTGAATTGAATTTATAAACTTTGTTTATAAATGAAAAAATGGAATTTGAATTGAATTTATAAAAGTTGCTTATAAATGGAAAGGTGGGATTTGAATTGAATTTATAAACGTTGTTTATAAATAATGCCGAAAATTCAAATGGACTTTGAGTATAAGGAATTGAAATAGAATTTGAATAATAAAATTCAAATGGACTTTAAACTATAGATTTGAATAGAGAAATTCAAATGGACTTTAAACTATAGAATTTGAATAATAAAATTCAAATGGACTTTAAACTATAGATTTGAATATAGTATTTCAAATGGAATTTGAAAAGAGAAATTCAAGTAGACTTTGAAAATAGAATTTGAATAATAGAATTCAAATGGAGTTTAACTATGGAATTTGAATATAGAAATCTAAATAGACCTTGAATATAGAATTTGAACTATAGATTTGAATATAGAAATTCAAACGGACTTTTTATTATAGGATTTGAATAATAGAAGACAATAGAATTTGATATATAGAAATTGAATAATAGAAGCGAATTGGAGTTTGAATATAGAATTCAAATATTAAAAGGAGAAATAGACTAAAGAAATAATTAACGAATTGAGTTAAAACGATTTGGTTAAATAGATTGGACAGGTATAGACATACAGGAGACAGGTATGGAATAAAGTATAGAAGTGAAATAAATAGAATGCCGGACAAAAAGGTACGTATTTAATTCATATATGAGATTTTATGCGCCGTATCGGCAAGCCGCTTGGCTTTTTCTTTTTCTTTCTGAGATAAGAAGGACCGGGAAAGCTATTTGAAATTTCCCGATGCTCCCGGTACAAAGGAGGTTATGGCGAATTTTTCCGGGAATTTAAGGAGATATAATATTTTTAAGATAGTTTGATAGTTAGAAATCAACGTATCGATATATATAGAAGTCGATAAGAAAACGAACTTAGAAATAGGATAGTATAATCAAAAAGGAAGTATAAGAATAAAATCTAGTAAGAATAGAAAAGGAAAGTGTATACGTGTTTAAAAGTAAATCAGTAGTTGTATGGAATTGATTTGTTCGAGTAAGTAGCTTGTCTGTTTTGACGTTAAATGTTATTCAGTCAAGGTCTGAGAGGTAATTATACCCCAACTTGGTTGATTTCATGATATACCGATAAGTAGCAAGATTCAGGCTCGAAGATCAATGTGGAATAAGAATTCGTTAAATACTGTATTTGGGTTGTCGTAACGACGTTTTACACAACATCTGTTTTAACTCAAATATGTGCAAAGCTTGGAAATAGAATAATGAATATTTTCTAAAGTTTAGAAAATAAAAGAAGGCGATATATGGAAATGTTTTCCCAAAGAACGTAAAAGGCCAATATGGTTATTGAAATATTTGATTTACAAATATTGATAAAGAAATAGAAAGGAGATTTAATTAATGGAATATTAATTAAAGGTTCAGTGATTGTTGGATGTTTGGTTGAACACTTGTTTTATTCGATAGTTAAATCATCGACTATCGAAACACTTGTTTTTATTCGATAGTTAAATCACAGACTATCGAAGTTTTGACCATCGTTGTCAATATGGAGAGACCGGTTGGATTATTATCCGAAGAACCACTCCATATCGGCAGTAGCGTGCGAATCAGATTATATAAAGATAATCGAAGACGGAGTAGAGTGCAAGGACTTTTTCTATAAATAGAAATAGTGCCTTCAGTTCATCCTGTTCCTGGGTGACTTGTATGGATGAATGTCTGACAGAGTATTTCCAGAAAGATCACGTACATTGATTTCTTCAACCGTACCAAGAGTGGAAGCGGAGAAGGAAACTTCTTTTAGCTGACACGTAATGTATTGTTGTCGACGTCAATTAGTGATTTGATGGATTTGACGATGTGACATTCGAAGTGAATCTGGTGTGATGATAAAGCGTAGCTTCTAGCCTCAACATCCGGTAAATGACAGAAATCGGGCAAGCAGCATGGCTATGTAGGTCGCACCTATTAGGGTGTATAATCACCTGATCTAGAGTTTCATTTACTTCTAAAAATCTATTGTCGATGCTGTCCCATTCGGGAAACGGTTGCTGATCCCAATCGTTGGTGATATACATTCAATACACTCAAGCGAAATGAGTGGTCGGTCATGTGTGACTGAGTTGCAAGAAGTTCTTGTTGAACTCGGTGTATTCTCCTCTAGAGATATACCAGCGGAAGGTGCTTCCATACCTTGTCATAGTTGGAAATCCATTACCCAATACGTGCTTGCGGTTTTGATTGTATATATATGTGGAACGTGAGATGCAAACGTTCCACTAGATTGTTATTTACTTGATTTAGACATTATTATAATATCAAAAGAGTTTTGATATAAAGATAAGTCAAGTGTTTGGATTCTCATAAAGGAAAAAACCCGTTCCGTGTTATACGGCGTGGTCTTATGAGATATCATTTAGTTTTCTGAAACTGTTTTAAACTGTTTACTCATACCAGTCCCATGACTGACCCGGAGTTTATTTTGTTTTGTTCTACCTAAACTCTTGGGTGCCTAAATTTGTACGGGCAGTCAAGTAGTTCAGGATTTTTCAGATATATCTAAAGGAGCTTGGAGCAGGAGGCTTCAGCGTCATCTAGTTATATTGTTGTTCCGTTGTGTTGTAAGTGTTGTACTCTGATAAGTGTATGTTATACAATTGAGATTTTGTATTTCAAAGATATGGTATATTATATTTTGTTCCGCTGCGATGTGAGATTCTGTGTTGTTATTTCTGTTATTCTTCTACCTCTTTCTTCTAAAAAAAAATGTCTCGTATTTTCGTGATATTTGGGTTGGACGTATGATGTATATAGTCAACTCTGATGTTACGAAATTTGGGTCATTACAAAACCGCGACACCCCTAAACCCCGAGCCCACCGACCGCATCGCCACCCCCTAGGCCCACCGATGACCCACCTCCGCCTGCTGACCACCTCGACCCCTCTTCCTCCAGTCCAACGCAAGACGCAGACCCCCCTCTCCACAGCAGTCCAACCCCCCTGAAAGAACACGGTGAGTTTTAATCGTTTTAAAATTTGTTTTTTTTATGTATAAACATTATTTAATTCAAAGAAAGGAATAATTTTTATATGTGATTAGCGAAGAAAGGAATAATTTTTATATGTGATTAGCGAAGAAAGGAATAATTTTTATCGCATGTAAAGGTTGAAAATATAATTATCATATTATATAGATAATAAAAATGTGATCTTTATATGGTAGGATATAAAAAGACGATATTTTTATGTAGTGAAAGACGACATTTTTATAGTAGGAAAAGGCCGAATATTTATAATTGAAAAGGCGAAATCTTTATATAGAGAATAGTATGGTAAAAATAGAATTTTTATCTATATAGTAACGATGTAAAAATAGAAATTTTTTTATCCATATAGTGAAGTAAAAATTCGATTTTTATATATTGAATAGCAAAGTAAAAATTCGATTTTTATATATTGAATAGCGAAGTAAAAATTCGATTTTTATATATTGAATAGCGAAGTAAAAATTCGATTTTTATATATTGAATAGCGAAGTAAAAATTCAATTTTTATATATTGAATAGCGAAGTAAAAATTCGATTTTTATATATGTAGTTGCTACGGGCAACGAAAGTGACAAAAAGGCGAGAACGATGAAGATTTCTCTAAATGAAGTGTCGTGGAGTTGGGATAGCTATTGGTGAGAACTTCCCACCTTTTAATTTTCTTTTTCTAGTTATATTATTATATATACTAGGATGCAGACGGTGCTTAGTAGCACCCGACACCCGTCATCCACAGACCATGGATGGCTTGTATGTTTGTTTGTTGATGTGTTTTGAAAATTGATTGTGTGATGTGAAAGGAAATATAATATTTATATAGTTAAAAATGTTTTATCGTTAAAAATATAATTTTTAACGGGTATGTGAATAAATAAAAATGTGATCCCACACGGGTGTTGGGATGATATTTGAAGTCCACTCATCCCGATTGATTAGTTGTATGTCGATCGATTGATCGACAGGCTGTTATAAGCGTTAGATATCTATATTTGATGCTTATGCAGTTGTGTGGTGCACTTTGGCTGATGATTGATTATTTACCGTTGTGATTATATACATGTGTTGTATGGAATCCATATAATTAACATTATATGGTAATTGATTGGGCCTCATTCCAATCGGGAAAATAGAAAAATAATCATGTGTTGAAAGAAATATTTTAATAATAAAATTTACATCTTTATCATATTTAAAATTAGAAATACTTCACGGTGGAGTCTAATTAAAAATCAAACGATAGATACCATAATTTTATAAAATATTTTACGTAACAAAAATAGTTGTGTGTTGACAGTACTCATGTGTTGAGGTAGGTTGTGTGTTGAAAGAAATATAGATTCATGTTTTGAATGGAATATAATATTCATTTGTTGAATAGAATAACGAATTTATTGAAATATATAAAGCCGTGTTGATTAGAGTTGCGCTATTTTGACGTGAACGATATTTATATCGATTTTATTCGTTTTATAATGAATATTGAAAAGTGATTTCAAAATTTAATATTTTGAAATGAAATTCAAATTGAATTAGATTAAAATTCAAATTGAAATTTTATTGAATCAATTTGAAATGAATTCGAATCGAATAGAAAATGAATTCGATTCGAATTGAATAGAAATTGAATTTGAAATTGAATTGAATAGAAATGAATTCAAATTGAATTAAATTGAAATTGAATTAAAAACGAATTGAAATCGTTTTAATGAAATTTAAAACGAACTGAAATTGAATTGAAATCGATTTGAAATGAATTCGAATTGAAGTAAATAGAGGGTAAATTCAAATTGAATTGAATTAAAATGAATTAGAATTTGAATTGAAATGAATTTGAATTCGAATTAAATAAAAATTGAAATGAATTCAAATTGAATTGAAATCAAATCGATTTGAAATTGAATATAGAGTTGAAATGGTTTTGAAAACGAATTTAAAACGATTTATAAAATACGTTTTAGAAGGAAATCGATGGAATATATATAATATATATATATATTATATATATAATGGTCTGAATAGAACGCGCCGCGCCGCGGCAGTTCGTGAATTTCGACCATTGACTTTGAATTGACGTTGCGGGAGATCCGACCGTCGGATTCTCCTAAAACCGGAACCGTTGGGTTCGTATCGAAAAGAGCTTTCCAATGAATATTAGAAATTTGAAATCTAACGGCTGGATCTGGAATTATGTCCAAATCAATTTCAGAAAAGGTCGCTGTAAGTGCAGTTCGATGGCCGTTGTTGGAAATCGACTTTACGGGCCTTGATAAAATTATTAAAAATATTGATAATTTGTGTAAAATCATAATATGTGAATTGGAAAGAACTGGGATGAAAAACTCCACATTTGAAAAGATAAAAATAGATTTTTATCGAAATGAGCTAGTTTTGAACTAGAATTAAAATCAATTTATTTTTGAAATAAATAAATTGAATTTGAAAGTGATTTTTAAAAATAATCAATATTCCCAATACGTGAACTGGAATGGAGTTGAATCGAAATTATCTTCGGAATATTTCGATGTTGGATTTCGTGACTATACAGATATTGTTATGGGAATTTGAAAGATGTATTTTATATCGTTACTTCCAATACGATATATGTTGGTTTCAGAATTTGATATTGAATATAAGCCGATATATTTTCTATTCAGAGCCTTGTATTTAATATCAAATATGATTTGGGTTTGTCGTGAATCGTGTTTTAGATGACATTGGTTCTTTAACCCAATTAAAGGCAGGATGTTGATTTTTGAAAAGATTAAAAATGAGTGGAGTTTTAATGAATTTTTAATTAGATTAAAATGTGAATTGATAATTTAAATTATCAAATCTGAAAAGTGATCGAGAGTGGAGTATCACCAGTTTGGCTCCAAAGCGATAGTTAAATCTTTAATTAGATTTGAACGTGAAATGATAATTAATTTTACCGATAACACCGTGGTGTTAGATATGGAGTATCACCAGTTTTGCTCCATGGGATATATAGGTTGGGATTGGGAAATAAAATAAATAATTACTTCGGTGTGGTTCGCTAATCCCGACTAGTTAGAAATGATATCCAAAGGAGGATTATAGAATAAATTTAGAAGAATTTATCTTGGATAAAATTAATGGGAACCTTTCCCTAAGAATGTGATTTTGTGAATAAAAGAATATTCTGAATTGGAATGAGGCGTTCGTTGTGTTTGTGTAACATTTGTTTATCATATACGTGGGATATTCAGAAAGGCCAGGTTTATACCCATTCTGAGTAACCGATTCGACGAGATGTCGAAGATGAAGACGGTGGTTGAAGACCGGAAGTCTTCACATCGTTTGGGTGATTACTGATGATCTCGATTGGGTTGTACACCCAAGATGAGGGAAATAGTTGGTGATCGTCCAGACGTACTTGGAGATGGATGGATATGCGAGGAAAGTGTCTCCGGTTTCGTTCAGACCCAGAACGAACTTGTAAATGGATTGTGTGTCTGACATTGGATTTTATTCTGTATTGATTGATCTCTATTAAATATACATCTGTTTGGCGGCAGAGAATTTATTCTTTTGCTTAACGCCCTTCTCTGAGACGTACGAGCTCAGAGGTTGTATATCGATGGACATCAGTCGCAAGGAGTGAATTGCCAGTGTGGCACGCGTAAGTGGCAATTGATCAGGGCTTCTATTGAAAAGCAAAGTCTTGTGGTTGATGATCAAAGCACGGCCTGTGTGGCGCAACTTTGTGTATAACGTGAATTCGCGAGCCTCACACCTCGGTATGAGTCAAAAATGGGATAGTGACTGCAGGGAGAGCTCGACGTTTCTTTCTAGCTAAGGTGGTGTCAGTGACCTACCAGCCCTGACATTTATATACTTTTCACCTGTGTGGTTGTTGGATACGAGGCGCCTCGGATATAGGTCTGTAAGGACCGGGAAACGTGTGTTCAGGAATTGCCAATCCTCAAAAGTAAGAGAGGACCAGCCCTGAAGATCCAAGGATCATAGTGGGGTCCTGAGACATTTGCTAGAGTATCTCGAATCGGAGAGGAGCTTGCCCTTTGCCTCGGCTCATGATGGAAATCTAATTTCCAATACGTGATATTGCGGTTTTAATTGTAGAACTAGTATGGCGACATGATATATGGTACCCATGCCGTCTATGATTGATATTTATGATCGAAAATGTTTTGACACTATACACCTATGTTAGTATCAAATGATTTATTTAAACGTATCAAGCATTATTTGGCTATTATAAGGGAAAACCCTATCCTCCGGCTTGCGTTGCATTGTGTGATGGGACCTAGGTCTTATAATAGCTTCATTTTTCCAAAAACCATTGCGCTGTTTTGTTATATGCACTAGTATTCTTGGGAGGAAACCCGTTCCGTGTTATACGACGTGGTCCCTTGAATTACTATCTTTAAAGTAAAGTTTTAAATAACTGTTTTAGTTCTCACACCAGTCACATGACTGACCTGGAGTTTATTGTTTTAACCTAAACTCTGGGTGCCCCTATTTTCCACACGGGCAGCTAGTAGTTTTGGTTTGCAGATTTATATTCACAGGATCCTGGTTTACAGCTGGAATGATGCTCGGAAAGCTCTGTATCCGTGTATTACTTTCAGTTGTGTTTTCTATTGTTTTTCTGCTGCTATGTAATTTATTGTAATCTCTGATATTTATCGAATGTATTTTATTCATTTATACTCTGTATATTCTTGTATCTGATGGAATTGCTGTAATAACAATGAAATGTTCTTCCGTCTGCATTCCGATGTGTGTTGTCCTCAATTCTATCCGTGCTTTCCTTACGGGGGAAGGTCGGGTCGTCTTACACCTTTTGACAGTCCAAAACTCCATCGTTGTTCAGTCCTTCCACCAGCAGTACCTTACTACCAAAATCGTGAATACTTCACAGTGCCAAAGTCCACCTCCTCATCGGAACTGCTACAACCTCCGTCAATAGACAACGCCGGCTTCTCTGGTTAGTGCAGGTCCCATAGACATGAACCCCGGCTCAACAACAGTGAACCCAACACCAGTACGAACTCCAACAGCACCGTACCCGAGGACCGTGGCCTCTCCAACTATACCTACGCGCTCCAAAAACGAACGTAAACCCATTAACCCTGTCGCATGCGCGCCTGCTACCAGACTCCACACCGAAACCTGTTTGACTAAGTTCACCTTCAACCCCACCTACCGATCCTCCTTTGGTCCCCCTGATGAAAATTTCAGTGTTAAGGAAAAATCCCAAACCCGAAATGAAGCCTACCGGCATGGAGACGGCAGCTTCGTGAGTTCATCGGAACGAGAATGACGTCATAACATTAGGGTTTTGATTTTATATTGGACTTTGAAGTTTCAATTTATATTTGCTTTACTGGTTGGAAAGAAAATAAACGGAGAGAGGAATAGGTTTTCCATTTTTAAGTTTGCTGAATGAATAAAAAGGAGAAGGTTTCTATGTATATATTTATAGGAATCAGAAGTATGGGCATCACACACCTTTGTTTGGCCCCCACGTCATATATATTTTGCTGTTAGGATGCGACAAATCGAAGACAAAATCTTTGAATTCAATTGGATGTGCTAGGAAATGCTTTAACTATTTGGTTGAGATATATTGAATTTCCTTCAGAGGCCATGTGAAGTTTCAGCGAAGGACGGAAGCACGGAAGATATTTCCTGTATGCGCATGCATGCCTTCTGCATTGGAGTAGTACAGTGGAGGAGTACAGCAAAATTTACGTTGATATGGACTGAAAATGACAAAAGATTTTTTCCTTACATGTGGCTCATTTAACGTAGGGTGGCCGAAACAGGTATAGGTGTTGACCTTTTATACATATATATTTCTCTTCCTTCCTTAAGGTACCAATTAAGCTACCGACATTGTTGAACAAGACTATGATAAGATCCATATATATTTGATAAGATTTGCGCAGAGACCCTATTAGGATTGTTGAGATTATGAACGATTTTTAGACAAGAGCATATGGAAATTTCACATCGAGATTTCGATACAAACTTTATTTGAAAATGGCGCGTAACGATATGAAATGACGGTATGAAGACGACTCTAAAAAAACTTACGGAAATCCCTATTAAAACAGCTTGACTTTCGTTCTTAGCTTTAACCGTTATTTTAAACAGGTTAGAAACCAATTTCGAAGTTTAATTCGATTGTAGGGACCATATACAAAATTATATTCAATTCTAATTCAATTAAATATTTCCATATTGGCCAATTCATATAATATTACAAATTCAACCAATTTTGATTATTTCGGAATTATAGCACTATCATGCTATTATTTATTAATGAATTATTTAAGATCTTTAAATTTAACTATTTAAATTCCAAAACAATATTTAAAACCATATTTAAATATTAAATAAAACTATTAAAATTCCGGGCCATTATCATTTGATGGAAATCCATTCTCCACTATGAGTTTGTACGATTTTAGTTGTAAACTAGTATGGCAACATAATATATGGTACCTTTTCCCTATAGGATTGATACATTTATTTGTAAAAGAATTTTTAGCGTTTGCATTATGTGTGTGATGAGAGACCTTATGGTAGCTTCATTTTCCAAAAAGCAATGCGAGTTTCTATGCACTCGTATTAATATGGGAAAACTTTTTTGTGTTACACGGCGTGGTTTAATGAATCACCTTAATTTAAAAATAAACTTAAGGTAATTGCTTCTTTTTCTCACACCAGTCCTTGTTTGGAAGGCCTGGTAATACGATGCACCGCGATAAGGGTTTCTCGCCATGGGAGTTTGGTGGCGAACAGTGGACTCTTACCTCTACATGTCCCTTTTTGGGTTGGTTGTGAACTCGAAAGGGTGACCGTGAAACAATTGTCTGGGATACCGTTGTGATGCCGTGGTAGGGGTGTAACCACTAGATGATGGTTTAAAAGCCTAGTTCCGTCACAAGTGGTATCAACGCTTTGGTTATACAGAGCTTTGGGGGTACGACTCGTTAGAAAAGAAGGAAAGAACTCATCAGAGCTAGGATTTGTGATATCCTAGAAGAAAAGTCGTTAGAGGTAGGGTTAGTTATGCCCTAGAATGAGTTCAGAGTATTAATAGTACAAGAGAGCGTAATTTCAATATAAAAACGATTTTTGAAAAGTTATATTTTAAATATAAAAAGATAGTTTATGGTAATTATAAAGAATTTGATTAGAAATTGGGATTATCGACGATTTTGGACAGTCGATAAATTGTGAAAACCTGTTAGATAAGGAAATGAATTCACAACTTCTGAATTTAAGATAATTAAAATAATGTTGTTATTTGGGAAAGTTTTAGGAAACTAAAAAGCTGAAAATCTTAAGTTAAATTATAAACCTACTGGGTTAAGGTAAGAAATTGGAATTCTTGACGATTTTGGATAGCCGATAAGTTATAAATATGCTTAAGTTACAGATGAAATATTTGGATAGGGTAAAGAAAGGAAAACCGTAGGAATAACTATGTGAGTTTATGTGGATCATTTCCTCAAATAGGTTATAGTCCAGTTTAAACTTAGAGGTTTATTTACACCGATCCGGGAAATGATCTATCACTCAATGTTTGAAGACGAACCTGGATAAGGGTTTGTGGTTAGTTGCTTGAGTTTTTTTAAACCAGTTTTAAGCTATGTAAGGATAGCTAGAGTTTGTTGATCAAGGGCTTGATCAATGTCGGTACTAAGGGATCGAAGGAACAATAAAAATTTGGTGACAAGTTGTGTGTTCAAATGAGAATCGGAACATATATTCCACATAGATGATCCACGTACAACTTATGGAGTTAAGTTCAGAGTTAAGTTTGATACGATATGGATTTTTTGGTTAAGTGAACGACCTTCAGTTTCATCTTCAATTTCAAGGACGAAATCTTTTTAAGTAGGGGAGATTGTAAAGACCTAGATTTTTTGTCAATTTAAAATACAGATTTAAATATATTTAAAAGGATTTTTAAATGTATAATTCCGGTTGAATTTCAAATTTCACTAAATATTGAATCTCGATTTGAAAAACTATGGAAAATGAATTCTGACTTGGTTTTATATCTTACTAAATTTAAGATAAGGTTAGTGGAATTTTAAAATTGAGTTAAAGATATATTGAAAATCGATAATTCAGTATTATTTCAATAGCCTAAAAAATGGACATTTTGCAAATGACCTCAGAATTTAACGAAACCAATTCCATCAGATTTGGAACGTTAAAATATGGTAAGGTTTCAAATTTCATATCAATCAGATTTATTATGCGAGCGTGCACAATATAAATGAGTGTCGAAAAATCTATTGAAATTTAATAAAGAAAAAGTCCATTTTTTAAACGGTCTCTGAATTTGTTGAGATCAATTTCATTGGATGTGTATCGATGAAATATAGCAGGATTTCAAATTACGTTTCAACCATACTTATGGTTTCATCATACGAATTAAAAATGTAAAAGGTTATTTAATTAAACAAGCTTATATTTATTGGGGGACAAGCCTCCTTAAATCGCTCTCTTCATGTCACCTCCCTTATACTCCCTAATAAGTATGTCTATGTACTCTCCCCTAATGATACCTAAGTAACAATTGTGTCTTTGCACTTACAATAAGAAAGAATTAATTAATAAACCATGTAAGGGAAAATTGTTGTTAAGTCCTTATTTCACCATGAAGCTATCCTCTCATGTGATGACACCTAGGCGGCATTTTGCAATTAACACCGTGACTCTTTCCAATAAATAGGCCCCTCCCCTTCACTTATTCCTCCCTTCAATTTCTCTATTCCTTCTCTTTTCTTTCTCCTTTTCTATCTTTTTTCCTCATTCTTCCTCCTTTCTCCCTCCCTCCCCTCCACCCCTGGGGTCCACCCACAACCATAGCAGCACCGCCCCTCTACTCTATTTCCATGTCAGCATTCAGTGCCTCTTACCCTTGCCCTGGGCCCCCACTACCTCCAAACACCTTAAAACAGACTTATACCCCTTTAAAACCACTAAAGCTACCTCATTTACACCACCACCACCCAAAACAACCCCAACCTTGGTCCCTTCATCCCAGAAAAGCTCAGACCCGAATCCTACAGCCCCAAAATGTGGACCCCACCCCTTGGCCGAGCTTCCCCTTGCTAAATACAACATTTACCCCCTTTAAGCACTTAAAGCTTCCATCTTTCGACTTCTAAATACAAACCAATATATATCTCGAGTAGTAGCGATTTTGAGTTAAAATAGTGTTTGGTTTGCTTCAAAGTAGAGTAATAGTGAAGCTAACTAAGTCCTACGCTTAAAGTTACGAAGGAGTGGATCCCTCGGTGAGAAATCTAAACTTTTAAATATAGTTGTGAGAATACTTTGCTCAGGCTTTGTTAATTAGTGTTCTTAAAGTAACTAATTATACTACGTTTAGGAAATTGCTAAGTTGTTAAGTAGATTTGTGCTTGATATTGTTAATGGAAGTATGAAAGTTAATTACTTGACAGTTTAGTATTTAGCATGAATATACTAATGATTATGAAGTTAAACCGAATATAAACGATCAGTTAATTTGATTGATAACGAGAGTGTTATGTTATGGATGATTAGTGACATCAATTAATTTTGATGTGACATTGATTGATAACTTGATGTGATGTGTGTTGACATTAACTTGACAAGATTGGATTTGCTAATAATAGCAAATAAATAATTAATGATGGTTAATAAATTGTTTAAAGTGGCTTGAAATAGTAATTAAGTATTAATGACCTTAATATTTATGCTAATGATGCCATCGTGTGATAACTGGATGTTAACGACTGTTAATGATTGTTAATGGATGTTAATGATGTGTTAAACTCACATAAGTTGGATTATATGGTGATTGATTAAGTCTTATTCCAAAGCAGAATTTAATTGAATATTTTGGGAATAAAATATTTAATGAAAAATGAAAGAATAAATTTTTAATCCAAAATGATTTGGAAAGATAGTTTAAATAATTATGAATAGTTTTCGTAAAGATGGAAATTTATTTCAAGAAGTTTTCAAGTCATGTTTTAAATTTGAATTTAAAACTGAATAGTAACTTTGAAAAGCGAAGTTCGGTTTGGATATCCAAAAAAATGTTTTAACTCGATTTATTATCCATATCATCTTATTTATTTTTATAATGAACTTCAAGAAAGTTTGAATTTCAAAAGATAAAGTTCGAAAAATAATATTATTTAAATAATATTATAATATTTAAATAAGGGAATATTTGAATTTAAAGTTAAATATTGGAAATATATTTTTCTTAAGTTATTATATAGTTAATAAACTAGTTTGAAAGTATTTTGACTCGATTTTAAATTATAATCGAAGTTTGGTTTGAGTAGGACTAGTCGTGCAGCAGTAGCTCGCGAATTTCGACCATTGACTTTAAATTGAAGTACCGGGAGATCAAACTGTTTGATTTTCCCAAAATGAAAAAAGTTAGGTTCGAAATGAAAAGAGCTTTCGAATGAAATGTGGGGTTTTAGAATCCAACAGTTAGATTTTGAAGTAAGTTCAATTCAAATTTGAATAAAAACAGCACTAGTACCGTTAGTGACCTGAAACTGGATTCATATGAAATAAGCTAATTTTAAATTAATAAAAATAGGAATAAATTATGATCAATCATAACAAACTATTTAAAAAATATTTGGATTGTATATACCAAGTTTTGAAAAGTTAAAAAGCTATTTTTTGAAAATAAAGTTGTTTAACCAACGCTATTTGCGACGGTTTTTGGAACGATTTAAAATAAAAAGGTTTTGAGATAACCAATGATACTCAAATGATTTGCAAACTAATCCAAAGGATTGAAATGAAATTTTAAGATATTTGGGATTTGAAAAGTTTATACCAAACTTAAGTTTTCCAAATTAAATTGGAACTGAATGGGAATCGATTTGGTTCTAGTTGAGATAAGTCTGTATAAACGAAGACTTTTACTATTAGGAATTTAAAAGGATCTGTCGTTATTTCGCTTATAGTATTAGTCTAATACTGGAATTTATATCGATTATGAGCTGATATGATTTCCGTGAAGATTAACGAAAATGAAATAATGATTTTGGGTTTGTTGTGAATGGTGTGTTAAATAACATTATTATTTAACCTAGTTGAGGAATTTGAATGATATTTATATCATTATTACACTTATAGTATTTGTGGATTCCGTCAATTGGTATCAAATATAAGCTGGCATAATTTCTATTTAAATCTTATAATTGATATCAATTAGATTTTTGGTTTGTTGTGAATGACGTCTTATATATCTTTATTCTTATTCTTTAACCCAACCATGACTAAGATATGATTTGAAATGGAAAGTAATGACAAATCTTTTATTTAAGATTTAACGAAGTTTTCCAAAGTTGAGTTTAAGAATAAATCTTCATTAAAATTTAAATGAATCTTTGTTAAAGATTAAAAAGAATGAGTTTTATAAATTCCTAATTTGGATTTAATAAATAATGGATTTTACAATGTTAATGAATGGTTTTAATAAACCAATTAAAATGTAAATAGACTTGATTGATCCTACGTTTCCATATGGTTTTAGAATAACAATTGTTATACAAAAATACCGGGATCAAATTTCTATCTGAATACCATTTCGAGTAATAATGCATAGAAATGAAGCAATTGAAGATTGGAAATCTTCACATCGCAGGATTGTTTGTTGATGTCTCTAATAGGTTACGAGGTTATATTGTGACAGGGTCCAAACATACTTGGAGATTTTTCAGATTCTAAGGGCCTCTCTCCTTTATTGAACGAGGAATAAGGTGTCTTCGGTTTAGTTCAGACCCAGAACGGACTTGTATGGACGTGTGTCTGACATCATATTATGTGATATGTGATTTATTTTACTAAATATATTTCTGTTGGTGGCGGGGAATTTATTCTCTTAGCTTAAAACCCTTCTTTGAGACGTACGAGCTTAAAGGTGATGTGATTAGTGATTATCAATTATGTATTGTGGAATGATAATGTGGTATACTAAGTGATGTGCTAGTGCTGATCAAAGTATGGCTTAGTATAGCGTAGCTTTGTGTAAGGAGAGTTCGACAAGCCTCATTGTAACAACCCGTATTTTACGTATTGGAGGATCATAAAATATTTTTATTTAATTCCCTAAAGGTTGGATCATTCTCATATTTTGATGTGTGGGTTATGGGGATGTGTGAGGTGTCCATAATTTTTTACCAATTTTAATTATGACAACTTTGCCCCTATCAGTCTTGTACAGGGCATAACATTTGATTGGGATCGAATCAGGTGCTTAGATCCGTCTCATTGGAAAGGAAATTGTGTTGCCAATTCCGTAGAGTGGTAACATCAAAGATTCAGTTCAGCGGTTTAGTAGAAATGGTTGTCTTAGTGTTTCACAATTTGTGTTCAAGTTTGGCTTGCCATAATAGGGTAATTTGGAGTGGCTCATTAGTGGGCTAGTTGGAGGCTATAAATAGGGGGTTAGAGGCATGGAGAATAGTTTACTTTCTTCATTCTCTCATTTGGTTGAGCTTGTGATCCTCCTTGCTCAATCAAATACACCTTTCCACCATTAAAATTCTAGATCTACATAAGAGAATCGAAGATCTACATCATTTGAAGCTAGATCTACGTCAAGTAAAGATAGATCGCATTAAATCAAGAGGTTTGAAGTACAATCTTCGCTGTTCGAATTGAGAATTTAGCGATTTCGAGTTAATTCAAAGAATTGGTGAGTGATAAGCTTCTCTCACACGGATTCAATCAAGTACATGGATTGTTTGATCTTATGTCCGTCATTTCAAGTTGTTTTTGCATAGATCTAATCGATATAAGTATTATTTTAATTCGAATCACCATGGGATCTAATTTAGCTACTTATAAATAGTAATTTCATATTTTAATTATATGTTTAGATCCATTTATTGATCTGATCATTTATTGAATCGTTGTTTTAATGTTTGTTGATTATTGCTTGAATCAATGGTTGATTTGTTCATCAAATTTGTATCGGTGGTGTTTGAGATTGATCGGTGTTGTTTAAGCGTGTTGCGCAAGCAAAAATCAGTGATCGACATGAAAAAATGATGGATCATGCAAGTTTTGATGTATTTGGCAAAAGCCGAATTTTCTGGGCAGCTTTCATAGCATGGATCGGGCTAAATGTTATGGATCGGGCAAATTTCTATGGATCGGGCTAAATGTTATGGATCAGGCAAATTTCTATGTATCAGGAAGTTTTCATAGCGTGGGTCGGGAAAAATGCGATGGATCAGGCAATTTTAATGGATCTGGCAGTTTTTATAGCACGGATCGAGCGAAATGCTATGGTTGGGCAATATCCGTGGATCAAGTTAAATATAGTAGCATGGATCAGGCTAAATGCTATGGTATGGATCGGGGTAAATGCCAAAGTACCAAGTACCAGACATGCTGAACATGGTAAAATTAGTGATTTTCCAAGGTGCACGCTGGGATTTGCACTGTTTTCATAGTACCAAGTGCCAAAGTACCAAATAATAGTGCCAAGTGCCAAGGAGTGCCAGAATTGAACCAGGACATATAATAGCATTCCAGAAACGCTGTGAAAGCCAGTTTTGATGTTTTACTTAGTTTTCACATCGGATTGATGCAGAATTGAACCAAGAGATATAATAGCATTTGAGAAGTGTTGTAAAAGGTTGTTTTGACATTGTGACCAGTTTTTCATAGCGAAAAGCGGGAAATATTATGAGATGCAGTATCGACTAAACGAAGTTTATTTTTAATTCGACGATGGTTCTAGCTTCGATGTGAATTCAAGGAGGAATGTCTGGAGCATCGTGAAGTGTTTGCTGATTGTCGTAATGCAACGAATGTGAAGACAACTCAAAGGTGTTGAGTTGTAGATAATGGTTGCTCGAGAAGGTTGCTAGATTTATGAATAGCCGCCAAGGAAGACGACTAGAGATACTGAAGACCGAGTGATTATTACAGGTTCTATCAGGCTCAAAGCAGATGTACAATATAGACATCTAAAATACATGTTGTATGGTCGAGTACCTTGCGTATCATTGAAAGGCCTAGATACATATCATCGAAGGGCATACAGAGTTTTTTTTGCTAGAAGCGGGGTTACCATTAGCCCTTGATGTATGGCAAGGTTGGCCGTCATACGATTAATGATGGTTTCAAAGTAGGATAGGCAGTGATAGCTAGAGTCGTTGACTGTTGGTCGTTTTGCTTATACTGTCTCACGTAGATTGTCTGAGGTCGAAGGAGATGTTTCTTGGGTACTTGTCTGATGTTGGTTTAGGCCTTCAGGGATTGTGCTTGAGGGATGTTGATCTCAATTGGGATGATTTACATGAGATATAACTGGTTGCTCTGATTTCTGTTGTCTGGTTATTTCTGACAGCCATGGATGCATCGTTGTTTTAAAATGTTTGTTGTAAAGGCTATCACTGTCAGATGTGGGGAAGACGAGTTAGGTTCTCCTTTGGTATTTTGGTAGATTGGTTGGTCAATCTTCCTATTATCATATACTTTATTGATGATGTTAGATAGTTGTTTTATCGCTCACTAATACTGTAGTCTGACTCATGGTTTTATGTTTCCCTCTTATTACCTTAGGCTGTTCATTCGGTTTTGGATGGCTAGATTGAGTAACAGGTTACATGTAGCATAGCACAGTGAGGCGAGAATATTGTACGGTGGCAAGGAAGAGGCTGGCGTAATACTTTTACTATGTAGTATCTGTTGTTTTCTGTTGTGTGATGATTGACTCTGAGTGTTGAAGTGAGGCGAATTTGTATAGACACTAATGTTGTCATCCAAAGATGTATGGATATTCTTTCTGATTGTTATGAAAGTTCAAGTTTCTCCTCAAATATGCTTCACTATAATTTCCTGTTGCATATGTTCTATTATATTTTATCCTTGCGGTATGAGTTATACGAAAGGTTCTGCATGTGTTTCATATCTCAATGATCTTCCATAGCTGCCTGGCACGTCTTTCAACGCATTACTTCCCTTGTTAAGTACAGGAGTTATGGGCGGTTGTCACATTTGGTATCAGAGCTCTGGTTAGTCAATTTTAGCCAAAGTTCGAAGACGTAATAATGTACAAGAGAAGTATTTGTCGATTTCTGATGGATGTATAATATATATATATATATATATTAATGTATAATATAATAGCGCTTGAACTCCATTGCAGTTTTCTCGTATATGGACTAATCGTTCTAATTTTCAGTTTTAGAATGAGCCATCAAACTTTGGGAAATACTACTAAGGAGGAGACTGTTCCTGGAGGGGGATCGGGAAGATATCAACCCGATTACTTAGCTATGTTCGATTCCCAAGTGCCAGGGATCATGAGATGGGTACCCACTCCAGAGGCAATTGTGAAAAATGTTGGTGTTCCTGTCCAGTTATCTAAGGATGATTTATATTTGCGATTAAGGGATTATGCTCCTACAGATGAAGAAGAGGAGATGAGAAGTATAGCTTTGGAGAAACTTCGATGTCGAGTTAGGGAGCGAGAAGAAAGGATCAGTGCTACTTGGGACAAAGCTGGTAGAAGCAGGAATGAGCCTCTTAAAGAAACTTTTACTGGAGCATCGCATTCATTCATTAGTAATGGGCTTCTGTGCAGCTTGGGTTTAGAACCCGAGATTTGTGATAGACCTTTGGTTGTGACTAATCCAGTTGGGGGTTCGTCCAGTCTTTGTATGCTTTGTCATGGTCTAGTGTTATCGATTCATGGTTGCTTCTTCGTGTATGATTGCTTTGTTTTGAACTTCGCTGGGTTTGGGATCATCTTGGGCATGGATTGGCTCAAGAGGTATGCGACAAGAGTGAATTACGAGAAGCTTGAGGCGAGAGTCGGGGATATGGAAGGGCGAAAGGTTTTGATTCGATGTAAGCTGAAGATGGTGTCTTCGTAAGCTTTTTATATTTGCTTGTGATTCCACAGGAAGACTTGGCATCTGTGCTGATCGAGTTTGAGGATGTCTTTGAAGAAGTCAAAAGCTTGTCGTTGGATCGTGAGATTGAGTTCAGAATCGATTTGGTTGAGGGTACTTCACCTTTCGTTATGCCTCTTAGGAGGATGGCGCCTAAGAAAGAGCGAGAGTTAGAGATGCAAGTTTGTGACCTTTTAGGAAAAGGATTCATTTGGAGGAGTGTATCTGAATGGGGTACACATGTTGTGCTTGCAGCCAAGGAAGATGGCTCGTTGAGATTGTGTGTTGATTATTATGAGCTGAACAAGGTGATCAAGAAGAACAAGTATCCATTACTGAGGATAGATGACTTATTCGATCAGCTTCACAAAGCCAAAGTTTTTTCTAAGATGGATTTGGCAACGGGATTCGCCAGCTGAGAGTGACGAAGGATAGTGCATCGAAGACTGCTTTTAGAACACCGTCCGGTTTCTTCGAATGGTTGGTGATGCCATTTGGGTTGAATAACGCACCAACATGTTTCGTGGATCTTATGAATAGGGTTTTCAGAAATCAGTTGAACAAGTTCGTGATCACGTTCATGGATGATATTCCGGTTTACTCTCGGAATGAGGAAGAGAATAAGACGCACTTGCGAGTTGTTTTGGAAATCTTGCGAAAGCATCAGCTGAAAGTTAAGTTTTCAAAGTGTCACTTTTGGAAGAGCGAAGCGAGGTTCTTAGGCCATGTTTGTTTCTGGAAATGGAATAACTGTTGACCCCGCTAAGGTGGAAACAATGCAGGACTGGGATAGACCTAAAAATGCGACGGATGTTAGGAGTTTCCTTGGGTTGGCGGGATATCATCACAAGTTTATCAAGGATTTCTCCAAGACAGCTTTTGGAATCATGAAAGAGAGACTAACGAGTGCTCCTGTTTTGATGATTCTAAGTAGGAACGAAGAAATGGTGGTATATATCGATGCAAGTGGTACTGGACTCGGAGCATTGATAATGCAGAAGCATAAGGTTATGGCCTATGCAAGTCGACAACTGAAGCCACATGAAAGGAATTATCCAACTCATGATTTGGAGTTGGCAGCGATTGTGTTTGCTCTGAAGATATGGAGACATTACCTGTTGGGAGTTCGATTCGAGTTGTTTATGGGTCACAAGCCGTTAAAGTATCTTTTCTCCCGAAAGGATTTGAATCTTCGGCAGCAAAGGTGGTTAGAGTTTCTGGCATCGTATGATTTTGGTATAGCCTACACTCTAGGTAAAGGTAACGCAGTTGCAGAAGTGTTGAGTCGAAGACATGCAGGATTGGGGGCAATGTTTTTGGAATGGAAAAGCCTCGGGTACTTAGTAGGATTTGATTTAGACCATGGTGTGAGTTGGAACCTGAAATATTGGCAAGCTTTTTGATGGAACGTACTCTCATCGAAAGGGTTGGCAAGAGCCAAAAGCAAGAAGCAAAGCTTGTCGAGTTTATCTAGAAGTTGGAACCAGAGGATAAATATTTCGAGGTCGATCGAGAAGGTTGGCTTCAAAAGCAAGGACGATTGGTTGTTCCTGATGTAGAAGAATTGAGAGATGAGGTTCTGAGGGAATGTCATCACTCTAAGTTGACGATTCATCCTGCTGGTAATAATATGCATCAGGACATGAAGCGATCTTACTATTGGAAAGGGATGAAAAGGAATATTGAAAAGTTTATTTCCAAGTGCATGAACAGCCAGTTGGTGAAAGCTAAACAGAAGAAGTCGAGTGGATTGCTTCAGCCATTGGAAGTTCCTACATAAAAGTGGGAGCAGATATCGATGGACTACCTGGAACCAGGACACGAAACGAAGGAATTTAGGTCATTGTGGATTTCTTGACCAAAAGTGCAAGGTTTATTTCTGTCAAATCAACTAGGACAACATCAAAGTTGGCTGAGCTTAACATAAAACAGATAGTTCGATTCCATGGTATCCCAAAGAGCATAGTGAGTGATCAAGATCTAATGTTTACGAATGGATTTTGGAAAAGTTTGCAAGAAGCTTTAGGAACCGAGTTGTGTTTAAGTACGGTTTATCACCCACAAACTGATGGTCAAACCGAGAGGTTAACTGAGTTTTGGAAGATCTCCTAAGAGCTTGTGTGTTAGACTTCGGAGGATCATAGGAAGACCATCTACACCTAGTTGAGTTTGCATATAACAATAGTTACCAGTCGAGCATTGGGATGGCACAATATGAGGCGTTGTATGGTAGACCGTGTAATTCTCCGACATGTTGGTTAGAGACTGGAGATAAGTTGATACTTGGGCCTGAGATGATAAGAGAAACCTCTGATTGTATCGAGATCATTCGGCAACAAATGAAGGCAGCCCAAGATCGTCAGAAGAGTTATGCCAATAAGCATCGAAAAGATTTGGAATTCGACATTGGGGATATGGTGTTCGTGAAGATTTCGCCGTTGAAGCATGTTGTTCGGTTCAGATGTAAAGGAAAGTTAGCTCCAAGATTTGTTGGACCGTTTCCGATAGTCGAGCAAATTGGAAAGCTCGCATATAGGTTGGAGTTATCCGAGAATATGTCGAGTGTGCATAATGTTTTCCATGTGTCGTTTCTTCGAATGTGTTTGCATGATTCGAATGTGGTGGTATCTCCAAAGCAGTATGAAGACCTAGAAGTCAAGACAATAGTTTCGAAACCTCGTAAGCTGCTTTGCATTGTGTGAAATGACACGAAACAACTTAGGAGGAAGATGGTTAGGCTAGTCAAGGTAAAATGGAGTAAGGATGATAACGATTGTACGTGGGAGACAGAAGAGAGTATGAAGATGACCCATCCAGAACTCTTCTTTAATATGACCCATAAATATCGCGTCATCATTGTAACTTGTACCATTATGATTGTGATTGTTGATAGAGTTCCGCGTGCTAGGATAAGGCTATGGATGTATGATTTGATGGATGCTAGCCTGGGTGATAAAATTGACTGCTCATGGATTATAGGCGTGTAGAATTGTTTTGGTTGCTTGTGTTGTTGGGAATTTGGGGGCAAAATTTCTAAAGGGGGGAGAGAGAATGTAACAGGGCGCATTTTACGTGTCGGAGGATTGTAAAATATTTTTATTTAACTCCCTTAGGGTAGGATCATTCTCATATTTTGGTATGTTGGTTATGGGGATGTGAGACATGTCCATAATTTTTACCAATTTTAATTGTGACCGTTTTGGCCCTATTACTCTTGTACAGGGCATAACTTTTGACTGGGATCGAATCAAGTGTTGGGATTGGTCTCGTTGGAAAGAAAATGGTGTTGTCAGTTCCATAGAGTGATGACATTAAAGATTTGGTTCAGCGCTTTGGGATAAATCGCTGTTTTAGTGCTTCACAATTTCTGTTTAGGTTTGGCTAGCCATAATGGGCTGATTTGGAGTGCCCCGTTAGTGGACTGGTATAACAACCCGTATTTTTAATAAACTGTTATAACATAAATCGAGGCAGAATTAAATTCAAAAATCAGAATCAGGGGAAACGGGCTATGCCATTACGTTCGTCTCGGAAAAATACGCGAAATAGAGTCCGAGTTTTCGAAAATCGGAGTCCGTATGACCCAGTTAAGGCCCATTGAAGTTTTCAGAAATTTCTATGCTAAAAACAGATTTAAATTTCGAATTAAAAACAAGGATTAGGGCTAATCGGGGTTAGGCGGGAAAATTCCCGCCAGGGGCCCCATGTCGACAGGCATGTCGACAGGGCCCCCAGGGTGTCGACAGCCCTGTCGACAGGGGGGTGCCCGGGCAGTTAGCCTGGTGCACCATTTCTGATTTGGGCTGGGTCTTGTGGCTTGGTTCTAGAGAGTTCCGAGATCTGACGGGCCTAAACTAATCTAGGGTTAATCCTAGGGCTAAAAACACTCTAATTCCCTATAAATATACCCCTAATCCTACCCTAAAGCCTCATTAATCAATCTAGCAACTAAACTATGCCAAATTGAATCCTCAAATGGCCTCCACCTAAAATCCCTAGCCTCCACCTTCCTCAAAGTTTAATCCTATTAAAATATGATGATCATACAACCTTTTCTATGTTGTATGAATGCTTAATAACTTGCATACTTCATTAAGTTGCAAGTTTGATTTGCTAAAGTTTGTGTTTTTGGGATTTTGCAAAAGGGTTTTCTTATTTGAAGCTTTGTTTTGGGTTTTAAAAGGGCTTCTTCATCTTATTTGGTGGATTTGTGACTTGTTTATATTTGTAAGCCCTCTTACCTTCACTTTGCAAACTCTAAAGTTAATATGTGGTGAAAGTTGAGATTTATGTGAGTTTATTTGATTATGCATGCTTATGCGAGATTACTATGCCATGTTTTACATGTTTCACAAGTTATGCATGCTTATGCGAGTTTATTATGCCATGTTCTACATGTTTCATGGGTTATGCATGTTTATGCAAGTTCACCTTACCATATTATGCAAGTTTAATGGATTATGCATGCTTATGCAAGTTCACCTTATCATGTTATGCAAGTTTAATGGATTATGCATGCTTATGCAAGTTCACCTTACCATGTTATGCATATTTAATAAGCTATGCATGTTTATGCGAGTTCACTATGACATGATTTGCAAGTTTAACATGTATGCATGTTTATTATGATATGTGAAGTTCATCATGTATGTTATGCCAAGTTACCTTTTATACCCTTATGCGTTATGACGAATATGTAAGCGAGATAGTGACGTTGGGAGGGTTTGGGTAAACTTAAAAATACATGAAACTAAAAGATTGGGAATTTACCTATTAAGTTAGGTCTACCCCTTGGGAATTTACCTATTAAGTTAGGTCTACCCAAGTATATGTTAACTTGTAAATATGTTTTAAAGTGGACATGACATTAGATAGCATGATATGGCCAACTCGAGGTTAGACCCAGTTGTGGTGTAAATCTTCCCAGGTAACCACAACGTGGGGTTTAATGTAGGTAGTTGGTCAGGTTGCACCATAAGACCCGAGGTTAGACCTAGACGTGGTGTAAATCTTCCCAGGTAACCACGGATGTCTAATGTGAGAGGTTGGGTGCGTTAAGTAATTAATGCCTCCTGATTAGGGTTAAGTCATGGTCCACTAATACTTAACCAATAATGGGGATGCGAGGATTAGATGGGGTTAAGTGGTTACACTTAACTAATTTAATCCAGGATTAGTGAGGGGTTAAAACCACACTTAACCCTCTTAGAAACCCTAGCAACGTGGTCTGTTCCAGCAGTAATCCCAGTTTGGTATCATTCACAACCCTAGAGGCTAGGCTAGGGCGGGGCACGATTACTGGACTGATGTAAGCGACCAAAGCGACGGCTGAGTGGTACAGCGGTGCGGGTCCGGCGGGCTACGGACGTGCACGTAGTCCGATGTTGGACAAACTCGAGGCACGGGTACCAGTAGATTTAGACTGTGCATTATTACTTAGGTGTCTGGGGTTGACACCCGAGGGCTTGATACACCCAAAGGTGGACCCAGCGCAGTCTGACTACATTCCATGTGGGCCGTATGGACACCAACACTGGACGTGTTAGGTTTATAGGGAGCCGATCGACTAGACCGTTGGGCTGGACCTTATCCTAAGGTCACTTTATGTTATTGGGCCGAAGTTTTGGGCTAAGGGATCAAGATCTGTTTCGTGGGTTTGCTAGTACACTGTGGTGCAAAGTTTAATCTCATCGATGTGATGTCACCTTTATCTATTGCCAGTATGTTCATCTCAGTTTCCATCATGCTGTTAACTTTATTAGTTTATAGATTGATCGTAGTAGGGCTTACCAGTCTTTTTGACTGACCTGTTTTCTTTCGCTTCTTTTCTTCCGTTTCCCCCCCCCCCCCCCCCCACAGGTTCTCAGGGAGGGGCTACATCTGCTTAGTGGATCTTTGGCTTGCTTGTTGGATAGCTCATGTATGGATCTGAGCTAGCTGTGGCTTATCTTTTATTTCTGGGGATTAGTACTGATGTTTTACCATGTATTTTGTTATCACGGATCTAGACTTATGTTGAATCTTGGATCATGACATTTTGATATTATGTACTTGACTATGTTGGTTTTCTGAAATGATGATGATGGGTTTTTATCTGCTACCGCTGCTTTACTTATATTTATTTTTATATATTCTGTCTTGCGATATCTCTGTGCATGTTTACCTTCACAATAACGCCCCTCCAAAGCTAGTACATTCTAAGGAGTGATCCTAGTGGAGGTGGGGTGTTACATTTGGTATCAGAGCACAAGGTTAACAAGATTAAACAAAACTTTTGAAAAAAAAAACCCTTTTTGAAAAACTATTTTCAAAAACCTACTAAGTATTTTCCAAAATAAAGTCTAGATCATTTTAAGGCTAATCCCCAAAAGCCATTAGCATTATCCTTCGTTCCCTTGACCTGATCTTTATCTTATCTTTCGTTTCAGTATGGCTGAGAATCTTGACATCCCAGATGGAGTGAACGTACCACTCTGGTATAGGAGACTTCTAGAAGCTAGGGCGGCAGCTGGTCCCGCCAACCCTACTCCCACTCCTCCTCCTGTAGTTGAGAATCCTATCCCTAATATCCCTCCTCCGGTGGTTCCTGCTCCCCCTCCTCCAGCAGTTAATATTCCCCCTCCCGTTGCTAATGTTCCTCCCCCTCCCGTTGTTGAGGCTCCTCTTCCTCCTCCTCCCCCTCAGCATCCTCAGATTGAGTTTACAAAGGTTTGTAAAGACTTCAAGGCGATGGGAGGCAAGAATTTCCTAGGCACGGAATCTTTTGTTGAAGCTAGGAATTGGCTGAAAGACACGGAGGACTTGTTTGCTATCTTTGGGATTGATGACGAGAGGAAGATCTTGTTGACAGTATGGCTTTTGAAGGATGAGGCGGCCTATTGGTGGGAGGTCACCAATGGGACGAGGCCCGTTGAGACTTGGGCCGACTTGAGGGCTAGATTTGTGACCAAGTTTCTATCTTCAGCTGAGGCGAATTTACAAATGGAGAAGTTCATTGCATTAAAGCAAGGTGATATGTCTGTCAAGGAGTATGTGAACAAGTTTAATCAGCTGGCCCGTTTTGGTTTGGACATGGTAAACACCCCGGAGAAGAAGGCTCTTCGATTTGCTAGAGGGTTGAATGAGCCGCTACAGGGCTTGGCGATGTCACATATTCCGCATGGAGCTACTTTTGAGAGTTTGGTCAATATGGCTCTGCTTCAGGGAGATGGAAAGAAAGAAGTCAAGTCAAGTGATACTCAAGTAAAGAAGACCGATTCTCAAGGCAAAGGCAATCAAGGCGGTCAAAGCAGCCAGGGGAATCAGGGCAAGAACAAGAAGGGCAACAACAAAGGCAAGGGAAAGTGCAATTACTGTGGCATAGCTGGGCACTTTGCTAAGGATTGCAGGAAGAAGAAAAGGAAGCTTAGTGGTGGATGCTTTTCTTGTGGAGAGACTGGGCACTTTAGCAAAGAATGCCCAAAGAAGAAAGGACAGGCTGGACCTTCAGGAGGGCAAGTTCATGCTCTCAATACCGCTTCAGTTCCCGAGCGAGGTAGTGTTTCTGTTGAGAACCTTGTTTATATCTCTGATCTTCCAGTACGTACCTTGTTTGATTCTGGTGCATCACATAGCTTTATTTCATCCGATCTTGTTGATAGCTTGCACCTCAGTACTAGCTTAGTGGACGATCCCGTTTGTGTTTCGAATCCCATTGGGGGTTCTTCTCATCTATCTATGATATGTGAGGATCTGAGGATCTCTATACTCAGCGTAGAGTTCTTGTGTAGTGCGTATGTTCTTGGTTTCAGGGGATACGGATTGATCTTGGGCATGGATTGGCTGTCTAGATATGGAGCCATTCTGGATTGTGAGCATAGGGTTGTAAGGCTTGTGACTCGCCTGGGCAACACCTTAGAGATTTCATGCAATCCGAAGAATCCCGTCATGTTATGCTATCTAGAATCTCTCGACTCATCAGAGGAGGCCCTTCAGTCTGTAAGGGTGGTCCGAGATTATCCAGACGTTTTTGAAGAAGTTAAGGGGTTGCCCCCTAAACGAGAGATTGATTTTCGCATCTATCTGGTAGATAATGCTAAGCTCGTTTCTTTACCCGTTCGGCATATGGCTCCGCGTGAGAGACGGGAGCTGAGCAATCAAGTGAAAGAATTGCTTGAGAAGAACTTCATCAGAAGGAGTATATCCGAATGGGGGGCGCCTGTGGTGTTTGCAACTAAGGCAGATGGTTCTCTTCGGCTCTGTGTGGATTATAGAGAATTGAATAAGCTGACTAAGAAGAACAGACACCCGTTACCGAGGATCGACGATCTCTTTGATCAACTTGTTGGTGCTTCTGTTTTCTCTCAGCTTGATCTTGCTACGGGTTTCCATCAGCTCAGAGTGGCTGAAGACAGTATAGACAAGACTGCATTCAGAACTCCAAACGGATTCTTTGAATGGCTTGTTATGCCGTTCGGTTTGACGAATGCACCCGCGTATTTTGTGGATTTGATGAGTAGGGTGTTTCGGGAGTTCTTGAATAAGTTTGTCGTGGTCTTTGTGGATGATATTCTGGTTTTCTCCAAGGATGAAGAAGAGCATGCGAGGCACTTAGTAGAAGTGATGGATACGCTCAGAGCGCACCAGTTAAAAGCCAAGTTCTCCAAGTGCCATTTTTGGAGAAGGGAAGTCAGATTTCTTGGGCATATCGTATCCAAGCAAGGCTTAGCGGTGGATCCCGCTAAGGTGGTTGCAGTTCAGGATTGGAAGACTCCAAGGAATGCAACCGAGGTGAGAAGCTTTCTGGGTCTTGCGGGTTTTTACCGGATGTTCATCAAGGACTTCGCAAAGATATCCGCTCCTCTTACTAAGTTGACGAAGAAGAACTTAGTCTTTGCTTGGGATATGGATTGTGAGCTTGCTTTTCAGAGACTCAAGAGAGCCCTTACCTCAGCACCAGTTCTAGCCTTACCCGATGGTGGCAAGATATTTACCGTGTACACTGATGCTTGTGGCACGGGATTGGGCGCCGTTCTGATGCAAGAGGGCAGAGTTATATGTTTTGGTGGGAGGCAACTTAAAGTGCATGAGAGGAATTATCCCACTCATGATCTAGAGCTGGCAGCGATTGTGTATGCGCTCAAAGCATGGCGTCATTATCTTCTGGGAGAGAGATTTGAGCTATATACTGATCACAAGTCTTTGAAGTATCTCTTTTCGCAGAAGGATCTGAACTTAAGGCAGCAGAGATGGATGGAATTCTTGGCTTCCTATGATTTTGAGATATCCTATACCCCTGGCAAGGGGAATGTTGTAGCGGATGCGTTGAGTAGGAAAAGGTTGACACTAAGTCCTCTATTTGTTGAGATGAAGAATTTAGAGTTCTTGGCAACCTTTGATTTTTCTTTGACAGTTGAGAGGATGACCGGTTCTTTGGCATCTCTAGAGCTCAGGCCTACCCTTCTGGATCAAGTCGGGGCTTCACAGAAGGAAGACCCTCAGATCATTGAGATCATGGACAAGCTGGCTCGAGGGGAGACATCTAGTCACCTTGCTCGATATTCTATAGACGATAAGGGTTGGCTGAGGAGAGACGAAAGGCTTTGTGTTCCGATGGTAGAAGACTTGGTGAGGAAAGTTCTTGAGGAAGCACATCGCTCCAAGATGACTATACATCCAGGTGGTGATAAGATGTATAAGGACATGAAGCGCGTTTTCTTCTGGCCTGGAATGAAGAAGGATGTGGCGGAGTTTGTCTCGAGATGTGTTATTTGTCAGAGAGTAAAAGCTGAGTCGAAGAAGCCCGGTGGGCTATTACATCCGCTAGAGGTCCCGCTATGGAAGTGGGAGAGCATTTCTATGGACTTTATTGATGGGCTTCCAAGGTCCAGGAAGGGGAATACGAGCATATGGGTCATTGTAGATCGGCTTACGAAGAGTGCTCATTTTATCCCAGTAAAGAGCAAAAGGACCGCATCTGGACTAGCATCAGTATATCTTCGTGAGATAGTGCGACTACATGGAGTCCCTTCCAGCATAGTCAGTGACCGAGACCCCATCTTCACTAGTCAGTTCTGGAACAGTTTACAGGAAGCTATGGGCACGAGATTGAACCTGAGTACGGCCTATCACCCACAAACAGACGGCCAAACAGAAAGGGTGAATAGGGTACTTGAGGACTTGTTGAGGCTTTGCATTCTGGATTTTGGTGGTGCTTGGGAAGACCATCTTCCTCTTGTTGAGTTTGCATATAATAACAGTTATCAGGCGAGCATAGGGATGGCACCATTTGAGGCTTTATATGGGAGGCCGTGCAAGTCACCTACATGTTGGTGGGAGTCCACGGATAAGCTTATACTTGGACCCGACATGATTAGGGATACATCCGAGAAGGTCGAATTAATTAGAAGACGGATGAAAGCGGCCCAAGACCGGTAGAAATCCTATGCTGATAAGCGGATATCCGATTTGGAGTTTGAGGTTGGGGACAAGGTTTTCGTAAAGGTTTCTCCTTTACGGAATGTGGTCCGGTTTGGAGCTATTGGGAAGTTAGCACCGAGATTCGTTGGACCCTTCCCCATCATAGAGAGAATTGGGAAGATGGCTTATAAAGTGCAATTGCCCGAAAAATTGTCCGGAGTGCATAATGTCTTTCATGTCTCGCATCTCCGAAAGTGCCTACATGAGTCCGCTGAGGTGGTTGAACCTAGCATTCTTGAAGACGTGGAAGTAGAGAAAGAAGCAACTTTAAGGAGAGCTCCGATTCGTATCTTGGGGACAGAGACCAAGAAGCTAAGGAATCGTGAGGTCAGATTGGTGAAAGTTCAATGGGGTGAAGCCGAAGAAGACGCAACTTGGGAAACCGAGGAGAAGATGCGTGGGCTTTATCCATTCCTTTTTGAGGGTACACTCTCAATCTCTTTTCTTTGTTTAGCATATCTTTCTCTTTGCTATCCATGTTTATCTAGTTATCGTGCAAATCTTTTCATGAGAACCTTAGGTAGAAACCCTTTGGATGAAACATGTGTTTGAAACATGTTATGTTTGATGGTTGCAAGTGGTTGCAAGTGTTTGCAAGTGGTTACTCGTGGACGCATGATACACATTAGGCACTAGATCGGCTCACACACTCCTCATATTGCATGTGCATGAGTGTTTATGCTTATTCTTGGATGAAATTTGTATGCAATCACATGGATGTTGCATATGGATGTATGATTGAGCACGCATGTAGATATTATACATTATGTTAGGGATTTGCATACATATGGATACATTTCACTAACATATTTTGCATTGATCATTGCATTAGATAAGTACATATACACAAACTTTTGCATATGTTCATACAGCATTTAGAATCTTTTAAGGACAATGGTTGCTCGTGGATGATGTTTTGAGTAGATGGATGATTGGATGGTAGGATACGTTCTTCCTAACTTGAAGATTTCGGGGACGAAATCCTTTAAGGAGGGGAGAATATAACAACCCGTATTTTTAATAAACTGTTATAACATAAATCGAGGCAGAATTAAATTCAAAAATCAGAATCAGGGGAAACGGGCTATGCCATTACGTTCGTCTCGGAAAAATACGCGAAATAGAGTCCGAGTTTTCGAAAATCGGAGTCCGTATGACCCAGTTAAGGCCCATTGAAGTTTTCAGAAATTTCTATGCTAAAAACAGATTTAAATTTCGAATTAAAAACAAGGATTAGGGCTAATCGGGGTTAGGCGGGAAAATTCCCGCCAGGGGCCCCATGTCGACAGGGCCCCCAGGGTGTCGACAGCCCTGTCGACAGGGGGGTGCCCGGGCAGTTAGCCTGGTGCACCATTTCTGATTTGGGCTGGGTCTTGTGGCTTGGTTCTAGAGAGTTCCGAGATCTGACGGGCCTAAACTAATCTAGGGTTAATCCTAGGGCTAAAAACACTCTAATTCCCTATAAATATACCCCTAATCCTACCCTAAAGCCTCATTAATCAATCTAGCAACTAAACTATGCCAAATTGAATCCTCAAATGGCCTCCACCTAAAATCCCTAGCCTCCACCTTCCTCAAAGTTTAATCCTATTAAAATATGATGATCATACAACCTTTTCTATGTTGTATGAATGCTTAATAACTTGCATACTTCATTAAGTTGCAAGTTTGATTTGCTAAAGTTTGTGTTTTTGGGATTTTGCAAAAGGGTTTTCTTATTTGAAGCTTTGTTTTGGGTTTTAAAAGGGCTTCTTCATCTTATTTGGTGGATTTGTGACTTGTTTATATTTGTAAGCCCTCTTACCTTCACTTTGCAAACTCTAAAGTTAATATGTGGTGAAAGTTGAGATTTATGTGAGTTTATTTGATTATGCATGCTTATGCGAGATTACTATGCCATGTTTTACATGTTTCACAAGTTATGCATGCTTATGCGAGTTTATTATGCCATGTTCTACATGTTTCATGGGTTATGCATGTTTATGCAAGTTCACCTTACCATATTATGCAAGTTTAATGGATTATGCATGCTTATGCAAGTTCACCTTATCATGTTATGCAAGTTTAATGGATTATGCATGCTTATGCAAGTTCACCTTACCATGTTATGCATATTTAATAAGCTATGCATGTTTATGCGAGTTCACTATGACATGATTTGCAAGTTTAACATGTATGCATGTTTATTATGATATGTGAAGTTCATCATGTATGTTATGCCAAGTTACCTTTTATACCCTTATGCGTTATGACGAATATGTAAGCGAGATAGTGACGTTGGGAGGGTTTGGGTAAACTTAAAAATACATGAAACTAAAAGATTGGGAATTTACCTATTAAGTTAGGTCTACCCCTTGGGAATTTACCTATTAAGTTAGGTCTACCCAAGTATATGTTAACTTGTAAATATGTTTTAAAGTGGACATGACATTAGATAACATGATATGGCCAACTCGAGGTTAGACCCAGTTGTGGTGTAAATCTTCCCAGGTAACCACAACGTGGGGTCTAATGTGGGTAGTTGGTCAGGTTGCACCATAAGACCCGAGGTTAGACCTAGACGTGGTGTAAATCTTCCCAGGTAACCACGGATGTCTAATGTGAGAGGTTGGGTGCGTTAAGTAATTAATGCCTCCTGATTAGGGTTAAGTCATGGTCCACTAATACTTAACCAATAATGGGGATGCGAGGATTAGATGGGGTTAAGTGGTTACACTTAACTAATTTAATCCAGGATTAGTGAGGGGTTAAAACCACACTTAACCCTCTTAGAAACCCTAGCAACGTGGTCTGTTCCAGCAGTAATCCCAGTTTGGTATCATTCACAACCCTAGAGGCTAGGCTAGGGCGGGGCACGATTACTGGACTGATGTAAGCGACCAAAGCGACGGCTGAGTGGTACAGCGGTGCGGGTCCGGCGGGCTACGGACGTGCACGTAGTCCGATGTTGGACAAACTCGAGGCACGGGTACTAGTAGATTTAGACTGTGCATTATTACTTAGGTGTCTGGGGTTGACACCCGAGGGCTTGATACACCCAAAGGTGGACCCAGCGCAGTCTGACTACATTCCATGTGGGCCGTATGGACACCAACACTGGACGTGTTAGGTTTATAGGGAGCCGATCGACTAGACCGTTGGGCTGGACCTTATCCTAAGGTCACTTCATGTTATTGGGCCGAAGTTTTGGGCTAAGGGATCAAGATCTGTTTCGTGGGTTTGCTAGTACACTGTGGTGCAAAGTTTAATCTCATCGATGTGATGTCACCTTTATCTATTGCCAGTATGTTCATCTCAGTTTCCATCATGCTGTTAACTTTATTAGTTTATAGATTGATCGTAGTAGGGCTTACCAGTCTTTTTGACTGACCTGTTTTCTTTCGCTTCTTTTCTTCCGTTCCCCCCCCCCCCCACAGGTTCTCAGGGAGGGGCTACATCTGCTTAGTGGATCTTTGGCTTGCTTGTTGGATAGCTCATGTATGGATTTGAGCTAGCTGTGGCTTATCTTTTATTTCTGGGGATTAGTACTGATGTTTTACCATGTATTTTGTTATCACGGATCTAGACTTATGTTGAATCTTGGATCATGACATTTTGATATTATGTACTTGACTATGTTGGTTTTCTGAAATGATGATGATGGGTTTTTATCTGCTACCGCTGCTTTACTTATATTTATTTTTATATATTCTGTCTTGCGATATCTCTGTGCATGTTTACCTTCACAATAACGCCCCTCCAAAGCTAGTACATTCTAAGGAGTGATCCTAGTGGAGGTGGGGTGTTACAACTGGTGGGAGGCTATAAATAGGGGGTTAGACGCATAGAGGATAGTTTACTTTCTTCATTCTCTCATTTGGTTGAGCTCGTGATCCACTTTGCTCAATCAAATACACATTTCCACCATTAAAATTCTAGATCTACATAAAAGAATCGAAGATCTACATCATTTGAAGCTAGATCCATGTCAAGTGAAGAGAGATCACAGCAAATCAAGAGGTTCGAGGCAGAATTCTTCACTGTCCGGATTGAGAATTTAGTGATTTCGATTTAATTTGAAGAATTGGTGAGTGATATACATCTCTCATATGGAATCCATCAAGTATATGGATTATTTGATCTTATGTTTGTCATTTCAAGTTGTTTTGCATAGATCTAATCGATGTAAATATGATTTTAATTCAAATCACCATAGGATCTAATTTAGCTACTTATAAACGGTAATTTCATTTGTTAATTCTATGTTTAGATCCATTTATTAATTTGATTATTTGTAGAATCATTGTTTTAATGTTTGTTGATTATTGCTTGATCAATGGTTGATTTGTTCATCAAATTTAGATCGGTGGTGTTTGAGCGTGTTGCGCAAGCAAAAATCAGTGATCGACACGAAAAAATGATGGATCAGGCAAGTTTTGATGGATCTGGCAAAAGCTGAATTTTCTGGGCAGTTTTCATAGCACGGATTAGGCTAGATGCTATGGATCAAGCAATTTTCTATGGATTGGGCAGTTTTCATAGCTTGGATCGGGCAAAATGCTATGGATTGGGCAATTTTACTGGATCTGGTAGTTTTCATAGCATGGATTGGGCAAAATGCTATAGACTGGGCAATTACCATGGATCAGGCTAAATACAGTAGCATGGATCGGGCTAAATGCTATGGTATGGATCAGGCTAAAAGCTAGAGTACCAAGTGCCATAGTATCAAGTACCAGACGTGCTGAACATGGTAAAATTAGTGATTTTCCAAGGTGCGCACTGGGGATTTACACTGTTTTCGCAGTACCAAGTGCCAAAGTACCAAATGGCAGTGCCAAGTGCCAGGGAGTGCCAGAATTGAAACAGGACATATAATAGCATTTCAGAAACACTGTGAAAGCCACTTTAGATATTTTACTTAGTTTTCACACAGGATTGATGCAGAATTGAACCAACAGATATAAGAGCATTTCAGAAACGCTGTAAAAGGTTGTTTTGACGTTATGGCCAGTTTTTCATAGCGAAAAAACTGGAAATGATGTGAAATGCAGTATCAACCAAATGAAGATTGTTTTTGAGTCGACAATTGTTCTAACTTCGAGTCGAATTAAAGGAGGAATGTCTGGAGCATCGTGAAGTGTTCGTTGATCGTCGTAATGCAACGAATGTGAAGACAACTCAAGGGTGTTGAGTTGTAGATAATGGTTGCTTGAGATGGCTGCTTGAGCTATGAATAGCCGTTAAGGAGGATGACTAGAGATATTGAAGGCCGAGAGATTATAATTGTCATAGGTTCTAGCAGGTTCAAAGTAGGGGTACAATAAAGACGTCTAAGCGATCGGTTGTATGGTCGAGTACACTGGGTATCGTTGAAAGGGCTAGATACGTATTGTTGAAAAACGTATGGAGTTTTATTTGCTAGAATCGGTATTAGCATTAGCCCTTGATGTATGGAAAGGTTGGTCGTCTTGCGATTAATGATGGTTTCGAAGAAGGATAGGCAGTGATAGCCAGAGTCATTGAATGTTGGTTATTTTGCTTGCACCGTCGCACGTAGATTGTCTGACGTCGTAAGAGTTGTTTCTTGGGTACTTGTCTGATGTTGGTTTAGGCCTTCGGGGCTTGTGCTTGAGGAATGTTGATCTCGATTAGGGTGGTTTATGTGAGATATAACTGGTTGCTATGATTTCTGTTGTTTGGTTATTTCTGATCACCATGGATGCATCGTTGTTTTCAAATGTTTGTTGTAAAGAATATCACTGTCAGATGTGGGGAAGACGGGTTCGGATTCTCCTCTGGTGTTTTGGTAGATTGGTTGGTTAATCTTCCTATTATCATATACTTTATTGATGATGTTATATAGCTATTTTATCTCTCACAAAGACCGTTGTCTGACTCAAGGTTTTATGTTTTCCTCTAATTACCTTGGGCTGTTCATTCGGTTTTGGATGGGCAGACTGAGTAGCAGGTTACAGGTAGCATAACTTAGTGAGGCGAGGATGTTGTGCGGTGGCGAGTAGGAGGCTGGCGTACTACTTTTTACTATATAGTATCTGTTGTTTTCCGCTGTGTGATGATTGACTATGAGTGTTGTAGTGAGGCGAATTTGTACGGACACTTATGTTGAAATCCAAAGATGTATGGATATTCTTTCTAGTTGTTATGAAAGTTCAAGTTTTTCCTCAAATACGCTTCACTATTATTACCTGTTGTATATGTTCTATTATATTTTATCCTTGCGCTGTGAGTTATATGATAGGTTCCGCTTGTGTTTCATATCTTGATGATCGTCCATAGTTGTCTGGCACGGCTTTCCCTTGTTAAGTGCAGGAGTTACAGGCGGTCGTCACACTCACACCCCAGTAAACGACCAAAAGAGGAAAGATGCCGTAAGGTATGGGTTATCATCTCTTTCTAATTAGAAAGGTATACCATGGTATAGAGCCTATGTATTACCTTTATGGTGAATTTTACATTTTGTGGTTGTTGATGTTGCGGGGATCCCCGGTTTATAGGTTGGTAATGACTGGGAGACAATATACTCAGGGTTGATCCAGGCAAGAAGATCATGTCTTGTGTTGGCAGAGAACATATCTGGTATTCCAGAGTTCTCGGGAAATCCCTTTAGAGGTGTTCTTATCTGTAAGGAAGTTCCTTAGCCTGGTCATTTGATGAAAATCCATTCTCCACCACGAGTTTGAACGGTTTTATCTGTAAACCTATATGGCGACATAATATATGGTACCTATGCCATATAACATTGATACATTTATTTGTAAAAGAATTTTCTACACTATGCACTAGTAATAATAAAAGAGAATTTTACATATCAAGCATGTATAACTATCATAAGAGGGAAACCTCTCCTAATCTGCGTTTGCATTATGTTTGTGGTGAGAGACCTTATGGTAGCTTCATTTTCCAAAAAGCATTGCGATTTTTTATGCACTAGTATTCATATAGGGAAAACCTGCTCCGTGTTATACGTACTACACCATATATTCTAATTAAGCCTTGTTTTTAGCCTTATCTAAATCACTTAGACACGAAAAAAGCCATATCAAAAAATGGCATGTTGAATTTTTAGATATGGCTATAAACTGTATCTTACTAGTGATAACATATGACTTAGCCGTATCTAAATTGTATTCAAATACGTCCTTTGACCGTATCTAATTATATCTGTGTGTGCACATATATACATATATACATGCATATATATATATATAAAACAGAAACTGTAGCACATATTTTTCATAACACAACATATATACCACAATTTATACACAAGAATAACACAATTTATATATATACACATATATACTCAAAGCATTACAAGATTTTTCATAACACAAACACAAAGTATAACATACAAACATATACAAAGGAAGCTATCAAAGATTTTCATAACAGTACGAACAAACGAAAAAAAAGTAAAAACATATAATCAGCTTGATATAACTCCAGTCGAGGTCAGAAAGATTGAGCATACGTGTTGATCATGCCGATGAAATCCATATGTTTACTATAAATCAAAGTAGTATGAGAATAAGCTAGATGATGTTGATAAAGTTTTATAACAACATAAATATTTATATATATACACAGTTTAAAACAAAAGCTTAAAAGGCCAACCTGATGATTGGCAGTAAAACTGAATTGTGATAGCCAGTCTGAGTTCCAGCAGCTAGCACAAAAGCACCAAAATCTACATGAAAAAAGAATTAATTTTATGCCCGATTGCACACAAAATATCGTGTCTTAGTATTCATACTGATAACAGTGAAGGGCATATCGTGTCTTTGTGTTCGTATGTGCATATTTGTCAGCTATATGTATAACATGTTTATGATGCTACTGACATGATTTCATGAACTTGTAACCTAGAAACATAACAGTATCTCACATGATCTGTGGTTTAACGTGACCTCCAACATTGTATATAGCTGATACACCTCCCCACTTTTTCTGTTTTCTCCAACAGGACTGCATATAAATTCATTAAACAAGTTACAAATACTTCACCGGACAGGAGATCGACATTGTAACTCACTATAGCATATAGAAATGAGCCAAAATGGAACTTGTTCAATGACATATATATATAAATGATATGTGGACTGCAATGTCTTCTGTTATTATGTACTGATTGAGTTTAACTCAACACCGAAACAAGTCAAAAATACACTTTAATTACTGTCTGATAATGTCTTCTATGTTTAACTCAGTCGGTACATTGTAACAAGTCAAAAATAGCACTTTAAGGCCCAATATCCATGTCTTTGTGCAGTTAGTAAGTATATGTCTCAAAGATGAATGAAATGCCAGTCGTTAAAAATGCAAGGCATCGTCCATGTAAGATACTATGTAGAGATAAGTGTAAAATAATGTATACCTGCTCCAACATTTAAAGATATCGAATCATCATCTTTGGATGACACACATACTCGACTTTCTGATTAAGAATTTACTGGGCGATCCACCAAGTGACTGCATTTTAGCTCATGCGCAGGGTCGGTAATCCATGCTTATTAGCTTCATCCAAATGTCGAATGCCGCTTCACTTAACCTTTGGAAAAAGCTGCTTTCACTTGCAACTTTCAGTTTCTTTGAAGCAGACTGTGTAGTGCAAGGTAACTTACACTACAATCTCTGCTACAAAGTAGGGGAAAGTTTCTAGTGAAAGCAACTTTTTACTAAGGTTAAGTGCAGCAGCATCCGTCATTTGGATGAATCTAATAAGCATGGATACCCGACCCTATGTGTGAGCTAAAATACAGCCACCGGGTGGATCACCCAGTAAATTCTTAACCAAAATTTTCAGCAAACCTGTTAATATATTTTCAGTAAACTTGTTATCTCTCAAAACAAAGTAAACTTGTTATAAGACAACCCAATTTAAATTTCAAGCATAAGGCATGATTCAATGACTAGCTCATTGTTATATCATCCTTATGACATTAGTAATCCTGTTAAACATCTTAACATCAATTTCCAATAGCAATTCAGATGACTAACTCATTTTTATTTCATCCTTATGACATTAGTAAACCTATTAAACATCCTTATGACATTAGTAAGCCTGTTATTTCATCCTTATGACTTTGTTAACTCATTGTTATTTCTTTGTTTCATGGATATACCGCAATCTAAAATTGTACCGTACATGTTTCCAATAGCAATTCAGATGTGTTTAACATTATCATAAAGCATGATTCAAATTTGATTTCTCTGATTCTAGAGTATAACCACAAATTCGTCCCTCATACGAAGTAGCAATCAGCTAACACACATACATACCAATTCAATTGAAACAACTAACACACTAACATAAAGTAGCAATCAACTAACACATAAAGATTTCAACTTGTTCCCTACTATCAGGCATGCATGCCACAATTCAATTGAAATACATACCTACTATCGAAGGAAAGGTCTAGGGACCAAGGGTTGCTGCGTTTCTGTCAAAGGAGAGGATTGTTCATCTCTACCGAAGGAGGAGATTCCAGAGAAAGATGGAGGCACGATTTGGTGACTGAAAACCCTAATTTCGGTTTTTGGTCAGCATTAGAGTGAAACAAGTGGCCAAAATTTGTGTTCCGAGTGCCTAATTGGATGCATAATATGATACGCATTAGATTTGGCCAAAAGCCATGTCAAATTAACTGATCCAGAGCTTCCTTGATGGACGGTCAGATTTACGATTTTTAGGGTGGTGCGGATTGCAAAAGGTAGTTTGATACAGATCTAAGCACTATCAAATATGATACGGGTATAACCCGTATTTTATCCCCACAGCGTTGTTTTCCAAATTGGTTGTTATGGTGTAGTGACGGCGTGGTCCTATGAATCACCTTGTTTAAAAACAAACATAAGATAACTGTTTATGTTTCTCATACAAATCCCATGACTGACTCGGAGTTTATTGTTTTTTCCTTGAAATATGGGTGCCCATATTTTCTATAAAGACAACTAGTTTTGGTTTGTAGATATTTTATAAAACAGGTTTCAGGATTGTGGCTGGAGTTAAACTATGGATCATTTCTTAGTCTTCCACTGTGTAACACCCCACACTTTTCTGCGCCCAAATTTCGACAAAAATCAAAAGTCAAACACATCCAAGCCTGTAGCGTGTAAATCTGGTACCTGTAAATAAATGAGCATGACCATAATCAGAGTACGATAAGATAACTCGTAGCGGAAACAAAATAGGATAAACTAATATTAACTCAAGTAACTACCTTTTTCAAAGTAAGTCACTTTGTCAATACCGAGCACAAGATAGAAAGAGAACCAAAAGCAAAACTTAGACACCTATGAGAACCCGACCTTCTCTAGAAAACGTGGGTGGATGTAATGAGGAGGGGGTCAGAACAACAAGATTCTGGTGAACATGAAATGTACAACACAGATTATGATACACAGATATATCCCATTTGGTTCAACCTAAGATATATGCTTATCAAGGTTAGTGATTCTAGCCTAACCTTGTAGATGTTACGCACGACTCTACTACTTTTTCTCAAAGTAGTATTATAAGATATAATACCGAGATAGAACGTTTACGCATATACTTAGGAAGCCCTTTAAGTTATTATTTAATTTATTATTATACCAAGAGGTGAACCCCTAACTGTGGAGTTCTCACATACATATATATCTTTCCATCCAATTTTACCTTTATTATTTTCCGCCTCACTATCAATGATAGATAAGGTGGGTTCTCTCAATTACTTAAGACCTTAGGCGGACCCATTGGTCGGTGGAATTATTGGTGATTAAATACCTTTCGATAACTTGTTCCATATTTTTATAAACTAGAGAGCACTAGCTACGGGCCCTACTAGTTAAGGCTTCCATCATTTGCGCATATACCCATGCCCCGCATAAGGTGAGAGATGGCATTTTATCACTCGTTATGCCTCTAGCTGACCTTATTGGATAACCCCCTTAGCCGCATACTACTTCTCGTAGGGTAGGTAGCCATATCTAACTTTTTATTTTTCATGTTTGGGTAGACAATACACACACGTGCCGTTTAAGACCCCTATACTGAAAGACCTATCCCCAGGTGGACTCTTCAACCCCAGCCGCTTAAGACCCAGGAAGCAGACTATACGCGAAGGTTATTAAGTTCTATAATGACCCGGGTTTTTGTCGACTTTGGTTATCGCCATAAACTCAATGATGACTAACCAAACATCGAAAAATACTGGATGATTAATGAAAGAAAACAGAGGGTGAGGAAAGATAAGATAGAAACTTAGAATAGAAGAAGAAGAAGAACACAACATCAGAGTAACACGAACCTCACAGCGGAATGAATAACATATAATAGATAACATATCTTTGAAATAAAAGATTGTACTTGAATATACATATCACTATCAAGTACAGCACTTACAACACAATGGAAATAAACTATAGCTATATGATACGGAAGCCTTCTGCTCTAGCTCTTCAAGTATCTGTAAATCCCGACTACTTGACTGCCCATACAAAATTGGACATCCAAGAGTTTAGGGAAAAAAATAAACTCTGGGTCAGTCATGGGACTGGTATGAGTAAAACAGATTAAAACAGTTTGAACAAGTAAACGATATCTCATAAGATCACGCCGTATAACGGAACGGGTTTTTCCCTTATGAGAATCCAAATTATGTTTATATCAAAAAACCTTTTGATATTATAATAATGTCTATTAACCACAATATAATAATCATCTAGCAGAAACGCTTTCATCTCACGTTCTACATATATAGTATACAATCAAAACCGCAAGCACGTATTGGGTAATGGATTTCCATCTATGACAAGGTATGGAACCACCTTTCGCTAGTGTACCTCTAGAAAGGAATACACTGGGTTCAACAAGAACATCTTGCAACCCGGCCACACATGACCGACCACTCATTTCGCTTGAGTGTATCGAACGTATATCACCAACGGTTGGGATCAGCAACCGTTTGCCGAATGGGACAGCATAAACAATAGATTTTTAGAAGTAAATGAAACTCTAGATCAGGTGATTATACACCCTACTTCGGAGCGACCGACTTAGCCATGCTGCCTGCCCGATTTCTGTCATTTACCGGTTGATGAGGCTTGAGGTTACGCTTCATCATCGCATCAGATTCACTTCGAATGGCACATTGTCAGATCCATCGAAAATCACTAATTGACGTCTACAACAGTACATTACGTGTTAGCTAAAGAAGTTTCCTTCTCCGCTTCCACTCTTGGTACGGTTGAAGAAATCAATGTATGTGACCTTTTTTGGAAATACTCTGTCAGACATTCATCCATACAAGTCATCCAGGAACAGGATGAACCGAAGGTACTATTCAAATATATCCATCTTAGGCACTATTATCTAAGACTTATACAATAGCCCTTGCACTTTACTCCGTCTTCAATTATCTTTGGCATATATGATTCGCAATGCTTATGCCAATACAAAGTGGTTCTTTGGATAATAATCCAACCGATCTCTCCATATTAAAAACAACAAAATGGTAAAAACTTCGATAGTTTGTGATTTAACTATCGAAGAAAAACACGTGTGCAAACAACGATATTATTTCCAGATGGACAAATCAACCATTATTTAACATTTATCTCCTTAGTTCATTTTTCATCTCCTGTTTCCCTATATTCAACATTTCTTATTTTCTAAATTTAGAAAATATATGTTATTACCATTGGAAAACATTTCCATTTCTTGTTTTCTATATCAGAAAACATTTCTGGTTCTTATTTGGAAAACATTTCCAAAACTCCTTCATTGGACTTAGACAGATGTTTAAACAAACCCTCGTGATGCTAACTCAAACCATTACGCTTATTAACTAAATTCCTTTAACCCACCTTCACTATCGAACCTTAACCATTCCTTAGTTAAAAATGAAGTCAATCAAGTTGGGGTAATACTACCTCTCAGACCTTAACTGAACAACGTTTCTAACCTTGAAATAGAAAAAGTTCACCTTTTAATTCTTTAACAACTTCCTTACGTAACTCTCCTTCGAATTATCTCTTATTCGATAATTCTTTCCTTCCAATAAGGTATATTCGATAACTCTATTCAATTTATTCGATTAACCCTTATCAATTAACTCTATTGGACTAGCGCTATTGGACTAACGCTAATGATTTACTCGTTTCACTTAACTCCTTTCGAATAAACTATATTCGATAACTCCTTTTACTTTATTCGAATCACTAATATTCGATTAACTCAATTGATTCTATTTGAATAAACTATATTCGATTAACTCCATCGAATAACTAAATTCGATAACTCCTTCGAATAACCAAATTCGATAATTCCTTTCAAATAAACTATATTTGATTACTCACTTCGATTAAACTAATCGATAACTCTTTTCGATTAAACTATAATCGATAACTCCTTCGATTAACTAATAATCGATAACTCCTTCGATTAACTAATAATCGATAACTCCTTTCCATTAACTCTATTCGAATAAACTAATATTCGATAACTCTATTTAAATAACTCTAGTTCGATTTAACTCTATCTATTAACTCTAACTGGTTTAACCTAGCTGATTGACTCTTTGTCCTTATTCAGTTGCAAACATCGATGTTGAAATTGATTCTTACTTCTTTATATAAGTCCTGACTTATATATTCTATTTATCCAAATGATAAATATTTAACTTAATTTATAAATATCATTTATAAATCAATCTACTCCTTTTATCTGTTTACTTCTTCATATATAAGTTCCGACTTATATATATCTATTTATCCAAAGATAAATATTTCCTTTATAATCTATTTGTTTCCCAAACAAATATTTCCTTTTTATTATATTTGTAAATGGTTTTACAAATATCTCCTTTTCGATTTCATTTGTAAAGGTTTTACAAATATTCCTCTTTCGATTTCATTTGTAAAGGTTTTACAAATATTCCTCTTTCGATCTTATTTGTAAATGGTTTTACAAACATTTCTCTTTCTGATCTATTTGCAAGTGGTTTGCAAATAATTCCTTTAAGGTTTTATTTCTAAGTATTTTATATTTATAAATAATCCATTTATAAATAAATTTCTATTTATAAATATTCTATTTATAAATATTCTCTTTTATAAAATCCTCTGATTTTATAAAAAAATCTATTTTCAATATTCATTTTGAAAATTCCGTTTTCACCATTCCGGTATGCTATGGTGTTTAACATATCAAATTACGATGTCCAATATCGTCCATACACACACAATCAACAACAGGTTATAATTCACATCATATATCAAAATATATGAAAAACAATAAAATAACTGTTGAGGAATCCAGTCGGATTCCTCCAACCTGTTTCCCTGCATCCACAGATGTTACACAATAAAATCAACATCACTTTCAGTTCCATATGATATATTCTATTAAACAGAATCAATTATAGAAATTTAACTAACTTACTAGCAGTTCAATCAAACAGTCAACACACAGTCAATCAGCCAATATTTAACAGTTCTAAAAATACAACATGAAATATAAACTGTTCAGAGTTGGTGAGATTTACTCACTTTGGACGATCATCGTTGATAACGATAACCATCGCTCGATTTGATTCAGACGGACAATTTATTTTACAATAAATTGTAATGAGCTTCGATTCGCTCCCAGTCAGTTCCACTGGGTAGTGTCCGTCCATACGATCCCAACGGATCCTGTTTTGTCGGATTCCGATAATATGAGAGCAAGTTATGCATTTTTAAAGTTATACGTATTAAAATGTTAAATCTATATTTGATTAAACCATATTGGGCCTTAACCTTTTCCAAGCCTTGGCCCATTGTTCTTCATTCAGGAGACCTGATTCCCACTCCTTCCTTCTCCTGTATCGCACGCTCAAATGGTACTCGGTCATTACCGATTCTTTCCAGTGCATCCACGCTTCATCCTTTTACCAAAATTTCAAATCAAAACCACCATACTGCTTTTCTCCTCAACCTCCACACAACTGTCACCGTCTGGCTCAGCACGAGTTCTTCCTCGGGATGCGTTCCCATAGCAGGTCGCGACATCCACCGATAATCCATCGACCTCTTTATCCCCAGAATCCATCAACACTCCCCCCACAATATGTTAAATCACCTCAGTGATTCGAATATGACCTCAAAATCCACTTCGATACACCCAAATTTCAATAACCGAAAACCCTAGATTCGGCTGTTAAGAGTCGAGCTTACCCAAAATGCATCGCACCCTTTTCAACTGGTATGAAATCGAAGATACTTACTTAGAGAATCCGAATAAAATAGCTTCATGATTTAAAGGAATTTATTTGGATTGTTTTGTATTTTTTTCTCTCGAATGATATTTTCTTTTCCACACTGAAAAAATGGAAACGGAGGTCGGTTTCTGGTTTCAGGAGAAATGGTAAAGGATTAGGGTTAGTGAGGAGGGCATGTATTTATAGGAAATTTTAAATAAATTTTATATTCATTTATTACCATACGCTCTTGTATTTATCCTTCTAAAAATTCCTACGGTCACGTATTATACCCAAAAATCATGAAACTGGACATGCAGCTACAGTTCGACATTACAGACCCAACGAAACTGGTTTCGTCGAACTTTGTTTTTAATTCAAACAGTCTTTCCCTGGGATTTTTTAAACACTTTACTCTTTTCAAAAATCAAATTTTCCTTTTGAACATGTCACTGAGCCCTTAATTAATATTCCATTAGTTAAATCACTTCTCTATTTCTTTATCAATATTTGTTAACCAAATATTTTCAATAACCATATTGGCCTTTTATGTTATTTGGAAAACATTTCCGAATATCGCCTTCCTTTAATTTCTAAACTTTAGAAAATATATGCTATTTATAATTGGAAAATATTCCAATTACTTATCTCTTTTCCGATCTCGTTTATTTTTATACTTAGGAAATATTCTTTATTATATTTCCAAGCTTACACTTATTTGGGTTAAAACAGATGTTGTGTAAAACATCGTTACGACAACCCAAATACTATATTCAACTAACTCTTATTCAACATTGATCTTCGAGCCTGAAATCTTACTATTTATTTGTTAATAATGAAATCAATCAAGTTGGGGTATAACTACCTCTCAGACCTTTGCTGAATAACATTTATAACGTCAAAACAGATATGACTACTTACTCGAATAATCAATACCATACAACTACTTATTCACTTTTAAACACGTATACGCTTCCTCTTTCTATTCTTACTAGATTTTATTCTTAATCTTCTTTTTTTATTTTACTATTTTATTTCTAAGTTCGTTTCCTTATCGACTTCTATATATATCGATACGTTGATTTCTAACTATCAAATTATCTTAAAAATATTCTAACTCCTTAAATTCCCGAAAAAATTCGCCATAACCTCCTTTGTACCTGGAGCATCGGGATATTTCAAGTAGCCTCCCATGACCCTCATCAATCCAAAAGAAAAAGAAAAAGGCAAGCGGCTAGCCGATACGGCGCATAAAATCTCATATATGAATTAAATACATACCTTTTCGTCGAGCATTCTATTTATATACCTTCATACCTTATCCATACCTATCTCATGTATATTTATACCTGCCCAATCTATTTTAACTATACCTAATCGTTTTAACTCAATTCGTTAATTAATTTGTTAATTAACTCTTTAGTCTATTTCACTTTTATATTTGAACATGACATGTTCTAATATATTTTAACTTGTTTATTAACTAATTTGAATCCAAATTTCAAATTTAAGTACTATATTCGATTTCGAATATCCATTTACAGATCCAATTCACCTTTCAAAGTTCAACTTCAAATTCAAAACTCGATTAACTAATTTCTTTTCGACTTAGTTAATTCTATTCAATTTCTATTCAAATTTTAAATCACTTCTATTATTCAAATCTATATATCAAATTCTATTATTCAAATTCTATATATCAAATTCTATTCAAATTCCATATTATAAATCCCATTTGAATTTCTATATTCAAATTCTATATATCAAATTCTATATTATAAATCCCATTTTGAAATTTAACACAACTTGACTTTCCCAAAACAAATTCAAAACAGTATCTCTGGTAGTAATTCGTCACTTACAACTCGAAAATGAATACTGATGATGCAGTTGTCATCATCAGAATCTATTTTCCCACGATCGAAGTGAGTTCAATACTATAAAACCATTTCTAAACATTTCCACTTTGAAATTCATTTCAAAATATAATTCACACGGCTTGTAAAACAATTTAAAATCTCCTAGGATCTTAAATTTTCCTTACTTTTAATCCAAATCCATTTACAAACACTTATCCAATTTTCTAGAATTTTAATTCAATTTCTGGCTTAAATTTTCAGATTTAACTCATTTGATTTCACGTATTTCACTTATATGAATTCTGATTGGTTATTTACATAACCATTTAATTTATAATCTTACTCGATTATAATAACAACCAATATATCCATTATATTATAATTTTGATATATATATATATATATCTTTTCTATATCAAGATATACCCTGGGTAAACTTATTTTAATTTACCCTCTTTTCAAAACATATTGTGACGACCCATCGTATTCGAGTGTTTATAAACTCCTACCGATACAGTGGATCAAACTGATCGACCAGAACTCATAAATAACTCAAGCAATAAATCTCCACAGTATAAAATTATTTTTATATCATATACAAATACGTTCACTCGTATATATACACTCAAACTCAATCTAGGGCATTACTAACCCTATCTCTACTAAGTCACGCCACAGAGCCAAGGTAATTCACTTAACTTAAGCTCTGATACCAACTGTAATGACCCGGGCTTTTGTCGGCTTTCGTTATCGCCATAAACTCAATGATGACTAACCAAACATCGAAAAATACCAGATGATTAATGAAAGAAAACAGAGGGTGAGGAAAGATAAGATAGAAACTTAGAATAGAAGAAGAAGAAGAAGAAGAAGAAGAACACAACATCAGAGTAACACGAACCTCACAGCGGAACGAATAACATATAATAGATAACATATCTTTGAAATAAAAGATTGTACTTGAATATACATATCACTATAAAGTACAACACTTATAACACAACGGAAATAAACTATAGCTATATGATCCTGAAGCCTTCTGCTCCAACTCTTCAAGTATCTATAAATCCCGACTACTTGACTGCCCGTACAAAATTGGGCACCCAAGAGTTTAGGGAAAACAAAAACAAAATAAACTCCGGGTCAGTCATGGGACTGGTATGAGTAAAACAGTTAAAACAGTTTGAATAAGTAAACGATATCTCATAAGACCACGCCGTATAACGAAACGGGTTTTTCCCTTATGAGAATCCAAATTATCTTTATATCAAAAAACCTTTTGATATTATAATAATGTCTATCAACTACAATATAATAATCATCTAGCAGAAATGCTTTCATCTCACGTTCTACATATATAGTATACAATCAAAACCGCAAGCACGTATTGGGTAACGGATTTCCAACTATGACAAGGTATGGAACCACCTTTCGCTAGTGTACCTCTAGAAAGGAATACACTGGGTTCAACAAGAACATCTTGCAACCCGGCCACACATGACCGACCACTCATTTCGCTTGAGTGTATCGAATGTATATCACCAACGGTTGGGATCAGCAACCGTTTGACGAATGGGACAGCATAAACAATAGATTTTTGAAGTAAATGGAACTCTAGATCAGGTGATTATACACCCTACTTCGGAGCGACCGACTTAGCCATGCTGCCTGCCCGATTTATGTCATTTACCGGTTGATGAGGCTTGAGGTTACGCTTCATCATGGCATCAGATTCACTTCGAATGCCACATTGTCAGATCCATCGAAAGTCACTAATTGACGTCTACAACAGTACGTAACGTGTTAGCTAAAGAAGTTTCCTTCTCCGCTTCCACTCTTGGTACGGTTGAAGAAATCAATGTACGTGACCTTTTTTGGAAATACTCTGTAAGACATTCATCCATACAAGTCATCCAGGAACAGGATGAACCAAAGGTACTATTCACTATATCCATCTTAGGCACTGTTATCTAAGACTTATACAATAGCCCTTGCACTTTACTCCGTCTTCAATTATCTTTGGCATATATGATTCGCAACGCTTATGCCAATACAGAGTGGTTCTTTGGATAATAATCCAACCGGTCTCTCCATAATAACAACGTTAAAATGGTAAAAACTTCGATAGTCTGTGATTTAACTATCGAAGAAAAACACGTGTGCAAACAACGATATTATTTCCAGATGAACAAATCAACCATTATTTAACATTTATCTCCTTAGTTCATTTTTCATCTCCTGTTTCCCTATATTCAACATTTCTTATTTTCTAAATTTAGAAAATATATGTTATTACCATTGGAAAACATTTCCATTTCTTGTTTTCTATATCAGAAAACATTTCTGGTTCTTATTTAGAAAATATTTCCAAAACTCCTTCATTGGACTTAGACAGATGTTTAAACAAACCATCGCGATGCCAACTCGAACCATTACGCTTATTAACTAAATTCCTTTAACCCACCTTCACTATCGAACCTTAACCATTCCTTAGTTAAAAATGAAGTCAATCAAGTTGGGGCAATACTACCTCTCAGACCTTAACTGAACAACGTTTCTAACCTTGAAATAGACAAAGTTCACCTTTTAATTCTTTAACAACTTCCTTACGTAACTCTCCTTCGAATTATCTCTTATTCGATAATTCTTTCCTTAGAATAAGGTATATTCGATAACTCTATTCAATTTACTATATTCGATTAACCCTTATCAATTAACTCTATTGGACTAGCGCTTTTGGATTAACTCTATTGGACTAACGCTATTGATTTACTCGTTTCACTTAACTCCTTTTGAATAAACTATATTTGATAACTCCTTTTACTTTATTCGAATCACTAATATTCGATTAACTCAATTGATTCTATTCGAATAAACTATATTCGATTAACTCCATCGAATAACTAAATTCGATAACTCCTTCGAATAACCAAATTCGATAATTCCTTTCGAATAAACTTTATTCGATTACTCACTTTGATTAAACTAATCAATAACTCTTTTCGATTAAACTATAATCGATAACTCCTTCGATTAACTAATAATCGATAACTCCTTCGATTAACTAATAATCGATAACTCCTTTCCATTAACTCTATTCGAATAAACTAATAATCGATAACTCTATTTAAATAACTCTAGTTCGATTTAACTCTATCGATTAACTCTAACTGGTTTAACTCTAACTGGTTTAACCTAGCTGATTAACTCTTTGTCCTTATTTAGTTGCAAACATCGATGTTGAAATCGATTCTTGCTTCTTTATATAAGTCCTGACTTATATATTCTATTTATCCAAATGATAAATATTTAACTTAATTTATAAATATCATTTATAAATCAATCTGCTCCTTTTATCTGTTTACTTCTTCATATATAAGTTCCGACTTATATATATCTATTTATCCAAAGATAAATATTTCCTTTATAATCTATTTGTTTCCAAACAAATATTTCCTTTTTAATTCTATTTGTAAATGGTTTTACAAATATCTCCTTTTCGATTTCATTTGTAAAGGTTTTACAAATATTCCTCTTTCGATTTCATTTGTAAAGGTTTTACAAATATTCCTCTTTCGATCTCATTTGTGAATGGTTTTACAAACATTTCTCTTTCTGATCTATTTGCAAGTGGTTTGCAAATAATTCCTTTAGGGTTTTATTTCTAAGTATTTTCTATTTATAAATAATCCATTTATAAATAAATTAATATTTATAAATATTCTATTTATAAATATTCTCTTTTATAAAATCCTCTGATTTTATAAAAAAATCTATTTTCAATATTCACTTTGAAAATTCCCTTTTCACCATTCCGGTATGTTATGGTGTTTAACATATCAAATTACGATGTCCAATATCGTCCATACACACACAATCAACAACAGGTTATAATTCACATCATATATCAAAATATATGAAAAACAATAAAATAACTGTTGAGGAATCCAATCGGATTCCTCCAACCTGTTTCCCTGCATCCACAGATGTTACACAATAAAATCAACATCGCTTTCAGTTCCATATGATATATTCTGTTAAACATAATCAATTATATAAATTTAACTAACTGACTAGCAGTTCAATCAAACAGTCAACACACAGTCAATCAGCCAATATTTAACAGTTCTAAAAATACAACATGAAATATAAATTGTTCAGAGTAGGTGAGATTTACTCACTTTGGACGATCATCGTTGATAACGATAACCATCGCTCGATTTGATTTGGACGGATAATTTATTTTACAATAAATTGTAATGAGCTTCGATTTGCTCCCAGTCAGTTCCATTAGGTAGTGTCCGTCCATACGATCCCAACGGATCCTGTTTTGTCGGATTCCGATAATATAAGAGCAAGTTATGCATTTATAAAGTTATACGTATTAAAATATTAAATCTATACTTGATTAAACCATATTGGGCCTTAACCTTTTCCAAGCCTCGGCTCATTGTTCTTCATTCAGGAGACCCGATTCCCACTCCTTCCTTCTCCTGTATCGCACGCTCAAATGATACTCGGCCATTACCGATTCTTTCCAGTGCATCCACGCTTCATTCTTTCACCAAAATTTCAAATCAAAACCACTATATTGCTTTTCTCCTCAACCTCCACACAGTTGTCACCGTCTGGCTCAGCTCGAGTTCTTCCTCGGGATCGCGTTCCCACAACAGGTCGCGACATCCACCGACAATCCATCGACCTCTTTATCCCCAGAATCCATCAACACTCCCCCACAATATGTTAAATCACCTCAGCAATTCGAATATGACCTCAAAATCCATTTCGATACAGCCAAATTTCAATAACCGAAAACCCTAGATTCGGCTATTAAGAGTCGAGCTTACCAAAAATGCATCGCACCCTTTTCAACTGGTATGAAATCGAAGATACTTACTTAGAGAATCCAAATAAAATAGCTTCATGATTTAAAGGAATTTATTTGGATTGTTTTGTATTTTTTCTCTCGAATGATATTTTCTTTTCCAAACTGAAGAAATGGAAACGGAGGCTGATTTCTGGTTTCAAGAGAAATGGTAAAGATTTAGGGTTAGTGAGGAGGGCATGTATTTATAGGAAAATTTAAATAAATTTTATATTCATTTATTACCATACGCTCTTGTATTTATCCTTCTAAAAATTCCTACTGTAACGACCCAGATTTCGCCCGACCCCAATCGATCGCAAGATCGATTAAAACTGTTCAAAACCCGCGTACGTTAACTTTGGGCATACAATACATCAGAACAAAAACACAGACTTTTATAACATCAATAATAAATGTTACATCAGAGTACAAAATATATCAGAGTACATCAATAAATAATACAGCGGAAGATACATTTACAATAAATTAAATACATTGCAGCGGAACTAATCTCAGTGGAAGGCCATCAGTAACAGGACCCAGCTTCAGTCTTCAATCCAGGATCCTGCTTAACTATATCTGCAAAAAGCTACTCAACTGCCCGTGTGGAAAGAGGGCACCCGAGTTTGCAAAGTGAAACTAACTACAGGCCAGTCGTGGGACTGGTGTGAGAATTCTTAACTTAACTTATCTAATAAGTAGGCTAATCACAGGACCACGCCGCTAATGGGGAACGAGTTTACTCCATTGGATTTGCCAGTGCATAAATAAAGTAAATCATCAAATAACGCAATGCTTTTTAGAAAAATGAAACCATTATAAGACCCAGGTCCCATCACACAATGCAACGCACACCAGAGGATAGGGTTTTACCTTATAATGGTCAAAAGATGCTTGATACGTAAAAACGATATTATTAATAGTGTGTATATATATAGGTATATATATGTTTCAAAAACAATTTCAATCATAATGTATTAATCATAGACGGCATAGGTACCATATACTATGTCGCCGTATACAAGTTTACAATCAAGACCGTAATGTCGTATTGGAAATTGGGTTTCCATCATGAGTCGAGGCTAGGGGCAAGCTCCTCTCCGATTTGAGACACTCTAGCAAATGCCTTAGGATAACACCTATGGGCAACCCTTGGATGCGGTAGGGCCGGTCCCCGCCTATCGGCAATGGATTAGTTGTGCCTGAACACACGTTTCCCGGTTCCTTTGAACCTATAATATGACCATTATCAGCCTATAAAAATCCGAGACGCCTCAAAATCCATCATCCACATAAGTAAAATGCCGGGCCGTGTCAAAACCCAAACACCACTTCTAGCTAGAAAGAAACGCATGCACTCCCTACGGTCCATATCCCCTTTTTGACTCATACCGGGGTGTGAGGCTCGCGAAGTCACGATAACACAAAGCTATGCCGTAATAGGCTATGCTTTGATCATCAACCACAAGGCCCTGCTTTTCAACAAAAGCCTTGATCAATTTGCATCTTGGCGTGCCACATTGTCAGACCCTACCATATTATTGATCATCTACCAATATATATATAACCTCTAAGCTCATACGTCTTAGAGAAGGGTGATAAGTAAAGAATAAATTCTTCACCACCAAACATAAATATATAATCGGTAGCGTTCAACAAATACAGTAGAAAAGAATATAATGTCAGACACGCAATCCATTTACAAGTCCACTCTGGGTCTGAGCGAAATAACGTGTCCGTCGAATTTCCATGTGCGTTTGGACGATCATTACCAAATACCTTGCCTTGGAAGGCCAATCCCAATTCAAGGTACCAGTCATCATCATCCCAATGATGTGAAAATCTTCGGTCTTCAATCATCGTCTTCGACTCTTGATCGTCGTGATGATTATTCAGAATGGGTTAAACCCGGTCTTTCTGAATAACTCGCGTATTTTGGGATTAAAAACAAATATTTGAAAATCGCACATTTCGTCACATTCCAACTCAGAATATTCTTTTAATAAGATATTCAATTTAAAAGATTCTCATTAATTTTATCAAAGATAAACATTGAAAATAAAATCTATAAATCAATTTCCAAAATATGGAATTCCACAGATTCCAAATCAATACATAATCGATATAGATTTCTGAATCGGAATAATAGTATAAATGGAATAACGGCAAAGCCTCTTAAATTCCATATATAATATCGGTCTTCTTTTACAGAAGCCCATTTCGATGATTACCAATCGAATTTCCACTTAATTCCTATTTAATATATTAAATTGGAAAAACTTCGTTTTAGAAAATGCCTTTTTAAATCTATAAAATAGATTTATAAATTCCAAATAATAATTTCAACGTAAATTGGATTAAAGGACAAATGTCGTTTAAAAACACCGTCCACGATAAATCCGCTTCACATCTCAATTTATTTCATATCACCAAATATAATTGCAAATGCTAGTAACCCTTTAAAAACATATTTTAAAATAATCATAAAAATGTTCTTTATATAAAAGATTCTAAATGAGAAGTATTCTTTATTTTACAAAGTTTTATCTTTTACAAATATTCTTTGTTTAACATATAGTTGATTAAAAATATATTACGAAAAATATATGCACTTTATATAAAAAGGATTTCTAATGTAAAAATAGTCTTATTTAAAAGAACACTTGAATCGAAATGCGACTCAAACATTTACCATATAATTTGGATTATATGGATTTCACACACATCATATATATAACAATAACAGTATAATCATCAAGTCATCCATTACATCCAAAGTGTAATTTCCACTATGTAAGCGTTAAAATTAAATAATAACGCTCATCACAGCCTGTCGATCTAACGATCAACATACAACTAAATATTGGGATTAGTGTATGTGAATTTTCATCCCAACACCCGTATGGGGTTTTCAACTAATCAAGCAAATGATAAACTAATTTGTGCACTTGGGCGATGTGAGAAAATTATCGTCCCAATCACATACACAAGTCGGGTAACTTGTGAATGGCAGTGAAATACACAATATATATAATGATAACAAGAAAATATCTCTATTGCAATGAATGAATAAGCATAATAACTTTGTCCCTATCAACAATTTCTATTTTGCTAATTTAAACTCTAAACGAAAATGGTTATTATGTTTTGGCAATTCTAATGAGACAAAATGATAAATATTTGTTTTAACTATCCTATCTTGACATGTGTATATCTTGTCAACATATATATATATATATATATATATATATATATATATATATATATATTGCTACAAATAATTCATTTTGGCAAAAATGAATATTCCTAACAAAATGTAAAATTTTGTTTAACTAGTATAAATTGTCTAAAATGAATAATTATTTTTAACTAATGTGAATTAACAAAAATGAATAATTGGTTTTTAACCAATATGAATTTACAAAAATGAATAATTTGAGTTTCAAATCTAATAAACATGACAATGCTATATTTTGTTTTATTCTTTTAATTTAGACAAAATGAGTGTTTTTGTCTATTCTACTTTAATGATAAAAATGCGAATGTCTAGTTATTCATTCTTTTACAATGACAAAATAATGAACATTTTCAATCCATTCGTTTAAAGTAACAAAATGAATGTTATTATTTGAATAACTATATTTTTCCAAAAATCATGTTTTAATGTAAAACAATAAAAATGAATTTTTTTATTGTAATCAAATTTTGACACAACTAGACGGCAAATTTAATCTACGTACATTTTCTTATATACTCTAATGACAATTAAAAGGACGTTGGTATATTCCAATGTATATTTGCATTAGAGGATGCAAATAAAAGAACAATTTTATTTTCCAATATATATTTGCATTAGGAAATGCAAATAAAAGAACAAATCTTATTTTCATAGCATATTTACATACGTGAATGTAAATAAAAGAATAAACTTTAATTTCGGTGTATATTTACATATGTAAATGTAAATAAAAGAATAAACTTCAATTTCAAAATATATTTGCATTTGGAAATGCAAATAAAAGAAATAATTTTGATTTCAAAATATATTCGCATTGGTGAATACGAATAAAAGAATAAATTCTATTTCCAATGTATATTTGCATTGGCAAATGCAAATAAAAGGATAAAATTTTATTTTAAACGTATGTTTGCATTAGTAAATGCAAATAAAAGGACAAATTTTATTATCAAAGAATATTTGCACCGAGTAGTGCAAATAAAAGAACAAACTTTACTTTTAATATATATTCGCATTTGTGAATGCAAATAAAAGAACATAACTTTATTTCCAATATGTGTTTGCATTTGTGAATGCAAATAAAAGAACAGTTTTTATTTCAAAGTGTATTTGCATTAAAAATGTAAATAAAGAACAATTTCTATTTTCAAAGAATATTTGCATTGTGAGATGCAAATGAAAAGTGAACTTTTAATCTCTATATTTATTTGTATTTTTTTTTAACGTAAACAAAATGTGAATTTTTATTTAATTCTATTCAAGGCACAAAAATGTTCATTTTATCTCCATAATCATGTTTTGACAAAGATGTTATTTTTATTACAATAATTATAATTTTGACAAAATTCTTTCTTTTTATTTACATAATAAACTTCTAATCAAAGATGTCCTTTTGATTTGCATAACATATTTCAAATAAAAATGTTATTTTATATCTCTAATCAAAAATGTTATTTTTGATCTAATGTACATTTTACACTAAGAATGACATTTTATTCTTAATATACAATTTTCACTAAAAATGATCAAAATAATATTTTAATTAAATTGAATTGGATTGACAATATAATTAAATTCAACAAATATTGAAAATCCATTGTTGTTCAAATTCTATCGTAGGTAACAAATAAAAATAATGTTTTATTTGTCATTCCTATCCTGTTGTAAAATAAACAAATAAAATAAGGTTTTATTCGTTGGCTAAATTCTATTGTAAAGTAAACAAATAAAAATATTTTATTCGTTGACCAAATTCTGTTGTTATATAAACAAAAAAAAAATAAGATTTTATTTGTCGTCCAATTTCCATCGTAATATCAACAAATAAAAAGGAGTTTTTATTTGTCGTTCAATTTCTATTGCAAAGTAAACAAATAAAAGTAAGGTTTTATATGCTGTTCATTTTCTGCTGCAAAGTAAACAAATGAACAAAAGTAAAGTTTTTTATTTTGTCGATCAAATACTATGGTTCATCTCAGAATAATAAAAATAATATTTTTTTTTACTATAAACTAGAATAAACAGATCTAAATAAAATATGATTTAAATATAAATTTAGATTTATTTTCTAATTACAAATAAAATTCACCCATATATTAAATTCAACGTCGATCTAGCATATCATGCACAACAAAACAAACCACCAACCACAAATCAACCATTCATCAATCACAGAGCATTACAGATCTGAATTACATCACAATACAATTATTTTTAACGCAAGAAAATAATTTATAATTAATTAAATAATAAAATTCAGAATTCTCACATTGATTTTTGCTGAAAATTTGACTGTCTCGGAATCAGCTTTGGTGCGCGCCATCGCGAAGCTCTCAGAAAGACGAGTCCAACGCAACTGACGGTTCGTCAATCGGACCTCGTATAAGAGAGATATTGATTTTTAAAGATTGGATAAATTAAATATTAAATTAATATAAAGAAAACGCACCTTCTTCTTCCTTACGTATCGCATCGCCGAACCCAATTTCCATCCACCGATCCTTCCGTGCGCCCCCCCTCCCCCCCCCCCCCCCCCCCCCGCGGCGCCCTGTTCGCCGATCAGACACCGCCATACGAACCGCCATGCCAAGAGCCGCCTACACCTCCAACCATGTCGAACTCGGCCTCCCCTAGGACCCGCAAATCACTAAAAACCGCAGCCCCTTCTCGGCCAGAATTCGCAAAATCCGTGAATCAAAACCCGATCTTGACCGTATGGATTTGAAGCTCTCTGAATTCTCTTCGATTTGGTATATCATACGTCGATTTTCGTTGAACGGATTGAGAGATCTAAGCATTTGAAAATCGGATGATTTCAGCCCTACATCTGAAACGGCGGCTGCCATTGAGAATTAGGGTTTCAGCCCATTTTTTTAATATTATTTTAATATTTAATTTCGAAATTTGTGCTAAAAAGGTGGATTTTCGGATTTTCTCCGATTTGGGCCTGCTTACTGTCGTTCTTAAGGTTTTGAGGCCTTCTGAACGCGATGGGCTATGTCTCGGGCTCCAATTCTGATGTCTGTAACGTTTTTTTCTCGGTTTTTAATTTAAAAATACAATATTAAATAAATAATTTAATTTCTACCGTACATTTAAATATGCCGGGGCCACATATGACCTCAGAAAAATCTAAAAAAAAATTATTTTTAGCTTTCTTATAACGATACGAATACAACAAAATTATTTTCGTCGAATTCTGAGACTGTTCGTAAAATGGCTATTTTTAAGGCGTTTAAATTTAATTGTAAATAGTCAAAACACATTTTATTTCGCCACGCTCACATATTAATTCGAAAAATTCTGAAAATTGAAACCTAGCAATAATTTGATATTCCGGTTCCAACAAAAGTGGTTTCGTCGAAAACGGAGGTCGTTTGAAAAATGACTATTTTCAAGGCTAGTATATTTAATATTAAAAATACATTTTTAAACAAATAATTCCTAAAACTCAAAATATATAAGTGCTTACTGTTTTTCAATGCAGAAATGTCATTCCAAACTCAATGGAAGTGGTTTCGAGTCGAAATTCCTTCATATGTGAAAAGTAGCCTTTTGGGCCATATATATTATATAAATTCTACAGCGACCTTTCTAAAAATTGAATTGTCCATAACTTTTGATTTCCGCCATGAAATTTTAATTTTTCAGATTCATTAGAAAGGTATTTTTAAATAGATTCTAATATTTTTGGTTTCACCAAAATCCGTTAAATTTTGCATCCTGTACGGTCAGTCAAAGTTCAAGTTTGACTTTTCAAACTACCGCGTTATTTCTAATTCCATTTATATTTAAATTAAATTTATTCGTTCTAACTTCGATTAAAATAAATTCTAGCCATTATTATTAATAATAAATTATATTATAACCTCAAAATTCATTAAAATTCTCTAAAATAAAAATTTTAAATTGGTTCAGAATTTGCGGGTTATTACAATCTCCCTCACTTAAAATCTTTTCGTCCTCGAAAAGGAAATGAAGCTAAAGTTGTTTATTTAACTAATTTGATTTTCATTCTTCAGTTGTTTAATAATTTTATTAGTCGAATTCATATTCACACAACACAATCATCAATCAATTAGTTGATTAAATTTTCAAAAATATATAACCTTTTATATATTCAAAAATCATATTTTCTAAAATTGAATTATATAAATAATTACAAATACGTTAATTATAAACTTGGCACTCTGACTCATTCTAGGGCATTGCTAACCCCATCACTAATGAGTTTACTCATTCTAGGATACTGCTGATCCTATCTCTAATGAGTATTCTGTTTTATAGGACATTACTAATCCTACCTCTGATGAGTCTTCTGTTTAGTTCTAGTGAATGGTACCCCAAAGATTTGAGCTAACCTGAGCTCTGATACCAACTGTATAGACTTAGATTTCGCCCGACCCCAATCGATCGCAAGATCGATTAAAACCGTTCAAAACCTGCGTACGTTAACTTTGGGCATACAACACATCAGAACAAAAACACAGACTTTTATAACATCAATAATAAATGTTACATCAGAGTACAAAATATATCAGAGTACATCAATAAATAATACAGCGGAAGATACATTTACAATAAATTAAATACATTGCAGCGGAACTAGTCTCAGCGGAAGGCCATCAGTAACTGGACCCAGCTTCAGTCTTCAATCCAGGATCCTGCTTAACTATATCTGCAAAAAGCTACTCAACTGCCCGTGTGGAAAGAGGGCAACCGAGTTTGCAAAGTGAAACAAACTACAGGTCAGTCGTGGGACTGGTGTGAGAATTCTTAACTTAACTTATCTAATAAGTAGGCTAATCACAGGACCACGCCGCTAACGCGGAACGGGTTTACTCCATTGGATTTGCCAGTGCATAAATAAAGTAAATCGTCAAATAACGCAATGCTTTTAGAAAAATGAAACCATTATAAGACCCAGGTCCCATCACACAATGCAACGCACACCAGAGGATAATGTTTTACCTTATAATGGTCAAAAGATGCTTGATACGTAAAAACGATATTATTATTAGTGTGTATATATATGGGTATATATATGTTTCAAAAACAATTTCAATCATAATGTATTAATCATAGACGACATAGGTACCATATACTATGTCGCCGTATATAAGTTTACAATCAAGACCGTAATGTCGTATTGGAAATTGGGTTTCCATCATGAGTCGAGGCTAGGGGCAAGCTCTTCTCCGATTCGAGACACTCTAGCAAATGCCTCAGGATCACACCTATGGGCAACCCTTGGATGCGGTAGGGCCGGTCCCCACCTATCGGCAGTGGATTAGTTATGCCTGAACACACGTTTCCAGGTTCCTTTGAACCTATAATATGACCACTATCGGCCTATAAAAATCCGAGGCGCCTCAAAATCCATCATCCACATAAGTAAAATGCCGGGCCATGTCAAAACCCAAACACCACTTCTAGCTAGAAAAAAACGCATGCACTCCCTACGGTCCATATCCCGTTTTTGACTCATACCGGGGTGTGAGGCTCGCGAAGTCACGATAACACAAAGCTATGCCGTAATAGGCTATGCTTTGATCATCAACCACAAGGCCCTGCTTTTCAACAAAAGCCTTGATCAATTTGCATCTTGGCGTGCCACATTGTCAGACCCTACCATTTTATTGATCATCTATCAATATATATATAACCTCTAAGCTCATACGTCTTAGAGAAGGGTGATAAGTAAAGAATAAATTCTTCACCACCAAACATAAATATATAATCAGTAGCGTTCAACAAATACAGTAGAAAGGAATACAATGTCAGACACGCAATCCATTTACAAGTCCACTCTGGGTCTGAGCGAAACAACGTGTCCGTCGAATTTCCATATGCGTTTGGACGATCATTACCAAATACCTTGCCTTGGAAGGCCAATCCCAATTCAAGATACCAGTCATCATCATCCCAACGATGTGAAAATCTTCGGTCTTCAATCACCGTCTTCGTCTTCGACTCTTGATCGTCATGATGATTATTCAGAATGGGTTAAACCCGGTCTTTCTGAATAACTCGCGTATTTTGGGATTAAAAACAAATATTGGAAAATTGCACATTTCATCATATTCCAACTCAGAATATTCTTTTAATAAGATATTCAATTTAAAAGATTCTCATTAATTTTATCAAAGATAAACATTTAAAATAAAATCTATAAATCAATTTCCAAAATATGGAATTCCACAGATTCCAAATCAATACATAATCGATATAGATTTCTGAATCGGACTAATAGTATAAATGGAATAACGGCAAAGCCTCTTAAATTCCATATATAATATCGGTCTTCTTTTACAGAAGCCCATTTCGATGATTACCAATCGAATTTCCACTTAATTCCTATTTAATATATTAAATTGGAAAAACTTGGTTTTAGAAAATGCCTTTTTAAATCTATAAAATAGATTTATAAATTCCAAATAATAATTTCAACGTAAATTGGATTAAAGGACAAATGTCGTTTAAAAACACCATCCACGATAAATCCGCTTCGCATCTCAATTTATTTCATATCACCAAATATAATTGCAAATGCTAGTAACCCTTTAAAAACATATTTTAAAACAATCATAAAAATGTTCTTTATATAAAAGATTCTAAATGAGAAGTATTCTTTATTTTACAAATCTTTATCTTTTACAAATATTCTTTGTTTAACATATAGTTGATTAAAAATATATTACGAAAAATATATGCACTTTATATAAAAAGGATTTCTAATGTAAAAATAGTCTTATTTAAAAGAACACTTGAATCGAAATGCGACTCAAACATTTACCATATAATTTGGATTATATGGATTTCACACACATAATATATATAACAATAACAGTATAATCATCAAGTCATCCATTACATCCAAAGTGTAATTTCCACTGTGTAAGCGTTAAAATTAAATAATAACGCTCATCACAGCCTGTCGATCTAACGATCAACATACAACTAAATATTGGGATTAGTGTATGTGAATTTTCATCCCAACACCCGTATGGGGTTTTCAACCAATCAAGCAAATGATAAACTAATTTGTGCACTTGTGCGATGTGTGAAAATTATCGTCCCAATCACATACACAAGTCGGGTAACTTGTGAATGGCAGTGAAATACACAATATATATAATGATAACAAGAAAATATCTCTATTGCAATGAATGAATAAGCATAATAACTTTGTCCCTATCAACAATTTCTATTTTACTAATTTAAACTCTAAACGAAAATGGTTATTTTGTTTTGGCAATTCTAATGAGACAAAATGATAAATATTTGTTTTAACTATCCTATCTTGACATGTGTATATCTTGTCAACATATATATATATATATATATATATATATATATATAAATTGCTACAACTAATTCATTTTGGCAAAAATGAATATTCCTAACAAAATGTAAAATTTTGTTTAACTAGTATAAATTGGCTAAAATGAATAATTATTTTTAACTAATGTGAATTAACAAAAATGAATAATTGGTTTTTAACTAATATGAATTTACAAAAATGAATAATTTGAGTTTCAAATCTAATAAACATGACAATGCTATATTTTGTTTTATTCTTTTAATTTAGACAAAATGAGTGTTTTTGTCTATTCTACTTTAATGATAAAAATGCGAATGTCTAGTTATTCATTCTTTTACAATGACAAAATAATGAACATTTTCAATCCATTCGTTTGAAGTAACAAAATGAATGTTATTATTTGAATAACTATATTTTGCCAAAAATCATGTTTTAATGTAAAACAATAAAAATGAATTTTTTTATTGTAATCAAATTTTGACACAACTAGACGGCAAATTTAATCTACGTACATTTTCTTATATACTCTAATGACAATTAAAAGGACGTTGGTATATTCCAATGTATATTTGCATTAGAGGATGCAAATAAAAGAACAATTTTATTTTCCAATATATATTTGCATTAGGAAATGCAAATAAAAGAAAAAATCTTATTTTCATAGCATATTTACATATGTGAATGTAAATAAAAGAATAAACTTTAATTTCAATGTATATTTACATATGTAAATGTAAATAAAAGAATAAACTTCAATTTAAAAATATATTTGCATTTGGAAATGCAAATAAAAGAAATAATTTTGATTTCAAAATATATTCGCATTGGTGAATACGAATAAAAGAATAAATTCTATTTCCAATGTATATTTGTATTGGTAAATGCAAATAAAAGGATAAAATTTTATTTTAAACGTATGTTTGCATTAGTAAATGCAAATAAAAGGACAAATTTTATTATCAAAGAATATTTGCACCGAGTAGTGCAAATAAAAGAACAAACTTTACTTTTAATATATATTCGCATTTGTGAATGCAAATAAAAGAACAGAACTTTATTTCCAATATGTGTTTGCATTTGTGAATGCAAATAAAAGAACAGTTTTTATTTCAAAGTATATTTGCATTAAAAATGTAAATAAAGAACAATTTCTATTTTCAAAGAATATTTGCATTGTGAGATGCAAATGAAAAGTGAACTTTTAATCTCTATATTTATTTGTATTTTTTTTTTAACGTAAACAAAATGTGAATTTTTATTTAATTCTATTCAAGGCAGAAAAATGTTCATTTTATCTCCATAATCCTGTTTTGACAAAGATGTTATTTTTATTGCAATAATTATAATTTTGACAAAATTCTTTCTTTTTATTTACATAATAAACTACTAATCAAAAATGTCCTTTTGATTTGCATAACATATTTCAAATAAAAATGTTATTTTATATCTCTAATCAAAAATGTTATTTTTGATCTAATGTACATTTTACACTAAGAATGACATTTTATTCTTGATATACGATTTTCACTAAAAATGATCAAAATAATATTTTAATTAAATTGAATTGGATTGACAATAAAATTAAATTCAAAAATATTGAAAATCCATTGTTGTTCAAATTCTATCGTAGGTAACAAAAAAAAATGTTTTGTTTGTCATTCCAATCCTGTTGTAAAATAAACAAATAAAATAAGGTTTTATTCGTTGGCTAAATTCTATTGTAAAGTAAACAAATAAAAATATTTTATTCGTGGACCAAATTCTGTTGTTATATAAACAAAAAAAATATGATATTATTTTTCGTCCAATTTCCATCGTAATATCAACAAATAAAAAGGAGTTTTTATTTGTCGTTCAATTTCTATTGCAAAGTAAACAAATAAAAGTAAGGTTTTATATGTTGTTCATTTTCTACTGCAAAGTAAACAAATAAACAAAAGTAAAGTTTTTTATTTTGTCGATCAAATACTATGGTTCATCTCAGAATAATAAAAATAATATTTTTTTTACTATAAACTAGAATAAACAGATCTAAATAAAATATGATTTAAATATAAATTTAGATTTATTTTCTAATTACAAATAAAATTCACCCATATATTAAATTCAACGTCGATCTAGCATATCATGCACAACAAAACAAACCACCAACCACAAATCAACCATTCATCAATCACAGAGCATTACAGATCTGAATTACATCACAATACAATTATTTTTAACACAAGAAAATAATTTATAATTAATTAAATAATAAAATTCAGAATTCTCACATTGATTTTTGCTGAAAATTTGACTGTCTCGGAATCAGCTTTGGTCTGCGCCATCGCGAAGCTCTCAGAAAGACGAGTCCAACGCAACTGACGGTTCGTCGATCGGACCTCGTATGAGAGAGATATTGTCTTTTAAAGATTGGATAAATTAAATATTAAATTAATAAAATAATATAAAAAAAGCACCTTCTTCTTCCTTACGTATCGCATCGCCGAACCCAATTTCCATCCATCGATCCTTCCGTGCGCCCCCCCCCCCCCCCCCTACGGCGCCCCGTTCGCCGATCAGACACCGCCATACGAACCGCCATGCCAAGAGCCGCCTACACCTCCAACCATGTCGAACTCGGCCTCCCCTAGGACCCGCAAATCACTAAAAACCGCAGCCCCTTCTCGGCCAGAATTTGCAAAATCCGTGAATCAAAACCCGATCTTGACCGTATGGATTTGTAGCTCTCTGAATTCTCTTCGATTTGGTATATCATACGTCGATTTTCGTTGAACGGATTGAGAGATCTAAGCATTTGAAAATCGACTGATTTCAGCCCTACATCTGAAACGGCGGCTGCCATTGAGAATTAGGGTTTCAGCCGATTTTGTTTTATATTATTTTAATATTTAATTTCGAAATTTGTGCTAAAAAGGTGGATTTTCGGACTTTCTCCGATTTGGGCCTGCTTACTGTCGTTCTTAAGGTTTTGAGGCCTTCTGAACGCGATGGGCTATGTCCCGAGCTCCAATTCTGATGTCTATAACGTTTTTTTCTCGGTTTTTAATTTAAAAATATAATATTAAATAAATAATTTAATTTCTACCGTACATTTAAATATGCTGGGGCCACATACGACCTCAGAAAATTCTAAAAAAATATTTTTAGCTTTCTTATGACGATACGAATCCAACAAAATTATTTTCGTCGAATTCTGAGACTGTTCGTAAAATGGCTATTTTTAAGGCGTTTAAATTTAACTGTAAATAGTCAAAACACATTTTATTTCGCCACGCTCACATATTAATTCGAAAAATTCTGAAAATTGAAACCTAGCAATAATTTGACATTCCGGTTCCAACAAAAGTGGTTTCATCGAAAACGGAGGTCGTTTGAAAAATGACTATTTTCAAGGCCAATATATTTAATATTAAAAATACATTTTTAAACAAATAATTTCTGAACTCAAAATATATAAGTGTTTACTGTTTTTCAATGCAGAAACGTCATTCCAAACTCAATGGAAGTGGTTTCGAGTCGAAATTCCTTCATATGTGAAAAGTAGCCTTTTGGGCCATATATATTATATAAATTCTACAGCGACCTTTCTAAAAATTGAATTGGCCATAACTTTTGATTTCCGCTATGAAATTTCAATTTCTCGGATTCGTTAGAAAGATATTTTTAAATAGATTCTAATATTTTTTGTTTCACTAAAATCCTTTAAATTTTGCATCCTGTATGGTCAGTCAAAGTTCAAGTTTGACTTTTCAAACTACCGCGTTATTTCTAATTCAATTTATATTTAAATTAAATTTATTCGTTCTAACTTCGATTAAAATAAATTCTATCCATTATTATTAATAATAAATTATATTATAACCTCAAAATTCATTAAAATTCTGTAAAATAAAATTTTTAAATTGGTTCCGAATTTGCGGGTTATTACACCTACGGTCACGTATTATACCCAAAAATCATGAAACTAGACATGCAGCTACAGTTCGACATTTCAAACCCAACGAAACTGGTTTCGTCGAATTTCGACTTTGTATGCTCACACAGCGTATTTTTAACCGTTAAAATACTGAATGTTTTTCACTCTAAAAATCCGTACGGCCACACAGTGACTCTAAAAATCACAAAACTGGAAATCTAACAACTACTTGACATAGCGGATCCAACAAAATTAGTTTCGTCGAATTCCGACTTCGTTTGCAAAAGTGGCTATTTTTAAATATATTTCACAGTGGAATACCATACAGCTCTAGAGTATTCCTATATGAATTTCTAGCTTGATATTTCAAATCCCGATTTAATCGATATTCGATTTATAATGAAATTCCTTTTTAAAATATAAATAATTCCTTTATAAATTATAAAGGAATTCCACAGCGACTTTTCTAAAATTTGATTTGGACGTAAATCAAAATCTACCCGACGAAATCCTGATTTTTCTCTTCCACTAGAAAGATATACTCCACCAGCACCACACGTTTCTTGTTTCACAGAAATCCGGCTTAAAACGAATCCTGTACATTCAGTTGAAGTTCGAATCGCCAACTTACGAACTGCAGCGCCATTTCAAGCTCGATTTTAATTATATTATAATTCTTTGTTCAAACTGTCGTTTATATAATATATTTGTTATTCAAATTCAATTCCAAGCTGAATTTAAATATTACAGATGATTCGGTTCACACCATATCGTCATTTCAGCCGATTCTGATTATTTCAGAATTAAATATATTATTTAATTTATTATTTTAATTAAATATTCATCATAATTTAATTCCACGACCATTTAATTCACTATATCACTATTTATATAATTAAATAAATTAATTATAATACCTCTGCAAATGCGGGTCATTACAAGTTCATACCCCATTAGCCCTTAATACCTTTCCCTATTGGGATAAAGTGGACTACATCGTTACGCCCTTTCTGTTTAGCTTCTCTCCACACGATTTATTATCGTCACAGGTTCTTATGGTTAATGGATATTTTTATGTCATTAACTTACTGAGTCCAACTCTATTTTATTTAATAGTTCTATATTCATTAATATAAATAAGGAAGGTTATATTCACTTTTCCCTAGGATATTTATTTAATTACCTCCTTAATGGACTTAGCATTCAAACAACAACCAATACCCATTAATCCCCTTATGACACCCATTTTCTTTTATTTCTATGCTTATTGCCCATTATGACCATAACGGACATATTTTCCTATGGCAACTATTTATAAGTCCCGAAGTATTTATTGGTTGTACCCCAACAGACAATTTCTATTCATATTCATTTACTTAATTGGTTATATATATATATATATATATATGCACTAGGCCTCTCACACTAAGTTGACTACATGTGGATGCTGGATTTGTCGGTCGGTTCCGAGCAGACTTCTATCACAACTTGAATTTAGTACATTTATATTTACGCATTAGACCTCTCACATTAAGCTAACTACCCGTGGTTGCTGAATTTGTCGGTCGGTTCTAGATAGGCTTATACCACAAGTTGAACTTTACCTCATGTTAAATGCGGTTATAATTCAAATATCCTAATTGGGTATACAACATTAATTTTAATTAATTTAGGAATTGTAACCATTATCCTACTATATTTACTTTCCCCAATCAACATTGGTTACAATTGTTATTTATGGATTTGTGGTCCTATCTATAGTAATTAATTATATTGATTGCTACAAATGGTCACAACAAATATATTAATTCAATATGAATTAAATTTTACATATAATTCCATAATTGAACCTTATCCAAACATTCAACACAATGTATATTTTTATCGTTTTACGTTGCTTTGGACGAATAATATTTAAATGTTTATATTTTTATGTTTTCGTGCGGTCAACGTAGTTATTATATTTATTGTTATTTTTATTGAATGATTTGGTTAAGTCAATAACCAAACATTCCTTTTTGTATTCAATCTTGCCAAAAGGTTTAAATCTTACAAAAAGACCGTTAACCGTAATCATTGTACATTTTGTCTAATTAGTGGAATTGACATATTTCAAAATCACAAGAAATACATATAAATATATAATTTGGAATAGTTGATGCAAATTATGCACAAATACGTATATTATATTTATACGTACAGTTTCACTATTTTTCATTTTTCAATCTTTTTATCATATCCCTTGTATTTTCAAAATAATGTCTTTTTTATTCAAAAGGAGGAAAACGACATATTTACAACAATTAAGCCAAAACCCAACAATATTGAATACAAATAGGCATATTTCTTTTAATATTACAATCACAAAATTGAACAATCGCATATTTTTATACATGATTTATTATTCAACACTGAACTAGAGATCTGGAATGTAACTACATCTAAATATTGGTTAATGGGACTGATTTCTAGATCTACAGCGCTTTTCAACAACTGCAATATATTTCACAATATAACTGTAGGGATAAGTGTATACCAACTTAAGAATCCTATAATTAACATTATGCATAACCACAATTTACAATTCACAAGTTGTAACAATTTTTACAATCAGATCTGGTGGGTGCCAATCTAATTACAACAATTTAATGAACAGATCTGATGGGTGCCAATCTAATTACAACAAGTTAATGAACAGATCTGATAGAAATAGGCATAAAATTTTAGATCTAATTCAAATGAAATAAATAAGTTATTATAACTATATTCGTAAATTTCCACTCACCTGCAAGCATCCAAATCCAAGTTTTAAACCCTTTAGGCTTACAATTCCCAAATTCTTATAAATATACAATTTATCTGAAAAGGGGAAAATTCCAGATCTGTAGTGACGTAAGAAAATAGGAAGAGAGGGGGGAATCTATTGTTAAGCGATAATTTGCATTCTTTTCCATTGGATCTGATAACCCTCCCAATCCTTTGTGATTTGGATTTGGTTCATTGTATAAGAAAATATTTTTATTTAAGAAATTAGGTTTGGAGAAGGAGGAAAATGGCGGAGCTTCGCTGCTTCCTACAGAATCGTGTGGAAAATAATGAGGCCTTACACCTTTATTTATAGGAGTGGAATTGGACTTGGAAATTTAATTAAATTAACATCTGTCAATCCATATATAATATTCTATAAACAAACCCTAACTGTTACTGCCTGGCTCGACCAAGCGGTCGCAGCCAGCGGTAGACTGCCCAAGTCGACTTCTTGGTCGACCTGGCAGTGGGTGGCAGGGAAATATTTATTTCTATATATATATAATTCTATTTTATTTATTTTCCATCCATTTTCCTACTTCGTCCGTAATTTTTTCGTATGGACTCCGTTCGCGAAACTCCAAATATGGAAGTTTACCAGAATTCCGAGACGAACGCATCGGTTAAAGTTTCGTGGTCAAATTCCATTGTTTGCAGAAATTTTATTTTTCAAATCCTAATAATAAACTATATTGCCAAAATTCCGGGTTATTACACACTAAGAGATTTATTTTCTGATGTGTATGTATTTTTGTATACTCTGATATTTGTTGTACTGTGATATTATCTTGTACTCTGATGTAATATTGTAATGATATTAATGAAAAAGTTCTTTCGTTTAGTTCTAATGCATTGTAACCCTAAACGAGATGTCTTGTTGATAAATTTAAGTTGGTTTAATTATCGGTTTAAATCGGGCAAATAGGCGGGTCATCACTGGGTGACTTACGTTGAAATGCATATTTTTAGTTAGGGATCCATATCAGTCAGTATTCCTTTTTTATCACTACACTGAGGTCTCACGAGGAGGCGAAGGCACGCTTATACTTTACCGGGTAGTAAGAGGTCCAAACTTAGTGGGTACGGGCGCATTTCGGCGGGGCGGTGAGCATGCATTACACCGATTAGGGAAGATAAAACGCTATGACGTCAGTGATATTCGCTATGTCCTTAGAATTGATGGGTCGGGTCTGATAAACTCGGGGCCATAGTCGGCATAGGTTATCACAATTGTGGTTTAGGAGCTGATCGATGGGTAGAATTAGGTTTTATCCTAATTTATGAATTGTAGAAATTGGTGCAGAAATCGAGTGATTTGAAAATCAGCTATCATGTAGAAATATACTCTTGTTCTATGTTGAGCTTCAATTTATTCTAGATTTCCTCTTTTTCACTCATGCTAGTAGTTACTGAACTCACCAGGCTTTATGTTTGACTAGTTTTGTTTTCTCTTCTTCCTTCCTTACCCCCTCCTAGGTTCTCATGGTGGAGGACCTAGCACTTGAGAGAGCTTTAACCCAGCTCAGTCCTTTAGAGATTATAATCTACCTTGTTCTTTGGGCTTACATGTATTTTTCCATGTTATCTATTTTCTGTACTTGATGATGAGGATACTTTTTATTTTGTTACTCTAATTTTTTGTTTTTGTTGAGACAACAATGATTTTATGACTTATGATGTAATTGCACCGCTTATTTTGTTTTATGAAATGAAGTTCTGCTAAGTTTATTTATTGCTATCCTGTGAATTTTAGCCTTTGTGATGTTACTTTATACCTATACTCTTCATATTTCTTAATAAAATCCTCATGGGGGTCTTGTTAAGAAATGTAGGGTGTTACAAATCATCTCCTAAATCTGAAACCACTAATACCCCAAAATGCATGCCATCCTACAAATACCTTCTTCAAACCACTCACTGAAGTAAACAATTATTCCAAAGACAGAAAATCCCCCCAAATTCAATTACCAGTGACTTACCATTATCTCAATTGAACCATCAAACTACCTATTGAATTCAAAATCAAATCAAGCGAAATTAACTTCTAAGTTAAGGTTATTAAAATTATTAGTAACATGGACATTATTTTGCAAACTCACAATAATTTCCTTAATATTTATCGCTCAGAAAAGCAAAGAATTCCTCACTATCCCACATCCTATCTCGATTCTTTCCATCTGAATAGGTGCCTGCTAGCAATGGATTCTGTCACTAACACATAAGTGTATTGGAGACGTAGCACACAGAGGCGGCTGGGGTAAAGCCACCAAGGCAACCGCCTAGGGCCTCAGACCTTATATTGAGTATATTTGGACATGTTCTAATAGTTTATGGCCTCCGGCATACCGATCGACCTACGCTCACTTATAGTAATTTTTAATTTATATAACTTGATTATAAGTACAATTGTTTTTAATCAAAATGAGAAGATTAGAAGGTGAAGTTTTGCGAAGAATGGCAGAGCTTCTACGTGTTTTTCAAGGAAGAAGACCTCTTTTCCAAGCGTAGTATATGTCAATTTATAGCTGTAGCTTAATCCTAATTAGCCTAAAAATTTGCTGAGAAATCGGGGGAGAGAGAGCCAAGTCTAGAAAATATGGATTAGATCGCTCAACATTGGGATCTTAATCGGTACCGATCTAGAGCAGTCTATATCGGTAGAGATCCACTTACCCAATTAATGTTGGACGATCTAGCACATTGGACCCCTTTGCTTGAGCTTCGACTCATCCTTGCTTATTGAGTTTAGATCGGCCTCTAATCTGAAGTCCATCTAGTGTTCCGTCACCCTTGAAGTTTGATTAATCCTAAACTATATGTCGATCATGTACCAATCCCAAATTCAAGTTAATCTTTAACCTTTTGAAACGAAAGTATTCCAGTCAATTGTGCTCCATTACCTGGGATTGCCGCTATGAATCTATTCTTGGATTTGGATCTTCATTGGTCTAGTTTTCTTGCTTTGCATTTTCGATCTTTGGCGATCTGGAAATCATCATGATGCATCTCGATACATAGCTAATTCCAGTGTTCTAATCAAGTAACTCTGCTAATTCATTTCTCCATACATTAGTCTATGCTCAAGTTCGAAGCTATCTGATCATGTTCTTGAGTACAATGATTAAGTAATGATGCATGTAAATCTGAAGTGTAACGATGTTGCAAAAAGGCAGGTTTTAACTTGTTCTCTAAAACATACCTTGTTGTGAAAAGTGTTTCTTTATTGCTATAATTTTGAAATCCGTAAGTGTCCAAGTTAGCAAACCCAAAATCGAAGCCAAATCCGCAACTTCGTCAGGTTTTCCATAAATCCTACAGCTATTTCGAGCTAATAACCAAATCCAAAGTTATGTCCATGATGTTCGACAAATTTAATAACCAAAATTCAAGTCCAAATCCATGATCACACTAGATCGTTAGCTAATTCCAAGTTCAAGATCTTTAGATTGTTTAGGAAATCCATAAACAAATCCAAGTCTATACAACTGTGCCAAGATGATATCCAAGTCTATGCCTCTTTAGGCGAATCCTTAGCCTCTTCGACCACTTGTCGAGTGTAACCGATGCTTGATGACCATAGTCTTTCTGGATCTTGCCGATCGTAAACAACAAATGACATCGCCTCGTCAACCTCTTTCTAAGCATAAACCATACTTGATGGTACATAGCCTTTGTGGACTCTTGCGAAGCATAAACCATGCTAAATGATCCTGATTAAGTGACCTTATGTTTGAAACGGTCCAACCCTTGCTAAGCGCATTCCATACTCGATGACCCTAGCCTGATCGGATTCTTGTCGAGCATACAATATACTCGACAATCCTGATAGAGTGATCCTATATCCAAAATGACCAAACTATTTCCAAGCATAAGCCATAATTGATGATCTTGAATTGGCGGTATTGCCAAGTCCTTGACAAATAGCCTACTCTTTGTTGTGCATAAGGCACACACGATGATCGACTGAATTATTAAAGTCCAAAGTCAAATTGCTAAATTCATACCTAATGAGCATGAACCATACTCGCTGAATAACTTTATCAAAGTACATTTTTTTGTAACATTTAAAAAAACATTTGTTTATTTCCATCTCCAAGCTTGCCTAGGGATCTCTTTGGCTCTCGGACAAGTATAAGTGGCTTTGCTATCTTCTTATAAATTTATTCTAAATTGAAAAGCAATTTGAGAATTCTAATGTTTCATCATCTCCTCAAAGAATGCTTAGGGATCTCTCTAGATTCCTATATGTATAATTGACCCAACCATTTATTCTCCAATTCTAAACCACTAGTTAATAAATATTGCTCCCTTCGGTTGTTCTTATTTCATCATCGTTACTCTGTTTTGGACGTATTTCACCACCAGTTCTTTCATAAATTGGTCCTCAGTTGCATTCATTAAATATTTTCATTTTTTTGTTTCATATCCAGCAATTTTCCCAAACTTATTCTCTCTCTTTCTCTTTGTGGGTTTTCTCCTTGTCGGCCTTATGATTAAAAGACGTTCTTTTATATATAAGTAAATCATTTCTAAGCTTGAGTTTACATCTGTATAAAAGTCATAATTTGACCCTCTTCTCATCATATCTGATTGGCCATACTCATCATCCACCTTTCATTTTCCTGGTTTTTTTTAGATTATATCTAGGACAATTCTCTTTCATTAACCTCAAATGTTGCTCTATCTTTTCTTGCATCTTCCTATTGCCAAAAAAATTCCGCTTGATGGTAAAACTCTCTGAGATCCTATAACGGATACCACTCCATTGATACTTTAACGTCGGTATCATCAAAAATCCCAAAAACCACAACCATATGAACCATTGATAGGTCTGATCGATCGACCAATGCCACTGTTACAGACAACCTAGCTATTAAAGCTCGTAGAATCTTGTATTCCCTTTGCTTAATTGTGGTAACAGTCATTACATTTTAGGATCATGCAACGTGGAACCTAAACTGCCTCATGAATTTGTTGACTTGCTCCATCTAAGTCTAGATGGACTCATCCTCTAACCAGTTGAAGTATAAAGCTGCAATATCCGGTAAGTAAATGTGATTTTCCATGACCTCTTATGATGCCCCACAACACTTCCACATGTCTCATATATTTCAACAAGCGAACGATATAATCTTTTCTTCCATTGCAAGCATTATAACTGAAAGTTCGAAATCTGGTAGATTCCTTGTGCTCTTGATGTTCGATGTAAGGGTAATCCTATGCATACTTCTCACATCTTCATTCATCAGATTTCCTCTAATAATTCGTTTGATAATGTTCACAAACTTACCATTATTATCCAGAAGCATTGTTCGGCCATCGGCATTAAATTTTGTCACGTGAATTCAAGCATTTCTAAAGTCAAGCCCTCCATCATTGGAGATCACATCCAGATTAGTACCGACTCAGTGCATTCAGTTTGGTACTGATCTGAAATTCATGTCTAGGGTTTACCCCCCCCCCCCAATCGCTCCAATCTGGTTCCATGCATTTTTTACCTACAATGGGCTTCAAGTTCTTAACTTCTCCAGTGCCAACATCCATCTCCATAGATCTCAAGGGTGTGCCCTCATGTGAATATGATCAGTCCGAATTCGGGGCCGTTGATCGGGGGTTGGCCTCGTGTTGTGCATCTCCACCTTTTACCTGCTATGTCTAACTCCTGTGTCTTGGTTTTGGTTCACAGCCTGCCCTGCTATTCCGATTAGTTGGAGGAAAATTGTCATCATCTCCTCATGCCTCTTTACATATCCTCTTTCCTAATCTTTCTTGCTTGTAATTAATTCACTGCATTCTCCATATCTTCTCTAGTAAGGTATACAAAAGGGTGTCCATCTATGGAAGCCTCTTGACATCCCTCATATCTAGTTCCTTTAGCTTGATTTCCAACTCTTTTTATTTTGTCCATTGTTAATCCTCTTCAAGCTCCTTCAAATCCAAATTATAAGCTCAATCCATCCACCTAGCATGCAAAAATGTTAGCAACTGGTTTTCTCACTAACACTATAGTGTTTTGCAGTTGTTGCACAATTACATATTCAATCATCGAATGCAATAAAAGTAAAGAAGATACTTAATTTTATAATGGTTCGACAAACTCTGACCTGCGTCCTCTTATATAATTTTTAATTTATATTGCTTGATTATAAATATAGTTGTTTTTGTTCAGAATAAAAAGAGTATAAGGTGAAGTTTAGCCTAAAAAAAGGCTGGACCTCCACGTGTTTTGCAAAGAAGAAGATCCATTTTTGAGTTTTCAAAGGTGGTTTATTCATAGCTACGTCTTAATTCAGATTGCCTTAAAAATTATTGAGAAGTCGGGGCAGGGTGGAAGCAACCAAGTCCAGAAAACACGAACTAGACAACCCAACTTTGGGATCAGAATTTGTAACAATCTAGGGCAATTCAGATCGGTATTGATCCAAATTCTTGCCTAAAAATTGTTAGGTGATCCGACATGTGGATCCCCTTTCACTTCATCTTCGGCTTATCCACACTTGCTAACTTTGGATCAATCTCCAATCCAGAGTCCATCCACTGCACCATCTTCAAAGTTGATGTATATGTACCATGAACTTCAGTTCTTCCTAAACTGTAGGTCGATCCTCCATGTGCCGATCTGAAATTGATCTTAATCTTTGAGCTTTTGAAACTGAAATACTTTGATGAGCCGTTCTCCATCGCTGTAACGACCCAGCGGATTTCGACCCCGAAAATCGACATAAATACCCTTATCGTATCTTATGCCGATCCTCCAAGCATCGAAAACACTGGACGTTATTAGAAAGAAATTAGAGGGTGAGATAAGAAAGAAAGAATATTAGAATAGAAGAAGAAGAAGAACCAACACAGAGTCTCACATCGCAGCGGAACAAAATATAATACTGAAATAATCTTTGTTGAGAGCTTTTAAAAATACTTACAATATCAGAGTACAACACACATCTGGACAGTTTTGATAATCTGTCCACATATATATAATGACACAACGGAACATCATTCGTCTGAACATCTACAACTCGTCTCTAGACTTCTCAGTACCTGATAACCTGAACCTGTACACCTCGGTCTAACCCGAGCATTTACAAAACACCGGGTCAGTCTGGTGGACCAGAGTGAGATAAACTCGCACAGCATTAAGGTATCACACAACTTGATTTTAAAGTTAAAATCCTTTCGAAAGAAAAAGATAATCGTAAGACTAAATCCACACATAAACGCAGACGGTTTTTACCTTACGATAACCCAAAACACTTTTCGAAATCAATATCTTTTCTGATATTATGATAGTGTCTAAATACAAGTAAATATTAATCTAGTGGAACGCTTGCATCTCACGCTCCACATATATATATATATATATATACACAATCAAAAACCGCGGGCGCTTATTGGATATTGGGTTTCCAACTTGACAAGGTATGGGACCACCTTCCGCACGTGTATCTCTAGAGGCGAATACACAGGGTTCAACAAGAACGTCTTGCAACCCGGCCCTCACATGACCGACCACTCATTTCGCTTGAGTGTATCGAATGTATGTCACCAACAGTTGGACTCAAACCACCATTCCCGAATGGGCAGAATCGATAGAATAGGAAATAAAAGGAATTTCTCTAGATAGGTGATTATACACCCTAATGGGAGCGACCCACATAGCCATGTTGCCTGCTCGATTTTTGTCATCTCCCGGTTGATGAGGTTTGAGGTCAGAACACATCTGGGCATCATACACTTTGAATGCCACATCGTCAGATCCGTCAAATCACTAATTGACGCCCACAAATATACTCTGGGTTTTAAAGAAGGGCCATTCTTCGCCACCAACTCGGTATATTTGTAAAAATCAACGTATGTGGTTTTAAGGAAATACTCCGTCAGACATTCGTCCATACAAGTCATCCAGGAGCAGGATGAACCGAAGGTACTCTCCTACCGCATCCAATATAGGAATCACCCCATGGATCAGTAGCGATCGTCCTTGCAATCCACAGTCTCAACCACGACAAAACCCCAGTATATCTCCGGGTCGAATCAGAGATTGTAAGTGGTTCTTCCGATTTATGAAGATCTATGGTCTTCACATGCTCCATCTCGATCGTTGCTCGATATCTTCTACATATATCGTATTTGTTGGTCGGAATGGTTTTCGAATATACATTTGAGCCCGGTCTTTCCATACCAACAATCGTAAGGGTCAGACTTGATAGTCGGTTATTTAACTATCAAGTAAACATCCATAAAATCACAAAAATAGATTTACTGGTCTGGTACTCAGCACCACTTGGCTTTTAAAAGTTATCGCCCAATTCCCCTTTAATTTCGTTACTAGGGAAATATCATCTCATCTCCTTTCCGTTACATTGGAAATCTTATCATGCACTCTTGCCATTACCAACTAGTATCATCCTTGGATAGTCCCGAAGTCGTTCAAGTTGGGGTATTTTAACTACCTCTCAGACCTTGATCAACAACGTTCTCATCTTCAGATAAATACGAGTTGTAATTCGAAAACCTGATATTATTATTTCAATTTCCATTTCCAACTTCGTTTACTAAGCTCTAATCAAATCCCTTTTTCCCAAATACCCTTTTACTTTCGGAAAACCCCTTTTTAAATCCATTGATTTAACTTAATATCTTTATTAAGTATTTCCAAAACAATGCTTTAATTCACATTCCATTTATAAATCTTGTTTATTTAATATAAAACTTTTTACCACCCTTAACTCAAATGTTAAGTAAAATTCTTCATTTAAGTTATACATTCATTTAAACCTTTTATTTGCTTCATTATAGAACTCGAGCTCAAATAATGAAAACTCATCCCTAGCCCTTTCCCAATGCTCGACCAAATTTAATTTCAAACTCGATTACCTAAATATGTCTCATTTGATTAACAACTCAACATTTATCATTTTAAAACAATTAACTCCTTTATTTGCTTAAATAAATAATAAATTTCCTCTTTTTAAAACCTTTCTAAGCTTAACCAATTAAGTTAATTCACCAATTTAAAATCTTGCTTACTTTACAAGCTCGACACACCAAACATGGTTATTCTCTTAACCAATTCTATTTAATTCCACTTTTAAATTAATTAAAATATAATTAATTTAAATAACTTTATTTGAACGTTCATGATCAACATACCTTTGCTAGGTTATCTCATTTGTTTCTAATTCTTATCAACATAAGAATTTAGTTTATAAACAATTTCATAATTTCTTATAAACTTTACTAAATAAATAATTAATATTTATTTCCCTTTAAATAACTTTCATCCTAAGTAATTTCTTTAAAAACCTATTTCAGTTATAATATATGCTTATAACTTTAATATCGCCGATTCACCATCGAAAAATCCATATCTTAAAAACCTATTGATTTCTAGACCATATGATGCCAAATACCCAGCCCACCATCCATTGGTTAACATCAGCATAAATGTTGAAATATATTTCAATAGTCAACAATAACCAATCATTTCCTTTTTATATTGATCGGTAATTTCTATATCGATCATCAATCCATCAACAATCAATTCAAATAGTTCAAACAATTTCAAACAATTCCAAACATGTTTATAAACGTGACAAATCAGGGGAATTTACTTTATTCGGGTCAAATCATAACGATTGGTGGTTTACTGAAATAAAACGACTGTTTAATTTCAGAATTTGAATCAACAATAAATATATTTAACCAGTAATCAGTTAACCACTAGTAACCAGAACACGCAAAATAAAAACCCAATTTATATACAATATAAATGGGGAGAGCTGAGTGAGTTTAACTCACCTGGATTTAAATCCGTCGATGAACAGTTTGCTTGATCAAATTAAACTGACGTTTAATTCGAATAAAAATTTCAGTCACTTCAGATCCAGACCAGACTCACTCCATCTCGATGTACTCTTCTCTATGGTCCCAACGCAACTGACCGTCTGTAAATCCGACCACGTACGAGAGAGAAATCGTCAAAACAAGTTTTAAATCAAATTAAACTAAACGTAGATTTTTATTTAAATTTAAAATTGGGCTTCACCTTTATATAACCGGGCCAAACCCGACCTGTCTCCATTTAAAACCCTCATCCCCCTTTCTTACGATCATTCACTCAGCCGCCACACAAATTAATCAAAAACCCCAAACCCTAAATCCCATTTTGCCACTTCGAGCCGTTCGGCGTCGCTCCCAAGGCCAGTAGCCTCGCAACCCTCTTCAACCTCCTCAATGATCCTCGGTCAACCATAGTCTCCTAGAACCGAGCGAGCCACCCCCACCGTACTCCATAGGCTTTCCACAACCAGACCGTTGCTCCACGTTCAAGAACAGTTTCGAAAGCTAAGTCTTCTACTTTATAATTCCTTTCATCTTACTGTGTATTTTTATCTAAGTGTTTTTGAATGAGTTTTCATACAGTGGTATTTTTCATATGGTTCTGGAATTGTCTGAAACCCCTATGCGCACTCGTATTTGTAGTGTGTTCGAGTATGGATAATAACCATGTCCATCAATGTCTTAGGTAGGTTCGGCCATTAGGTTTTAGGCCATATGCTTCTCTTCTTTTTAGATGATTTCATCAGTTGTTTAGCAGAGATGACTTAAGTGTTGTATTTTCAACACTGTTGGTTTTGTTTGAAAAGATACCGTGATTTAAATTGTATAGAGTAGGTGAAATAGGGCCTATGACTTGTTCATTTCAAATGCAGATATTTTAAATCTTCATCCAATCTTGTTTTCAGATTTGCACATGTTTTTAAATCCACCCTTGCCGTGTAGATTTGTTATATGATGCATCTATGTATCAGTTCATTGTCTATAGATTTGATTGCATAAATATATTCACACATTGTTTTGATTAGCTGTTCATTTGTACTATTTATATTGATATATAAAATGTATTCATATTTAATTCTTGTTAGCTGCTCACCAAGCTTATAGGGTTGATGTACATATCTGTTCTTTAGTTGTACATACCCTATTTTCTTAGCTGCTCGTACCCCCTAACTCTTTAGCCTTTCATTTACCATACATAGGATCTGATGTATCCATATACATAGATTTGTGTTCATTGTTTTGTGTTTTTCATCAGTTATGAATTGTCTAATACCTCTTAGCTGTCTTGGCCATTTGGTTTTACCGTTTCATGTTGGAATTTGAATTTACACTGCATTGTAATGTCCATCATGTTTGGCATTGTACATCCAATTCATATATGTTCTCACTTAGTTGTTAGTTACTGTTCTATAGCAGTTTATTGGACTGTAGGATTGATGTTCCAGAATAGCTATGTATTGTCATGTTTTAAATAATCCATTACATAGCAGTCATCAGCTATGTATTGTCATGTTTCTTTTAGCTGTTTTTGGATTTATTTAATTTTTATACTTATAGGTTTTCTTTTGTTTTTCCCAGATCAAAAATAATGGAGACCCTTTCGGGTTCACTATTTCTGGAAAGAGACGAGGCATGAAGAAGTGCAGAAATTGATTTTACATGAATTGTTATGTCACAGACAATAATATATATATTGTTCTTTCTTTTATACTGATGGGTTTACTATTTTCTTGCAGCTCAGGATCTGGGCATAAGACCTTGTTTATATGGAGGATCTGCGTTGGAACAATACATGCTGAAACTTATATTCAATACGAGTTGTCACATCCATTTTTCTTAGCTGAGCGTACTGTTTATGGGGACATGGATATATATTAGCTGTTTATTGTAAATGAATATATATAGTTGTTTATTGACTATGTATATACGAATTCATTTAGTTGTTCATGTGCCGTCCAAAGATTGAAATAAGATTATGAAAATGAACATATTTTGAATATATATATATATATATATATATATTTCCTTGATCAAGTCTCAGTCTCACTCTTTCTGTTCATTCCATTTTTCCATATTCATGCAACATACATTTGTTGTACTAGTATGATGCAAATGTATTAAAACTAGCTAGGCCTTTCTAATTTAGATTAGGCGCATTAATATTTTTTACTTGTCCCGAATATGTTAACAAAGTTATTGCTATGTTGTTTTCCATGTTAAGTGCAACTATGTTGCTACCTCAACTTGTGATACTCGTGTCAACTTATATCACTGAACTAAGATTTTGTTATTGTATACATTGAACTATGATCAGCATTCAATCTTTATTTTAGTCGCTATGGAATTTTACTAATCTTTGTTTAATAAACAATTTATATATATAGTAATTCCATTTAAAATTTTGAATCGATATTTAAAAATAAAATATTTTATATATCTGTCTCTCAGAAATCCGGGTCGTTACATTCCTTCCCCCTTAAAATAATTTCGTCCTCGAAATTGTTAAGTGAGAGGAATGTTCTCATCCCAATTATTTTCAAAATAATTATGGAATTATTATCAAATTCTAGGTTATAAAATTTACGAAGGATCTGTCAGCATCCCTGTTATGTTGTTTGATCAACCAACTGCAACCGCCATTCTGGGCCTTACTTCAATCCAAGAAAACAAGAACACAAACGAGTACCCTTTCAGGGTTATAAATCACCAATTCACCGTTTCAACAACCAATCGACAGTGCACAATCCATAACCCAAATCAAACAGTTTTGATTTCCAAACCCAAATTTTAATTTCAATACCCAATACCTAACTACGTTTAAGTTTCAAGATCATATTTAGTTAACTATTTTCTTCTCTAATTTATATATCTCCATTTCAAATTCAAATTTTAATTTACATTTTCTCTTTTCAATTCATATATGAAAAATTAGAGTTATATTTGATCCTTTCAAATTCATAGTCTAATTCGAAAATCAAGCAACTCAAAATCAATCAAAACTAATTCTTTTTCTATACTAAATATAATATGGCCAAAATTATTCCATCTGACATCATTGTGTCTGTTACTAGTTAAAATCGAACAAGTCAAATAACCCAATATAAAACAATTTTAAATAGAATTTACAAATACGCTCTCATATGTATACACTCAAACTCAATCTAGGGTGTTACTAACCCCATCTCTATTGAGTCATGCCACAGAGCCAAGGTTATTACAAAACCAATAGCTCTGATACCACTGTAACGACCCAGCGGATTTCGACCCCGAAAATCGACATAAATACCCTTATCGTATCTTATGCCGATCCTCGAAGCACCGAAAACACTGGACGTTATTAGAAAGAAATTAGAGGGTGAGATAAGAAAGAAAGAATATTAGAATAGAAGAAGAAGAAGAACCAACACAGAGTCTCACATCGCAGCGGAACAAAATATAATACTGAAATAATCTTTGTTGAGAGCTTTTAAAAATACTTACAATATCAGAGTACAACACACATCTGGACAATTTTGATAATCTGTCCATATATATATATATATATATATATAATCACACAGCGGAATATCATTCGTCTGAACATCTTCAACTCGTCTCTAGACTTCTCAGTACCTGATAACCTGAACCTGTACACCTCGGTCTAACCCGAGCATTTACAAAACACCGGGTCAGTCTGGTGGACCAGAGTGAGATAAACTCGCACAGCATTAAGGTATCACACAACTTGATTTTAAAGTTAAAATCCTTTCGAAAGAAAAAGATAATCGTAAGACTAAATCCACACATAAACGCAGACGGTTTTTACCTTACGATAACCCAAAACACTTTTCGAAATCAATATCTTTTCTGATATTATGATAGTGTCTAAATACAAGTAAATATTAATCTAGTGGAACGCTTGCATCTCACGCTCCACATATATATATACACAATCAAAAACCGCGGGCGCTTATTGGATATTGGATTTCCAACTTGACAAGGTATGGGACCACCTTCCGCACGTGTATCTCTAGAGGCGAATACACAGGGTTCAACAAGAACGTCTTGCAACCCGGCCCTCACATGACCGACCACTCATTTCGCTTGAGTGTATCGAATGTATATCACCAACAGTTGGACTCAAACCACCGTTCCCGAATGGGCAGAATCGATAGAATTGGAAATAAAAGGAATTTCTCTAGATAGGTGATTATACACCCTAATGGGAGGACCCACATAGCCATGCTGCCTGCTCGATTTTTGTCATCTCCCGGTTGATGAGGCTTGAGGTCAGAACACATCTGGGCATCATACACTTTGAATGCCACATCGTCAGATCCGTCAAATCACTAATTGACGCCCACAAATATACTCTGGGTTTTAAAGAAGGGCCATTCTTCGCCACCAACTCGGTATATTTGTAAAAATCAACGTATGTGGTTTTAAGGAAATACTCCGTCAGACATTCGTCCATACAAGTCATCCAGGAGCAGGATGAACCGAAGGTACTCTCCTACCGCATCCAATATAGGAATCACCCCATGGATCAGTAGCGATCGTCCTTGCAATCCACAGTCTCAACCACGACAAAACCCCAGTATATCTCCGGGTCGAATCAGAGATTGTAAGTGGTTCTTCCGATTTATGAAGATCTATGGTCTTCACCTGCTCCATCTCGATCGTTGCTCGATCTCTTCTACATATATCGTATTTGTTGGTCGGAATGGTTTTCGATTATACATTTGATCCCGGTCTTTCCATACCAACAATCGTAAGGGTCAGACTTGATAGTCGGTTATTTAACTATCAAGTAAACATCCATAAAATCACAAAAATAGATTTACTGGTCTGGTACTCAGCACCACTTGGCTTTTAAAAGTTATCGCCCAATTCCCCTTTAATTTCATTACTAGGGAAATATCATCACATCTCCTTTCCGTTACATTGGAAATCTTATCACGCACTCTTGCCATTACCAACTAGTATCATCCTTGGATAGTCCCGAAGTCGTTCAAGTTGGGGTATTTTAACTACCTCTCAGACCTTGATCAACAACTTTCTCATCTTCAGATAAATACGAGTTGTAATTCGAAAACCTGATATTATTATTTCAATTTCCATTTCCAACTTCGTTTACTAAGCTCTAATCAAATCCCTTTTTCCCAAATACCCTTTTACTTTCGGAAAACCCCTTTTTAAATCCATTGATTTAACTTAATATCTTTATTAAGTATTTCCAAAACAATGCTTTAATTCACATTCCATTTATAAATCTTGTTTATTTAATATAAAACTTTTTACCACCCTTAACTCAAATGTTAAGTAAAATTCTTCATTTAAGTTATACATTCATTTAAACCTTTTATTTGCTTCATTATAGAACTCGAGCTCAAATAATGAAAACTCATCCCTAGCCCTTTCCCAATGCTCGACCAAATTTAATTTCAAACTCGATTACCTAAATATGTCTCATTTGATTAACAACTCAACATTTATCATTTTAAAACAATTAACTCCTTTATTTGCTTAAATAAATAATAAATTTCCTCTTTTTAAAACCTTTCTAAGCTTAACCAATTAAGTTAATTTACCAATTTAAAATCTTGCTTAGTTTACAAGCTCGACACACCAAACATGGTTATTCTCTTAACCAATTCTATTTAATTCCACTTTTAAATTAATTAAAATATAATTAATTTAAATAACTTTATTTAAACGTTCATGATCAACATACCTTTGCTAGGTTATCTCATTTGTTTCTAATTCTTATCAACATAAGAATTTAGTTTATAAACAATTTCATAATTTCTTATAAACTTTACTAAATAAATAATTAATATTTATTTCCCTTTAAATAACTTTCATTCTAAGTAATTTCTTTAAAAACCTATTTCAGTTATAAAATATGTTTATAACTTTAATATCGTCGATTCACCATCGAAAAATCCATATCTTAAAAACCTATTGATTTCTAGACCATGTGATGCCAAATACCCAGCCCACCATCCATTGGTTAACATCAGCATAAATGTTGAAATATATTTCAATAGTCAACAATTACCAATCATTTCGTTTTTATATTGATCGATAATTTCTATATCGATCATCAATCCATCAACATTAATTCAAATAGTTCAAACAATTCCAAACATGTTTATAAACGTGATAGATCAGGGGAATTTACTTTATTCGGGTCAAATCATAACGATTGATGGTTTACTGAAATAAAATGACTGTTTAATTTCAGAATTTGAATCAACAATAAATATATTTAACCAGTAATCAGTCAACCACTAGTAACCAGAACACGCAAAATAAAAACCCAATTTATATACAATATAAATGGGAAGAGCTGAGTGAGTTTAACTCACCTGGATTTAAATTCGTCGATGAACAGTCTTCTTGATCAAATTAAACTGACATTTAATTCGAATAAAAATTTCAGTCACTTCAGATCCAGACCAGACTCGCTCCATGTCGAAGTACTCTTCTCTATGGTCCCAACGCAACTGACCGTCTGTAAATCCGACCAGGTACGAGAGAGAAATCGTCAAAACAAGTTTTAAATCAAATTAAACTAAACGTAGATTTTTATTTAAATTTACAATTGGGCTTCACCTTTATATAACCGGGCCAAACCCGACCCGTCTCCATTTAAAACCCTCATCCCCCTTTCTTACGATCATTCACTCAGCCGCCACACAAATTAATCAAAAACCCCAAACCCTTAATCCCCTTTTGCCACTTCGAGCCGTTCGGCGTCACTCCCAAGGCCAGTAGCCTCGCAACCCTCTTCAACCTCCTCGATGATCCCCGGTCAACCGTAGTCTCCTAGAACCGAGCGAGCCACCCCCACTGTACTCCACAGGCTTTCCACAACCAGACCGTTGCTCCACGTTCAAGAACAGATTCGAAAGCTAAGTCTTCTACTTTATAATTCCTTTCATCTTACTGTGTGTTTTTCTCTAAGTGTTTTTGAATGAGTTTTCATACAGTGGTATTTTTCATATGGTTCTGGAATTGTCTGAAACCCCTATGCGCACTCGTATTTATAGTGTGTTCGAGTATGGATAATAACCATGTCCATCAATGTCTTAGGCAGGTTCGGCCATTAGGTTTTAGGCCATATGCTTCTCTTCTTTTTAGATGATTTCATCAGTTGTTTAGCAGAGATGACTTAAGTGTTGTATTTTCAACACTGTTGGTTTTGTTTGAAAAGATACCGTGATTTAAATTGTATAGAGTAGGTTAAATAGGGCCTATGACTTGTTCATTTCAAATGCAGATATTTTAAATCTTCATCCAATCTTGTTTTCAGATCTGCACATGTTTTTAAATCCACACTTGCCGTGTAGATTTGTTATATGATGCATCTATGTATCAGTTCATTGTCTATAGATTCGATTGCATAAATATATTCACACATTGTTTTGATTAGCTGTTCATTTGTACTATTTATATTGATATATAAAATGTATTCATATTTAATTCTTGTTAGCTGTTCACCAAGCTTATAGGGTTGATGTACATATTTGTTCTTTAGTTGTACATACCCTATTTTCTTAGCTGCTCGTACCCCCTAACTCTTTAGCCTTTCATTTACCATACATAGGATCTGATGTATCCATATACATAGATTTGTGTTCATTGTTTTGTGTTTTTCATCAGTTATGAATTGTCTAATACCTCTTAGCTGTCTTGGCCATTTGGTTTTACTGTTTCATGTTAGAATTTGAATTTACACTGCATTGTTATGTCCATCATGTTTGGCATTGTACATCCAATTCATATATGTTCTCACTTAGTTGTTAGTTACTGTTCTATAGCAGTTTATTGGACTGTAGGATTGATGTTCCAGAATAGCTATGTATTGTCATGTTTTAAATAATCCATTACATAGCAGTCATCAGCTATGTATTGTCATGTTTCTTTTAGCTGTTTTTGGATTTATTTAATTTTTATACTTATAGGTTTTCTTTTGTTTTTCCCAGATCAAAACTAATGGAGACCCTTTCGGGTTCACTATTTCTGGAAAGAGACGAGGCATGAAGAGGTGCAGAAATTGATTTTACATGAATTGTTATGTCACAGACAATAATATATATTTTTTTCTTTCTTTTATACTGATGGGTGTACTATTTTCTTCCAGCTCAGGATCAGGGCATAAGACCTTGTTTATATGGAGGATCTGCGTTGGAACAATACATGCTGAAACTTATATTCTATACGAGTTGTCACATCCATTTTTCTTAGCTGAGCGTACTGTTTATGGCGACATGGATATATATTAGCTGTTTATTGTAAATGAATATATATAGTTGTTTATTGACTGTGTATATACGAATTCATTTAGTTGTTCATGTGCCGTCCAAAGATTGAAATAAGATTATGTAAATGAACATATTTTGAATATATATATATATATATTTTTCCTTGATCAAGTCTCAGTCTCACTTTTTCTGTTCATTCCATTTTTCCATATTCATGCAACATACATTTGTTATACTAGTATGATGCAAATGTATTAAAACTAGCTAGGCCTTTCTAATTTAGATTAGGCGCATTAATATTTTTTACTTGTCCCGAATATGTTAACAAAGTTATTGCTATGTTGTTTTCCATGTTAAGTGCAACTATGTTGCTACCTCAACTTGTGATACTCGTGTCAACTTATAGCACTGAACTAAGATTTTGTTATTGTATACATTGAACTATGATCAGCATTCAATCTTTATTTTAGTCGCTATGGAATTTTACTAATCTTTGTTTAATAAACAAATTATATATATAGTAAATCCATTTAAAATTTTGAATCGATATTTAAAAATAAAATATTTTATATATTCGTCTCTCAGAAATCCGGGTCGTTACAATCGCCTTGGATCTTTGCTGATCCAGATTTGTTCCTTAGGTCCGGATCTTCACTATCTGGTTTGTTTCCTTTGTGTTTCAAACCTTCACCAATCCGAAACTCATTGTGATGCATCTCCATATTTAGACAATTCTAGTGATTTGATCACGTGATTATCCACATTCATAACTCCATATTTTGTTTATGCTCGAGTCATGAGCTATATGATCATTTTCTTCGGATGTCCGCCATAGTGACTAAGTAATACATGCGTGTGAATCTGATGCATAATGCCCTGCAAAAAGTCTTTTAATGCATTTGTAGCGGTACAATAATTTTCAACGTGAGAAGTAGGGGAAAAAAGGAGAAATTACTAATGATATATCATGCGAATTTCATTTAATTAAGCAGGGGTATTGATTACCGTTACTCTATTTTAAATGTTAAACGGTATTTAGAAAATCGTTTAAACCCAAACATGGTGGAATCTCTTAGGGATGAGCGCTTGGTTGGTTTGGTTCATCCAGCTATGAAATTGGAAAACCAAATTAAAGCAATAAAAATGAAAACCGAACCAAACAAACCAAATTAAGTTCGATTGAATACCTGATTTAACCGGACTAAAAATATTTTAGACTTTATGTTCATAATATTAACTATAATTTGAAAATTATAAACATGTGACTAAAATATTATAATTTATGATTCTTATGCTTTCCAAAAATAATTTTGATACATATGTGATGTTTAAAATTAACTTAGACAATTAAATTATTCTAAAATATTTACTATAGTGTCGATAATCTAGAAATATAATTAAAGTTCGGTTAATTTGTTTAAACCGATAACCAAACTAAATATTTTTTGGAATCAATTACAAAATAATCTAATTTCAAAATCAAACCAAATTGACCAATATAATTTGGTTTAACAAAATAATGCTCACCGCGGAATTTTGGGCAGAAATCACACTTCAACCAATTGACGTTCCATTAAAGTCTTTAGCAAGTGGTCGGACATGCATTCCCTTCTCAAACAATCCACATTATTCTTCTTCGTTATTGCTTCCCGGTCGGGTTTTCCGATCCTTGACTGGCAACCACTTCGAGGAAAAGTTTATGCAGCTCTGGTGACCACACGATCTTTTACCTCTTCCCATTTCCAACAAGCTCGTCGCTATCGATTACGCTGTGGTCGTCGTCGTCGAGGCCATGGTTTAGATCGCCGGAATCGAAATCGATGCAAGCTATCAATTGATGATTAGGGGGGCCGATGAAAGGCGATCGGGATTTGAGAAATTGTTAGGGTTGATAAACGTCGGAATACTGAAGGTCAGTGGTGGACCAAGGGATAAAATCCTCATCTGTCGTAACCTATAACGATGGGATTATGTAACGACCTGGATTTTTTGACTATTTGAATTCGAATATTTAAATTGGTTTAAATATTAATTTGGAAATATAAATGGTGTTTAATATAGAATTCGTTAATTAAACGACAATGGAACGTTTATATTTTTATTAATTTATAAATGAGCGTGAAACGGCGCGGTAGTTCGTAATATTTGGTTTTGCACTTCAATTGAATATACAGAATTCGTTTTAATTCGGATTTCTGTGAAACAAGAAGCGTCTGAATCTATGTGATAATATTTTTCTAATGGAAGAGAAAAATCGAGTTTTCATATTATAGATTTTATTTTACGTCCAAATCAATTTTTGAAATAGTCACTGTGGAATCGTTTATACGCCATAACGATATATTTAATTATAATTATATTGGCTTCGAATTTGGACAAGTCCATTGAGGCGTAGTTATAATTTAATTTTTAGAGTTTTACTGTAATTTTTATTTTGTAAAATAAGCAACTTTTATTTGGAGTGTTTTGCACCCTATATCAATATTTTGGGGTTTCACAATATAAGTCAAACTACTGATGTTATTATATTTTTGAAGTCATGAGGCAATGCTGGACACAACGGTGTTTTTATTTCTGTCCGTAGCGGCGTGAACATGAACAGAATTCTACGTTAAATCAAGGTACCGTGTTAAAATAAAAATAAATCTACCCTATATAAACCTCCCTAGGTAAAAATCGAGACCTGCCCAAAATAAGGTTCCTGCATGTCTAAATAGATATCCTTTCTATCCTAGATTTTTCATACTGTTTAGTCACTGTCCAATTAATGAAGTTGAAGCACAGTGTAACGGCTGGAAATTTCCGACTCCTCGAGAGTCGGAAATTCCGAGACGTTAGTGAAAGAATTTAGAAGGTGAGAAAGAAAAGATAGAACTTATAGAATAGAAGAAGAAGAAGAACATCAGAATCATCAGAGTAACACGAATCTCACAGCGGAACGAATAACATATAATATATAACATAACTTTGAAATAAACAGTTATATATGTACAATAGCACTTATCAGAGTACAACACTTACAACATAGCGGAAATAACTATAGCTATAAAATCTTGCAGCCTCCTGCTCCAAGCTCTCCAAGTATATCTGTAAATCCCGACTACTTGACTGCCCGTACAAATTTAGGCACCCAAGAGTTTAGGGAAAACAACAAAGTAAACTCCGGGTCAGTCATGGGACTGGTATGAGTAAAACAGTTTAAAACAATTGAACAGGTGTATGATATCTCATAAGACCACGCCGTGAATACGGATCGGGTTTTTCCTTATGAGTATCTAAACAACTTTGACAAGCAATATCATTGTGATATTATAATAATGTCTAAGTACGAATAGGTATCAATCTAGCAGAAACGCTTGCATCTCACGTTCTACATACATAGTATAAAATCATAAACCGCAGGGCGCTTATCGGAGAATGGATTCCAACAGACAAGGTATGGGAGCAACTTCCAAATAGTGTACTCTAGAGGGGATACACTCAGGGTTCAACAAGAACGTCTTGCAACCCGGCCACACATGACCGCTCACTCATTTAGCTTGAGTGTCGCGAATATATTGCCACCACGGTTATAGGCCATCAAACCGTCATCCGAAGATACAGAATCAAAAAGAAGTATAAATATGAATATTCCCTAGATCGGTGACAATACACCCTGCTTGGGAATGACCCAACTAGCCATGCTGCCTAGCCCAACTTTTGTTACTTCCCGGTGTGAGGCTAGAAGCTACGTCTATCTTCAGAACATCTGACCACCATTCACTTTGAATGCCACATCGTCATACCCGCCAAATCACAAATTGACTTATTCAAAAATGACACGGGTATACAGCTAAGAGAAACGAATTCCTCCGCCACCAAACGTGAATACGTTTGAACAGATCAACTTAAGCGATCCATTGGATATACTCTGTCAGACCTCCTTCCATATACGTTGTCCTGGGACTGGACAAACCGAAGGCACTATTCAGTATATCCATCTTAGTCACTGTTATCTAAGACTTATACAACAGCCCTTGCACTTTACTCCGTTTTCAATTTATCTTTGGCATATATTGCTCGCAACGCTATGCCAATACGGAGTGGTTCTTTGGATAATAATTCAACCGGTCTCTCCACATTAACAACGTTAAAATGGTAAAAACTTTGATAGTCTGTGATTCAACTATCAAATTAAAACATGTCGGTGTATAAACAACGATCTTATTTCCAAATGGAAATTCGATCGATCAATCATCATATGTTCATATTTCCTTATTTCATATATTTAGAAAATATATGTTATTAATCATTGGAAAACATTTCCATAACTTATTTTCACATCACTATTATTTCGCAACTATCAGTCCCTAACTGTAACTAGTATGAGAACAATTCTCTAAGTATCAATCCGGAAGGTCGAAACCAACATCATATCGTCACTTAGAAAACCATTCAACTTACCCTCTCCAGTCAGTTTCTGAATTTGCTTAACTCTATTTCTTAAATTCTTATCATGAAAACATTTCATTTTCTATGTTTAGAAAACATATCTGACTATATTTGGAAAACGTCCCCAAAACTCATTTACGGATTTCCAATGAACGTTGTATAAAACAACGTTTCGCTTAATCCATTTATCGCTTATTCCTTAGCTTTATTCCTAATCAACCTTTTAGATCGAACCACAACTATTCCTTTGTCAATTCTGAAGTCAATCAAGTTGGGGTATAATTACCTCTCAGACCTTAATTGAACAACGTCCTTTACTGTGAAATAGATGAAGCTCGTCACTCGCTTTTTCCAATCATCTGTTTACGCAAATTCTCGGATTTTAGGTTACGAATCCACTTCTTAAATGAAAACGTTTGATTATAACTATAACGTTATAATTCCTACTTCTGCAATATCTCCTAAATTATAACTTTATCTCCTAACTCGAATAATTTAACAGACACCAAATTTCTAAATCAATAACTAAATCTTGATTTAAACCCTGGAAAGTAAATAGTACTTTCCCGAATTCGCTATAATCGAATTCGACGTATAACTCTCTTTCGAGTAATCTCTGTTTGATTAAATCTTCTTCGAATAACCTATATTCGATTATCTCTCTTCGAATAACTCATATTCGAAATCTCTCTCTTTCGAATAAACAATATTCGATCTCTTTCTTTCGAATATGCTATATTCGAAAATCTCCTTTCGATTTACTAATCGATAACTCCTTTCGATCAAACTAAAATCGATAACTCCTTTAACTCTATTCGAATAACTAATATTCGACTAACTCCTTTGGATCAACTCATTTGATTAACTCCTTCGAATAACTAATTCGAATAACTTACCTTCGAATAACCAATATTCGATTTACTCTAACTCGATTAACTTAATTCTAATCGATTTACTCCATTTCGATTCAACTTAATTTAAATCGATTAACTTAACTCAAATTGATTAACTCCTTTCGAATAACTAAATTCGATTTAACTCTAATTGAATAACTAATATTCAATTAACTCTTACGTGTTTAACTCTATTTGAATAAGTAATTCGAATCACTCTAATGTGTTTAACTCTATTCAAATATCTAATTCGAATAACTCATTTCGAATAACTAAATTCGATTAACTCTTTTAACTTTACTCGAATAACTATATTCGATTAACACCTTCTTTCGAATAACTATATTCGATTAACTCTTTTAACTTTACTCGAATAAACTATATTCGATTAACACTTTCTTTCGAATAAGTATATTCGATTAACTCTTCGTCTAACTCCTTTGGATTAACTAACTTCGAATAACTCCTTTGGATTAGCTAACTTCGAATAACTCCTTTGGATTAACTAACTTCGAATAACTCCTTTGGATTAACTAACTTCGAATAACTCCTTTGGATTAACTAACTTCGAATAACCAATATTCGATAACTATTCTTCGAATAAATAATATTCGGTAACTCTTCTCAAATGAATAACATTTGATTTCTCCACTCGAATAAACCATATTCGATTACTCTTCCCTCGAATATACTATATTCGATAACTCTACTTCGAATAAGTGATATTCGGCAACTCTACTCGATTAACTCCACTTGGATAACTCTAACTGGTCAACTCTAACGGGTCAACTTTAACTGGTTAACTCAAATGGTTTAACCTAACTGGTTAACTCAAATGGTTTAACCTAACTTGATTTACTTGTCTCGATTAACTGAACTAATCCACTTAGTTTAACTTAGTTAATTCACTTTGATTTGCTCTAACCGATTTACTTAGTTTAACTTAGCTAATTCACTTTGATTAACCCAACTAATTTACTTCGATTAACCAATTAGTTTAACTTGACTAATTCACTTAGTTTGACGCAACTAATTCACTTTGATTTACCAATTAGTTTCACTTAACTAATTCACTTTGATTAACAGCTTAGTTTATCTTAACTAATTTACTTTGGTGAACCACTTAGTTTAACTTAACTAATTCACATTGATTAACTCTAACCGATTCACTTAATTTAACTCAACGAATTCACTTCGATTAACCACTTAGTTAACTTAACTAATTCACTTTGATTTACTCTAACCGATTCACTTAGTTTAACTTAACAAATTCACTTCGATTAACTCGACCAATTCACTTGGTTAACTCTTATTTATTTAACAAATAAATATCTCCTTTAGTTTAATTCTATTTATTTAATCTCTAAATAAATATCCTTTATATTTCTTTTAACGAATATAATTCCATTATATTTTGATTAACAAATATGTCCCCTTATATTCGATTAACATATATATTCCCTTGTATTTGATTTACAAATATAATTCTTTTATATTTGTTTTTACCAACTATATTCCTTTATATTCAGAATCCTTTTTCTTATATATATATATATATATATAATCCCTTGATTTTATATAAATAAACTATTTTCAAAATATACTTTGAAAACCCCTCTCCTACATTCTGGTATTTCTCATGGTATTTAACACGCCATATAACAACGATAAATATCGTCCCACCACACAAAATCACATAGATTATATACATCACATTATATATCACAATATAAAAATCACAGTAAAATAACTGTTGAGGAATCCTGTTGGATTCCTCCAACCTGTTTCCCTGCATCCACAGATGTTAAACAACACCAGTATAATATTCTGATAAACAGAATCAACATATAACTATTTGACGGTTTATATATATATATATATACATACGTAAATATATATATAAAATCTCTACTAACTGACTAGCAGTTCGAGCAAACAATCAACACATAGTCAAACAGACAATATTTTAACAGTTCTAAGAATACAACGTGAAAATAAAACTGTTTAAAGTTTGTGAGATTTACACACATTGGACGATCATCGTTGATAACGATAACCATCGCTTGATTCAGACGGACAATTTATTTCGCCATAAATTGTAACGAGCTCTGATGGACTTTCAGTCAGTTCCATCGTGTAGTGTCCGTCCACACGATCCCAACGGATCCGACCATTCGTGATTCTGATATCGTACGTGAAAGATATACATTATTAAAGCTTGTTCGATCATTAACATATAAAATATTAAATATTTATTCTTAAAAATAACTTCCTATCCATGTTTTTAAATTGTTAATAAGGCTGCTCATTACCCCATTTCTTCTCCCAATATTTCAAAAATCACAGCCGATCATTTTAAAACACCTTCCATCTCCATTCTTATATTTAACCTAAAACTAAACTTGAATTAAATTTAGATAGCTGTGCCTTTACCATTTCCTTCTGTTGGGCTTCACACAAAAAAACTCGGCCCACTGCCATATAAACCCACGCCCATTCTTTCTCCCCCAAACCACAATACCGTAAACTCCAGTAAAATCCTCTCGCCCAAACTTCGATACTCATCGCCACCGCTCTCCATGATCGGAGACAACCCCCACCTGGGCGCTGACATCACGGAAATTTCCCCCCACCAGTGACAGTCCTGCGCTGCCCCATGAAACCGCTGTCACTTCGAGGACCATCCGACGATTTACTATGTAAGCACCGAAACAAAATATTGCCAAAACTCCTCAATCTCTGGGTACGAACTCGCCATCCCCTTCTAAATGCGATTATCACCACCGTTTTGCAGATTCAAGCCTCAAGGTTCCAAACCGTATAACCCTAGTCGAGCTGTAAGTCGTCGGGTCTCTGAACAAGAATCGCATGCTTCGGATTTTGTACTGAATCGGAGAGGAAGCCATATACATGTCGAATATATGTATCCCTTGATTTATAGCATTTTATTCAATTTGATTTTGATTTTCAAACTTAGGTTTTCTTCATGTTTTTAAGACTGAACGTGGCGGCTTCAAAGAAGGGTGTTTATAGGGAACGAAAATTGTCTGTGTGACTGTAATTGAGGAGGGTGTGGCTTCGGTTGGAGCTTTCTGATCCAAGAAAACAGTGGTGGTTTGAGAACATGAAATGTGGCCTCTTGTTTACCCATAACTTAGGAATATTTTATTTTATTTTTATTCACATAGTTACGTCTCGCTATGGACAGATATAAAAACATCATCGTGACGAGCGAGGTGCCCTGTCTCCAGAAATACAATAATATCGGTAGGTTGACTCATTCTGTGAAATCTCAAAAATACTGATTTAGGGTGCACAATACTCCTCATAAAAAGTTGCTTATTTAATTAATTAAAAATTTCCATAAAATTCTAAAAATTAATTTATCACTATGTCCCAAAAGAACCTCGTCTAAATTCAAAACCTATCTCTCGTTATATCGAATAAACCGTTATGGTCGATAAACGATTCTATAGCGACTATTTTAAAATTTGATTTGGACATATCTCAAAATCTACACGCCGAAATCCTGATTTTTCTCTTCCACTAGAAAGATATACTCCACCAGCTCCACACGTTTCTTGTTTCACAGAAATCCGGCTTAAAACGAATTCTGTATATTCAGTTGAAGTTCGAATCGCCAAATTTCGAACTGCCGCGACGTTTCAGGTTCGTTTTAATTATAATTATAAGTTCGAACGTTGTACTTTAAGTGATCGATATCGCCAAATCGATATATAAATCATTAAATAAATTAATTATTCGACAGCTATCAAAACGCGCCATTACACACAGTTCGCACATGCAGTATTTAATGTGTACACCCTAAAACAAACCTACTTTAAGTTATAGCGCTGCATGTATGCAAATGCCAACCCAAAAGATACAATAGTGTAACAGTCTACATGCTTTAAAGTATGAATAGCCAACCCATTTTTAATGTACACGTACCACCCACCGTACACTTAGCCAATTAATGAACATGCAAGGCACATGCAAAGGGTTCCTTTTATCAGATAAAGGGGTATGCAGAGTCTACTCTGTATTTTCTTTTCAGCTTCATTTCCATTCTAGCCGACCTGAATACACATACAGTTACCTACCTCTCTAGTACAGAGACCTACCCGCAACATCGTGATCCCCAAGACACCGTGAACGCCAAATATCCTTCACGCCCAAGTTTACTTGATCCCCACACTTCCTCACCCTATAAAACCCATCTTCTCATTTCATTTTCTTTGCAGCAACCATTAAACAAAATTTAAAGAAAAAAACATATTCATATAAAATATATACATATATGAATGAGAATACGATGGGTTGGTCTGGAGTCTGGACGTGCTCGAGTTCGGGAAGCTGTTGGGTGGGGGAAGAGGATGGCAAAGCGACTGTACTGGTGGAATGTGGTGGCAAGAACGAGGAAGCTTGCTGAGTGGCATGTGTCTTCTTTCAGGAGAAGGGCACGCAATGATCAATGATGAAGGTATGCTTCGTTTACTTGCAAGAAGGAAGGTTATTATATATAAAAAAAGAGAGGAAAAAACGCAAATAAGGGGAAAGGAAAACGCATGGGGGAAGGGTCTTCCATTTGCATGGTTCTGGACGCAACAGGGAAGGAAACATTTGGGGAATGGTGGTGAGAACATGCGGACGTTGGGAGAGTATGCAGACACGTGAGCTGGGGGTTTGTAGGGGTTACAGTTTTTGGGCTATATATATAAAAAAAAAAAAGAGAGAGAGAGAAGAAGACCTGATGGCGTGGAGCAGATTTGAAGGGAGAAGGGACTTCTTCTTTCCTGAGCGATGAAGGGGGACGTGTGCTATAACCTGGTGGGCTTTGGGCCCTTGCGCAATTATTTAGAAAAAAAAAAGCAAAAGTAACGGAATTGAAGAAAACAGAGTATGGGGGAACAGCAGGTGGCGAAGTAGCGGTGCATGGAGAGTGACGTGGGATAGAAAAAGGGATTTATGGGAAGTATTGAAGAATGGGATGAAGGTAATAATACCTGGGACGCATGCATGGTATATCATGATAACTAAGGTAACCAACATCCGTTATTTATTTGATAATGATTAAAGTAATTCAGAAGTGATTAATTAAATGTTAACTAATTTATTTAAAATGGGTTGTAATGTTGATAACTCATGATTGTGTTATCAGAATTCAACAAACCAAAGAGCAATGGGATCGCCTTGACGGACGCTACATGCTGGGACAGACTGAACGGAGATGAAAACACTACGATTTTTAATTAGATTAAACACATGTTTGATTTAATTAAAAACAAGCGTTCAACGACGGACAAAAACCAAGGTGAGTTAAACTCACTCAGTTACCCTATTTATAATTTTTATAAATCGGGTTTATTGCTTGTGTGCTATGTTGCTAGTTGATTTGGTTGATTTAAATGATTGTTGGTTATTCGCTATACCGTTTAAATTAAAAGGTTGTTTAATTTAAAATGAAATGAAATCGTTATTTATAACGATTATTTCCAATAAAGGTAACTTACCTTGTTGGTTAAATTTATAATAATATGAACGTATTAAAATTGAACTGAATGCTTGAATTGTTGTCAATTGACCGTCATAAGTCAAATTAATGATAGTTATAAACTGTCGCATTGAATGGATTAAACCTATTGGATACATGTACTGATTGCTTGATCATTGATTGTGAACTCTTAATGTTAACCAATGAGTGATATTGGTTGAGAAATTTATAGCAGATGGCCAAAATACAAACTGTGTTTAAAAGGTTGATTTACCGTCAAGTAAATCAATAGAAATGAAGTTATAAAATTTATTTATAGGTGAATATAGATTTCTAGTATATTATTTTGATTAGAATTTATGGAAAGAAATAAGCTTACCAAAAGTATGTTGATTGTTTTAATCACTATTTTGGCACCAAAAATGACTTTGTGCGAAGCACGTGCTTTATCTTTTATAAAGCAAATTCTCGTATTAATGAGATTGTTAAGCAACTGTGGAATGATTAATAACGACGATTATTTATTTTCAAGAAACAATTTAAAGAAGATTATTTTGAAATGGATTATTTAATATTATTTATTAGTTTAAAAGAAAAGACGAGTTGAAGTGATCAACGGGTTAATCATGTTTTGAAATTGACCAAGCCAACTGTTTTTAACAAGAAATTGACTAGTGTGTCGATTAATCCGATGATATTATTTAACAAATAGTTGCTTGATTTAATAGGAATTTAAAAAGGTAATTTCAAAGGTAAGAAGGGTTATAAAACCGTATGTTAAATAAAATAATAACATGATATTTGTTGGTACTAGAATGAACATGGGTTTTTGGATTATAATTGATATTTATCTTAAGATAAGAATGTGGTCGATCAAGGTCTGAGAGGAAATTAAAATACCCCAACTTGAACGACTTCAGGATTATCGAAAGATGATATTAGTTGTAATAGTGGATGTGTTTAAAGTAATTTATTTTGAAAAATATTAATGTAACATTATTTGAAGAATTTATCAATATAAAATGGGATTCCAAAAATAAAAGGAATTAAAAAGTAGCTTGAGAATATGAAATGGTAAAAAGGGGATTGGTGAAGATATAAGGATACTTTCAAAAGTAAGGAAAAGAGATTTAGAATAAGTTTATTCTAAAGGACAAGTGACGGGAATTGGGTTCAAATAACGAGACCAAAAGGGATTTCGAAATGATCATTTTAAGAATGATAAGTGGAACCGGTTTCCCAATTATTAGTAACAAGTGATGTTATAGAAAATGTTTTAAAATGGTAGTTAACGGGAAATGTGATATTAATTTAAGATATTTTTCAAATATCAGCATAAAATGATTTGAGAATATTATATTATTTAATGGCCAAGTGACGCTGTGTTCTGAACTAATGAATCTATCTTATTTTCATGGTTGTTTATTTTGATAGTTAAATAACCGACTATCAAAATCTGGCCCAACGTTATTGGTACGGAAAGATCGGGATCGAATTTATATTCGAAAACCATTCCAACCAATAAAAACAAATACGTTGAAGATGCTGATCGAGATGGAGCGATTGAAGACCATAGATCTTCATGAAACAGAAGAGTTACTTACAATCTCTGGCTGATCCCCAGAAATATACTGTGACTCTGTCGTGGTTGAAATCTATGGGTTGCAAGGACCACTCGCTACTGATCTATAGGGTGATTCCTAGGATGTGGTAGGAGGGTGCCTTCGGTTCATCCTGTTCCTGGGTGACTTGTATGGATGATGTGAATGGTGGCCAGAAGTTCCAAAAGTCGATTATAACCTCAAGCCTCATCAACCTAGAAATGACAAAAATCGGGCAGGCAGCATGGCTATGTGGGTCGCTCCCATTAGGGTGTATAATCACCTATCTAGAGAAATTCCTTTTGCTTCTTTAATCTATCGATGCTGCCCCTAGCGGGAAACGGTGGTTTGAGCCCAACCGTTGGTGATATACATTCGATACACTCAAGCGAAATGAGTGGTCGGTCATGTGTGGGCAGAGTTGCAATATGTTCTTGTTGAACCCAGTGTGTTCGCCTCTAGAGATACACTGTCGGCAGGTGGTTCCATACCTTGTCATAGTCGAAATCCAATCTCAAATAAGCGCCCGCGATTTTGTTTGTATACTATATTTGTGGAGCGTGAGATGCAAGCGTTCCGCTAGATTGATATTTACTTGTATGTAGACATTATTATAATATCAGAAAAGATATTGATTTCAAAAATGTTTTGGGTTATCGTAAGGTAAAAACCGTCCGTGTTTATGTGTGGATTTGGTCTTACGATTATCCTTTTCTTTCGAAAAAGATTTTCGAACTTTAAAATCAAGTTGGATGGTTTCCCTTAAACTTTGCGAGTTTATCTCACTCTGGTTCACCAGACTGACCCGGTGTTTTGTAAATGCTCGGGTTAGCCCGGGTCTGCAGGTTCAGGTTATAGATGGCTATGAAGTCCGAAGACGTTTTGGAGAAAGTTCAGTCGTATGATATTACCTAGTATTATTCCGATGTATAAGATATATGAGGACAGAGTATCATAACTGTCCCGGTGTATGGATGTACTCTGATGATTGTAAGTTTTATTTCAAAGCTCTTTATAAAGTTTAGTCATATATTATATTTTATTCCGCTGCGATGTGAGACTCTGTATAGTGTTGATTCTTCTTCTTATTCTTCTATTCTAATATTTCTTTCTTTATTATCTCACCCTCTAACTTCTTTCTCCTAGCTTTCTGGGGTTTTCGATACTCGAGTTTTGGACACGAGTTGTATTAGTGTCAAGATTCGAGTGTCGAATTTCCCTGGTCGCTACAGTTGGTATCAGAGCAATGGTTTATAAATAACCTTGGCTCTGTGGTATAACTCGATAGAGATTGGGTTAGTAGTACCCTAGATCGAGTTGAGTATGTAGAAATATGAGAGCGCATATTTGTAAATTTTATAATGATCTTGTATTGTGTTGATCGATCAGTTCAAGTTGAATTGACAAATTGGTACAATATTGTTTTGTAAAGCGGGTAAATGAAATAATTTTGCCCAAACTATATTTTTATATATAAAGGAAATAATTGTATCAAATTATTAATATATTAGTGTATTTGACTGATTTGAATGGAATCCAAATTGGATTGTAAAATTCATATGGTTTAATATAACCAGAAAGATCTGTGAATAAGGATCTTAATGTGGGATTAATTAAACATGAATTTAACTTAAGATAAGTTAATTAAAATAGAATGGTTTGGTTAAATGGATTGTCCATTGTTTTGGATGTATAATTAAATTCGTCCATGGTTGAGTGAATTGAAAATTTAAAAAGATAAATTTCATTATAATCCGAAGAAAACCCAATACAAAATAAAAATCGAGGATTTAACCTGTATCTATTGTTGCATTGGAAAGTGAGATAAGTGCAGGTTGGAAAAGAAAGAGCCGTTAGTTGATTGGCCGCATGACTAGAGTATGGGTTGCACAACAAAAAGGTAAACCTTAATATATTGGATGATTGATTTTATACCCCTGAGTTGGGTTAGCCGCTTGGCTTTGTTTTCTTTTGATCGATTAGAGGCCCAGAGTGGCGAATGGTAATTGGTTGAATCGAACCGAACAGAGGAGGTGCTGGCGAATTTTTCGCAGAATTTTAAAACTTTGTATTTTAGATAATATTTATATAATTATTTAGAAACTAATTGGGTTTGGAGCATTCTTCTTAACTTAGCAATTTCGAGGACGAAATTTATTTAAGGGGGGAAGAATGTAACGACCTGGATTTTTTGACAATTTGAATTCGAATATTTAAATTGGTTTAAATATTAATTTGGAAATATAAATGATATTTAATATAGAATTCGTTAATTAAACGACAATGGAACGTTTATATTTTTATTAATTTATAAATGAGCGTGAAACGGCGCGGTAGTTCGTAATATTTGGTTTTGCACTTCAATTGAATATACAGAATTCGTTTTAATTCGGATTTCTGTGAAACAAGAAGCGTCTGAATCTATGTGATAATATTTTTCTAATGGAAGAGAAAATTCGAGTTTTCATATTGTAGATTTTATTTTACGTCCAAATCAAATTTCGAAATAGTCGCTGTGGAATCGTTTATACGCCATAACGATATATTTAATTATAATTATATTGGCTTCGAATTTGGACAAGTCCTTTGAGGCGTAGTTATAATTTAATTTTTAGAATTTTACTGTAATTTTTATTTCGTAAAATAAGCAACTTTTATTTGGAGTGTTTTGCACCCTATATCAATATTTTGGGGTTTCACAATATAAGTCAAACTACTAATGTTATTATATTTTTGAAGTCGTGAGGCAATGCTGGACACAACAGTGTTTTTATTTCTGTCCGTAGCGGCGTGAACATGAACAGAATTCTACGTTAAATCAAGGTACCGTGTTAAAATAAAAATAAATCTACCCTATATAAACCTCCCTAGGTAAAAATCGAGACCTACCCAAAATAAGGTTCCTGCATGTCTAAATAGATATCCTTTCGATCCTAGATTTTTCATACTGTTTAGTCACTGTCCAATTAATGAAGTTGAAGCACAGTTCGCACATGTAGTATTTAATGTGTACACCCTAAAACAAACCTACTTTAAGTTATAGCGCTGCATGTATGCAAATGTCAACCCAAAAGATACAATAGTGTAACAGTCTACCTGCTTTAAAGTATGAATAGCCAACCCATTTTTAATGTACACGTACCATCCACCGTACACTTAGCCAATTAATGAACATGCAAGGCACATGCAAAGGGTTCCTTTTATCAGATAAAGGGGTATGCAGAGTCTACTCTGTATTTTCTTTTCAGCTTCATTTCCATTCTAGCCGACCTGAATACACATAAAGTTACCTACCTCACTAGTACAGAGACCTACCCGCAACATCGTGATCCCCAAGACACCGTGAACGCCAAGTATCCTTCACGCCCAAGTTTACTTGATCCCCACACTTCCTCACCCTATAAAACCCATCTTCTCATTTCATTTTCTTTGCACCAACCATTAAACAAAATTTAAAGAAAAAAACATATTCATATAAAATATATACATATATGAATGAGAATACGATGGGCTGGTCTGGAGTCTGGACGTGCTCGAGTTCGGGAAGCTGTTGGGTGGGGGAAGAGGATGGCAAATCGACTGTACTGGTGGAATGTGGTGGCAAAAACGAGGAAGCTTGCTGAGTGGCATGCGTCTTCTTTCAGGAGAAGGGCACGCAATGATCAATGATGAAGGTATGCTTCGTTTAGTTGCATGAAGGAAGGTTAGTATATATAAAAAAAGAGAGGAAAAAACGCAAATAAGGGGAAAGGAAAACGCATGGGGGAAGGGTCTTCCATTTGCATGGTTCTGGATGCAACAGGGAAGGAAACATTTGGGGAATGGTGGTGAGAACATGCGGACGTTGGGAGAGTATGTAGACACGTGAGCTGGGGGTTTGTAGAGGTTACGCTTTTTGGGCTATATATAGAAAAAAAAGGAAAAAGAAGAGAGAGAGAGAGAGAGAGAGTAGAAGACCTGATGGCGTGGAGCAGATTTGAAGGGAGAAGGGACTTCTTCTTTCCTGAGCGATGAAGGGGGATGTGTGCTATAACCTGGTGGGCTCTGGGCCCTTGCGCAATTATTTAGAAAAAAAAGCAAAAGAAACGGAATTGAAGAAAACAGAGTATGGGGGAACAGCAGGTGGCGAAGTAGCGGTGCATGGAGAGGGACGATGGATAGAAAAAGGGATTTGTGGGAAGTATTGAAGAATGGGATGAAGGTAATAATACCTGGGACGCATGCATGGTATATCATGATAACTAAGGTAACCAACATCCGTTATTTATTTGATAATGATTAAAGTAATTGAGAAATGATTAATTAAATGTTAACTAATTTATTTAAAATGGGTTGTAATGTTGATAACTCATGATTGTGTTATCAGAATTCAACAAACCAAAGAGCAATGGGATCGCCTTGACGGACGCTACATGATGGGACAGACTGAACGGAGATGAAAGCACTACGATTTTTAATTAGATTAAACACATGTTTGATTTAATTAAAAACAAGCGTTCAACGACGGACAAAAACCAAGGTGAGTTAAACTCACTCAGTTACCCTATTTATAATTTTTATAAATCGGGTTTATTGCTTGTGTGCTATGTTGCTAGTTGATTTGGTTGATTTAAATGATTGTTGGTTATTCGCTATACCGTTTAAATTAAACGGTTGTTTAATTTAAAATGAAATGAAATCGTTATTTATAACGATTATTTCCAATAAAGGTAACTTACCTTGTTGGTTACATTTATAATAATATGAACGTATTAAAATTGAACTGAATGCTTGAATTGTTCTCAATTGACCGTCATAAGTTAAATTAATGATAGTTATAAACTGTCGCATTGAATGGATTAAACCTATTGGATACATGTACTGATTGTATGATTGCTTGATCATTGATTGTGAACTCTTAATGTTAACCAATGAGTGATATTGGTTGAGAAATTTATAGCAGATGGCCAAAATACAAACTGTGTTTAAAAAGGTTGATTTACCGTCAAGTAAATCGATAGAAATAAAGTTATAAAATTTATTTATAGGTGAATATAGATTTCTAGTATATTATTTTGATTAGAATTTATGGAAAGAAATAAACTTACCAAAAGTATGTTGATTGTTTTAATCACTATTTTGGCACCAAAAATGACCGTGTGCGAAGCACGTGCTTTATCTTTTATAAAGCAAATTCTCGTATTAATGAGATTGTTAAGCAACTGTGGAACGATTAATAACGATGATTATTTATTTTCAAGAAACAATTTAAAGAAGATTATTTTGAAATGGATTATTTAATATTATTTATTAGTTTAAAAGAAAAGATAAGTTGAAGTGATCAACGGGTTAATCATGTTTTGAAATTGACCAAGCCAACTGTTTTTAACAAGAAATTGACTAGTGTGTCGATTAATCCGATGATATTATTTAACAAATAATTGCTTGATTTAATAGGAATTTAAAAAGGTAATTTCAAAGGTAAGAAGGGTTATAAAACCGTATGTTAAATAAAATAATAACATGATATTTGTTGGTACTAGAATGAACATGGGTTTTTGGATTATAATTGATATTTATCTTAAGATAAGAATGTGGTCGATCAAGGTCTGAGAGGAAATAAAAATACCCCAATTTGAATGACTTCAGGATTATCGAAAGATGATATTAGTTGTAACAGTGGATGTGTTTAAAGTAATTTATTTTGAAAAATATTAATGTAACATTATTTGAAGAATTTATCAATATAAAATGGGATTCCAAAAATAAAAGGAATTAAAAAGCAGCTTGAGAATATGAAATGGTAAAAAGGGGATTGGTGAAGATATAAGGATACTTTCAAAAGTAAGGAAAAGAGATTTAGAATAAGTTTATTCTAAAGGATAAGTGACGGGAATTGGGTTCAAATAACGAGACCAAAAGGGATTTCGAAATGATCATTTTAAGAATGATAAGTGGAACCGGTTTCCCAATTATTAGTAACAAGTGATGTTATAGAAAATGTTTTAAAATGGTAGTTAACGGGAAATGTGATATTAATTTAAGATATTTTTCTAAGTATCAGCATAACATGATTTGAGAATATTGTATTATTTAATGGCCAAGTGACGCTGTGTTCTGAACTAATGAATCTATCTTATTTTCATGGTTGTTTATTTTGATAGTTAAATAACCGACTATCAAAATCTGGCCCAACGTTATTGGTATAGAAAGATCGGGATCGAATTTATATTCGAAAACCATTCCAACCAATAAAAAGAAATACGTTGAAGATGCTGATCGAGATGGAGCGATTGAAGACCATAGATCTTCATGAAACGGAAGAGTTACTTACAATCTTTGGCTGATCCCCAGAAATATACTGTGACTCTGTCGTGGTTGAAATCTACGGGTTGCGAGGACTACTCGCTACTGATCTATAGGGTGATTCCTAGGATGTGGTAGGAGGGTGCATTCGGTTCATCCTGTTCCTGGGTGACTTGTATGGATGATGTGAATGGTGGCCAGAAGTTCCAAAAGTCGATTATAACCTCAAGCCTCATCAACCGGGAAATGACAAAAATCGGGCAGGCAGCATGGCTATGTGGGTCGCTCCCATTAGGGTGTATAATCACCTATCTAGAGAAATTCCTTTTGCTTCTTTAATCTATCGATGCTGCCCCTAGCGGGAAACGGTGGTTTGAGCCCAACCGTTGGTGATATACATTCGATACACTCAGGCGAAATGAGTGGTCGGTCATGTGTGGGCCGGGTTGCAAGACGTTCTTGTTGAACCCAGTGTGTTCGCCTCTAGAGATACACTGTTGGCAGGTGGTTCCATACCTTGTCATAGTCGAAATCCAATCTCCAATAAGCGCCCGCGATTTTGTTTGTATACTATATTTGTGGAGCGTGAGATGCAAGCGTTCCGCTAGATTGATATTTACTTGTATGTAGACATTATTATAATATCAGAAAAGATATTGATTTCAAAAATGTTTTGGGTTATCGTAAGGTAAAAACCGTCCGTGCTTATGTGTGGATTTGGTCTTACGATTATCCTTTTCTTTCGAAAAAGATTTTCGAACTTTAAAATCAAGTTGGATGGTTTCCCTTAAACTTTGCGAGTTTATCTCACTCTGGTTCACCAGACTGACCCGGTGTTTTGTAAATGCTCGGGTTAGCCCGGGTCTGCAGGTTCAGGTTATAGATGGCTATGAAGTCCGAAGACGTTTTGGAGAAAGTTCAGTCGTATGATATTATCTAGTATTATTCCGCTGTATAAGATATATGAGGACAGAGTATCATAACTGTCCCGGTGTATGGATGTACTCTGATGATTGTAAGTTTTATTTCAAAGCTCTTTATAAAGTTTAGTCATATATTATATTTTATTCCGCTGCGATGTGAGACTCTGTATAGTGTTGATTCTTCTTCTTATTCTTCTATTCTAATATTTCTTTCTTTCTTATCTCACCCTCTAACTTCTTTCTCCTAGCTTTCTGGGGTTTTCGGTACTCGAGTTTTGGACACGAGTTGTATTAGTGTCAAGTTTCGAGTGTCGAATTTCTCGGGTCGCTACAGATTAACTCCTCCAGTATAGTAGCTCCTCCTTTTTGTTAACCTGCGATGATGGATTAGCTCCTATGGTAATGTTCATTTGCGAAGGAGAAGAGTATTCGATAATTTTCCCCCTTCTTTCAACTCTTGCTTACTTGTTTTCTACCGCCTCTAGATCTCTCTACCTCATTCTTTCACCTAGCACTGATATCACATTAGATGTCAGACTTTTATTTGGATAGAAGGATGCAACGTGGTGAAACAAGAAAGCTAAACTACATTGATATTAAATTTTGGTAAAGCTTATTTATATCCACCATTTTAGTTTGTTCATCCTCCCTCTTTTAAGCCTTTTTGGTTTTTTCTCTGTAAACAAAAGGTATTCAGTTCATCCACTTTTCGATACTAATTTTTCAATGCTTTCATCTGCCTTTTTATCTTTTTATCTTTTGTTTTTAGTTGCCTGTGCATGTAGGTGTGATTAAGTATTCTATTTTATGCTCAGTTCATTGTCATGTGTGCTGAATTGCATGTGCATAATTAAAATATACTAAGCATTGTGTTAATTACTTTTGTTGTATCAGAGAGAAGTGTCTGTATATGTGTGTTAACTTGAATGTTAGTGTGTGTGTAGTTGATTAGTACGTGCATTTTTGTATACCCATGCCTTAGTAAATATAGGATAGCATACGTCCTTATATACTTATTATACATATAGAGGATGCATGTGCATTCGTGTATGCCTGTGCAGTAGTAAATATAGCTAGGATAACATGCGTCCTCAGACACTTATTATACGTACTGATGACATATACAAGAAACAAAATAAAAATAAAAATTAGTTAATCCTTTGTGGATTAAGTTAATGTAAAATTTGTGGATTTACTTATCAAAACTCAAATGTGAATTAACTAACTAATCTTGTGGATACAAACAAAATTTAGCTTAAACTTATTGAAACAAAGAAAAATTACAAATTCCTGAATAGACAAAGATCACTACTTATTCTTGTCCGAGAAACTAGGCAGTAGTGCCTTGTTTCGTACAACTAGATTAACCAAGTTTTCTACACACGTTAATTAATTTTGACATAAACCTATATTCATGACAACATCAGGCTTATTTCATTTTTGTATTGTTTGAGTCTGGATAATGATTTAAACCATAGTTTTGATAGCCGAATCATCAGTCAAACTGTTGTGCTTTAAGGTTGAAGGTTTTAAAGGTCGAACAGATGCATCATATATCTATTTCATAATAAAATTATGTTTCTAACAATAAATTAAATATAAATACCATTTTTAATAACATCATCGTGTACAAGGTACAACATACACGCTGGTATTGTAAATTACAGTAGACATACACAGCGACACAAGTATCAGCGTGCTCAAGGGTTAGTGATAGAGAGAATCTAATAAGAAAGATCACAGTTGTCAGCTACACTAGTTAATCTCAAAGCTTGAGGTCTCAAATCCAAAGAACAACCTTCTTATAGTTAGTATAGAAAATGTATCATTTCAAATAATAATCTCAGTTTGGTTTTAATTATTACAGATCCCATATCAGTGATTCTCTATATATGAAATATAATATCAGAACATTTTGAATTTAACATTGTAAAAATTATCACACCTTACAAAGTAAAATCTTTACGTTGCAAAAATTGGTAGTCCCAGATGGACTACCAGATCTGTTAACTTATGTAAAGAAAAAAAATATGATGTTCCTAAGCTCTATGTCACAGAAAATGGTCAGTATATTCAAATGCAGGGGAATCCAAAGGATTTTGCTTAATAGAAATTATAGGATATATCATGTCATCAATAAATAAATTCATTATGATATACTGAAGAAGGAAAAAAAAATCTCACATTGAAATTTTGCAGGGACAATGCAGATTGATTACAATGATTACAAGTTACCATTAGAAAATGCAATCTCCGACCAAGACAGGGTAAATTACATGATTCTTCATCTGAAAGATCTTCGAGATACCATGGATCGGTAAGTTAATATTACATGCATGGCTACACTGCTAGAAAAAAATGTAGACATCATAACATGGTATATAATTGAATGGAAGAGAAATTGCGATGAAAAAGAGTACTAACGGTGATCTCGTCTTGTAACAGTGAAGGACTTAACATAGAAAGATATTTTGTGTGGTCATTGATGGATGACTATGAGTGGATGTCAGGATATACTAATCTCTTTGGGATTCTCTACATCGACCGCAAAAATATTCTTGCAAGAATCCCTAAAAATCAGCCGATTAATATACTAAATTCTCCACTCATAGGAGCGTATTCAAGAAATTGGGTCCTGCCTATTACATGACCTATATTAATTACTGCTATTCGGCCTAGTTTATGTATCGTTATTTTCCACCTTAGTGTTTATGGCTTTATCTAAGCATTACTGCTTATTTAAGTCATGTATCCTATATGTATGACAATAAAGTTGTTGCTCTTGCCTACATGAATAAAACAAACATTGCAGTGTGATTGTTATCCTGGAAACGAAGAACCGTTTGAAAACTATGCGCATTATCTACATGAATTATGATAATTTCATATAAGATGATCAACATTGAATTACTGATATATCAGATGTGCAATTTGAGATTTGGCCTACGAAATAGATAAAATAAGCCCATATGTATTTTATTGCTAATATGGCATGTTACCAGCTGCAATCCACAGCTCCATCATAATATTCATAACCAATCTTATATTTAGTGCAAGCAAAAAATGTTAGCTTGAAACTTGATGCAAACACCCCAGATGGGTGAAGATAATATCATAATCATAAAATATTTCTCAAAGTGCCAAAAGTGTTACGGAAAAACAATTTTTATGGTGGTTTGACAAACTCTGATCTACGTATATTTTTATAATCCTTTATTTATACTGTTTGATTATAGATGCAGTTGTTTTGATTTAGACAAAAGAAAGTTGAAGATGAAGTTTAGTCTGAAAAAAAGGGCAGATGTAACAACCCGAAAATCTATGCTAGTTTAAAATTTTTATTTTGGTAATTTTAGCGAATTTTGATTATTTAAAATAGATTATTTTAAATAATATCGAAGAGAAATTTATTTTGAATATAATTCGAACATATATATTATATACGTCGTCGTTAGAATATAAATATTTATATATAATTATAAATAGAATTGAAAATGGCGCGGTAGTTCGATAATTCGATTTCAAACTTCAATTGAATGTACCGGGTGCAAAACAATCCGGATTTTAGTGAAACCAAAAACATTAGGATCTAATTGATAATATCTTTCCAATGAATACGACTAATCGAAATTTCATAGCGGGAATCAAAAGATATGTCCAGTTGAAAATTCTGAATAGTCGCTATGGAATTCAGGCCCTTAAAAATGGACATTTTGCAAATGACCTCGGATCTCGACGAAACCAGTTTGGTTGGGTCCATGATGTCGAATTATTGCTAGATTCCAAATTTCATAATTTTTCGAATCAATATGTGAGCGTGGCAAAGGAAAACGCGTTTGACCCGTTTCAGTTGATTTTAATCGACTGGAAATTGGCCATTTTTCAAACGGTCTGGGTCAGTTTAGCGACTGGTTCGGACCGAGCGAAATTCCTTCTCGTCACAGTTGGCAACTGTTTCTCTCCTCTTGGGTGTACAGCCTAATTAAGATCATCAGTAATTATCCAAACGATGTGAAGACCTCCGGTCTTCAACCACCGTCTTCATCTTCGACATATCGCCGAATCAGTTATTCAGAATGGGATAAACCCGGTCTTCCCGAATAACTCGCGTATATTTTAAATAAGTGTTACACAAACACAACATACGCCTCATTCCAATTCATTAGTCACTAACCGTAAATTAATCAAGAGAATAATTTCCCAAATATTAACCCCGAAGGCCGAAACCAACATCAGATCAATATCCAGGAAACCATTCTTCTTAGCTAACCGACCGTTAGTTTCTAAATTTCACATTCATAGGGAAAGGTTCCCTTTAATTTTATCAAAGATAAATTCTTTAATTTATTCTTTAATCTATTTTTGAATATCAATTCAAACTAGTCAGGATTAACGAACCTTACCGAAGTAATCATTTGTTTTAATTTCCCAATCCCAACCTATTCATCCCATGAAGTAAAACTGGTCATACTTCATATCTAACACCACGGTGTTATCGGTAAATTCAATTACCACTTCACGTTTAAATCTAATTAAAGATTTAACTATCGCCTGGAGTAAAACTGGTGATACTCCATTCTCGATCTTTTCAATCTAATTAAAGATTCATTAAAACTCCACTTAGTTTTAATCTGTGACTGGGTTAAAGAATCAGTGTCATTTAAAACACGGTTCACGATAAACCCAAAATCACATTCCATTAATTATCGGGTTAAAGAATGAGTATTATTTAAAACACTGTCCACGATAAACCCAAAAATCAATATCAATTCAATTCCAATTAAATATTATTTAATTAGTACACTTCATTAAATCTAAATTAAAAGATTTAATCTTTTCTCAACTGGGTTCAAGAACAGTGTTAATGAAGACACCATTCACGACAAACCCAAATCACATTTGATATTCAATACAAGGCTCTGAATAGAAAATATATCGGCTTATATTCAATATCAAATTCTACGATTAACAAATGTCGTATTGGAAATAACGATATAAATATATATCTTTCAAATTTCCATAACAACATCTGTATAATCACGAAATCCAACATCGAAATATTCCGAAGACAATTTCGATTCAAATCCATTCCAATGCAATCATTGGAAATTCTGGTTATTTTCAAAACCATTTCAAATTCAATTTATTTATTTAAAAAAAATAGAATTATAATTCTAGTTCAAACGATAGAGCGTTTCGAACGGTCTGGGTCGGTTTAGCGACTGGTTCGGACCGAGAGAAATTCCTTCTCGTCACAGCAGAGCTTCAGTGTGTTTTACAGAAAAGATATGTTTTTCCCCAATATTGTAGGTGGTCTATTTATATGTGTTATCAATCCGGATTGATCTGAAAACTTGCTAAGAAATCGGAGGATGAGAGGGGATTAAGTCCAAAAAATATGAGCTGGATCTCCCATTTTTGGGGTTTGTATCCATACCGATCTAGAGTTCCAGATATGTATCGATCTGGATTTTTGCCCAACAAACGTTTAGCCAGTCGAGTTCGAGTGCCTTCCGATTCACCTACTTCAGGTTGGTGGGAGTTTTATGCCGATCTACGCGTATTGGTTCGAAATTTAAAGTTGATTTTCGAGTCGCATCAAGTCTTCAATGATCCAAGTTTGCTCATTTGTGTTTTGGATCTTTGTTGATCCGAAATCCAATCTTAGCATGCCTTGAATCTTCATCGATCATAGATTCCATTCCTAATCAAATTCTCATTTAGCCAACTCTAGAATCCCATTTGAGGGTATCTCCTTATTCATGGCTCTATATCCTCATTCATGCTTGAGTCCCGAGGTATTCAATCATTTCTTCGAGTTATATGCCATGATGATTAACTAATCGGTGCCTCCAAATCTAATGTGTGACTTTGTAAAAGGCAGGGTTAACACTTGTCCATCAAAACATACATTACTATAGAATATCTATTTTGTATTGCCATATATTCGAAATCCAGATGTATTCGAGTTAGTCAATCTAATATCCAATCTAAATCCAATCCAAATCTAATCTCTCTGGTTCGTTCAAAAGTCCTAACGCTACTCCGAACCAATAACAAAATTTAAAGCTAAATTCATGATCTCACAGAATTGTTCGATAATTGTGATAGCTAAAGTTCACATCCAAATTCACGTTCGCACCGGATTGTTTGCTACGTCCAAGTTCATGATCTCTCCGAAACGTTTAGTAAATTCATAACAAGCTCTGAATTCATAGCTTTGTCGAGCTAACATCCAAATCTATGGCCTCTCTGGGCGAATCCTTAGCCTCTTTGAGATCTTGTTGAGTGTGGTTGGATGATCATAGCATCTCTAGACTCTTGCCTAGCTTAACCACACTCAACATCCTACTGCCTCGCCGGATTCTTACCAAGCATAAACCATAATCCATGGTATTGATCGGCGGCCTCGTGTTTATAATGACCCAACCCTTGCCAAGTATAAACTTTACTCAAAGATCATATCCACAACGGGGTATTGCTGAGCATAAACGCCACTTGATGATCCATAGCCTCTTCAGACACTTATCGAGAATAAACCATACCCGATGATCCATTGCCTCTTCGGACTTCTGTTGAGAATAAATCATACTCGACGATCTAGATCTAGCGGCTTGGCATCTGGAATGTCCCGACCCTTGTGAAGAATAAGACATACTTAACGATCCTTAATAGGTAGGCTTGCTTACTCCTAACAAGACTGCCTACCCCTGGCTGTGTGTAATCTACATAAAGCGTCTAATAAATTATAAAGTTAGAAGTTCAATTGCCAATTTCATAGCCAGTGAGCATACACCATATTCGCTAATTAATTTTATTTAAATACAAAAATATAAGTTTTATTACATTTAGAAAAACTAATGTTTTATCACCATTTCAGAGCTTGCTTAAGGACAAAGGCGTTATCCTATACAAGTATAAGTGGTTTAGCCATTTTATTACAAATTCATTTATACCGAGAAAAATAAATGCAAGACAAGCGGTTTCATTATGTAAAAGCATGCATATATAGGTAAGTGACCTTCCCATTTTATTAATTTTGAATCCAAGCTGTCAGTTGATGGCAATTCCTCGCCACAAACTAGGCTCGAATCTTTTTGAATAGTCGATGGCTTCTCATGTTTCAACACTATTTCCATATTCAGGACGTATTGCACAAATTGTCCTTTCTAACTTACTTCTCGATCATGTCCTTTAAGTTTTTGCACTTATTCATATCATGTTCATCTATTTCATGAATTATATATATATAGTGCTCTCCAAAAACTCGTTCCTGTTCCGTGGGCTTCCTCCTTGTCGGCCCTCTGATTTGAAGGCCTTCTCTTATTTTCATAGAAATCCTTTTTAGGCTTAAATTTTGCATAAGTGTCGTACTTCGGCCGTCTTCTCGTTTCATCGGATTGGTCGTATACTTTATCAGCCTTTCGATATTCCCTTCCCTACTTAGACCCGAATGATCCTCTAATCTTACATGTGTTCACTTCTAGAGTCTCATAATGTGCTTTCACATCCTCCAATTGCAAGAATCTGTCTGCTTTATGTGAAAATTCACTGAGAACCCTTGGGGAGTCTCATCTTAGAGCCACTTTAAATTTTGAATTATCCAAAACACACGAAACTACTGCAATCAACACAATTGATTAATCTGGTTGATCCGCCAAAGCTACCATCACTTTGCATCGAGATAAGAATGTCCACAAAGTTTCTTTTGTCCTCTACTGGATAGTTGCTAAAATCGTGACATCCTTAGGCCATGTGATATTTGACCCAAAACTATCACATAAACCGGTCTACCAAATCCATTAATAAACTAACTGAACCATTATCCAAATTCCTAAACTATAAAGCCGCTACATTCGACAAGAAGAGTGGGAAACACTTTCCTATAATCTCCTCAAATGCCCCCACTTCCATGTGCCATATATACCTCATCAAGAAAACGATAGGATCAATTCTTCCATTATAAGGCTCAAGAACTAAAAGCTTGAAATCCAGTGGATTCCTTGCAGTCCTAATGTTTGGTGAAGGGACTTCTGTGTACGCTCTCCACATCTAGATTCATCAGACCTTAGCTCGCATGATGATGCCCGCTAACCTATCATTATTTTCCAAAACTGTCTTCAATCATCAGTACCGAACCCTTCCAAGTAAGTGTCAAGATTCTCCTAACCATGACATCCTCCACTAAGAACCTGCAGATCAGTACCGACCCGAAAGTTCGATTTAGTACAAATCTGAAATCTTTGACTGAGTTTTGTCCCCGGTCATCTAAGGCGAGCTTGCTTCCAACTCTATATTCCACGTGCTAAGCTCCACCAGTGTTAGCATTCATCTTTAAAGGTCCCGAGAATGAGCCTCATATCTATATTGATTTGGTACCAATCTGAGAATCTAGATTGGTACTGTAAAAACCTGAAATTTTTTGCGATATAAATTAATTATTAGAATTACAAAATAGGAATTTTTGCAAACAATGGAATTTGGCTGTGAGACTTTAATTCTTGCGCTCTTCTCGAAAGTCTGGTCGACTTTCATGTTTGGAGTTTCGCGAATGGAGTCCGTATGAAAAAGTTACGGTCGAAATACAAATGAAAAATAAGTAAATCAAATATTTAATTAATAATTTACCATATGTTACCCAGCCGACCTGGGCAGTTTGATGCCCAGGCGGTCGACATGGGGGTCGACCGGCGGTCGATTGCCCAGGCCGACTACTGAGTGTCAAACTGCCTGGTGACGACTAGGTTTTGGTGAGTTGTTGTACTATATTATTATAATGGATGGACGGATATAACTTAAAACTAATCCCATGGTTTTAGGTCAAATCCACCCCTATAAATAAAGAGGTAGAGCCTCACTCTTTTTGTCCATTTAAATCTATGAAGGCAGCGGAGCTCTGCCATTTTTCTTCCTCTTTTAATCTAATTTCTAAACAATTAACGAATTTATTTCATTTTAATCAATCAAATTGTGATTCAAATATTTTCTGAATTACTTTTGTCGTTAAAATATTATAGTAGTTTTTAGGTATTAGTTTTGTATTTTTTAGGTATCAGTATTATAGTATTAACCGTGTTATGTTTTTATTCATGTGATTTTGTTGTTGTGTTAATTTTGTAGTTGTTTTGTTGCATTAACTTTGCTACTAAACTTATTTCATTTTAATGATTCAAACATTTTCCGTATTACTTTTGTCGTTAAAATATTACAACAGTTTTTAGGTATTAGTTTTATATTTTTTTAGGTATCATTTTTGTTGTATTAACTGTGTTGTCTTTTTATTCATGTGATTTTGTTGCTGTATCAGTGTTTTATTGTATTTTGTTATGATGCTCTTTGAACATTCAGGGTGTATCAGTTTTACTTCCCTGTAGGTATCAGTATTATGTATTATTTATTGGATATTGGTACTGGGTATCAATTTTATACCATTGTAGGTATCAGTTTTTTTCTTAATTTTATTGTAACAGGAACTAGGTATCATTTTTTAATCGTTTTCGGTATTGGTTTTAACTATTATTTTTCTTCACATTGTTTAGGTATTAGTTTTATGACTTGGTAGGTATCAGTATTCTATTTTTTGCCACCTGTAGTTTATGGGTATCACTTTTACAGTATGTAGGTATCAGTTTTTGAAAATTCAGTCATGCATGAATATCACAGTATCACTGCTACATTAAAATTAGTATCACTTCAATAAATTGTCATGCAAAACAACAATATTATGAATATTTCATCCATCAGCATATATATGACAAACACTAGTACTGAACACATCATTTCAGTTAAAACATATACAAAACATATAGAACTATTTACACATAAAACCAACATAAAAATCATTGTTTTCCTACACGATCGAGTCTCGAATTCAAGTAAATTCCAGCAACATAACATTGTATTTGATCCCACAGAAATTAAAATCATACCTGATTAAATAAAATTGATACCAAAAAACTTCTATAATGTTAAAACTAAAAAATAACAACTAAAAAAAACTCTTAAATTATAGATTTATAGATTAAAATATTAGAAGTTCAATTCAGTAGTTTATATTGAAAGAAATAATACAAAGAAACACGACAATTAAAGCACAAAAATACAAAACAAATAAATTGTTGTGTTTAACAAAACTGATACTTAAAAAAATTATAAACTGATACCCAAATACTGAGACAAAGAAAAATTAGAACGGTGCTGCTCACACTGCGTAAATACGCCATTAATCACTGAATCAATTAAAAACACCTGATCGCAATCCATATAAACATTAAATTTCAACAAACATGATACGAAAAAATTTAACAGATAGGAAACGACGAAAAAAATTAACATAATATTAGCTGAGACCGATTTTTGAACATGATATGCGAGTGAGATCGATTTTTTAAAATAAAAATTGTAGACCAATATGAGATAAGGAGAGACACGCAAGATCGAAGAAGAAATATTAGAGCGATCAAAGATGAGGAAGAAATAACGCACGCGAGATTTAGGTTATTAAAAAAACATTATAAAGTCCTTTTGATTAAATTTTAACGGGTTGTCCTTATAGTTAAAGAAGCCTTAATTTTTGTCCTTACGAATATTTTCCTGTAAAATATATTCATACATATATCAAATCAACTCAAATTCATATGGAATTGCGAAGATTAATAGATCTAATGGAAGAGGGTGCTCCATGGTAGATTTCTTCACTCTTTTCCCTTTTTCTTACATTTCTACAGATCTAGAATTTTCCCCCTTCTAGATAAACTGTAGATTTGTAAGAATTTGGGGATTGTAAGCCTAAAAAGATTCAAAACTCAAAAATTGGAAGCTATAAGGTGAGTGGGAAATTTACTAATACAGATATAATGACTTATCTATTACGTTTGAATCCACTATGTTTTATGCCTATCAGATCTGTTATTTAAATAATTGTAAATTGTGACAACCATTAGACCTGATTATGAATATGTTTGAAATTGGTAAATGATAAAGTGGTGACTATGTATAAACATGAATTGCAGGATTTTTTATATATATTCCCACATATTCCTATATGTTTTTTCATGAATTATGAAATATGTTGTATATGCCACATAGCACTGTGGATTTGGAAATCAGTCCCATTAAACATAAAAATTGTTGTAGTTATGTTCCAGATCTTTAGTTCAGCGCTGAAACATGAAATATGTGAATTTGGATGAAAAGATGAATTTATGTATTATTTGATTGTAAGAATAAAAGAAATATTCCTTGTTTATGTTCAATATTGTTGGGTTTTTGGCTTAAACATTGTAAATTATGTCGTTTTCCTTATTTTTAAATAAAGAGGCATTATTTTAGAATCACAAGAAGTATGGCAAAAAGAATTAAAAAGGGAAAAGTGGTACAGAGGTACATATAAAAATAAATACATGTTTGGTATGTATTTTGCATCAACTATTCCAAAATATAGTACATGTATTTCTTGTGATTTGGAAATGTGTCAATTCCACAAAATAGGCATGATTTACAGTGATTTTGGCTAACGGTCCTTGTGAGACTTGAAACCTTTTTGACAAGATTGAATGTAAAAAGGGAATGTTTGGTTAACTGATTAGACCAAATCATTAATTTGAAAATAATTACAAAATAATAAATAATAAATGAATATTAATATCTACGTTGACCGCACGAAAACATTAAAATGAATATATATATATATATATTATCCGTCCATATCTGCGAAAAACGGGGAAATGTAAATTATATGAAATGTTTGAATGTTTGGATAAGATTCAATTATGGAATTATGTGTAAATATAATCCATTTTGAATTGATATATTTGTGGTGACCATTTGTAGCAATCCATGTAATTAACTGCTATAAATGAGACCGTAAATAAAGAAATAATCATTATAACCAATATTGATTTGGGAAAAATGAAAGTGATGGGAAAATGGTTACAGTACCGAAAATCAATTAGGATAATTGTTGTGGACCCCAAGTAGGAAATTTAAATTATAACCGCATTTAGACACGAAGTTAAACTCAACTTGTGGTGTAAGCCTGCCCGGAACCGACCGGCAAATCCAACGACCATAGGTAATTAGTTTAATGTGAGGAGTCTAACGAATAAATATAATAATACTAAGGCACGAGGTTAAGTTCACTTGTGGTAGAAGTCTGCCCGGAACAAACTGGCATATCCAACATCCACAGGTAGTCAACTTAATGTAAGAGGCCTCATATGTAAGAATATACATATATATATATATATAACGGTCAATAAATAAATAAATAAAGAAGAATAGGAATTGTCCGTTGGGGTACAAAATTAGATAACTTAGGACTGATAAATCGTTGCCTTAGGAAAATATGACCGTTAGAGTAATAAAGGGCAATACAAAGGAAATAAAAAGAAATGGGTGTCAAAAAGGGGGTTAATGGATATTGATTGTCGTTTAAACACTAAGTCCAAATTAGTGAAGAAATTAAATAAATATCCCAGAGAAAAGGGAATATAACTTTCCTTATTTATGTCAATAAAACATATAATTAAAAATATAGTTGGACTTAGTAGGTTAATAATATAAGACATTATTAACCATATAAACCTGTGATACAAATGAATGGTGTACGTACAGTATTTCCATATAAAGGAATTAAACAGGAATGACTTAATAACATAGCCTAGTTTATCCCAAAAAGTGAAAGGTGTTAAAGGAAAATGGGGGACGAATGAATAACCTTCGCGTATAGTCCGCTTCCTGGGTCCTAATAGGATAAGTGACTAGGGTTAAAGAGTCCACCTGAGAATAGGTTTTTTAGTATAGTGGTCTTAAATGGCAGGTGTATGTTGGCCTACCCAAATCTGGAAATTAAAAGGGCCTGATTTGGCCATCTATTGTACGGGAAGTATTAAGTGATTAAGGAGGTTATCTAATAAGGTCAGCTATAAGGTATAACGAAATGATAAAATACCTACTCTCACCTTACGCGGGGTAAGGGTATATGCGTGAATAACGAAAGCCTTAGCTAGTAGGGCCCGTAGCTAGTTCCCTCTAGTTTTATGTTAACATTTAATATATTGTTGAGGGTTAATAAGTGACCAATAGGTTCGCCTAGGGTCTTAAGTGATCAGGGAGAATCCACCCTATCTATCATTGATAGTGAGGCATTAAATAATAAAGAATAGAGAATGAGGATATAGATAGAAACTCCGAAATTAGGGGCCCACTCTCGATATGATTAACCAGTTAAACTCTGGTATAAAGGCTTCACAAAAATGTGTGTAAATGTCCTATCTCGGTAATATAATATGGGAACACTTCTTTGGGCCGAATAGTAAAGTCATGTGTAAACATTTACCAGGTTGGGCTAGAATCACTAACCTGGCTAGGCATACAGTATGGGTTGAACCAAATGGAATATATCTATGTTATATTCTGTGTTGTATATTTCTTAGTCACCAGAACTTGTTGTTCTGACCCCCTCCTCATTATAACCTCAATGTTTCAAATAGAAGGTCGGGTTCTCACAGATGATTAAGTTTGGCCTCAGCTCTCGTTCTCTCTCATGCTCGGTATTGGCAAAGTGACTTATTTTGAGAAAAGTAGTTACTTGAGTTAATATTTGTTTATACTATTTTAGTTCTGTTGTGAGTTATATTTATCGTACTCTGATTATGCTTATTCTCATTTATTACAGGTACCAGATATACGCTCTACGCTTGGATGTGTTCAAGTTTTGATTTTTGTCAAAATTTGGGTATAGAAAAATGTGGGGTGTGTGGTGTTACATTTGGTATCAGAGCTTAGGTTAAACGATCATAGGAATTAATTAAATTAGGAATCGTGAGAGAACATGATTCGATTTTCTTTTCTGTTTTTCTTCGTCTTTCTTACTCGACTTTAATATATTTCGACGAGGAAATTAGTCTTGGGCCTAATAATATAAAATTGTCTTTAAGCGACTAAGAGTTGAAATATGTTGAGTTTGGATTTTTAGCCAAATTTGCCTTACCCCACAGTACATTGGCAATCTCGTTGTGAACAGCATGAGGCGACATGTTGTGGTTTCTATTGACTCGAGAATTGGAAACTGGAATAATATATAGATTAATATAAAAAGCTGACTACAACCGAGATTGTCATAAATTCCTGGTCTGGTTTCGTTGGTAGTTTCAGTTAAGACTATTACTCGATCCAAAATGGTAAAAAAAAGCCCACGTTAATATGTCGTATCCATTTTGGAAATATAATTATGAGGTGTACCATTTGTTAGTTCATTAAAATTTCTGAATCCACTTTTGTTGAAACATTCAATTGAGTTCTTAGCTTTGTATTCGAGGAAATTTTATTTTTAAAACTATTTAGACAAATAAAATGGGTTTCAATGGTTTTGAATGACGATTTCGGAAAATGGTTTTATAAAAGCCTAGTTTTGTAAAGATATAGTTTTTAAATTCTTAATCTATTCGTGTTTCAAAATAATAGGGCTATTGTGTAATTTTAATAGATATGGTCTGATTGGTAGGAAAAATGGAATTAGAAATGACAAGGAATATGTCACTAAACATGAAAACAATAAATATCTATTCCTTTTGATTTTTAGTGTCCCACTTCCTATATATATTGGATAATTTATTGAAATTATCACAATTAATCCTAAAGATTTTTGAGCTCTAATGTCTTTGAACACAAAAAGGTTTTCCCAGTTTTAAATATAAAACTGGAACACAAATAATAGTAATAATAAACTTGGTTTATGAATATGAAACCGTTAGTTTATAATATATACCATTGTTGGAAAAGTTTTAAAATTTTCTTTGAAAAGGCTAAGGAAAATCCTTCGTTCGGATTTTGGGGTATTTGATTTCATGAATCATCTGTTTGTTGTCAACTTGGTAAGGGAAAAATCCATTTTAATTTATATTATGGATTTTTGGCTGAATTATGTTTGAAATTCACTCGTTCGTTGTGTAGTCGAGGAATCGTTGTTGAGACTATGTATCCTTAGAGTCGGTTCAAAGTTTAACTATGGTCTTTAAATACTGTGGTGATGCGGATAATTATTTCAAATCACATCAAATCACATCAAATCTTAAATAAGTTCAAGGTCCAACCTCTGTCCAAAACTCATTTGGTAGTTGATCATTTAGTGCTACACTAGGACGGTCAATTATTTGATAATTTTTGTACAACTTGGACCGAGGACTCACTCGTAAAAGTTGCATCCAAATTATCCCTTAACTTCCTTCTTTCGTCCTTCCTTCCTCACCTAGCGAACCATATCCATCCTTCTTCTCTTACTTTGTTGCCCTTTGTCTCCTCTTTTTCGCGCTTGTTTGCACATTAGATCTTGCCTCACTAATACTTCAAAATCTAATTTCTTCTCTCTGACCATTTCTTGGCCTATAGTACCTAATTAAGTTATCCGATCTTACTCATACCATTTAAGTTTCACCCTTAGGGAGAGATAAATTGGCTGGGTTGGGATGAGAAAAAAGGTCTCACCGCTTTACGGCTCAGAAAACTTGTCGTGGCAGTTGGACTTGCACCAGTCCATTGCTTCAAAATCTTAGAATAGGATTTGTGTTTGTGCTGGATCCTCCATTGCTATACCATGTTCGAGTAGGTTCTTTCGAAGGCGATCGTCGTTTTGGAGATGAATATTAAGCTATCTTTTGATGGTTTTTCTAAAAAGAATCTCGAAGAGATTTTAGAGGAATCTGTATTTTACACGGACTTGTATGGTTTCGTGTTTGACTGACTTTGGATATTTTGCAGCAAATCTCTTTTTCTAGATGTCGGTTCTTGTGTTTGGGAATATATGTTCGAACTGACCATGTAGACGTGTGACCCATTTAGCAAATTGCTCTATAAATAGGTAGTTATGACTGGATTTGTCTCATAATGCGGAAATCAATCCTTTGTTGATTGTGGTGTAACCATCATTTAGTACCGCATCATATTCAATTCATCTTGTTATGCTTGTATGTGTTGTCTCATGGAATTACTTTATGTAAATTCACCTATCCACTTTGTCTTTAGACAATATTAGGTGGGTTTCCATGAGAAGCAGTTTTGTGGTAGGATTCTTTTCTCATCATAAATTCTCTCTTAGAAGAGATGGTGATGTGGAAACCTCAAACAACATCAATAGTGTTTGTAACACGAGACTAAGCATTTTTGCTTCCATGGTATGGTTAATCAAAGAACATAAAAAATGGTTTGAGCTCCAGCAGCGGAGCAAGGCAGCTCGTTGTTTATAGCCATTGTTTTGGGAGTTTTGGTGTAGTTTCGTTGTTATTCCTTTCCAGCATTGGGTTCTTAGTTGTGGTGATTCGTGCTTGTAACTGTTAGTGTTGTTTAAATCGCATGACTTAGGTTAATGAGATTTCTATGTTTGGAGATGTTAATGTCATTCACACGTGCCTATTTGAACAAAATCTCATTTTTCGTGTCTAAACTAACAGTTGTCCAAGAGTTGGAATGAATAAAATTTCGTGTTGGATAAATTTTAGCAAAGGAACGGTTTTGCATTGTTTTCATCACGATATATAAATAAATACATCACCGTTCCTTGTTAAAGCTAAAATTTATTTTGTTCTTTTTGTGTGTGATTTCAGTTTTCGCATTTTTGCATGATTGACTTCCTTTTTCGCCAACATGTGAAATGAGTCATTTAAATTTCTGCAAATTACATTTTTTAAAGTTTATATAAAATGTTGTTTGAAAAAAAAACTATCATTTTCTTATTTTATAGGAAAATGAAACGGTTTTGGAAGGAAATTTTCAAAATAAATATGACAAGTTTTCAAGGGAAATCTATTTTTATGAAAGTTTTTGATTTTTGGTCACAAGAACAGAGTAAGGGAGATTTTTGGATGCTTTGTGTGCGCGTTATAGCGGTGCAATTGGACCTACGATGCGATAAAAACGTTAACGGTAACAAGGAAAAGACTGTTTTAGCCTTGGAAATGTTGTGTCAACGATGCACGCGAGCTATTAATTAACTCGTTTTTCGTTTTAGAGCTTGTTTTAAGCCTCCTTTGCAGTCTATAGTTGGAAATTTTTGGGGTATTTTGTGTAACCGAGGTGAAATACCACTATTGGTCGGGAAATGGAATATTTGAAAGCGAAGGAAATGTTGAATTCCTTCGCCTTAATTTCATTTTTTCGGTTTAGGAGAGATTAAATAGGAAACGATTAGATTGCGTACGTTTTGGATGGTAGGGTTTGGATGCAAAATTGGTTGCTTCACACTTCTATTCGCAGTTGTATGAGGGTTATGGATGAAAACGAATTTTCAAATTTTGAATTCATATAGAACTGACAGTATATTTAGGATGTTCTACATCATGTTTTCAAAAATATTTCAAAAAATATAATGCAAGCATATAGGAGGATCTGATTAGAATCATTTTACATGCATGTTTCTGGTTGAAATTGCATTATGTACACCATGCACATATACACATGGTTGCAAAGTGTATGTACACAAATTGGTTGTGTAGCATAGGATTTTAGGCATTAGAATTTCGGGACGAAATTCCTTTTAAGGAGGGAAGAATGTAACAACTCGAAATTTTGGCGATACAAATTAATTCTTAGAATTTCAAAAATAGGAATTTCTGGAAACAATGGAATTTGGCCGCGAGGCTTTAACGTTGCGTTCAACTTGGAATTCAGGTCAACTTTCATGTTTGGAGTTTCGCGAACGGAGTCCGTATGAAAAGTTACAGACGAAATACGAATACTGACAAAAAATAAATAAATTAAATGTTTAATTAATAATTTACCATATAACACTCAGCTGACCTGGGCAGTTTGATGCCCAGGTGGTCGACATGGGGGTCGACCGGCGGTCGACTAGCTGGGCGTCCAACTGCCCAGTGACGGCTAGATTTTGGTGAGTTGTTTTATTATATTATTATAACGGATGGACGGATATAACTTAAAACTAATCTGCCGGTTTTAGGCTATTTCCACCCCTATAAATAAAAGGGTAGAGCCTCTATCTTTTTCCATTCAAATCTATGAAGGCAGCAGATCTTTGCCATTTTTCTTCCTCTTCTAACCTAATTTCTAAATAAAACATGTTCATACATATACCAAATCAAATCAAATTCATATGGAATTGGGAAGATTAATAGATTCAATGGAAGAGGGTGCTCAACGATAGATTTCTTAACTCTTTTCCCTTTCTCTTACATTTCTACAGATCTAGAATTTTCCCCTTTCTAAATAACTGTATATTTTTAAAAATTTAGGGATTGTAAGGTTAAAATGGTTCAAAATTCAGAAATTGAAAGCTATAAGGTGAGTGAGAAATTTACTAATACAGATATAATGATTTATCTATTTCGTTTGAATCCAGTATGTGTTTTATGCCTATCAGATCTGTTATTTAAATAATTGTAAATTGTGATAACCATCAGATCTAATTATGAATATGTTTGAAATTAGTAAATGATAAAGTTATGTTTTTGTATAAACATGAATTGTAGGGTTTTTATATATATTCCCACATATTCCTGCTAGTTATGTCATGAATAATGAAATATGATGTATATGCAACATAACACTGTGGGTCTGGAAATCAATCCCATTAAACATAAAAATTATTGTAGTTATGTTCTAGATCTTTAGTTCAGTGCTGAAATATGAAATATGTGAATTTGGGTAAAAAGATGAATTTGTGTATTATGTGATTGTGAAAATAAAAGAAATATTCTTTATCTGTGTTCAATATTATAGGGTTTTTGGCTTAAACATTGTAAATTATGTCGTTTTCCTCATTTTTAAATAAAGAGGCATTATTTTAGAATCACAAGAAGTGTGACAAAAAGAATAAAAAGGGAAAAGTGGTGCAAAGGTACACATAAAAAAATACATGTTTTGTATTTAATTTTCATCGACTATTCCAAAATATAGTACATATATTTCTTGTGATTTAGAAATGTGTCAATTCCACAAAACAGGCATGATTTACAGTGATTTTGGCTAATGGTCCTTGTGAGATTTGAAACCTTTTTGGTAAGATTGAATGTAAAAAAGGAATGTTTGGTGAACTGATTAGACCAAATCATTAATTTAAAAATTAGTATTGCAAAATAATAAATAATAAATAAATATTAATATATACGATGACCGCACGAAAACATAAAAACGAATATATACAAATTATCTGTCCAAATCCGCGTAAAACAATGAAATGTAAATTACATGAAATGTTTGAAAGTTTGGATGAGTTTCAATTATGGAATTAAGTGTAAATATAATCCATTTTGGATAAATATATTTGTAGTGACCATTTGTGGCAATCCATGTTATTAGCTTCTATAAATGAGACTACAAATAAAGAAATATCCATTGTAACCAATATTGATTTGGGGAAATAAATGTGATGGCAAAATGGTTACAGTTCCTAAAATGAATTAAGATAATTGTTGTGGACCCCAAGTAGGAAATTTAAATTATAACCGCATTTAGACATGAGGTTAAACTCAACTTATGGTGTAAGCCTGCCCGGAACCGACCGACAAATCCAGCGACCAAAGGTATTCAGTTTAATGTGAGGGGTCTAATGCATAAATATAACTGCACTAAGGCACGAGGTTAAGTTCACTTGTGCTAGAAGTCTGCCCGGAACCAACCGGCATATCCAACATCCATAGGTAGTTAACTTAATGTGAGAGGCCTAGTATGTAAGAATATATATACAACGATCAATAAATAAATAAGAATAGGAATTGTCTGTTGGGGTACAACAAATAGATAACTTGGGACTGATAAATAGTTAGCTTAGGAAAATATGACCGTTAGAGTAATAAAGGGCAATAAAAAGGAAATAAAAAGAAGGGTGCGTTTTTTACAAGTCCCTATTAAGTTTCAAAATATAAAAAAAACGCTGATAAAAATAATATAGAATACATTCCTATTTTTGAAATTCTACTCAAAAAATTCCAGATCTACCCTTACGTAGTTAAAAAACTATTCAACAACCATTCGTCATCATTTACTCAGTCAATTGCTCCTATTATCTCACTCAAAACCCTAATCCTACAATTCTGCAAAACCTTGGATCACTCCTACAACGATTCCTTGTCATTTACTTAGTTCGATCTCTCTTTTTATCTCGCTCAAAGCCCCATTTCCACGATTTTGCAAAACCCTCGATCAGTAAAAATCAAAGTCATCATGTTTTGCTTCGCGGTCGTCATCATCAAAGTACAAGAAATAGCCAAAAAAAAGGTAAAAATCCGATTTCTTTTTTTCGTATTTGATTATAGATACTGTCTTGTTGTAATCTGATTTATATTTAGTAAATCTGTATGATTATAAACAAGTATGCATAAAAATTAAATGTTTGAATACATTTATTCGTAATAGAAGGACGTTGGAAATTCATAATTATACAATTCAGCAAAATAACAATAAAATCTGCATATTTATATACAAATATTCTAGATATATGCATACAAATATACATATATTCTGTATTTCTGATTGTTTGATAAAAAGTTGCATACATATATGCATATATTAAGAATAGATGCATATTTGTAGGCAAGTTTTCAACATAAATGTTGAATACAGATACTTAAAATATATGCATATTTGTATGCATATATCTAGAATATACGCATACTTATACTCAACTTTTCTGAGTACATGCAAACCAAGGTGTTGTAACAATACTTGCATACATTTATGCTCATATTGACAATATATGCATATTTTAACAATAGTTGCATGATTCTATTGATGAAGTAATAATTATTGCAATTATCTTCATTCAATTGTGAATACTGCTATGCATTTATTAATAATTATTCCATGCTTTTATGAAAATATTTTAAACAGTTTGTCAACAAAGCCTATTATGCAACTAACAATTGGTGATTTTGTATAAAAAAATTCACCGTCGAATATGCAATGTTTGAAATGAACATGATGAATCAAAGAAGCGAGGGAAAGGAATTGAACAAGGAAGATGAACTTTGCCATGCTTCGAGTGTTGATTTACAAAGAGCGGTGATTGCATACAAAATTCTGAACTGCAAACCACACAGCTGGACTCCAAGTCAAGATCTGACACAGAACTAGTTACTATCGAATGCAAACAACGTGAAATAAAACTGGAAAATTTGATGTTTAGATTTTTTTGGTAATATTTGTACTGATATTTTGTTTTCAAACTATGGTATGTTGATTATTAGTTACGAAAATGAATTACGAGGGAATATTACGTAGTTCTTGCAGTTACTTTGATAATTTGGAATTTTTGCTTACTTGTGTGCATTTATTCAAAATATTAGCATCTTTGTATGCAAATATTATAAAAATTTGTAAATTCGAATTGCAGAATTAAAATACTAGCAAAATTATATGAAATTATTATTATTAATTGCATACGAATATGCAAACAATTCAAAAACTAATTGCGTGTATATAATTTCCAAACTTGCATACATTTATGCATTTATATGGAATAATTGCATATAGTACTACATAGATTTGCACAAGTAGTCAAGAAGAAACTGCTGCCAAAATTATTATTAGTACTAACTACTCAAGCAAATGTTCAAAACATTTACAGAGAAAGTGCAGAGTTATAACTGATGCATTGTAAGATATAACAAAGAAATACAACTTATACAAAGGAAAAAGTAATTAAAAGTTAAAACAGAGTATATGAATTTCCAAATTTTTTGAATATTTGCATGCAAATATTCAAAATAATTTCACATTTCTATGCAACAATGATCAAAAGTAGCACGGTAATAAGCAGACTTACAGTTTAATTGTTTAGAGGTGTTGTTGCTTCTTTCTTACAGTCTAGACATAGCAAAACATTTTGTACAACTGAGGTAAAGGAATGTTCAAAAATACTGCATACATTTATTCAAACATAACTAGTATTTGCAAACATTTCAACTTTAAAAAAATGACAATCAGAAACAAATTTACAATAAAATACTGAACTGATTTTATTATGTCAGATAAATGTTTACAACAAATGGTGAAACTAAACACTAAAACAAAGTGTCTTAAAAATAAAATAAAATAACAAAGCAGATCTAATGGTCTTTTGGAAGGAGATGGACGACCAGGCTTTCATTCCCAAGCTTCAATAACACCAATACACCAATATCCGTAGTAACACTGTTATACAAAGAAGAAAATCAACATTAATAAGCCTAATGTGCAATAATAAAATAACATAAATAGTTGAAGATTAATATAAATACATGCGTACAATTCAGCAAAATAACAATAATATTTGCATATGTATATACAAGTATTCAAGATATATGCATACAAATATGCATATATTTTAAATATCTGTTTTTCTGCATGTCTGATAAAAAGTTGAATGCAGATATGCATATATTAACAATAGATGCATATTTGAATGCATTTTTTTTAATAAAAATGTTGAAAACATGCATAAATTTATACATCTAATTATGACAGAATAACAAATATAGAGATTTTACAAATTATTCGGCAGTACATCCCTAGGTTTACAGAACAAAATTTTAAATATCTGCATATTTAACTTTTTATCAGACAATAATAACTGCATATTTATATGCAAGTATTCTAGATATATGCATACAAATATGCATATATTTTGAATATCGGTTTTACTGCATGTCTGATAAAAAGTTGAATGCATATATGCATATATTAACAATAGATGAATATTTGTATGCAACTTTTTAATAGAAATGCTGAAAACATGCATAAATTTATAAATCTAATTACAACAGAATAACAAATATAGAGATTTTACAAATTATTCGATTGTACAACCCTAGATTTACAGAACCAAATTTTGAACAATAAACGCACTATCCATCAGTAAACCAGGACAGTCAAAGAAATTCAGAATAATCAAGCAACTAATCGATCTTAAAATGAAATTCGTAAACCAGAAAAAAAAAACAAAAAATATACCTTGACGACGCAACATCCGTAACATAATTCAGGAATATACATAAACAAATGTCGAAGAACACTTCGAACGGAAGGGAATTATTGATCGATATAAAAATAAAATAAAAATTGTTGATAAATAACAGCGCCGCCATTATAAATGTAAAATATGTTTCTCAGAAAAATAAATCCGTACTGCATATATTAAACCTAGTAAATTACGCTATTAATTAAGTAAAAGGGCAACACTGGAAAAATATTAGCCGCTATTCAAATATAAGGATGAAATTTATATGTTTTGAAAGAGGAGGATGTGAGCTTAATTTAGTTTTATTTTAAGGATGTGACCCTAATTTTCACTAAAAAGAAATGGGTGTCAAAAAGGGGATTAATGAATATTGATTGTCGTTTAAATACTAAGTCCAAATTGGGGAAGAAATTAAAGAAATATCCCGAAGAAAAGGGAATATAACTTTCCTTATTTATGTCAATAAAACTAATAATTAAAAATATAGTTGGACTTATTAGGTTGATAATATAAGACATTATTAACCATATAAACCCGTGATACAAATAAATGGTGTACGTATAGTATTTCCGTATAAAGGAATTAAACGGGAATGACTTAATAATGTTGCCTACTTTATCCCTAAAAGGGAAAGGTGTTAAAGGTAAATGGGGGACGAAAGAATAACATTCGCGTATAGTCCGCTTCTTGGGTCCTAAAAGGCAAAGTGAATAGGGTTAACGAGTCCACCCGAGAATAAGTTTTTCAGTATAGGGGCCTTTAATGGTAGATATGCATTGGCTTGCCCAAACTTGGAAATTAAAAGGGATAAATATGGCCATCTATCCTACGGGAAGTAGTAAGTGACTAAGGAGGTTATCTAACAAGGCCTGCTAGAAGGAATAACGAACGATAAAATACCTACTCTCACCTTACGCGGGGTAAGTGTATATGCGTGAATTAAGAAAGCCTTAACTAGTGGGGCCCATAGCTAATACCCTCTAGTTTTATGTTTTAGTATATTATTGAGGGTTCATAAGTGACCAATCGATCTGCCTAGGGTCTGAAGTTATCAAGGAGAATCCACCCTATCTATCGTTGATAGTGAGACGTTAACTAATAAAGAATAGAGAATGAGGATATAAGTATAAACCCCGAAATTAAGAGCCCATTCTCGATATAATTAACCAGTTAAACTTGGTATAAACGCTTCAAAAAAATGTGTGTAAATGTCCTATCTCGGAAATATAATCTGGGAACACTGCTTTGGGCTGAATGGAAAAGTCGTGCGTAAACATTTACGAGTTTGGGCTAGAATCGCTAACCTGGCTAGGCATATAGCTTAGGTTGAACCAAACAGAATATATTAGTGTTATAGTGTGTGTTGTATATTTCTTAGTCACCAGAACTTGTTGTTTTGACCCCCCCCCCCTCCTCATTACAAACTCCAGGGTTCATAGAGAAGGTCGGGTTCTAACAGATGATTAAGTTTGGCTTTCAGTTCTCGTTCTCTCTGATTCTCGGTATTGGCAAAGTGACTTACTTTGAAAAAGGTGGTTACTTGAGTTAATACCTGTTTATCCTATTTTATTTCCATTGTGAGTTATATTTATCATACTCTGATTATGCTTATACTCATTTATTGCAGATATCAGATATACGCTCTATGCTTGAATGTGTTCAAGTTTTGATTTTTGTCAAAATTTGGGTACAGAAAAGTGTGAGGTGTTACAAGTACCCATCTTAGTACATTGTTTGAGGCTGCCCCTTGTCATGCGCCATTACCTCCTATTTATTAGGTCCAAATTTATTGCCTTGATTTTGAATTCCAACAAACCCTGCTTGTCTGATCTGTTAAAGGAATTTCATAATCATCTCCTCAAATTTCTTTGGCATATCCTTTTGCCTTTCCAGCCTTGCTTGTAGTTGGTTTACCGCATTATCCATCTCCTTTATGATAAGGTGGACGGATGGTTGATTTTCCCAAGAGGAAGCATTTTGATTTCCTCCACGATCAGCTGCTTATCCTTATGTAGTGTTTTTCTTATTCCTAACCATTGCAATTTCTTTCAAGATTTTCCAAATTCGAATCCCAAGATCAGGTGCCGCCATCTGGCGCAATAAAAATGTTAGCACCAAATTTGACATTAACACCCAAATGGATGAAGATAATATCACATTAACAGAACAAGTGATGCCCCATCCTAAGATTCATATAAAGAAAATGAATTAACAAGTAATGTCTTCTATTCATACGAAGAATATGGTTGTTTAGGAGCAATCATCTGTAGTGTTGTATTAAATAAGTCTTAAGTACAATGAAATATGCTGAAAATGTTTTCCTTTCCTCAAGTGGTTCGACATAATTAATACTTATTTAATACAATATACAGTGGATACCGGATCTATTTAGAACAAAATACAATGTAAATAACAAGCACAGAACATTGAACAAAAACACAAACATATATATACAAATACATCATGTATAACACTAGTGCTACACATATGTGGTTACATAGACCCATATACATACACAAATAAAGTCCTATGAAATAATATGTATATAACTATGTCATAATACAAACTTCAATACGAACTACTTAAAAACAAAGCATATGATCCAAAAGGGTTGATAGTGAAGTCCAAAGAAGAACAACTAAGAGCTAAATGACCTAAACTGCAACTCGGTTTGACACAAGTAATAATACATGGGTCAGTCTAACTTAAACAAGGTGACTAGCACATGTTGTAGAAGATATAAATTCACTTAAAAGAAACCGAAACAACCGGAATTTGGCGACCTTAATCAAGGATTCTTAAATTATTTCAAATATTGAAATATGGATTCATGCCAATTAATAATGAACTTTAAAGCAAGGAACTATGATACTAAAATCATTTTGGGGAATTAGTTTGGAAAATATTTCCCTAGAGAAGTTACAAAGTGACCGAAAGCATTTTATCAATAAAACTAATATCGATCCATAAGGATCACACACGATTCTGGATACATACTCTTATTTTCACAATTAAAGAAGAATATAGAATAAAATGGCATATTTTATTTTTGGAAAATTAAACGCATTGATGAAATCATCAATAATGATATTATATTCAGTAACTGTTTTTTGGATTCAAATGGAGAATATAGCAATTTAATTATTATTATTATAATTATTAAAATGAGGGTTTAAATGATAAAAAATAATTTTAAATATACTATATAGTGATAGAAAATCAATGGTGAAAAGGTTATATAAAGGAACATACTCAACCTGAAAATGTAAGAAAAATCAATGTTGCTTTAACAATAAAATCTCGAATTTAGTAAATAATGGATAAATATAATTTAATATGATTTTAATGACTAAATAATCATATTTTAATTGTATATATATAATAAGAATGTTATTTTTCAAGTTTGTTTACTCAGACAATTAGTTTAGCAAAAAATGGAAAATGTGACCAATAAACGAGTTCCGATTTCACAAGGGTTTGACAAATAGAAGTCGTACAACATTGTGAACATTTTGTGACACACCATGTACATAAATATACATGTGTATATACATATGATAAAATAACTATATGACCCAATGAACAGATTAGATAAAGTGAGAGATATTAGTAAAAATAAGTATAAAAAAACAAAAATGGTTTACTTATAAATACCTTACTCTTACAACCATCGTACACTTACATACACATGCACACATCATGTCACTCTTATATACATACACGTGTCACCATTAACTAATCAATGTAAAGAAAAAAATCCTAAGACATTTACATGTATATATGCATGTATTAGCCCCTTATATATGCATACTTCACCTCTAAGTAAACAAAGAAAATCAAGTAGATAAGAAAGTGTGGCAATAGGAAAAAATTACATGGAAAGGCATAAAGGGGGAGGCTAACGTGTGGAAGGAGAGGGTTAAGGAAGTATGTAAATGATGTGACATGTCATGGTTTATTTGTTATATTTTATTCTAGGTTTTCCTATAAATACCCACCTCTTCCTCTCATTTCTTTACGTCTTATTTCTTCTCTTCTCCCTCTTCTTTAAGCTCTTGGACACTCTTCTTTAGTGGCGTCCAAAGCCTTAGAAAAAGTTAGCAAAATTATGGAAAAATGAAGTAAAATATATACGTACACATATACCTTATCGATCCACTTAATAGTCAAGTGCAAACCACTTCTTATCATCCTCACAACCCACGACCACACCACCATCAAGCCTAGGCCGTGAGAAAGGACGGAAGGACATGAAGGCCGAACCTTATGGTAGATTTAGAAGCAAGTTTGAGAGGCTTCACTGCGATTGTTGCTAACTTACAGCAGAATTTACGAATGTTAGAAACCAATAAAAGTTGAGAAACTAAACTTTAAATGACCCTAAATTTACATAAGTTAATGGTTGTTATATGAATGTTAAACTGTTATTATATGTATGTTAAATGTTTCTTGTGAATTCCATAATGGTTGATTTTCAAGTTTGAATGATTATACGTTTGATTGTATGTATATTTAACTAGTCACGTTAAATATGCGTCGATAAACACAAAGGAAATCTCTTTCCTTTACTGAATGAAATGGAGAAAATAAAATGAGTATATCTCTAAAAGTTGTAAATGTTTTATAAACACTCACAAGTGTTAAAATGTATTTTGGAAAGATAATGAAACTTTAAGAAATTTATGTGTCCCGAAAAGGTAACTCACGATTTCACAACTTAAAAAGTTGATCTTTTGTTTACAAAAAAAAATATGAATTCAAATTCTTTGAAGTAAGATTTTTTTCAAATCCTTATACAATAGCATTCGAATGAATTGAAAAAAAAATCTTTTTTCAAATCCTTATAACAATAGCTTTCGAATGAATTGATAAAAAAATCTAGGTTTCATTAAGTAGATTTTTAAATATGACCAAAACAAATTTTGAAAAAACATCGTGGTCTTGCAAATTGAAATCCAGAAAACGAGATTTTTTAAAATAAAGTTTTAAATCCTAAGAAACTATGGAATAAATATTATAAATCATTAAAAATATGTTAGAAGTGATTTAAGTTTAATATATGAATTTTCCAATGATAGAAAAGTCGTTTTATTGAAATGAGCCAGAATAGCACTTTTTGCAATACTTTTCAATAACAATTCAATTTGAAGTTTAAACTTAACAATTCTTCTCTAAATCTTTAATGAATACTTTTAGCTGATTGATGAAGTAATTTGTAGATTATTTTGAAGATCTATAAATTATTTGAAGATGTTTGATAGCTGAATCAAATCAAAAGCTATAAAAGTAATTAATTTAATCTTGTCACTAACAAGCCAACGAGTAAACCTGATTTTTCTATTTTTGAGATCCAGACATGCATGCTTAACCAAGGACATATTCAGGAGCAATCAGTGCCCTAGCTCACCTGGCCCTTTCCAAGGCGAGGGTAGATAAGGTTAAAATGTTGAAAACGAGTTCAATATAAATGATCAAATTTTCTGAAGACAAATATATCAGATTTCTTAGAGATGATCTTGTTGTATTTACCATAAAATTCCAAGGAGATAACCTTACTATCTATAAGAATTTAAAATGTGCTCACACTATTATTCGACGAATTGTCGAGATTGTACATCGAAATCGATATCAAGTAAGATGAGTATGATTTTTTTGGATCTACTAAACTAAAGCAGACTTACCATCCAAATGACTTAATGAATGAGGTATAATGATTCTATATATATGCATGAAGAATATTTAAAGCTACCCCTTTCTAAAAAGATGTTTTATGAAGTAATGAATTAAGACATGAAGACCAACCAACACCCAAAATTACTTAAATAGTATTTTTGCGATGACAGATTCGAGGGGACCGGGATTAGATTTAGGTGATTCCTATCTGGAAAAAACTTGGACCAATTAAACGTTTTGAATTAATGAAGACTGAAGAATTACGGAGATTGAATGAAGGGTTGCCGTCACTGATCTTTAGGGGGTTTTCCCATGTTACAAATCGTTAGTGATTCTGCATTTAGATCTCCAGCGAGGGCTACTCATTTTTAGATCATATGATCTAGAAAGAGTAGTGCCTTCGGTTTGTCTAAACCCGGGATGACTTATATGCATGAATGTTTGATGTTGAACCTCTAATACGCGTATATTGATCTCCACGAATGTACATCTGTTTGCTTATGTAGAAGGAAGCTTATCTTGGATTAACATGCTTCTCTGAGGCATACGAGATCAAAGGTTGTACATTTATAGAAATCATTGGCATGTTTTTGACTTGGCAACGTGGTGTCAGTAGTGAACAACAAGGTTGAAGAAAAGGTAGTCACATACCTCTTAGCCTCAACAAATGGTGTTGGAAAAAATAGAGCACATAGTGAATTCAAATGGGTAGCGCCCATTATGAGATGTTCACTACCCTTTTATATTTATCATTATACGTCGAGAAGTCGAGAATGTGGGTACCTTGAAGAATAGGTTGGTTACGGTCTTGGTGATGATGTATTTGAGCACTGCACCAACTGGGTAAATGGTCTATGTAACTGTTCCAGCCTTGCCAAATGAGCGAAGGAGAGTATTCCTCGGTACATCCCTCTAGAGGTGTATTGTACACAAAGGTAGTCTCTTACCTTGCCATCGTATGAAAACACATTTCCCTAAGAGCTTGCAAATTCTATTATAGAGCCCCAAATCTGGAGTTTGGCATTTAATAACGGTAAGAATTTCACCTATTTCTATCATTTTTAATGGGTTTTATCCCTCAATTCATAAAAAATAATATCAGACAATTTTGATGTCGAAAGATTTGGTTATCATATGGTAAAAACCCATGCCATGTTTAAGTGTGGTCGTAGTCTTATGGGAAACCTTCATTTTCAAATGGCGAATAAAAGTTTCTTACACCAGTTTCGTGCTTGACTCAGTGTTGTTTTTCCTTTAAACTATGGGTCCTCTATTTTCTCTCAATAGCCTAGTGATCTGGTTTTCACTTGAATCGATCATATGGGACTTTGAGCTAAAGAATCATTCAGATCACTATTTATCCCCAATTTTTCGTAGTTCTTTCAGTAATTGTAAGGACATGTTCTATAACTGGTCAAGCTGATATAATTTCGCTCTAATAAGTTAGACTAAAGTTTTCGCTGTAATGATTTTACGTGACGATTATACATACATACATATACATATATATATATATATATATATATATCCATTGTGCAAGATTCTGTTATTTCTACTTTCTATCTCTTTTCTTTCTTACCGAAAAAATTCGCTTTTCTAGCACTTGGTTTTGTGGCATATGAATACCATAGATGTATTAGTGTCGATTTCGAAGGGTTGAGGAAGCAAATCATTTTGTTTGGTATCAGAACCTTAGTTATCGATTACCAAAGTCTAATTATCATTTGGAGACCATATAAAATGGATTTCATTTGGTATCTGTGCTTAGGTTGAGCGAACTTCTAAGCGCGGTCTGGTAAAAGACTTATCAAAATAGGATTAGCAATACCCTAGGGTGAGTAACACATTAGATGAGATTAGTAATACCCTAAGATGAGTTGAGAGTAATAATACGAGTGCGAATTTAAAAATATAAATAATTTCTCCTTGAAATACGATAAGTAAATAGTTTTTCATGAACTTATTTATTTTATTTAAAGAGTAAAATTTCAAAACTAAGTGTTGTTTTACTAATGATTAGTTTAATAGGTAATGATGATATGTAATTATTATCATTTATTGACTGATCGTCCATGCTAACCACTTTTGACATTATTGATGTATTTGTGGTTGTACCCGACCAGTTTATGGGTATTGACTACTGTGTTTGGATAGGATTAATCTTACCATTTTCCTACTAAGAACTGAACTTAAGTGAAATTGTTTAATAATGGGTTTAAACAAGAATATAAATGAAATGGTTTCAATGATTTTTGTATAAACGATTTCTCTTGAAACTGGTAAAGAAATAACTTTACCGAGGATTTATTCTCGATAAAATAAATCTTTTGAAGAGTATAAATATTATAGTTATTAAAAGAGAAGTGGCAAAATCATAAACGGTAAACATCTTGTGATTAGTATCTCACAGTTTGACTAATAAGATATATATTGATGCTAAAAAGGATTCAACTTGGAAATTTATGAAGTTAGGTCATGGTGTTTGTGAAAATGATTTCTAAAAAAGAGTTATAGTTCTAATGGTTCGAAAGTGATAAAATGGGCAGGAGATGTGTTCGGTTGGTAAGCACTTATCTTAAGTATTACCCTTTCTAGAAGATATATGATACTATCGGTAATGGTTAACTAAGAATGATGTAGTATATTATAAGAAGTTTGTGTTAATGAAAAATCTTTATAGTTATATACTTGCACAAATTGGGTTAAAACATGTGATTGGACAATAATATCGCAAATGGATAATAATTAAAAATATGTATAAAAAGGATGAATTGGGCTAAATTGAAATAGTGCAATAGAAAGGCAAATTGAAACAGTAACTTTGATAATTAAATAAATGTTATTTGGATAGATGCAAATGAAGGTGGTTGGGTTGTACAATTAAATTAAAAAAAGGGATGTTTGTTTACAACCTGTAAATTAAAGTTTACATACAACTTATGAAATGACGGAGAAGTTACGTAAAGGGAAGTAGGCTTACTAATAAATTTAAGAATGGTGTTAAATTTAATTATCAAATTAATAAGCGAGTGTAGTTAGAGTCCATTACGGCAGCGACGACTGATTTGGGAAAATAAGAGACCAATTAAAATTATTAAAAGGGGGACTAATTCTAGGGGTGTGTAACAACCCGGATTTTTTGTCCATTTAAAATATGGATTTAATTATATTTGAAAGGATTTTTAAATGGATAAGTCTAGTTGAATTTCAAATTTCACTGAATATTGAATATAAACTTTAAAAATTATGGAAAATGAATTGTAACTTGGTTTTATATCTTACTAAAGTTAAGATAAGGTTAGTGGAATTTTAAAATTGATTTAAAATTAAAATATATTGAAAATAAATAATTCAGTGTTATTTCAATAACTTGAAAAATGGATATTTTGCAAACGACCTCTTATTTCGACGAACCATTGCATTTGGAACATTAAAATATGATACGATTTCGAATTTCATATCAATCAAAGTTAGTATATGAGCATGTGCAATATAAACGCGTTTCGAAAAATCTATTGAAATTTAATAAAAGCATAGAAAAAGGTCATTTTTCAAACGGTCTACGAATTCGACGAGACCAGTTTCAATGCATGTGTGTCGATGAGATATAATAGGATTTCAAATTTTGTATCGATCGGACTTACGGTTTGATCATATGAATTGAAAAATGTAAAAGGTCATTTATTAAACAAGCCGATATTTGTCGAGGGAAAAGCCTCCTTAAATCGCTCTCTTCATGCCACCTACCTTGTGCTCCCTCATAAGTATGCCTATGTATTCTCCCCTAATTATGCCTAAGTAATTATTGTGCCTTTCCACTTAAAATAAGAAAGAATTAATTAATAAATCATGGAAGGTAAAATTGTTTTTAAGTTCTTGCTTCACCATGAAGCTATCCTCTCACATGATTACACATAGGCGGCATTTTTCACTTAACACCCTGACTCTTGCTTATATATAGTCCCTCCCTTCACTTATTCCTCCTTTCCATTTCTCTCTTCCTTCTCTTTTCTTTTCTTTTTCCTTTTCTCTCTTATTTCCACCTTCTTCCTCTTTTCTCCCTCCCTTCCCTCCACCCGCAGGACCCACCCACCACCATAGCAGCTCCGCCCCTCCCCCAGTTACCATGTTTGCATCCAATGCCTCTTCCGTTTTCCGTTGGCACCCATCACCTGCATACATTCTTAACCCATTTAAAACCTCTAAAGCCACCTCCTTTACACCACCACTACCCAAAACAACCCCACCCATGGACCCTACGGCTCAAAACACTCCATAACCGACCCATACAACCTCAAAACATGGACCCTACCCTCTTGGCCGAGTTCCTCTTGCCGAAAATTCCACAATTATCCCCCTTAAACACTTAAAGCTTCCATCTTTCGACTTCTAAATACAAACCAGTATATATCTTGAGTAGTAGCGATGTTGAGTAAAAACAGTGTTTGGTTTTCTTGCTAAGTGAAATTCAAGTAGTAATGAAGCTAACAGATTCCTAAGCTTAAAGTTACGAAGGAATGGATCCCTCAGTGAGAAATCTAAACTTTTATATATAGTTGTGAGAAAACTTTCCTCACTTTTGATTAACTAGTGTAGTTGGAGTAACTAATTATGCTATGCTTAGGAAATTGCTAATTTGTTAAGTGGATTTGTATTTAATATTTTTGATGGAAGTTAGTAAGTTAATTACATGACAGTTTAGTAATTAACGTGAATACGCTAATGATTATGAAGTTAAACCAGAAATAAATGATAAGTTAATTTGATTGATAACGTGATTGTTATGTTATCGATGAATAGGGACATCAATTATTTTTTGTGTGACATTGACTAATAACTTGATGTGATGTGCGTTGACATTAACTAAACAAGATTGGATTTGCTAATAATAGCAAATAAATTATTAATGATGGTTAATAAATTAGTTAATGTGATTTGAAATAGTAATTAAGTGTTAATGACCTTAACATTTATGTGAATGATGCCATTGTGTGATAATTGGATGTTAATGACTGTTAATGGATGTTAATGACGTGTTAAGCTCATATAAGTTGGATTATATGGTGATTGATTAAGTCTTATTCCAAATCGAAATTTAATTGAATATTTTATTAATAAAATATTCAGTGAAAAATAAAAGTTTGAATTTTTAATCCGAAATGATTTGGAAAGATAGTTTGAAAAATAATGTATAGTTTTTATAAAGATGAAAATTTATTTGAAAAAGTTTTCAAGTAATTAAGGCATGTTTTAAATTTGAATTTAAAAGTGAATAGTAACATTGAAAAGTGAAGTTTAGTTTGGATGTCCAGAAATTGTTTAAACTCGATTTTATTATCCAAATCATCTTATTTATTTTATTATGAACTTCGAGAAAGTTTGAATTTCAAAATATAAAGTTTAAAAAATATTATTATTTTAATAATTTAAATAATATTATAATATTTATATAAGGGAATATTCGAATTTAAAGTTAAATATTGGAAATATAATTTTTAGAAGTTATTATATATTTGATAAACTATTTTGAAAGTAATTCGATTCGATTTTTAATTATAATCGAAGTTTTGTTTGAATAGGACTAGTCACGCAGTGGGAGTTCGTAGATTTCAACCATTGACTTTAAATTGGTGTGTCGGGAAATCCTTCGTCGGATTTTCTCAAAACAAAAACGTTTGATTCAAAGTGAAAAGAGTTTTCAAATGAAATGCAAAGTTTTAGAATCCAACTGATAGATTTTGAAATAAGTTCAAATCAAATTTGAATAAAAACAGCGCTAGTGCCATCAATGATCTGAAACTGGATTTTCGTTAAATAAGCTATTTTTAAATTACTAAAAATAGGAATAAATTATGATAAATCATAATAAATCTTTTGAAAGAGATTTGGATTGAATATACTAAGTTTTGAAAAGTTAAAAGTCTATTTTCTGAAAATAAGCTGTTTAAGCAACGCTATTTGCTACGGTTTTTGAAATGATTTTAAATTAAAAGGTTTTGAGATAACAAACGATACTCAAAGGATTTGCAAACTAATCCAAAGGATTGAAATGAAGTTTTATAGATATTTTGGGATTTGGAAAGTTTAAACCAAACTTAAGTTTTCGAAATTAAAGTGGAATTGAATGTGAATCGATTTGGTTCTAGTTAAGATAAGTCTCTATAGACGAAGACCTTTACTATTTAAGAAATTTAAAAGGCTCTGTCGCTTATTTGACATGGGAATTTATAACGATTATGAGCTAATATGATTTCCGTGAAGATTTCATTGAAAAGGAAAGTATTATTTTGGGTTTGTTGTGAATGGCGTCTTAAATACCATTATTCTTTAACTGAGTTGAGTTAATTTATGATTAAATTCAAGAAGATAGTTGATATGGAGTTCCGTAGTTAAACTTATACTATGTGAGGAATTTGGAAGATACTTATATTGTTATTCTATTTATAGTATTCGTTTATTTTGTGAATTGGTATCGAATATAAGCTGACACAACTTCTATTTAAATCTTATATTTTATATCAATTGGATTTTGGGTTTGTTGCGAATGGCATCTTAAATAAGTTTTTCTTTAACCCAACTATGATTAAGATATGATTTGGAATGGAAAGTAATGACAAATCTTTTAATTAAGATTTATTGAGGTTATACAAACTTGATGTAAAAATTCGTTAAGATTTAAATGAATCTTTGTTAAAGATTAAAAGGAATGGTTTTTATGAATTCCTAATTTGGAATTAATAAATGAAGGATTTTATGAGGTTAAGAAGATTTTTAATAAACCAATTAACATGGAAAGAGACTTGATTGATCGTATGTTTCCATTTGGTTTTAGAATAACGATTATTATTCGGAAAGACCTGGGATTAGATTTCTATCTGAATACCATTTCAAGTAATGATGCATCGATATTGAGCAATTGAAGATGTGGTTGAAGACTAGAAATCTTCACATCATAGGATTGTTTGTTGATGTCTCTAATAGGCGGCCAACTATTACAAGGTTATATTGTGACAGCAGTCTGAACGCACTTGGAGATTTTTCAGATTCCAAGGGTCTTTCTCCTCTATTGGATGAGGAATAAGGTACCTTCGGTTTCGTTTAGACCCAGAACGGACTTGTATGGACGTATTTCTGACATCGTATTTTGTAATATGTGATTGATTTTTGCTAAACATATTTCTGTTGGTGGCGAAGAACTTATTCTCTTAGCTTAACACCCTCCTTTGTGACATACGAGCTCAAAGGTGTTGTTATTGGTGATTATCAATTATGTATTGTGGAATAACAGTGTGTCATACTAAATGATGTGCTAGTGATGATCAAAGCATGGCGTAGTGTAGTGTAGCTTTGTATAACGAGACTTCGACAAGCCTTACACCTCGGTAAATTACCAAAACATGGAAGATGTGGGAAGGTAAGGGTTATCGTCTCTTTCTAGATAGAAAGGTGTACCATGGTATGAGCCCAGGTATTACCTTAGTGGTGACTTCTACTTTTTGTGGTTGTTGATGTTACGGGAATCCCCGGTATATAGGTTGGTAACGACCGTGAGACGATACACCCAAGGTTGATCCAGGTAAGAGGATCTAGCCTTGTGTTGGTATAGAACAGATCTGGTGTTCAAAAATTCTTGGTCATCCCTTTAGAGATGTTCCCATTGGTAAGGAAGTTCCTTAGCCTGGTCATTGATGGAAATCCATTCTCCACTACGAGTTTGTACGGTTTTAGTTGTAAACCAGTATGGTGACGTAATATATGGTAACTTTGTTGTATAAGATTGATACGTTTATTTGTAAAAGAATTTTCTACACTATGAACTAATAGTAATAAAAGAGAATTTTACGTATCAAGCATATTTAGCTATCATAAGGGGGTAACCTCTCCTAATCTGCATTTGCATTTTGTGTGTGACGAGAGACCTTATGGTAGCTTCATTTTTCAAAAAGTAATGCAAGTTTTTATGCACTGGTATTCATATGGATAAAACCTGTTCCATGTTATGCGGCATGGTCTAATGAATCACCTTACTTTAAAAATAAACTTAAGGTAACTGCTTCTGTTTCTCACAGCGGTCCTTGTTTGGCAGGCCTGGTAATATGATGCACCGCGATAAGGGGTTCTCGCCATGAGAGTTTGGTGGTGAGCAGTGGACTCTTACACCTACATGTCCCTTTTTAGGGTTGGTTGTGAACTCGAAAAGGCGATCGTGAAACAATTGTTTGGGATACCATTGTGATGCCTCGGTGAGGGGTGTACCCACTGGATGATGGTTAAAAAGACTAGTTCCATCACAAGTGGTATCAGAGATTTGGTTATACAAAGCTGTGAGGGTATGACTCATTGGAACAGAAGGAAAGAACTCATCAGAGTAAGGATTAGTAATATCCTAGAAGAAAAACTCATTAGAGATAGGGTTAGTAATGCCCTAGAATGAGTTCAGAGTATTAATAGTACGAGAGAGCGTAATTTCAATATAAAAAACAATTTTTGAAAAGTTTTATTTTAAATATAAAAAGATAGTTTATGGTAATTATAAAGAATTGGGTTAGAAATTGGGATTATTGATGATTTTGGATAGTCGATAAATTGTGAAAACCTGCTAGATAAGGAAATGGATACACAACTTCTGAATTTAAGTTAATTAAAAGAATGTTGTAATTTGGGAGAGTTTCAGGAAACTATAAACTGAAAATCTTAAGTTAAATTATAAACCTGTTGGGTTAAGGTAAGAAATCAGAATTCTCGATGATTTTGGACAGTCGATAAGTTCTGAAATATGCTTAAGTTACAATTGAAATATTTGGATAGGATAAAGAAAGGAAAACCGTAGGAATAACTACGTGAGTTTATGTGTATCATTTCCTTAAATAGGTTCTATTCGAGTGTAGAACTTAGAGGTTTATTTACACCGATCTAGAAAAGGATTTATCACTTGATGTTTGAAGATGAACTTGAATAAGGGTTTGTGGTTAGTTGCTTGAGTTTTTTTATCATAGTTGTAAGCTATGTAAGGAAAGCTAGAGTTTGGTAATCAAGGGCCTAATCAATGTCGGCACTAAGGATCAAAGGAACAATACTAGTCCAGTGACAAGTTGTGTGTTCAAATGAAAATCGGAACGGATATTCCACATAGATGATCCATGTACAACTTATGGAGTTAAGTTCAGAGTTAAGTTTGATAGGATATGGACTTGCTAGTTAAGTGAATGACCTTCAGTTCTGTCCTCAATTTTGAGGACGAAATCTTTTTAAGTAGGGGAGATTATAATGACCCGGATTTTTTGTCAATTTAAAATATGGATTTAAATAAATTTAAAAGGAATTTTAAATGGATAAGTCTAGTTGAATTTCAAATTTCGCTAAATATTGAATCTAGACTTGAAAAATTATGGAAAATGAATTCTGACCTGGTTTTATATCTTACTAAAGTTAAAATAAGGTTAGTGGAATTTTAAAATTGCCTTAAAAATATATCGAAAATCGATAATTCGATATTATTTCAATAGCCTGAAAAATGAATATTTTGCAAATGACCTCGAATTTTGACGAAACCAAATCCATCGGATTCAGAACGTTAAAATATGGTAAGGTTTCAAATTTCATATCAATAAGAGTCATTACGTGAGCGTGCACAATATAAACGCATATCGAGAAATCTATTGAAATTTAATGAAGAAAAAGGCCATTTTTTAAATGGTCTTTGAATTTGTTAAGACCAGTTTCATTGGATGCGTATCGATGAAATAAAGTAGGATTTCAAATTTTGTATTGATCAGACTTACGGTTTGATCGTACAAGTTGAAAACATAAAAGGTCATTTAATTAAACAAGCTGATATTTATCGGGGGATAAGCCTCCTTAAATCGCTCTCTTTATGTCACCTCCCTTATACTCCCTAATAAGTATGTCTATGTACTATCCCATAATGATACCTAAGTAATAATTGTGTCTTTGCACTTAAACAAAGAAAGAATTAATTAATAAACCATGGAAGGGAAAATTGTTGTTAAATCCTTGTTTCATCATGAAGGTATCCTCTCATGTGATGACACCTAGGTGGCATTTTGCACTTAACACCCTGACTCTTTCCTATAAATAGGCCCCTCCCCTTCACTTATTCCTCCCTTCCATTTCTCTCTTCCTTTTCTTTTCTTTCTCCTTTTCTCTCTTTTTCCTCATTCTTCCTCCTTTTACCCTCCCTCCCCTCCACACCTGGGGTCCACCCACAACCATAGCAGCACTGCCCCTCCACTCTATTTCCATGTCAGCATCCAATGCCTCCTCCCCTTGTCATAGGCCCGCACTACCTCCAAACACCTTAAAACACACTTAAACCCCTTTAAAACTACTAAAGCCACCTCATTTACACCACCCAAAACAACCCCAACCGTGGATCCTTCATCCCAAAATAGCCTAGACCCAAATCCTACAGCCCCAAAATGTGGACCCCACCCCTTGACTGAGCCCCACTTGCCAAAAATCCCACATTTACCACCTTTAAACACTTAAATCTTCCATCTTTCGACTTCTAAATACAAACCAATATATATATATATATTGAGTAGTAGCGATTTTGAGTTAAAATAATGTTTGGCTTGCTTTCCAAGTGAAATTCGAGTAGTGTGAAGCTAACTAAGTCCTACACTTAAAGTTACGAAGGAGTGAATCCCTCGGGGAGAAATCTAAACTTTTAAATATAGTTGTGAGAATACTTTGCTCGGGTTTCGTTAATTAGTGTACTTAGAGTAACTAATTATACTATGTTTAGGAAATTACTAAGTTGTTAAGTAGATTTGTGTTTAGTATTGTTAATGGAAGTTAGAAAGTTAATTACTTGACAATTTAGTAATTAACGTGAATACACTAATGATTATGAAGTTAAACCGAATATAAATGATCAGCTAATTTGATTGATAACGTGATTGTTATGTTATGGATGAATAGTGACATCAATTAATTTTGATGTGACATTGATTGGCAACTTGATGTGATATGTGTGTTGACATGAACTTGACAAGTTTGGATTTGCTAATAATAGCAAATAATTAACTAACGATGGTTAATAAATTAGTTAAAGTGATTTGAAATAGTAATTAAGTATTAATGACCTTAATACGTATGTTAATGATGCCATTGTGTGATAATTGGATGTTAATACTGTTAAGGATTGTTAATGGATGTTAATGATGTGTTAAACTCATATAAGTTGGATTATATGGTGATTGATTAAGTCTTATTCTAAAATGGAATTTAATTGAATATTTTGTTAATAAAATATTTAATGAAAACTAAAAGATTGAATTTTTAATCCGAAATGATTTGGAAAGATAGTTTAAATAGTTATGAATATTTTTCGTAAAGATGGAAATTTATTTGAAGATGTTTTCAAGTAATTAAGGATTGTTTTAAATTTGAATTTAAAAGTGAATAGTAACTTTGAAAAGTGAATTTCGGTTTGGAAATCCAAAAAATGTTTTAATTTGATTTATTACCCATATTATCTTATTTAATTTTATAATGAAATTCAAGAAAGTTTGAATTTCAAAAGATAAAGTTTGAAAAATAATATTATTTAAATAATTTAAATAATATTATAATATTTAAATAAGGGAATATTTGAATTTAAAGTTAAATATAGGAAATATATTTTTCAGAAGTTATTATATAGTTGATAAACTACTCTGAAAGTATTTTAATCCAAATTTTAATTATTATCAAAGTTTGGTTTGAATAGCACTAGTCGTGCAGCGGCAGCCCGCAAATTTCGGCCATTGACTTTAAATTGACGTACTGGAAGATTAAACTGTCAGATTTTCCCAAAACGAAAAAAGTTTGGTTCGAAATGAAAAGATCTTTCGAATGAAATGTGAAGTTTTAGAATCCGAAGGTTAGATTTTGAAGTAAGTTCAAATTAAATTTGAATAAAAACAATGCTATTACTGTTAGTGACCTGAAACTGGATTATTATGAAATAAGCTAATTCTAAATTAATAAAAATAGGAATAAATAATGTTCAATCATAATAAATGATTTGAAAGAGATTTGGATTGAATATACTAAATTTTGAAAATTTAAAAACTATTTTCTGAAAATAAGTTGTTTAACCAACGCTATTTGCGACAGTTTTTGGAACGGTTTAAAATTAAAACGTTTTGAGACAACCAATGATAGCCAGATGATTTGCAAACTAATCCAAAGGATTGAAATGAAATTTTAAGATACTTTGGGATTTGAAAAGCTTAAACCAAATTTAAGTTTTTCAAATTAAATTTAAATTAAACGGGAATCGATTTGGTTCTAGTTGAGATAAGTCTCTATAAATGAAGAACTTTACTATTAGGAATTTAAAAGGCTCTATTGTTATTTCGCTTATAGTATTAGTATGATACGGAAATTTATATCGATTATGAGCTGATATGATTTCCATGAAGATTTCATTGAAAATGAAAGTATGATTTTGGGTTTTTTCTGAATGGAGTCTTAAATAACATCGTTCTTTAACCCTGTTAAGGAATTTGAAAGATATTTATATAATTATTACACTTATAGTATTTGTTGATTCCATCAATTGGTATTGAATATAAGCGAACATAATTTCTATTTAAATCTTATAATTGATATCAATTGGACTTTGGGTTTGTTGTGGACGACGTCTTATATATCGTTATTCTTTAACCCAACTATGGCTAAAATATGATTTGAATTGGAAACTAATGACAAATCTTTTAATTAAACTTTAATGAAGTTTTCCAAAGTTGAGTTTAAGAATAAAAATTCGTTAAAATTTAAATGAATTATTGTTAAAAATTAAAAGTAATGAGTTTTATAAATTCCCAATTTGGATTTAATAAATAAAGGATTTTATAAGGTTAATGAATGGTTTTAATAAACCAATTAAAATGGAAAGGACTTGATTGATCCTAAGTTTCCATACGGTTTTAGAATAACGATTGGTATTCGAAAAGACCGGAATGGAACTCCTGTTTGAATACCATTTCGAGTAATGATGCGTAGAAATGGAGCAATTGAAGATTGAAATTTTCACATCGTAGGATTGTTTGTTAATGTCTCCAATAGGAGGCCACCCATTAAGATGTTATATTGTGACAGCAGTCTGAACGTACTTGGAGATTTTTCGGATTCTAAGGGTCTCTCTCCTTTATTGGACGAGGAATAAGGTGTCTTCGGTTTAGTTCAGACCCAGACGTCTGTCTGACATTGTATTATGTAATATGTGATTGATTTTTACTAAACATATTTCTGTTGGTGGCGGGGAATTTATTCTCTTAGCTTAACACCCTTATTTGAGACGTACGAGCTCAAAGGTGATGTGATTAGTGATTATCAATTATGTATGGTGGAATGATAGCGTGACATACTAAGTGATGTGCTAGTGATGATCAAAGCATGGCTTAATGTAGTGTAGCTTTGTGTAAGGAGACTTCGACAAGCCTCACTATAACAACCCGCATTTTACGCATCAGAGGATCGTAAAATATTTTTATTTAATTCCCTGAGGGTTGAATCATTCTCATATTTTGATATGTTGATTACGGGAATGTGAGACATGTCCATAATTTTTACAAATTTTACGCTAAAAAAAATTGTTTTTTTTGTTGCAAAAATCAGTGGCGTTTATTTGCAAATGCAAGCAAAGGTGTTTTCACTCGCAATTTAATCGCGGCGAAAAATATTTTTGATTCCCACCTAAGAAAAATCAGTCCGCACAGTCCAAAATAAACGTAACCTGTTGTTTTCTATTCCTCTCCTCATTCTTTCCCAAAATCACTAAGAAAATTTCACGGTTCTACCGAAATTTTTAACCCTTGTTCCTCTTCCACTTTTCCTTCGCTACTTTCATTTGCTCCTCTCTTTTGTCAAAATATATCCAAACCCGATATCAGATTTCCTTCTTCACACACAGGGCATCAGATCGACAGAGGAAAAAAAAAGTAGAAATCGTTGTTGGTAGGAAAAAGTTGCGTAAAAAATAAAATCGTGGTCGCACAAGGGAAAAGAGGGAAGATGCGAATTACGGAAGACGGCAGAGGAGCAAGGAAGAAGAGTAGGAAAAGAAGCGAACATAAAACCCTACCCTAATACTCAAGGCATCTTGCAGACAATTTTTATTTATTGGATAATTTAGTAATATCTATTTGTGGAACATTGGAAGGTAATTTTCAAATAGTTTACTTCTAGATTTGTTTCAAAATCCATTTTAGTTTCCTGTAAATTTATGTCACTTCAATTTTAATTCCAAATTAGAGAAATTTGCGTCTCAATTTTGAAGGGCATCGACGATGCCTACGATGTTATGCCGATTCGCACTTGTCCGATCTGTTGCTATGGAAACCCTAATTGAGATGTCTATGTTTAATTTTAGTAGTAGTAATAATGGATACAGTAATTGTAACAACCAGGAAATTCTGAGCCAATTAAAAATTTTTATTTTGGCAATTTTAATGAATTTTGAATATTTAAAATGAATTATTTTAAATAATAACAACGAGAAATTTATTTTGAATAGAATTAGAACGTATATATTTATATAGATCGACATTAGAATATAAATATTTTATTTTAATTATAAAAGGAATTGAAAATGGCGCGGTAGTTCGAAAATTCGATTTCAAAGTTCACATGAATGTATAGGATTCAAAATAAATCAGATTTTAGCGAAACCAAAAATATTAGAATCTAATTAAGAATATCTTTCCAACGAATCGAAAAAATTGAAATTTCATAGCGGGGATAAAAAGTTATGCCCAGTTGAAAATTCAGAATAGTCGCTATGGAATTCTGGCCCTTGAAAATGGAAATTTTGCAAATGACCTCGGTTTTCGACAAAACCACTTTTGTTGGATCCGTGATGTCAGGTTATTGATAGATTCCAAAATTTGTAATTTTTCGAATCAATATGTGAGTGTGGCGAAGTAAAACGTGTTTTGACAGTTTCAGTTGATTTTAATCGACTGGAAAATGGTCATTTTTCAAACGGTCTCAGAATTGGACGAAATTAGTTTTGTAGGACTATATCGCCAATACGAAGCTAGAAAATATTTTTTGGGAATTTTTAGAGTTAGTATGTGGCCCCGGTAAATTGAAGTGTGCGTTCAAATTGAATCTATATAGATTTATATTTTAATTTAAAGCAAAACTGATCGAAACGATAGGATTGGCTCACGATACATACCCCGTTGTGTTCGGATTGGGGGTAATTTGCTAGGGACGACAGTCGTTGGGTTCGATTTGGGGTTCGGGGGAAACGTCAACTTTTTTCTTGAGAAAATAAATAAAATATATTAATTAAAATTAAACCCCTGTATCCTTTCCTCCTTCCCCCGTTAGTTCATTTCAGATCGAAAAAAAAAGAAGAACCCGTCGCCTAGGCCCCCCCCCTTTCCCATCGCCCTGCCATCCGACGCCACCGGAGGCGGCGCCCCACCCCAGCCATCGTCGATCGGTGGCTCCCCCCCTAGACCCTCTCCTCCCTATCAAAACCACCCCTCCGTTAAACCTCGACCCCAACTCGAGATATGCCCCACCCAGATCCGCCTGCGCCGGCCTCATCCCCGCCCGCCACCCTGGGACCTGCCGACGACCCCCTCTGCCACGTAAGCTCCGACACCCCTAAGACGACCCCAAACCCCGTACTGACGGCGGCAAGGGTAATCCGTGGAATATAACACAGGAACAGATAATAGCAGGAAAAAATTAAATGAATACACCAGAAAATGAACAATACAATATACTGGATAAAAGTAATCATCAGAGTTACACAGTATACAGGATCTTACTTAGTACGAATACAGTTCAGCTATACATAAATGTCTACAGCGGAAAAACAAACAAAATATGTACAATGGGAGCTGAACAGCATAAAAAAAGATAAATGATAGAATCCATCTTCAGCTCCAGCTATCCAGAAAGAACTAGCTAAACCTGAATACAAGGCTGCCCGTGTAGAAAAAGGGGCACCCGAGTTTGAAAGTGAAACAAACTACGAGTCAGTCACGGGACTGGTATGAGAAATCTACTCAACACATATATAATATGGCCAATCACAGGACCACGCCACTTTCGTGGAACGGGTTTACTCCATTGGATTGCCAGTGCTTTAAAAAAAATCTTTCTTTTAAACATCGCTATGCTTTTTATAAAAATGAAGCCATTATAAGACTCAGTTCCCATCACACAATGCAACGCAAGCCGGAGGATAGAGTTTTTACCTTATAACGGCCAAAATATGCTTGATACAAAGATAACAAAGGCATTTGATATTACTACTAGTGTTTATATGTTTTGGAAACAATTTCAAATCATAACTATCAATCATAGACGACATGAGCGTCCCATGCCACTATGTCGCCAAATATCTATACAATCGAAACCGCACGATCACGTATTTGGAAATTGGATTTCCATCATGAACCAAGGCAAAAGATAATCCTTACCGAATTCGTGACTCTCTAGCCCGAGCCACAGGATCAGAACGCATCAACCCTTTAGATCGTCAGGGCCGGTCCACCGATGTGGATTATTATTCCTGAACAATACGTTTCCCCGCCCTTTGGGGCGTAAACGAGCCAACGAATGACTCCATCGGACCCGTATCATCCGATCAAACCGAGGCGCCTCGCAACAGCAACAACCACATAGGTGAAAAGTATATAAATGTCAGGGCTGGTAAGTCACTGACACCACCCTAGCTAGAAAGAAACGCATGCCCTCCCTGATGTCCTTCTCCCGTTTCTGGTTCATACCGGGGTGTGAGGCTCGCGAATTCACATTATACACGAAGCTACGCCACACAGGTGGGGCTTTGATCATCACCACAAGACTTTGCTTTTCAACAGAAGCCTTGATCACTGCATCTTAGCATGCCACACAGGCAATTCATGCCATGCGACAGATGTCCATCGATATACAACCTCTGAGCTCGTACGTTTCAGAGAAGGGCGTTAAGCAAAAGAATAAATTCCCCGCTGCCAAACAGATGTATATTTAATAGAGATCAATCGTCACAGAATAAAATCCAATGTCAGACACACAATCCATTTACAAGTCCGTTCTAGGTCTGAACGAAACCGGAGGCACTAAATACCTCGCAAACCCATCGATCACCACGTACGTCTGGACGATCACCACTCATTATCCATATTTCGGGATGCCTCCCAATCAGGACCTCGGTTACCATCCAAACGAGGTAAAGATCTCCGGTCTTCGACCACTGTCTTCATCTTCGACTTTCAATCGTCGGTCAATTATTTGAAATGAGAATTAACTCGGCCTTTTCAAATAATTCACGTATATATAGAATTTCAAATCAATTTATTTCAATGGTTAAATCATTCGACAACACCAATTTTGTTCTTTAATATAATTTTCACACCAAAGACATTCAACCATCAAATACCACATAAATCGAGCAAATTCAGTTTATTTCCATTCCATATTGTTTATGATATTTTATAATGGTTTATCTCTATTTTTATTTATTTCAAAATAGCCAATTTATTCAAAACGACGCTTCGGGCCATAACGCGGCCGTGGCGCTGTTTTCCTTCAGATATGATCTACACATATCTGAAGATCTAACCGTTGGATCTTCACAAAATTTACATCATTATAAAGGTCTTTTCAAAACGAATCCAACTGTTCCAGCTTCGGGAAAATCCGACGGTCGGATCTCCCGGTACAATCGTTTGAAGTTTCGATTTCAAAATACGAACTGCAGTGTCGTTATTCGATTAAATATAATTATATTTATATATATATAAATATAATCGTTTCTGGCGCTGTTTTTCTTCAGATTTGAATTAAACATTCCAGACAATCCAACCGTTGGATTTTTACAAAGTTGGTGCCGTTGGAAAGATATTTCCAAGGCGAACCCAACGGTTGCGGTTTCGGGAAAATCCAATGGTCGGATTTCCCGCACTAGTTGTTTGAAATCACGGTTTCAAAACACGAACTGCACGGCCACGTTTTGTTTTAATTTTATTTATATTTATATATTTATATAAATATAGTTCATTCGACAATTTCAATATCGTTTTCACTTCAAATATTTCACTAACGCCTTTAAATTTTAGAAAATTTCGCCATAACCACCTTTGTACGGGAGGGGCTGGGAAAATTCCCAAATAGCCACACGGGCGTCTCATGTCAAAAAGAAAAAGCCAAGCGGCTAGCCAACAGGCTCATAAAATCATCACCCAAACAAAACAATAAATGTGTACCTATTTGTCGGGCACAAAATTTTATTCCTCTTCTCTAGCCCCTTTGCTATAACCTATTCAATAAATAGGCATATACATATATATAGTTCTTATCACTTATCATTTTCCATTCAACTTCATATTTGATTCCATTTGGTTTAAACACCATTCATTCTAATGTTGCATGTATAGGCAAAATCATATCATTAGCTAATTAATGAATATTTCAACTCATATATATTTATTTGAACGAGTGGCTATTTTTAACACTTCACATTTCAACAATTCACGTATATGATAAAAATGTGATTTTTATTGTAAAACAATTCATTTCAAAACACTATTATTTTATATAGTTTATATAGGTGATAAAAATAGGATTTTTATTATAAAACAATTTCTTTTAAAACGAGATTATTTTACATAGTCCATATAGTTGATAAAAGGTGATTTTTATTATGAAACAATTTATTTCAAAATATGAATACCATTCAACACATGAATTTCAATTCAACGAATGAATATCGATTCAACACATGAAGGTTTTCTATTCGACGAATAAATATAGTTTCAGCAAATGAAAATAATTCAAACACATGAATATTATTCAAAATTTCAGTAGCATAACGGCAGGGTAGTTAAAACCGGGACCGTCCCTAGTACGGCTCCTCGCTCTACCTTAAAACCTCGTGGTTTTTGACAATGGGGATCATGCATCTAGTTCGCACGCAGGCGGCATGTATATATTTATTTTATTTCCACAAACTAATCCTATGTGGTTTCAACCAAATATTTCTCAACCACAAACGGGTATTTTTCAACCACAATCAATCAATATCAACCACAAACAATCCCAAACAACCATTCGCTATCAATCAATTTTCACACCAATCACAACCAATAAATATCGTCCATGGTTTGTGGACGAGGGGCGTATATATATATATTTATATATAGCAATTCACCTCTATTTCAACACATATATAATTTTTACAACGCATATATAACTTATACACCGAACATACAACTTATACAACGCTTATACAAGAGGTGTACAATGCTTATATAACTCATACATCGACTATATAATTTATACATCGTCGTTTTCCATATTGTTTATAAATTAGAAATCTCACATTGGGTTCCTCTCTACCAAAAATAGCAGAAGGCTCAGAAAAATGCGCGGTCTCTTCTAAAATGTAGAAGACGTCCACACGGTCCCGATGTTTCCTGTTTCATCGAATTTCGTCAACGTATGATAAAGATATGATTTTTATTCGAAAGACAAGATTTGCAACACTAAAAAGTGTTATTTTCCATTCTGAAATTTAAACCCGTTTACCTCGTTAAAACTTCGAAACTAGGTTTCGAATTTAAACCAAATCCGCTGCACTTCGTCGAGATCCAACCGCACCACGTTGACGAGCCTCGAGAGACGCCTCAGCGCCAGGAAGATAGTGGAGCTCGAACCCCTACCTCGGCCGGAAAATGGTGCGGAACTGGTGAACTTCGGAGAAGGAATTCTCTTGATATGGTGCACGATGGAAGATGGGGTTTGTGTTGATTTGAAGGGGAGAGGATGAGCTATAAAAAGCTGTAAAGGAGTGGTGGGTTTTAATGAGGGGTTTCGCTGGAAAATGGGGAGGAAGAGCGGAGCTTTTTCCGCCGTGAATGAGAGTGAAGGAGGCGGGTTGACCAGTCAAAAGGGAATGAGAGAGAAAGGCATTGATTGGCCACTTTATATTTTATTTTTAATTTATTTTAAATTCAAAAATATCCTCTTATCCAAACGAACACCAATTTAAACCCAACGAATGTCGCCCCTAGTTAAATACCCCCATCCCGGACACAATGGGATATGTTTCGTTGGCCAATTCGACTGTTACAGTTAGTTTTCCTCCAAATTAAAATATAAAACATTCAATATTTAATTTGAACGTACATTTCAATTTGTCGGGGCCACATACTAACTCGAAAAATTCCAGAAAAATAAATCTAACTATGTTTTGACGATACGGTCCCAACAAAACTAGTTTCATCGAATTCTGAGACCGTTTGCAGAAAGGCCCATTTCTGGTCGATCCAATTTAACTTTAATTGACCAAAACACGTTTTCTTTTGCCACGCTCACATACTAGCTTCAAAAATTATGAAATTTGAAACCTAGTAATAACTTCACATCCCGGATCCAACAAAAGTGGTTTCGTCGAATTCCAAGGTCGTATGCAAAATGGTCATTTTCACGGGCTATATAAATTCCATAGCGACCTTTCTAAAAATTCATTCGGCCATAACTTTTGCTTTCCGCTATGAAAATTTGATTTTTTAGATTCGTTAGAAAGGTATTCACTAACAGATTTAAATATTTTTGGTTTCACTAAAATCCGTTTTGTTTTGCACCCGGTACAGTCCGACAAAGTTTGAATTCAATTTTTGAAACTGCAGCGCCATTTCAGGCCTTATTTATAATTATAATTAATTATATTCGTTTTCAATCGTCGATTCAAACTCACTTTTCATTGCCATTATTTAAAATATTTATTTTAAATATTTAAAATCCATTATTTCAGCCAATTTAAAATTTTTAAATTTGTTCAGATTTTCTGGGTCGTTACAACCCCCCTTTTCGCTAAAAAACAGTGAGTATTTACTTATTTTTATTTTTGTTTAAGGCAATCAGTTTTAAAAAATATAAAATCAGTTTTGGCATAGATTGAAATCAGTTTTTATATATGGTTTAATTTAAAAGATAAGAATTTTATTTAAGTTCAAGACGTGATTTTTATTAAGTTAACGTTAAGATTTTTATGATAGGGAAAGATTAGATTTTTACTAATCTAAAGATGAGATCTTTTAATATATAAAGTCGTGATTTTTATCATATGAGATGTATAATAAAAATATGATTTTTATATAGTATAGATAATAAAAATATAATTTTTATATAATGTAGAGTAATAAAGATGTGATCTTTATAGAAGTAGCAATGTAAAAATATGATTTTTATAGTATAGAAAGAATAAAAATACGATTTTTATATTACATAGATAGTAAAAATTTGATCTTTATATACGTAGCGAAATAAAAATCTAATTTTTATTATATATATATTGAAATAAAAATGTTATTTTTATAGCGATGATATAAAAACTCGACCTTTATATAAGAAGGAGAAATATAAAAATATAATTTTTTATATATAAAGAAGAGTTGTACATATATATGGTAACGGTATAAAAATAGAATTTTTATCTATATAGTAGTGGTATAAAAATAGTGATTTTTATCCATATATAGTGATTATAAAAATGTGATTTTTATATACATATCAACAATATAAAAATGTGATTTTTATATATGTAGTGGCTACGGACAATGAAATTGACAAAAGGCGAGCACGACGAAGATTCCTACATATGAAGAGTCGTGGCATTTGGTTTAGCTAGTCGGTGAGAACTTGTCACTTTAAATCTTGTTTTCTAGATAAAAATATATACTAGGATGCAGACGGTGCTTAGCAGCACCCTACACCCATCGTCCACAGACCATGGACGACTTATATGCTTGTTTGATGTGTTGTGAAATTTGTTTGTGATGTTGATGTGAAATGGATAATAAAACATTCATGTGTTGAAATAAATTAATTATCGTTAAAAATATAATTTTTAACGTGAATGTGAATAAATAAATATTCATTTGCAAACCGGACGGTTTGTTTATGTACACCTATTTGAACGACATTGATTGGGACGATAAATTTTACATGTCGCCCAACTACACGAATAAAAATTTGTGTTTGTTGATTTGAAACACCACACGCATGTTGGAATGAGATTTGACGTACACTAATCCCAATTGTTTAGTTGTATGTCAATCAATAGGTTGACAGACTGTGTAAGCATTAATTATTTATGTTTAGTGCTTATGCAGTTGTGTGGTGCACTTTGGATGATGGTTGATTATTTATCGTTGCTATTATATACATGTGTTGTATGGAATCCATATAATTAACATTATATGGTAATTGATTGGGCCTCATTCCAACTGGAAAAATAAAGAATATTATAATAAAATGATTCATGTGTTGAATAGAATAAATAGTCGTGTGTTGACGATGCTCATGTGTTGAGAATATTCATGTGTTGAAACTTATCATGTGCTGAACGAAATATTTTAACAATAAAATTTACATCTTTATCATATATAAAATTAGAAACTAACTGGAAAATAGATAAGATGAGTGGTCTTCTGGGTATTGATCTGATGTTGGTTTTGGCCTTCGGGGTTAATACTTAGGGAATCGTTCTCTTACTAATTTACGGTTGGAGTCTGATCAAAATTAAACGATAGAAATCATAATTTTATAAAATATATTAAATAACATAATTAGTCATGTGTTGACGATGCTCATGTGTTGAGAATTTTCATGTGTTGAAAGAAATATAGATTCATGTGTTAAATAGAATAAATATTCATTTGTTGAATAGAATAACGAAGTTATTGAAATATAAAAAGCCGTGTTGATTAGAGATGCGCCATTTTGACACGAACGATATTTATATCGATTATATTCGTTTTTATAATGAATATAGAAAAGGAAATGATTTCAAAATATAACATTTTGAAAATATTATCATTTGTATATCGATGATGTGGAATATTTAATTTTGATTTACAATTGAATATGAAGTTGAATTTGTTTTGAAAACGAATTTAAAACGATTTATAAAATACGTTTTGAATTGAAATCAACGAAATATATATAATATATATTATATATATTAAATGGCCTGAATAGAACGCGCTGCGCCGCGGCAGTTCGTGAATTTCGACCATTGACTTTGAGTTGACGTTACGGGAGATCTGACCATCGGATTCTCCTGAATCTGGAACCATTGGGTTCGTATCGAAAAGAGCTTTCCAATGAATATTATAAATTTGAAATCTAATGGTTGGAATTGGAATTATATCCAAATCAAATTTGGAAAAGGTCGCTGTAAGTGCAGTTCGGTGGCCGTTATTGAAAACCGACTGTATGGGCCTTGATAAAATATTAATAATTTGTGTAAAATCATAATATATGAATTGGAAAGAACTGGGATGAAAAATTCCACATTTGAAAGGATAAAAATATATTTTTATCGAAATGAACTAGTTTTGAACTAGATTTGAAATGGTTTTGAAAATAATCAGAATTTCCAATACGTGAATTGGAATGGATTTGAATCGAAATTATCATCGGAATATTTCAATGTTGGATTTCGTGATTATACAGATATGGTTATGGAAATTTAAAAGATATATTTTATATCGTTATTTCCAATATGATATTTGTTGGTTTCAGAATTTGATATTGAATATAAGCCGGTATATTTTCTATTGAGAGCCTTGTATTTAATATCAAATGGGATTTTGGGTTCGTCGTGAATGGTGTCTTAAATAACACTGTTCTTCAACCCAGTTTAGAAAAGAATAAATCTTTTAATTAAGATTTAGTGAAATTGTCCAGTTAATTAGTATTTAATTGGAATTGAATTTGAATTGGTTTTTTTGGGTTTATCGTGAGCGGTGTTTTGAATAACACTTGTTCTTTAACCCGGTTAACAATAGAATGTGATTTTGGGTTTATCATGAATCGTGTTTTAGATGACATTGGTTCTTTAACCCAGTTAAAGACAGGATATTGATTTTTGAGAAGATTAAAACTAAGTGGAGTTTTAATGAATCTTTAATTAGATTGAAAAGATCGAGAATGGAGTATCACCAGTTTTGCTCCAAAGCGATAGTTAAATCTTTAATTAGATTTGAACGTGAAATGGTAATTAATATTTACCGATAACACCGTGGTGTTAGATATGGAGTATTACCAGTTTTGCTCCATGGGATGAATAGGTTGGGATTGGGAAATAAAATAAATAATTACTTTGGTGTGGTTCGCTAATCCCGACTAGTTTGGAAAACCTTAACATGGTTTGAAATGATATCCAAAGGAAGATTTAAGAATAAATTTAGAAGAATTTATCTTTGATAAAATTAATGGGAACCTTTCCCTAAGAATGTGAAAATTTGAATAAAAGAATATTCTGAATTGGAATGAGGCGTATGTTGTGTTTATGTAACACTTGTTTATTTTATACGCGGTTATTCAGAAAGGCCAGGTTTATACTCATTCTGAATAACCGATTCGACGATAAGTCGAAGATGAAGACGATGGTTGAAGACCGGAAGTCTTTACATCGTTTGGATGATTATTGATGATCTTGATTGGGCTGTACACCCAAGAGGAGGGAATCAGTCGGTGATCGTCCATACGTACTTGAAGATCGATGGATATGCGAGGAAAGTGCCTCCGGTTTCGTTCAGACCCAGAACGAACTTGTAAATGGACTGTGTGTTTGACATTGGATTTTATTTTGTGTTGATTGATCTCTATTAAATATACATATGTTTGGCCGTGGAGAATTTATTCTCTTGCTTAACGCCCTTCTCTGAGACGTACGAGCTAAGAGGTTGTATATCGATGGACATCAGTCGCATGGAGTGAATTGCCTGTATGGCATGCCTAAGTCGTAGATGATCAAGGCTTCTGTTGAAAAGCAAAGTCTTGTGGTTGATGATCAAAGCACGGCCTGTGTGGCATAGCTTTTTGTATTGCATTAATTCGCGAGCCTCACACCTTGGTATGAGTCGAAAATGGGATAAGGACCCAAGGAGTGCACGACGTTTCTTTCTAGCTATGGGTGATGTCAGTGATCTACCAGCCCTGACATTTATATACTTTTTACCTGTGTGGTTGTTGGATGCGAGGGGCCTCGAATATATGGTTGATAACTGGCACTATGTGAGCCGACATACAGACCATTATATAGGTCCTATAGGACCGGGAAACGTGTGTTCAGGAATTGCCAATCCTCAAAAGTAAGAGAGGACCGGCCTTGGAGGTTCCAAGGGATCGCTGTGTGTGGTCCTGAGACATTTGCTAGAGTGTCTCGAATCGGAGAGGAGCTTGCCCCTTTCCTCGACTCATGATGGAATCCAATTTCCAATACGTGACTTTCGGTTTTATTTGTAGAGCCTAATATGGCGACATAGTGGTATGGGACACTTATGCCTTCTATGATTGATACTTATGATTGAAATTGTTTTGACACTATACACTTATAATAGTATCAAATGATCTGTTTTAAACGTACCAAGCATGTTTGGCTATTATAAGGTAAAACCCTATCCTCTGGCTTGCATTGCATTGTGTGATGGAACATGGGTCTTATAATAGCTTCATTTTTCTTTATTTAGCATTGCGCTGTTTGTTTTACGCACTGGTATTCTTGGGAGGAAACTCGTTCCGTGTTATACGGCGTGGTCCCTTGATTTACCTAACTTTAAAAATAAAGATTAAAAACTGTTTTAGTTCTCACACCAGTCACATGACTGACCTGGAGTTTATTGTTTTAACCTAAACTTTGGGTGCCCTTATTTTCCACACGGGCAGCTAGTAGTTGGGTTTTGCAGATTTATTTTCATAGGGTCCTAGTTTATAGCTGAAGTGATATTCGGAAAGCTCTGTATCCGTGTATTTCTTTTAGTTATGTTTTATATTATTTTTCCGCTGCAGTAATGTATTTAAATCTCTGATATTTATCAAATGTGTAATATTTATTCATACTCTGTATATTATTGTATTCTAATGGAATTGTTGTAATAAGCAATGAAATGTTCTTCTGTTTGTGTTCCGATGTGTGTTGTTCTCAAAGCAATCCGGGCTTTCCTTACCGGGGAATTTCGGGTCGTTATAGAGTGGGGTCAGAGCTTTGGTTTACAGAGCTCGAGAACAAGACACATTAGAACCAAACGAAAGAATTCATCAGATATTAGATTAGTAGTATCCAATTAGAATAACTCGTTAGAGATAGGATCAGTAGTATCCTAAAACGAGTGTGAAGAGTATATTTTTCAAATGAAAACAATATTGTTTTGAAAATTTAAACCAATTTATACGTATTTGAATATTTTATTTGTATTGAATTTGGACAATCGAGTATATAAAGATTTTGCATATACGCGTCATGAACGTATATTCGAAGTTTTAATATACTGGATAGATATAGAATCACACTCTAGTCGCTCTGAGATGATTTTGATGATGGAGCTCCATCACCAATATTTATGTTTTTGTTTCGAAAGCGGGATTTCTATATATTTCCAATCGACTGGTGTGAGAACCAAAACTAGATAGGTTTATTGTTGTGATTTGGCATCAAAAACATGTTTTTCTGTATATATATATATCAAAGTTATGAATTTGAAACGCTAATCCACTAATTGATTGGTAGTTGTATTGTTTGATTATTGGTTTGATATTTTGAACCATTATGCCAAATTGAACCAAATATTGAACTGTATTGAAAAATGATTACAATTGCATGCATATACATGTGTATCCATTGAACAGGTCATAGCAAGGAGGCTAGAGCAGAAGAATAAAATTGTTTGCCCGACAAATAGGTACATGTTTACAAATTTATTGGGTTTGGATGATTTTATGAGCCGATTGGCTGTTTCTTTATCTTTTTGGATTGGTGAGAGCCATGGGAGACAATTTGAAATATCCCGAAGTCCCCGGTGCAGGGGAGGTTATAGCGAAATTTTTCGAAAATTTAGGGTGTTAGCCAAATTTTTGAAAAAATTGAAAAGTTCTTAAAAACTGAAAAGTTGAAGAACTTAAGCCGTAAAGAAAATAATGGAAGTTGAGTTGATTAGTTAAACAACTTTCGGCTTCGTTCCTTTTCGAGGACGAAAAGTTTTAAGTGGGGGAGAATGTAACAACCCGGAAATTCTAAGCCAATTAAAAAAAATTATTTTGGCAATTTTAATGAATTTTGAATATTTAAAATGAATTATTTTAAATAATAACGACGAGAAATTTATTTTGAATAGAATTAGAATGTATATATTTATATAGATCGACGTTAGAATATAAATATTTTATTTTAATTATAAAAGGAATTGAAAATGGCGCCTAGTTCGAAAATTCGATTTCAAAGTTCAAATGAATGTATAGGATTCAAAATAAACCGGATTTTAGCGAAACCAAAAATATTAGAATCTAATTAAGAATATCTTTCCAACGAATCCGAAAAATTGAATTTCATAGCAGGGATACAAAGTTATGCCCAGTTGAAAATTCAGAATAGTCGCTATGGAATTCTGGCCCTTGAAAATGGAAATTTTGCAAATGACCTCGGTTTTCGATGAAACCACTTTTGTTGGATCCGTGATGTCAGGTTATTGATAGATTCCAAAATTCATAATTTTTCGAATCAATATGTGAGTGTGGCGAAGTAAAACATGTTTTGACAGTTTCAGTTGATTTTAATCGACTGGAAAATGCCATTTTTCAAACGGTCTCAGAATTTGACGAAATTAGTTTTTTTAGGACTGTATCGCCAATACGAAGCGAGAAAATATTTTTCGGGAATTTTTAGAGTTAGTATGTGGCCCCGGTAAATTGAAGTGTGCGTTCAAATTGAATCTATATAGATTTATATTTTAATTTAAAGCAAAACTGATCGAAACGATAGAATTGGCCCACGATACATATCCAGTTGTGTTCAGAATGGGGGTAAATAGCTAGGGACTACAGTCATTGGGTTCGATTTGTGGTTCGGGGGAAAAGTCAACTTTTTTTATTGAGAAAATAAATAAAATATATTAATTAATTAAACCCCTATATCCTTTCCTCCTTCCCCCGTTAGTTCATTTCAGATCGAAAAAAAAGAAGAACCCGTCGCTCGGGCCCCCCCATTTCCCGTCGCCCTGCCATCCGACACCACCGGAGGCGGCGCCCCACCCCAGCCATCGTCGATCGGTGGCGCCCTCTCCCCTCTAGACCCTTTCCTCCCTCTCAAAACCGCCCCTCCGTTAAACCTCGACCCCAACTCGAGATTCGCCCCACCTAGATCCGCCTGCGCAGGCTAGGAATGGCAATGGGGCGGGTTGGGGCGGGTTTCTCGTGCCCCAGACCCGACCCGGACTTTTTAAACCCCGCCCCAGACCCGCCCCGTAGACCCGGTGCGGGTCTGGAATTTCGCCCCGTACCCGAAACCCGTACGGGTTACGGTAGACCCGACCCGCCCCGCGACCCGATGATATTATGTTCTAGTGTACACAAATTTATATATTTGTATTTTTTATCACTAAATGATAAATTATATGCATATTATAATGTGTTCACAATGACAAGAGAATATTATAAAATGAGTTGCAAGATAATAGTTCAAAATGTATGCATTTGTTATTGTATGATTATCATTGATGCAACTTAATACCATGAAAATTTTATAGTTTATCAATTGAAAGAATATAATATTCAATTTACAACCATGTAAATCTAAGAAGATTAACAAGTAATAGTTACAGTTATAAAGAGTTTGAATGATGTTTCGATCATGCGGGTCGGGTTGGGGCGGGTTAGCCATGCCCCAGACCCGACCCTAGACCCGGACCTCCAAAAGCGGGTCGCGGGTCTACCCGCCCCGAAGACCCTATGGGGCGGGTCTAAATGGGTCAGAACAGAGGCGGGTCAAGCGGGTTTGGACCCTAGACCCGCCCCATTGCCATCCCTAGCGCCGGCCTCAGCCCCGCCCGCCACCCCAGGACCCGCCGACGACCCCCTCTGCCACGTCAGCTCCGACACCCCCCTTTCGCTAAAAAACAGTGAGTATTTACTTATTTTTGTTTTTGTTTAAGGCAATCGGTTTTAAAAATATATAATCAGTTTTGGCATAGATTGAAATCAATTTTTATATATGGTTTAATTTAAAAGATAAGATTTTTATTTAAGTTCAAGACGTGATTTTTATTAAGTTAAAGTGAAGATTTTTATGGTAGGGAAAGATTAGATTTTTACTAATATAAAGATGAGATCTTTTAATATATAAAGTCGTGATTTTTATCATATGAGATGCATAATAAAAATATGATTTTGATATAGTATAGATAATAAAAATATGATTTTTATATAATGTAGAGTAATAAAGATGTGATCTTTATAGAAGTAGCAATGTAAAAATATGATTTTTATAGTATAGAAAGAATAAAAATACGATTTTTATATTACACAGATATTAAAAATTTGATCTTTATATATGTAGCGAAATAAAAATCTGATTTTTATTACATATATGTTGAAATAAAAATGTGATTTTTATAGCGATGATATAAAAATTCGACCTTTATATAAGACGGAGAAATATAAAAATATAATTTTTATATAGAAAGAAAAGTTGTAAATATATATGGTAACGGTATAAAAATAGAATTTTTATCTATATAGTAGCGGAATAAAAATAGTGATTTTTATCCATATAGAGTGATTATAAAAATGTGATTTTTATATACATAGCAACAATATAAAAATGTGATTTTTATATATGTAGTGGCTACGGACAATGAAATTGACAAAAGGCGAGCACAATGAAGATTCCTACATATGAAGAGTCGTGGCGTTTGGTTTAGCTAGTCGGTGAGAACTTCTCACTTTAAATCTTGTTTTCTAGTTAAAAATATAAACTAGGATGCAGACGATGCTTAGCAGCACCCGACACCCGTCGTCCACAGACCATGGACGACTTGTATGCTTGTTTGATGTGTTGTGAAATTTTTTTGTGATGTTGATGTGAAATGGATAATAAAACATTCATGTGTTGAAATATATTAATTATCGTTAAAAATATAATTTTTAACGTGAATGTGAATAAATAAATATTCATTTGCAAACCAGACGGTTTATTTATGTACACCTATTTGAAGGATATTGATTGGGACGATAAATTTTACACGTCGCCCAACTGCGCGAATAAAAAACCCCACACGGGTGTTGGGATGAGATTTGGCTTACACTAATCCCAATTGTTTAGTTGTATGTCAATCGATAGGTTGACAGACTGTGTAAGCGTTAATTATTTATGTTTAATGTTTATGCAGTTGTGTGGTGCACTATGGATGATGGTTGATTATTTAGCGTTGCTATTATATGCATGTGTTGTATGGAATCCATATAATTAACATTATATGGTAATTGATTGGGCCTCGTTCCAATTGGGAAAATAAAGAATATTATAATATAAAGATTCTTGTGTTGAATAGAATAAATAGTCATGTGTTGACGATGCTCATGTGTTGAGAATATTCATGTGTTGAAACTTATCATGTGCTGAACGAAATATTTTAACAATAAAATTTACGTCTTTATCATATATAAAATTAGAAACTAACTGGAAAATAGATAAGATGAGTGGTCTCCTGGGCATTGATCTGATGTTGGTTTCGACCTTCGGGGTTAATACTTAGGGAATCGTTCTCTTACTAATTTACGGTTGGAGTCTAATCAAGAACTAAATGATAGAAATCATAATTTTATAAAATATATTAAATAACATAAATAGTCATGTGTTGACGATGCTCATGTGTTGAGAATATTCATGTGTTGAAAGAAATATAGATTCATGTGTTGAATAGAATAAATATTCATTTGTTGAATAGAATAACGAAGTTATTGAAATATATAAAGCCGTGTTGATTAGAGATGTGCCATTTTGACGTGAACGATATTTATATCAATTATATTCGTTTTTATAATGAATATAGAAAAGGAAGTTATTTCAAAATATAACGTTTTGAAAATATTATCATTTGTATATCGATGATGTGGAATATTCAATTTTGATTTAAAACTGAATATGAAGTTGAATTTGTTTTGAAAACAAATTTAAAATGATTTATAAAATACGTTTTGAAATGAAATCGACGAAATATATATAATATATATTATATATATTAAATGTCCTGAATAGAATGCGCCGCGCAATGGCAGTTCGCGAATTTCAACCATTGACTTCGAGTTGACGTTATGGAAGATCCAACCGTCGGATTCTCCTGAAACTGGAACCGTTGGGTTCCTACCGAAAAGAGCTTTCCAATGAATATTAGAAATTTGAAATCTAACGGTTGGATTTGGAATTATGTCCAAATCAAATTTGGAAAAGGTCGCTGTAAGTGCAGTTCGGTGGCCGTTATTGAAAACCGACTGTACGGGCCTTGATAAAATTATTAAAAATATTAATAATTTGTGTAAAATCATAATATAAGAATTGGAAATAACTGGAATGAAAAATTCCACATTTGAAAGGATAAAAATATATTTTTATCGAAATGAACTAGTTTTGAACTAGATTTGAAATGGTTTTGAAAATAATCAGAATTTCCAATACGTGAATTGGAATGGATTTGAATCGAAATTATCCTCGGAATATTTCGATGTTGGATTTCGTGGGTATACAGATATGGTTGTGGAAATTTGAAAGATATATTTTGTATCGTTATTTCCAATACGATATTTGTTGGTTTCAGAATTTGATATTGAATATAAGCTGGTATATTTTCTATTCAGGTCCTTGTATTTAATATCAAATGGGATTTTGGGTTCGTCGTGAATGGTGTCTTAAATAACACTATTCTTGAACCCAGTTTAGAAAAGAATAAATCTTTTAATTAAGATTTAGTGGAATTGTCCAGTTAATTAGTATTTAATTGGAATTGAATTTGAATTGGTTTTTTTGGGTTTATCATGAGCGGTGTTTTGAGTAACACCTGTTCTTTAACACGGTTAACAATAGAATGTGATTTTGGGTTTATCGTGAATCGTGTTTTAGGTGACATTGGTTCTTTAACCCAGTTAAAGACAGGATATCGATTTTTGAGAAGATTAAAACTAAGTGGAGATTTAATGAATCTTTAATTAGATTGAAAAGATCGAGAATGGAGTATCACCAGTTTTGCCCCAAAGCGATAGTTAAATCTTTAATTAGATTTGAATATGAAATGGTAATTAATATTTACCGATAACACCAAGGTGTTAGATATGGAGTATTACCAGTTTTGCACCATGGGATGAATAGGTTGGGATTGGGAAATAAAATAAATAATTACTTCGGTGTGGTTCGCTAATCCCGACTAGTTTGGAAAACCTTAACATGGTTTGAAATGATATCCAAAGGAAGATTAAAGAATAAATTTAGAAGAATTTATCTTTGATAAAATTAATGGGAACCTTTCCCTAAGAATGTGAAAATTTGAATAAAAGAATATTCTGAATTGGAATGAGGCGTATGTTGTGTTTGTGTAACACTTGTTTATTTTATACGTGGGTTATTCAGAAAGGCCGGGTTTATACCCATTCTGAATAACCGATTTGACGATAAGTCAAAGATGAAGACGGTGGTTGAAGACCAGAAGTCTTCACATCGTTTGGATGATTATTGATGATCTTGAATGGGCTGTACATCCAAGAGGAGGGAATCAGTCGGTGATCATCCAGACGTACTTGGAGATAGATGGATATGCGAGGAAAGTGCCTCCGGTTTCGTTCAGACCCAGAACAAACTTGTAAATGGACTGTGTGTACGACATTGGATTTTATTTTGTGTTGATTGATCTCTATTAAATATACATATGTTTGACGGTGGAGAATTTATTCTCTTGCTTAACGCCCTTCTCTGAGACGTACGAGCTCAAAGGTTGTATATCGATGGACATCAATCGCATGGAATTAATTGCCTGTATGGCATGCCTAATTGGAAGATGATCAAGGCTTCTGTTGAAAAGCAAAGTCTTGTGGTTGATGATCAAAGCACGGCCTGTGTAGCATAGCTTTGTGTATAGCGTTAATTCGCGAGCCTCACACCTCGGTATGAGTCAAAAACGGGATAAGGACCCAAGGAGTGCACGACGTTTCTTTCTAGCTATGGGTGATGTCAGTGACCTACTGTAACGACCCGCATTCTCCACATCGAAGGATCATAGAATATTTATTTCTTTCACATACGAAGTCGTATGGTCATGTAACTTTGGGTGACGACTATTGGGGTCATTTCCCATGTTCATGATTTTTGCCGATTTTTAAATGACCGTTTTGCCCCTAACTGATCTTGCTTTGGCCATAACTTTTGATTCGAAAGGAGTTTTGACCTGAAACCAATTCCATTGGCTTCGAATGATGGTTTACCTTTGCGTAGAGTGGTCACATGTGGAAAACGGACTTACCTTTTGGAGATATGACTGAAATAAGGTTTGGAAGATGAAAAACTGCTTAACCGGGCCAAATAGGGTGATTAGTGAATGGGCCCATAACCCATTTCGGGATTAGGGTTATGGGGAGGCTGAAATGAGTTAGGTTTTCATTCTATTTCAGCTTTCTAGCCACCACTTACCTCTTAGAAACCCCAATAATGGCCTCCAACCTCTAAAACACCTCCAAATCAGTTTCTAATCAAGGATTAGGCTTAGCAACATCAAATCATGGCGGATTAGCACAAGAATCGAGGTAGAGCTGCTGTGTTGCATTGGTATTCACGCCTAAACAGTAGAGTTTCAGTTCTAAAGGTTTAGTTGTGGCCAAGGTGAGTGATTTGCATAGTTCCTCACTAATTATGGCTAATTAAGGGTAATTAGTGTTAATAAGCAAATTTAAAAATGATTAAATTCTGGAAAAATAATTATAAATTCTTAAATATTGTTTTAGACCTATGTAAGACAATTTGGCTAATTTGGTTAAGTTTTGTTAATCCTATCATTAGTTTTGCATAAGCACGCTTAAGGGAAAATATGGGGTTTTGGCTATGTTTGATCCGTTTTAACTTATCAAATTGATGTTTTGTGTTTATAGTCGTTTCTACATGTTGCTATGACTGTATGGTATGCTTTGTGGTTGATTAGAATAGTTAGATTGGTCGAAAACGCCGTCGAATGGCGTAAAATAGGTTGTTGGAAGTTCGCAGAAAACTGTGCGGGAAACCGGATCGGATCGCCCTTACCCGAACCGAACCGGATGTTCATCCGCGAACCGATGGTGCAGATGTGAAGCCCGAAGCTCGTGAACTGATAGCCGAGGAGTCCTCCGAACCCTCCGCCTCTCGGGGCATGTACCACCCCGACCCGACCCGTATGGCCACCTCCGAACCGAACAGATGTATGGCGATTGGACTTGAAGAACCCGACCCGATCCGCCAGGAGGTGAAGACGACCGATCCGAACCGCCACGAGATGAAGGTCACGAACTGAACTGGGGAAGCATGATCCGAACCCAATGAGAGTACGATCCAAAGCAAAGCAAAGGGGGGAACCGAACCGATCCGGGAAAGAAGACCAATAACCCGAGATGCAAAGGTAGTCCAAATGAGTAGTTTTGACTCAGGATCCAGATGGGAACCAACGAGTGAATTTCACGATTGGGCATTGCTGCGGGACGTGTGCTAATGGGTTGTCGGTGTCTATAACTTTGGATCACTATGTGTAGGGGGTATGTGAACGGATTCAGGGCCACAGTGGCCTAGGTACGGCTAAAGAGCTATAGACTAATGAAGTGGGGTCATTTGTAAAGATTTGGTCATGACACCATGGGTTAAGCTTGGTAGTAGCAGTAGTTGTACAAGTCGAACTCCTTCACTACTTCGATGGGTCTAGTGATTGACAGTGGTGGACATCGTATGCTTTACGCACTGAGTGAGAGATGTGAGGATGGTTGCTATGTTTGATTTGTTTGCCATCATTATGACATGCACACCCCCACCCCCTGTTATCTTTACATCATCTGTTCAGTGGCACCTTAGAGTATTGTACGGTATGTAGTGCAAACTCTTTGGTTGCAGGTCCAGGTTCAGGTATTGTTTAGTATACCTGTTACTGTTCTATTTAGCTGCTTATCGTTCATACTAGACTTTTTGCCTGACCCAGAGTTTTATGTCTCTTCTTATTACTCTGGGTGCTCTCATGAGCAGACTTGAGACAGGTTAGCTGGGTATGCACGAGTAGATGATCCAGAGACGAGCAAGAGGCTTCCACGTATGATATATATATATAGACATTCTCCCTATGTTGCTGCGGTCACTACTTTGGGCATTAGTGGTGTACCTTTCTTTCTTTTGTTTAGAGACAGTAATTTGGAAAGTTGTAATAACCTGTATTTGGATTTTCGCTACTCTGATGATGATGTTGATGTTGGTTTTAGTTGTCAGCTTATGCACTGTCTCACCTGTTTTATGTCAAGTACATTATTATTATATTTTGTTCCATGCGCTGTGAGACATTCTACAGGGTTTCTGATTAGTTCATTCTCTTCTTTCCTTTCTTTGGCGACCGCTCCGTGCTAGTCGGGCATGAGTACAGCGCACTTTCGGAGGAAATGCCGGCTGGTGAGGTGCGGGCCGTCACACTTAGTATCAGAGCTCTAGGTTGCGTAGTTAACCTAGGGAAAGACACCAGGGAGAAATAATACATATATGAGAGTGCATATTTGTGATTATTTTGGTTTTCAAAAGCTATATATATACTAGTAGTATAGCTAAGGGTGAAATCACACTGCACTAACGCCACAAAGAGGATGATTAATCGTTTTCTCTTTACAGATTGAACGATGAGCCGATACGCAAGAGGTGCCGGTAGAGGAGCCAATAAGGAAAATGCTGCTGATATGAGGATGATGTTTACTGACCTCATGAGAGAGATGCTTAGGGTTGTGCAGAGGGAAACTCCCAATGCTGGTAATAGTGGTGGTCCAATTGTGCAGGCACCTAGGGCCGATTTTGCCAAGCTGAATAAGGATTATACAAGTCTTGGTGGGAAGCCGTTCCACAGAACAGAGTCGGCTACAGATGTTCAAGATTGGTTGGATAGCTGCGAACGTATCTTCGAAGATTTGGGTATCGAGGATGCGATAAAAAGAAGGTTAGCATCCCGCCAGCTGCAAGGACGGGCAATGAATTGGTGGAACGCTATAAAGGCAGCTACTCCCGAGGATCATATTACTTGGGAGCAGTTTAAGGCTCGCTTTAGTGATAAGTTCATTCCAGCTGCTCAGAAGTCAATGCTGTTTAAGAAATTCTTGGAGCTCAAGCAGAATGGCAGAGCAGTCTCGGAGTATATTGCAGAATTCGATACTTTATCGAAGTATGGACTATCTCTTATTGATACTACCGAGAAGAAGAATGAGAAGTTCATAACTGGCTTGGATGGATACTTGGGGGAAAGGCTTATTAACCACATCGATGAGACGTTTGAGTCGATTGTGGGAAAAGCAATGAGGTCCGAGAGTCTTTACCCTAAGTCGAAGACTGAGGTTGCATCTGCAAAGGAGCCAAAACCAAAAGCAAGTGGTGGAGGCAAGAGTGGTCCTCAGAATAAGAGGAAGCAGAACCAGAATAAGGATGGTGAGAAAAAGAATAAGAAAGACGTTGAGTGCTTCAGCTGCGGTAAGAAGGGCCATTACGCTAGTAATTGTCGGCCAAGCCAGCGGATAGGAAGTGCTTCAACTGTGGCCAAGTGGGACATCATAAGGACAAGTGTCCGCAACACCCTAAAGAAAAGCAGGTGGTGAAAGCATATGCCCTTAATGCTATTCCTTCTTCGTCGAATGCCCCAACTGCGGCGGAGAAAGGAAAGAATGTTGTTGTTCAAGGTATGCTTTCTGTTTATGATGTTCCTGTTAGAGTGTTGTTTGATACCGGGGCTTCCGGTTCTTTCATATCTAGTGACCTGGTAGATAGGTTGGGATTGGAGCCCGAGATTGTCGATAGACCTTTAGTAGTGACGAACCCGATTGGTGGTATGATAACCTTAGCATGATTTGTCGTAATGTGGTCTTATCGAGTCATGGATGCATGTTTGTTTGTGATTGCTTTGTTTTGGGCTTTACTGGGTTTGGCATTATTTTGGGAGTCGATTGGCTCCAAAGATACGGGGTGGTGGTAGACTGTGAGGGCTTTTTGGTGACAGCTAGAGCGGGTGATGGGCAGAGGGTAGTGTTTGGTGGTCTACCTGGTGATGGGGTAATGGCTAGTTTTCAAAATTCCCTCAACATCCTGCATAGTGAATTGTCAGGTTTACCCGTGGTTGGCCAGTATCCGGACGTCTTCGAGGAAGTGACTGGGCTTCCACCACACCGATAGATTGAGTTCCGTATCGATTTAGTGAAAGATGCCAGACCTATAGTGATGCCACTTCGTCGTATGGCACCAAGGGAGCAGCGAGAGCTCGGGGTGCAAGTCAGCGATCTTATAAAGAAGGGATTTATCAGAAGGAGTGTTTCTGAATGGGGAGCACCAGTTATGTTTGCAACCAAGGAAAATGGTTCCCTTCGTTTGTGTGTAGATTACCGCGAGTTGAATAAAGTGACGAGGGTGAACAAGTATCCTTTACCATGGATATATGATTTGTTTGATCAGTTGAGTGGCGCGAGAGTATTCTCTCAGTTGGATCCCGCAAAAGGTTTTCATCAGCTTAGAGTGGAAGGTGAGAGTATAACTAAAATGGAATTTCGGACGCCGTCTGGATTTTATGAGTGGTTCGTCATGCCATTCGGGCTGACCAATGCCCCAACATACTTTGTGGATCTTATGAATAGGGTATTCAGAGATCAGTTGAATAAGTTTGTCCTTGTGTTCGTGGATGATATTTTGGTCTATTCGAGGACAGAGGAAGAACACAAGGAACATTTAAGAATAGTGATGGAGGTGTTGAGAAAACACCAATTGAAAGCAAAGTTTTCTAAGTGTCACTTTTGGAGGAGGGAAGTGAGATTCTTGGGCCATGTTGTTTCAGAGAATGGTATTGCCGTGGATCCTACGAAGGTGGATACGGTACAAGATTGGTCTACGCCCAAGAATGCAACGGACATAAGAAGTTTCTTGGGGTTAGCTGGATATTATCGTAAGTTTATCCAAGATTTTTCCAAGATAGCAGCACCGTTGACTCAGTTGACCAAGAAGAATCAAGCTTTCGTCTGGGACGAAAAGTGCGAGAATGCATTCAAGAGCCTAAAGGAAAAGTTGACATGTGCACCAGTGTTAGTCATTCCTAAGGGGAATGAAGAAATGACGATATATACGGATGCATGTGGTACCGGACTAGGTGCTGTATTGATGCAAAGAGGTAGGGTTGTAGCTTATGCGAGTCGGCAACTGAAACCGCATGAGAAAAGATACCCTACCCATGATTTGGAATTGGAAGAGATCGTGTTTACACTGAAGATGTGGAGACATTATCTCTTGGGAGAAAGATTCGAGTTGTTTACCGATCATAAATCGTTAAAGTATCTCTTCTCTCAGAAAGATCTAAATCTCTGGCAGCAAAGATGGTTAGAATTCTTGGCTTCCTATGATTTCGACATCGCATATACACTAGGAAAGGGCAATGCGGTGGCTGATGCATTGAGTAGAGACATGCCAGTTAAGGGGCTATGTTTCTAGAATGGAAGCAACTGGAGTACATCGCTGGGTATGATTTCAGACCAAAGTGCGAATTAGATCCAGAAATGTTAGCAAGTTTAACGATCAGACCCACTTTGATTGAGCGGATTGGTTCCAGTCAGAGGAACGATCCGAACCTCTTGGAAATCATCTCAAAGTTAAAGATGGGAATCGACAGAGATAGGAACAAGTATAGGCTTGATCGAGATGGTTGGCTTAGAAAGAATGGAAGACTAGTTGTACCCAATGTTAATGGATTGAGAGATGAAGTTATTAGAGAATGTCATTACTCAAAACTGACTATACATCCCGGTGGTAACAAGATGTACCGAGACATGAAGCAGACCTACTACTGGGAAGGGAAGAAAAGAGACGTTGGGAAATTTATATCCAAATGCATGAATTACCAGCTAGTTAACGCTGAGCAAAAGAAGCCTAGTGGTTTATTGCAACCATTAGAAATTCCAGAATAGAAATGGCAGCAAATTTCAATGGATTTCATTAAGGGGTTACCAAGGACTAGATCAGGACATGATAGCATTTGGGTGATTGTGGACCGATTGACTAAGAGTGCAAGGTTTATACCCGTAAAGTCAAACAGGACGGCAGCTAAGTTAGCGGAACTGTATATAAAGTGGGTAGTGAGATTTCATGGAATACCCAAACGCATTGTGAGAGACCAAGATTCATTGTTCACTAGTGGATTTTGGAAGAGCTTACAAGAGGCGTTAGGATCATAACTACATCTCAGTACCACGTATCATCCTCAAACCGACAGACAGACAGAGAGGGTGAATCGAGTGTTAGAAGATCTCTTGAGAGCTTGCATATTGGATTTTGGTGGATCATGGGATGACCACTTGCATCTAGTGGAGTTTGCATATAATAATAGTTATCAATCCAGTATTGGTATGGCTCTGTTTGAAGCTTTGTACGGAAGACCGTGCAACTCACCGTCAAGTTGGGTAGAAACTGGTGAGAAGTTTGTGCTTGGACCCGATGTGATAAGAGAAACTTCAGACAAGATTAAGGTTATCCAACAGTGAATGAAGGCAGCCCAGAATAGGCAGAAGAGTTATGCTGATAAAAGGAGAAGAAAATTAAAGTTCTCCATTGGCGACTTGGTGTTTATCAACATTTCTCCGTTGAAGAGCGTGATACGATTTGGCAGGAGAGGCAAGTTAGCACCAAGATTTGATGGTCCATTCCCAGTTCTTGAGCAAATTGGGAATTTGGCATACAAAGTTGAATTACCAGAAAAGATGGCAGGAGTTCACAACGTATTTCATGTTTCCCAGTTAAGGAAGTTCGTGCACGACCCAAATGTGACTATTTCACCTGATCAGTTAGATGATATCGAAGTTGAACCCGAAGCGGTTGGAACCGCAAGCCTATGCGTATTGTTGGGAATGATATGAAGCAACTTCAAAGGAAATCGGTGAATCTAGTCAAAGTCCAGTGGAGCGAGAATGAGAATGACTGTACTTGGGTGACAGAGGAGAACATTAGGAAGACGTATCCAGAACTCTTCGCCTGGTAAGATTTTAACTTCGATTTAGTCTTTCCGCATGTCAGGATAGGCTTGTTTGTTTGTTTTGCATGTTTGATTATTGTATGTGGCTGGTAGGCATGCGAGATCCTTTGTATGTTTTGGGTTAAGGAATTTCGGGGACAAAATTTCTTAAGGGGGGAGGGGAATGTAACGACCCGCATTCTACGCATCTAAGGATCGTAAAATATTTATTTCTTTCACATACGAAGTCGTATGGTCGTGTAACTTTGGGACACGACTATTGGGGTCATTTTCCATGTTCATGATTTCTGCCTATTTTTAAATGACCGTTTTGCCCCTAGCTGATCTTGTTTTGGCCATAACTTTTGATTGGAAAGGAGTTTTGACTTGAAACCACTTCCATTGGCTTCGGATGATGGTTTACCTTTCCGTAGAGTGGTCACATGTGGAAAACGGACTTACCGTTTGGGAGATATGACTGAAATAATGTTTGGAAGGTGAAAAACTGCTTAACCGGGCCAAATAGGGTGATTAGTGAATGGTCCCATAACCCATTTTGGGATTAGGGTTATGGGGAGGCTGAAATGAGTTAGGTTTTCATTCTATTTCATCTTTCTAGCCGCCACTTACCTCATAGAAACACTAACAATGGCCTCCAACCTCTAAAACACCTCCAAATCACTTTCTAATCAAGGATTAGGCTTAGCAACATCAAATCAAGGCAGATTAGCACAAGAATAGAGGTAGAGCTGCTGTGTTGCATTGGTATTCGCGTCCAAACAGTAGAGTTTCAGTTCTAAAGGTTTAGTTGTGGCCAAGATGAGTGATTTGCATAGTTCCTCACTAATTATGGCTAATTAAGGGTAATTAGTGTTAATTAGCGAATTTAAACATAATTAAATTCTGGAAAAATATTTATAAATTCTTAAATATTGTTTTAGACTTCTGTTAGAAAATTTGGCTTATTTGGTTAAGTTTTATTAATCCTATCATTAGTTTTGCTTAAACACGCTTAAGGGAAAATATGGGGTTCTGGCTATGTTTGATCCGTTTTAACTTATCAAATTGATGTTTTGGTGTTTATAGTCATTTCTACATGTTGCTATGACTGTATGGTATGCTTTGTGGTTGATTAGAATAGTTAGATTGGTCGAAAACGCAGTTGAATGGCGTAAAACAGGTTGTTGGAAGTTCGCAGAAAACTGTGCAGGAAACCAGATCGGATCGCCCTTACCCGAACCGAACCGGATGCTCATCCCCGATCCGATGGTGCAACTGTGAAGCCTGAAGCTCGTGAACTGATAGCCGAGGAGTCCTCCGAACTGCTCCGCCTCTCGTGGCATGTACCACCCCGACCCGACCCGTATGGCCACCTCCGAACCGAACCGATGTATGGTGATTGGACTTGAAGAACCCGACCTGATCTGCCAGGAGGTGAAGACGACTGTTCCGAACCGACATGAGATAAAGGTCACGAGCTGAACTGGGGAAGCGCGATCCGAACCCAACGAGAGTATGATCCGAAGCAAAGCAAAGGGGGGAACCGAACCGATCCGGGAAAGAAGACCAATAACCCGAGATGCAAAGGTAGTCCAAATGAGTAGTTTTGACTCAGGATCCAGATGGGAACCAACGGGTGAATTTCAGGATTGGGCTTTGCTGCAGGACGTGTGCTAAGGGGTTGTCGATGTCTATAACTTTGGATCACTATGTGTAGGGGGTATGTGAACGGATTCAGGGCCACAGTGGCCTAGGTACGGCTAAAGAGCTATAGACCAATGAAGTGGGGTCATTTGTAAAGATTTGGTCATGACTCCATGGGTTAAGCTTGGTAGTAGCAGTAGTTGTACAAGTCGAACTCCGTCACTACTTCAATGGGTCTAGTGATTGACAGTGGTGGACATCGTATGCTTTACGCACTGAGTAAGAGATGTGAGGATGGTTGCTATGTTTGATTTGTTTGCCATCATTATGACATGCACACCCCACCCCTCGTTATCTTTACATCATCTGTTCAGTGGCACCTTAGAGTATTGTACGGTATGTAGTGCTAACTCTTTGGTTGTAGGTCCAGGTTCAGGTATGGTTTAGTATACATGTTACTGTTCTGTTTAGCTGCTTATCGCTCATACCAGACTTTTTGTCTAACCCAGAGTTTTATGTCTCTTCTTATTACTCTAGGTGCTCTCACGAGCAGACTAGAGACAGGTTAGCTGGGTATGCACGAGTTGTTGATCCGGAGACGAGCAGGAGGCTTCCACGTATGATATATATATAGACATTCTCCCTGTGTTGCTGCGGTCACTACTTTGGCCATTAGTGGTGTACCTTTCTTTCTTTTGTTTAGAGACAGTAATTTGGAAAGTTGTAATAAGCTGTATTTGGATTTCCGCTACTCTGATGATGATGTTGATGTTGGTTTTAGTTACTAGCTTATGCACTGTCTCACCTGTTTTATGTCAAGTACATTATTATTATATTTTGTTCCATGCGCTGTGAGAAATTCTACAGGGTTTCCGATTAGTTCATTCTCTTCTTTCCTTTCTTTGGCGACCGCTCTGTGCTAGTCGGGCATGAGTACAGCGCACTTTCGGAGGAAATGCCGGCTGGTGCGGGGCGGGCCGTCACACCTACCAGCCCTGATATTTATATACTTTTTACCTCTGTTGTTGTTGGATGCGAGGCGCCTCGAATATATGGTCGATAACTGGCACTATGTGAGCCGACGTACAGACCATTATATAGGTCCTATAGGACCGGGAAACGTGTGTTCGGGAATTGCCAATCCTCAAAAGTAAGAGAGGACCGGCCTTGGAGGTTCCAAGGGATCGCTGTGTGTGGTACTGAGACATTTTCTAGAATGTCTCGAATCGGAGAGGAGCTTGCCCCTTGCCTCGACTCATGATGGAATCCAATTTCCAATACGTGACTTTTGGTTTTATTTGTAGAGCCTAGTATGGCCACATAGTGGTATGGGACACTTATGCCGTCTATGATTGATACTTATGATTGAAATTGTTTTGACACTATAAACTTATAATAGTATCGAATGATCTGTTTTAAACGTACCAAGCATGTTTGGCTATTATAAGGTAAAACCCTATCCTCCAGCTTGCGTTGCATTGTGTGATGCGACCTGTGTCTTATAATAGCTTCATTTTTCTTTATTTAGCATTGCGCTTTTTGTTTTATGCACTGGTACCCTTGGGAGGAAACCCGTTCCGTGTTATACGGCGTGGTCCCTTGATTTACCTAACTTTAAAAATAAAGATTAAAAACTGTTTTAGTTCTCACACCAATCACATGACTGACCTGGAGTTTATTGTTTTAACCTAAAATCTTGGTGCTCTTATTTTCCGCACGGGCAGCTAGTAGTTGGGTTTTGCAGATTTATTTTCACAGGATCCTGGTTTATAGCTGAAGTGATATTCGGAAAGCTCTGCATCCATGTATTTCTTTCAGTTATGTTTTGTATTATTTTTCCGCTGTAGTAATGTATTTAAATCTCTGATATTTATCAAATGTGTAATATTTATTCATACTCTGTATATTTTTGTATTCTGATGGAATTGTTGTAATAAGCAATGAAATGTTCTTCTGTTTGTTTTCCGATGTGTGTTGTTCTCAAAGCAATCCGGGCTTTCCTTACCGCGGAAGTTCGGGTCGTTACAGAGTAATCCTAAGAAGCTACAGTGCTTGCAAGATATCCAATCTGAACTATTGACCTATAACCATATGTACTCTACCAATTCATCACATGTTTTTTTCTTCTTCATCATATCCATTTGAAAGCTGTAATGACAACTAAAATCTAATCCATAGTTAGCATATTCTTGCATTGCATGTATATCGATTAACACAATGAAAAATGTAGGATACAAAGAATATTTAAGTTTATATTATAGGCTCTTTATTAGCATGATGCTAAGAATGTTTTGAATGATCATATTGATTAACACCATCTTGTACCAACTTTTAGTTTAGAAACTATGGTATTTGATTTATCTTTAATTAATTCATTGGGCTTAGAATCAGAAAAATAATTCAGCACCGTAAGTTGTAAAAGAGATGCTAAAGTAAAAAATAATTTTAAAAAATGTGAAAAGAGGAAAATTGAAGCTCTGTTGTTAGAGTGATGCCTAGGAGACCAGTTAAGAAATCAAAAATAAAGTCAGGTAAGAAAAGAGTCCATCATACCCGCAACAAAGTAATGTATGTCCACATAATTTAGTGTAAACAAAGTTAGTATTATGTAATATTTTTTTAGTACAGTAAACTGTTTCGATATGTTCAGTTAGAGTAAACTGAATATCATTCTCACATAATTTTTAGTGCAGTAATATTTGTTCTTGAATAGCTCTCTACCTGTATAATAATAGTTAACAGTAATATCAGCATGTTATACAGGGTCGTAATTTTTTTAATAGAAACCATGTTTGCAAGCATAGATTTAGTTAGTCCTGTTGGCATGATACAATGATTTCACTCTTAGTTACATTCATTAGAGCATGGTGGATGAAGAGATAATGTGATAATGTTTTGTTCGTATAGATACAAATTTCCGAAAGCAATCATAAAGTGATTCACATAGTAGTTGAATCAAAAAACGACAGCATTTACTTTTCTAAAAACATTGTGGGAATTTACACTTGAATCGGTTTAGAAAGAAAGTAAGTGGTAATAATATTCACAATCATCAGTATGAAGGCAGAAGGACTTGAATCAATGGTAATAAATAAGTTTTTTGTGCTATTATCGAAATATAGGACAAGTTTCAAGTTGATTTTAGTTTGTTGTGCATATTTATATCAACATTCAGAGCTTTTTTTCTTTAGTCTTAGTTTTATAGGTCTGTGCAGTATAAATTATTTCATACTTCTTTTTATAGTACTACGTTTTCTAATATTAACTAAATACATTTTATTCCTGTTTTTTATCTGTTTTGATAAAACAACACCATATTAATATATTACATCTATATATACAGTTGGAATGCTAGCCTAATGCAAACATTTATTTATTATGACGTATTGGTGGGAATATAATTAGCTTGAGAAGTGAATATACCGTCGATGGGTAGATGAAATAGTAACCGAGTAAATTTGTGGATTCCATAAGATGAAATAGGTAGCTTGATAAGGAGTATGATTGGTTTTTGTTGTTAATGCAACACTGAGTTCGGTTTCACTGAGAGTAATGAAACCAAGACTTTATCATGAAGTTTTTTTAACATTTGAAGTGGTAGTTGTATCTAATATTATGTATTTTTGCTTCAGATAACTAATAGGCAGTGGTGGGTAGGCCCTTCAGAAAATATCCTCCGTGTCTCATGGCTGCTGGCCTCCGTTCCGATCCTCTTCTCCTACTTACTCCAAGGTTTGGTTTATTGGTCTTTAAGTGAACTAGAATTTGACTGCTAACAATATGTGACATTGAAATAGTTGGATGGGTCCGTATTACTCTAAGGTCATCATGAAGGCCATATTCGTAGCTTTAGATGGTCATCTATGGTAAATAATCGTATTTCATAAATAGGATTCAAATTTTTATTTTGTTACTAGACTGATATATGTTCAGGGCACTGTAATGATGGATCAGTCAAGCCCTTAATGATTTAAGGAGTTAGTTTGATGAACAAATGGATGAACATATTGAAAATGATGGAGAAGATATATTCTGCATTCATACTCAGAATATTCCATGTCATGCCGATGTAAGATTTAAAGAACTGGCTCAGCATGTGTACCAGTGTAGATATCAAGTTTATATGTCGTGAAGCAGCTATATCAGCATTTAGAGCATGACCAAGGGATTATCCAATCGATGTCAAATACTGATCTCAATTTCTGAGTTTTGTGTACAAGGTAATGATTTTTTCTTCCATGATTACTTCTATCCAATTTTGCTCCTCAAAATTTGTAAATTTATCCTAGCTTTCCTCCTCGTTCAATTTATTTTACATTTTAACTAACTTAGTCAGTCTGACCAAAATAATCGTTCTTACAAACTAGAAGTCGACATCCGTATTTATGAAAAATCCTGTAATTATTCTCTGCATTATTTCCATGTGCTTTAAAAAACTAAAGTTGAAAAATACGTTGTCAACTGGGTGTATTTTTATCTCCCATTCTTTTTACGGCTACAATACTGTAACACCCCGTAATTCTGTGACATTAAGATTCTCAAATTAAAGTATAATTAATTTTTAAAAGAAAAATTAAAAGAAAAAGATCCATGCAGTTGTTTAATTTAAGTATTGTAACTAACATGAAAAAAGAGAAGTAAGGAGAGAACAATAATTATTATTGTTCTAAGACTTATTAACAAAAGCCTCTGTAGCTCAGTTGGTTAAGGCATTGGATTTGTAGCATGGAGGTCGGGGGTTCGAACCCCGGCGGCGGCATAATTTTTTATCGTTGTTTTAGAGAGGGCCAACTGAACATGCAAATATATGTACGTATACAAATTCAAAATTTGAAAGGATAAGAACGTACATATAAGGAAATAAAGAATATATATATATACATATGAGAATATAAATATATATATATATGCAAAAATATATGTATACGAAAGATAAAATTCAAGATAAGGCTACAGTCAATGAAATATGGCAACATCATTTGAATTTTGAAAATAAAATGAAAGTTGTGCGTATATATATACGCGTAAAATGGTCGATAGAGGAATTGTATACATATAAGAATATTTCATGTGAATAAAACAGTTAAATAAATTCCAGAAATTCAAAAGTTTGAAAATCAAACTTTTATGCCAAAATAGCTTGTGAGACCCAATGCTGACTCAGCACTGCGTGTATGATAAGGTTTGGCTAGATTCATGTACGTACCTGGACTATTTTCTTAACTAGGTTCAATGCTGACTCAGCGCTGCGTGTACGATAAGGTCTTGAGCAGCTATATAAACAGCCCTAGTCTTCATTCTCTTTGCACCAATTCTCTTCTATCCTTATGCTGCTAAGATTCATGGCTTCTTCCCCTCCTCTAAATTTTCTTAAATAAGTAAAATAAAATATGATTCAAGACGAGGAGATGCTGCTAAAAGACTTTTAAGGAGGGATTCAAATCAAAGTTTCAAGTGAAGAATTCAAAGGCTAGCTCAAACAAGTTTCAAGCAACGACGCACGAATCATAGCCATGCTTTCCTTCTTTTCTATATCTATTTTCTGTAAGTTGGTTATTTCTAGATCTGAATATTTTGTTTTATTTGTGACATGAAATTAAAGGAATAAAGGAATATGCCAAATCTCTTTCTCTCTCTTCGAATCTGTGTTTATACTCTTGGACTGAATTAAGAACTGTTATGATTCGAGGACAAATAAGACTGTAACCGTGACTATGACTATAGAACTGTGGCCTTTGAAAGCATATGCCTTTGGACTATGACATAAGCCTTTGATTTTGGGACATATAAACATTGCCTATGACAATGACTTATGACTATGGGAATTATTTTCCCTTTTGGACTATGAACATCGCATATGACTATGGACATTTCCTATGACTGTGACTATGACTGCAAGGATTATTTCCTTGACTAGGCCTATGCCTTTGATTTGGACATAAACTATTACTTATGACATAATGAGGACAACTGTGATTTTGACACCCATGATTTATGATTAGGAAAATATTGTTTTAGTTTTGTGATTGAGAAGTTGGGTCTAAACCCAATTATTTATTCTACCTGTTCCTTGGTTTTTCTTTGGTTTTAAGACAGTGGGAATTTACCTATTAAGTTAGGTCTACCCACGTTCTTGAACCTATTTTGCCCATTCTTTGGTTTTAAGACAGTGGGAATTTACCTATTTAGTTAGGTCTACCCATATTCTTGAACCTACATTGTTATCCAAACCTTTTTATGCCAATTATTCCTTCTTGTCATTTTGATTCATTCCCTTTTTTATCTACGAATCTAGATTTATTTATAATCTAGGTTGAATCACGATTATTCGAACGGTGGGAATGCGATTTGGGGAAAAACATGGAAATGAATACGAACGTAGTTGTAAACTTGGAAATTGGCATAATTTGGAATATGTATTATGACATGCATATTAAAATGAAAACGGGGAAATTTGACATGGATTAGGGAATATGTGATTTTGACATATTAAATTTAGCGTTAGTAAGTAAGCTAAATTTTAGGCATAAAATGTAAACTAGAAAAATAATTCTAGTTTTGCCATAAATTGTGAATTAGGATGTTAAACCAAGATTGGGTTAATTAAGGTTGATTTGGAATAAGTATAATAGCACAATTTTGAATTTATTCATAATTGTGAGCAATTGTCATGTTTAGAATAAATTATGGTTAGCGACACTAAACTTGGTATAATTTACATACCAAAAAGTATAAATATGATAAATAAGAGAGAATGGGCCATAATAATAAATGTGACAATGTACATTAAAAGTGTAATAATGAAATAAGTAAATTAGGAGTAAATTTACTTATAGAATTTGTCATAAATGATAAATTGTTCATTTACCACAAAATATGTAACTTGCATGTAGGTAAAGTTTTGGCCATAAATTATAAACTAGGATATTTAATCTAGTTTTGGCAATGAAATAGGAAATGGCCTGAACTGCAAGTTGGGTTAGGACTTGGGCCTAGAATATAAGTATACTAGTGGGCAGGACAAAATGAAAATGGTATAGGCCAAGTTTATTTAAAAAGGGAATATGGACTTTGAAGATAAATTGTTGACAATTTATATATGGACAAAAGAAAGGTTTTCTCTTTGAATAACACATACACCTGAAACTTCTAGGGCGACAGAGAGGATAGTGTCTAGGCTTGGGTTTGGAAAATACAAGTTTCCTGCCCTCCCTGGCTATCCCTAACTGATCCGAAGGACGGGATGGTTGTTTTCAAAACCAGATTTGGAAATTTATCAAAAACCCTTTGAACTTAGAAAACATGAATATGCCTAACCCGAGGTTAGACTGAGTTGCGGTGTAAACCTGCCCGGAATCGACCGGCACATCCAGTAACCACAGCAATATCTGTCTAATGAGAGAGGTTGCGGCTTTAATTTATTAATTAAATCTAGAACAAGAATGGGAGAGTTAAGTCCATAGAAACACTTAACCAACTTAACACAGTTAAGCTAGAATGGGAAGGTTAAGTCCATAGGAACACTTAACCAACTTAACACAGTTAAGCTAGAATGGGAAGGTTAAGGAACACTTAACCAACTTAGCATAGTTAAAGCTAGAATGGGAGGGTTAAGTCCATGGGAATACTTAGCCAAATTAACATGTTGACTAGACTAGAAGGTAGGGTTAAGTAAAGTTAATACACTTAGCCAATTTAACATGTTAATTAGACTAGAGATTGGGGTTAAGTAATACACTTAGCCAATTTAATACGTTAGCTGGACTAGACCATAGGGTTAAGTAAACTTGAACGCTTAACCATCAGAATATGATAAATGAATAGGGTTAAGTAAAAAGCATAAAGGGATAACACTTAACCAGTTTATCAGGATAAATGAAGAGGGTTAAGTTTGCTTGAATTGACTAATGACACTTAACCAACCCAAATTGACGGGAAAGAGAACTTAGTAGTAATTCTTAGTATAACACGGGAAGGAGCGAATGTCCGTCCGAGAAGGCTCCAACGAATTGGGTTACGAAGCCCGAGGCTTCGAGGGGACGTGAGGGTACTCTTGGTATCCCTCTGTGAGGCTGAAGATGATCCGCCTGGGCCCACAGAGGTTAAGGTCTGTGTAGAAGAACCAGGGGTATGCCTTGGTTGCAATATATATGGCAACCTAAAAGACTAGGATGGACCAGCGTGATTCGGCGAGAAAACGGTAGCCCTGTGATAGCAACTCGTCGTCTACCATCCATCTTGAGTCGGTCGAGATACGTGAAGCGGAAAGGCGGAGAACTCCAAAAGACCATAATTGCTATCTAGTTATGGGTGAGGATGGCCATAGGATAGTGGGGCACCGGGGGCCGGCGTATAGTTCTCATTTTACAAAGGGTGCCTTTCATTAGTTGAGGGAGGGGTCAAGTGGGACCATAGCCACTGGAATAAAAACAGACCTTAGCATCTGCATCGGAAGATATCTGAAAGCTCCCGACCGAGTTCTGTATTCCTTGATTTGCCCTGTAACAGGACTCGGACCGCACATTACAGGACATGTGCATCTAGACAAGCGATAACGATTCGCGATACATGCGTGGGGAAGTATAGGAACATATACCACTCTAGGTAGTGTGTCCTAGACTTGGGGGCATCATTCGACAGGTAGCGTAATCCCTAGTTGGACTAGGTGGCATAAATCCGAGAAGCGTTCAGCAGATAGCGTAAACTCTAGTTAAGTCTAGAAAGCACTTGATAGAAAACCCTAGATTTGATCTAGGTAATAAATAATGAATGTATGCCGGAATGCAATGGAAAATAAAGGGATTGGGATCACGTTATCATTACTAGTTGGGACACTAGGTAGGTGGTGCAGAGATATAGAAATCAGTATAACAAGGAAATAGCGAAGCGGCGAAGTATTAGAGCGAAGCGGCAAAAGTATTAGAGCGTATCCAGTTTATCTTATCTTAGCATATCTTGTGATTACCTTGTCCAATCTTGTTGACCCTATCGTCATGGTGTAATCTTGTATTCAGTTAATTCATGTCGTTTTGTTTTCCATGTTCACGTGCTAGAAGTTACTGAACTTACTCAGGCTTTATGTCTGACTCTGTTTTTCTTTCGTCTTCTTTTCTTCCGTTCCCCCCCCCCCAGGTAGTAGAGGAGGGAGTAGTATAGCTCAGGTTAAGTTGGACTATCACTCTTTCCCAGCTTGAAGATTTATCGAAGTCTGCTTGGATTCTCTTATCAGATGCTATGGCTGGCTCATGCAAAAATTGGGGAATATAAATGTTGTTTTATGCTTCTTTATTTTGTAAGACAGATGATACTCTGATATTGTAAAGAAATCATTGTACAAATTATTTTATCAATAAAGCAAAGTTTTATCTTCCGCTGTTTAATTTCTGTCTGTCTTGTAATTTTTCTGCATCTTTTACCCTAAATGCTCCACAGAACTTAGTGCATTCCCTTTGTGAGTGACACTAACGGATGTGGGGTGTTACACGTGGTATCAGAGCTGAAGGTTACCAGATCAGATAAAGGATTTGAAAAATTATTTTCAAACGGTTTTAAAAGAAGCATTTTCAAAAGAAGAGATTTGTTTTAAAGGCATATTCCCCAAAGCCATACGCACTATCTTCTCTTCCTCTGTTTAAATTCTTGTCTCCTTCTTTCTTGAGTCTCTGGGGCTCCTGGCTTTCTGGGAGGTAACCTCATCGAAGGGCAAAGTAGTGCACGGCTTCCATCCATATCCGTAGTTGTTTCATCTACGGGCAGTTTTCTTTCAAAGCTTATAAGGTTTTCTGGATGATGGATGCAGTTTTCGAGAGATTTGTCAACATGACTACACACGGAAGGGGATGAGGAGTTTGGCTAAGGAGCATAACCCTAGGATGAAGAATTCATGGATGTAGACTTAGCACACGAAGGAGGAAGAAATTATAAAGCCTAAGACAAGAGGAAGTGTCTTTACTAGGGTATGATAGGGCATATACTTAAGGACAAGGGCAAGAACGAGGACGAGATTTTCAGAAGGACAAGTACATGCTTTCGCCACCAAGCGTACCTAGGAGAAAGGTAGTCCGGTTAGAAGAGTCTAGTTTTCTGTTCGTGCTATTTCCTTAGGTTCTAGCGCTTCTCATTTGTTCATATCCACTTTCATAGTTGGGTCTCTGCACCATAGTACTTGTATAGTAGAAAGATCCCACTAGATTCTCAAATCCAATTGGTGGTCCGACCAGTTTATTTTTTTGTTAGTAGGGACTTGAGAATAGCTATCGAGTTTGCTTATATCGTCTCACGTAGATCGTCTAAATTCGGGGGAGATATTCCTTGGGTGCTTGTCTGATATTGGTTTAGGCCTTTGGGGCTTGTACTTGAGGAATGTCGAGTTCGACTAGGATGGTTTGCGTGAGAGATGAATAGTTGTGACAGGCGCTCTAAAAAGCGCGTAGTGATCTTTCAACCCTTATAGTTATGGCATGGTGGATAAGGGAGAGACCTCTAATCATACACTTGGTACCGTGATTGACATCTGTTTATTTTGGAAATGGAGGTTAGGAACTTCACAATCGTGAAGATAAATTGTTTAAGATACAGTGGAGTAAAGCTCAAGAAGGCTAGATACTAGAAACATGCCCTTTTTCCTTAAGGGTGCATCCTTGATTTCTCTGTTTAGGAGCTTTACGCGTAGTTGTTTCTCTCTTTCCAAAGTATATCCTCTAGGTCGTATCTGCAATCCTTAGGTAGAAGCCAATGGATGTAAACATGTATTTGAAACATGTTATGGTTGAATGGTTGCAAGTGGTTGCAAATGGTTGCTTGTGGATGCATATGCATACGTATTAGGCACTAGATCAAGCTCGGACGCTCTCATATTGCATTTACATATATGCATTTGTTTATAAGTTGAACTTGGTATGATATCATATGGACGTTGCATATGGATGAATGGTTGTGCACGCATGTAGTATTTACATGACTAGGGATGTTTGCATGCATGATTGGACGCATGGCACTAACATGATTTGCATTAAGGAGGTCAACTGAATCAGTAGACCGCCTGATTTTGCATTAGATAGAGACATATACACACACTATGCATATGAACATGAAAGCATTAGAAATCTTTTAAGGACAATGAATGCCTATGATTGAATGGTTGAGTAGATGGGTGATTGGATGGTAGGACACATTCTTCCTAACTTGAAGATTTCGGGGACAAAATCCTTTTAAGTGGGGGAGAATGTAACACCCCGTAATTCTGCGACATTAAGATTCTCAAATTAAAGTATAATTAATTTTTAAAAGAAAAATTAAAAGAAAAAGATCCATGCAGTTGTTTAATTTAAGTATTGTAACTAACATGAAAAAAGAGAAGTAAGGAGAGAACAATAATTATTATTGTTCTAAGACTTATTAACAAAAGCCTCTGTAGCTCAGTTGGTTAAGGCATTGGATTTGTAGCATGGAGGTCGGGGGTTCGAACCCCGGCGGCGGCATATTTTTTTATCTTTGTTTTAGAGAGGACCAACTGAACATGCAAATATATGTACGTATACAAATTCAAAATTTGAAAGGATAAGAACGTACATATAAGGAAATAAAGAATATATATATATATATATACACATATGAGAATATAAATATATATATATATATATATGCAAAAATATATGTATACGAAAGATAAAATTCAAGATAAGGCTACAGTCAATGAAATATGGCAACATCATTTGAATTTTGAAAATAAAATGAAAGTTGTGCGTATATATATACGCGTAAAATGGTCGTTAGAGGAATTGTATACATATAAGAATATTTCATGTGAATAAAACAGTTAAATAAATTCCAGAAATTCAGAAGTTTGAAAATCAAACTTTTACGCCAAAATAGCTTGTGAGACCCAATGCTGACTCAGCACTGCGTGTATGATAAGGTTTGGCTAGATTCATCTACGTACCTGGACTATTTTCTTAACTAGGTTCAATGCTGACTCAGCGCTGCGTGTACGATAAGGTCTTGAGCAGCTATATAAACAGCCCTAGTCTTCACTCTCTTTGCACCAATTCTCTTCTATCCTTATGCTGCTAAGATTCATGGCTTCTTCCCCTCCTCTAAATTTTCTTAAATAAGTAAAATAAAATATGATTCAAGACGAGGAGATGCTGCTAAAAGACTTTTAAGGAGGGATTCAAATCAAAGTTTCAAGTGAAGAATTCAAAGGCTAGCTCAAACAAGTTTCAAGCAACGACGCACGAATCATAGCCATGCTTTCCTTCTTTTCTATATCTATTTTCTGTAAGTTGGTTATTTCTAGATCTGAATATTTTGTTTTATTTGTGACATGAAATTAAAGGAATAAAGGAATATGCCAAATCTCTTTCTCTCTCTTCGAATCTGTGTTTATACTCTTGGACTGAATTAAGAACTGTTATGATTCGAGGACAAATAAGACTGTAACCGTGACTATGACTATAGAACTGTGGCCTTTGAAAGCATATGCCTTTGGACTATGACATAAGCCTTTGATTTTGGGACATATAAACATTGCCTATGACAATGACTTATGACTATGGGAATTATTTTCCCTTTTGGACTATGAACATCGCATATGACTATGGACATTTCCTATGACTGTGACTATGACTACAAGGATTATTTCCTTGACTAGGCCTATGCCTTTGATTTGGACATAAACTATTACTTATGACATAATGAGGACAACTGTGATTTTGACACCCATGATTTATGATTAGGAAAATATTGTTTTAGTTTTGTGATTGAGAAGTTGGGTCTAAACCCAATTATTTATTCTACCTGTTCCTTGGTTTTTCTTTGGTTTTAAGACAGTGGGAATTTACCTATTAAGTTAGGTCTACCCACGTTCTTGAACCTATTTTGCCCATTCTTTGGTTTTAAGACAGTGGGAATTTACCTATTTAGTTAGGTCTACCCATATTCTTGAACCTACATTGTTATCCAAACCTTTTTATGCCAATTATTCCTTCTTGTCATTTTGATTCATTCCCTTTTTTATCTACGAATCTAGATTTATTTATAATCTAGGTTGAATCACGATTATTCGAACGGTGGGAATGCGATTTGGGGAAAAACATGGAAATGAATACGAACGTAGTTGTAAACTTGGAAATTGGCATAATTTGGAATATGTATTATGACATGCATATTAAAATGAAAACGGGGAAATTTGACATGGATTAGGGAATATGTGATTTTGACATATTAAATTTAGCGTTAGTAAGTAAGCTAAATTTTAGGCATAAAATGTAAACTAGAAAAATAATTCTAGTTTTGCCATAAATTGTGAATTAGGATGTTAAACCAAGATTGGGTTAATTAAGGTTGATTTGGAATAAGTATAATAGCACAATTTTGAATTTATTCATAATTGTGAGCAATTGTCATGTTTAGAATAAGTTATGGTTAGCGACACTAAACTTGGTATAATTTACATACCAAAAAGTATATATATGATAAATAAGAGAGAATGGGCCATAATAATAAATGTGACAATGTACATTAAAAGTGTAATAATGAAATAAGTAAATTAGGAGTAAATTTACTTATAGAATTTGTCATAAATGATAAATTGTTCATTTACCACAAAATATGTAACTTGCATGTAGGTAAAGTTTTGGCCATAAATTATAAACTAGGATATTTAATCTAGTTTTGGCAATGAAATAGGAAATGGCCTGAACTGCAAGTTGGGTTAGGACTTGGGCCTAGAATATAAGTATACTAGTGGGCAGGACAAAATGAAAATGGTATAGGCCAAGTTTATTTAAAAAGGGAATATGGACTTTGAAGATAAATTGTTGACAATTTATATATGGACAAAAGAAAGGTTTTCTCTTTGAATAACACATACACCTGAAAGTTCTAGGGCGACAGAGAAGATAGTGTCTAGGCTTGGGTTTGGAAAATACAAGTTTCCTGCCCTCCCTGGCTATCCCTAACTGATCCGAAGGACGGGATGGTTGTTTTCAAAACCAGATTTGGAAATTTATCAAAAATCCTTTGAACTTAGAAAACATGAATATGCCTAACCCGAGGTTAGACTGAGTTGTGGTGTAAACCTGCCCGGAACCGACCGGCACATCCAGTAACCGCAGCAATATCTGTCTAATGTGAGAGGTTGCGGCTTTAATTTATTAATTAAAGCTAGAACAAGAATGGGAGAGTTAAGTCCATAGAAACACTTAACCAACTTAACACAGTTAAGCTAGAATGGGAAGGTTAAGTCCATAGGAACACTTAACCAACTTAACACAGTTAAGCTAGAATGGGAAGGTTAAGGAACACTTAACCAACTTAGCATAGTTAAAGCTAGAATGGGAGGGTTAAGTCCATGGGAATACTTAGCCAAATTAACATGTTGACTAGACTAGAAGGTAGGGTTAAGTAAAGTTAATACACTTAGCCAATTTAACATGTTAATTAGACTAGAGGTTGGGGTTAAGTAATACACTTAGCCAATTTAATACGTTAGCTGGACTAGACCATAGGGTTAAGTAAACTTGAACGCTTAACCATCAGAATATGATAAATGAATAGGGTTAAGTAAAAAGCATAAAGGGATAACACTTAACCAGTTTATCAGGATAAATGAAGAGGGTTAAGTTAGCTTGAATTGACTAGTGACACTTAACCAACCCAAATTGACGGGAAAGAGAACTTAGTAGTAATTCTTAGTATAACACGGGAAGGAGCGAATGTCCGTCCGAGAAGGCTCCAACGAATTGGGTTACGAAGCCCGAGGCTTCGAGGGGACGTGAGGGTACTCTTGGTATCCCTCTGTGAGGCTGCAGATGATCCGCCTAGGCCCACAGAGGTTAAGGTCTGTGTAGAAGAACCAGGGGTATGCCTTGGTTGCAATATATATGGCAACCTAAAGACTAGGATGGACCGGCGTGATTCGGCGAGAAAACGGTAGCCCTGTGATAGCAACTCGTCGTCTACCATCCATCTTGAGTCGGTCGAGATACGTGAAGCGGAAAGGCGGAGAACTCCAAAAGACCATAATTGCTATCTAGTTATGGGTGAGGATGGCCATAGGATAGTGGGGCACCGGGGGCCGGCGTATAGTTCTCATTTTACAAAGGGTGCCTTTCATTAGTTGAGGGAGGGGTCAAGTGGGACCATAGCCACTGGAATAAAAACAGACCTTAGCATCTGCATCGGCAAATATCTGAAAGCTCCCGACCGAGTTCTGTATTCCTTGATTTGCCCTGTCACAGGACTCGGACCGCACATTACAGGACATGTGCATCTAGACAAGCGATAACGATTCGCGATACATGCGTGGGGAAGTATAGGAACATATACCACTCTAGGTAGTGTGTCCTAGACTTGGGGGCATCGTTCGACAAGTAGCGTAATCCCTAGTTGGACTAGGTGGCATAAATCCGAGAAGCGTTCAGCAGATAGCGTAAACTCTAGTTAAGTCTAGAAAGCACTTGATAGAAAACCCTAGATTTGATCTAGGTAATAAATAATGAATGTATGCCGGAATGCAATGGAAAATAAAGGGATTGGGATCACGTTATCATTACTAGTTGGGACACTAGGTAGGTGGTGCAGAGATATAGAAATCAGTATAACAAGGAAATAGCGAAGCGGCGAAGTATTAGAGCGAAGCGGCAAAAGTATTAGAGCGTATCCAGTTTATCTTATCTTAGCATATCTTGTGATTACCTTGTCCAATCTTGTTGACCCTATCGTCATGGTGTAATCTTGTATTCAGTTAATTCATGTCGTTTTGTTTTCCATGTTCACATGCTAGAAGTTACTGAACTTACTCAGGCTTTATGTCTGACTCTGTTTTTCTTTCGTCTTCTTTTCTTCCGTTCCCCCCCCCCAGGTAGTAGAGGAGGGAGTAGTATAGCTCAGGTTAAGTTGGACTGTCACTCTTTCCCAGCTTGAAGATTTATCGAAGTCTGCTTGGATTCTCTTATCAGATGCTATGGCTGGCTCATGCAAAAATTGGGGAATATAAATGTTGTTTTATGCTTCTTTATTTTGTAAGACAGATGATACTCTGATATTGTAAAGAAATCATTGTACAAATTATTTTATCAATAAAGCAAAGTTTTATCTTCCGCTGTTTAATTTCTGTCTGTCTTGTAATTTATCTGCATCTTTTACCCTAAATGCTCCACAGAACTTAGTGCATTCCCTTTGTGAGTGACACTAACGGATGTGGGGTGTTACAAATACAATGTTTTCTTTTTGACTCTGGGTATGATGATTATGCAACTACAAATGCCGATGTTGCTTCCTTTTCTCGCTCAGATGCACTGATTGTTGGAAATATTCATAATCCACACATGTTGGAAATATTCATAATCCACACATGCAAAAATCCAATACAAAACAATGAATTCTCAGCTTATCCCATACACATCATTTTTGGCTATGACATCAACCATTAGGTATATTTCGACCGTAATTTTGTGGGTTTTTCCCCGTAGTGTAGCATGTCTGTCTCACAGGCATGAGTAATTTCCACATAAAGGGGAATCTGGCTTGTAGACCTAAAGTTATGAATATCGTATTCATATATATATTGCTAGAAGTCTTCCGAGCGGGCTAATTAATGCAACAAAATGTATCATAGCTATGATTCATATCACTTGTTGTTGGGAATTTCCTTCCTATGGTTGTGACAGGTGTTATTTTTCTCATGGTTTTTGGAGATGAAATCTAAGAATATAGGATCTGGGGCATATACAGTGTGACTTATGTTTGGGTTTTTGATGAAATTTCGTGGGTGTTAAAAATTGCTGGAATATGGAATTGGATTTGAGCTTGCTTCATTGTATCAAAATCTGGTTCTGGCAAGAAGTTTTAAGAATGTCTTGAACTACTTGTATTGTTTTTTATGCATTATTTTGTATTGGATTTTTGCTTTCTGGTCAATGTTTATTCATTGTCAATTTACGTTAGTTGTACAGTTAAATATTTATAATTCTTCTTATGTAATTCGTTTAATAGATAATTTCTTTTTGCAATACAAGATAAATTCAGTGAGATAGGATAAGGTAAAGCGCAATTTGGACTGGAGCGCTAACCTGCTAGCTGTAATCGGAGATGGAGTCGATGTGGAGTGCATGTAGTAGAAATTGAGGTGACTTGTTCTTTAAAAATAGTGTCGAACATTGAATTTGCAGCATATTGAGCCAGTGAGCCAGTGAGGTAAGCATACAGAATTGATGCTTTATTTAGATATGAAAAGAAATTTGTGAAAAAACAAGCTTTGTTGTGTAACTGATCTCTTTGAGAAGATAATTTTGATGAACTTTAGAAAGGAAATACTCCCATTTATATCTGAAAATGCCATATCAGACATAGCAAATGAAGACTGTTCGGATTTTATGGTAGTTAACGATTTAGTGGCAATACTTCGACATAATGAAGACGGAAATATTGCACTAGTTGGACATATGTAAGTTCTTACTAGAAACGGATTTACGCCCATAATCATTATTCCATGCATTTTCTTATTCTTCTATATTTACAGTGCATCTTTTCCAAACTTTGGTTTTTATGGTGCTAGGTTTCACTTGTACTAGATGTATAAATTTGTATATCAATGGTTATTATATGTGAGTTTGTCATTTATTCAAAAAACTATTGTATTGAAATGGTTATGCATATTCTATTTGATTATATGGTTAATTGTTTTGTTTAATTGTTTGAACATGATGATTATGTAAATGATTATTGATTGATATTGTAGAAACAAAATAGACTATTAACAAGAAATAATTACATGAAAAAATATAGCAAATTAATCAATATTTTTTAGTAGCGTTTTAAAAACGCTACAGAAATACATGTAGTGGCATTGAGTAAACGCAACCGTAAATCAAGGGTAAAATTGGAAATTTAATTGGTAGCAGCAAAAAGTTTTTTATGGTGTTTTTAAAGCGCTACAGAAATATTTATGGTGGCATTTGGAAAACATTACAATAAAAGTATTTACAGTGGCGTTTATTAAATGTGCAACAAATATTTTTTATTTTTAGTGCACTGTTTGCTCGTATCGATTATCGAAACGCCACCAAAAATGATTGGTGGCATATTTTGAGTGCTACAAAAAATCATTTTTCTTGTAGTGTTGATTGTGACCATTTTGCCCCTATCAATCTTGTACGAGGAATAAGTTTTGACTGGAATCGAATCAGATGCTGAGATCGGTCTCATTGGAAAGGAAACGGGGTTGTCAATTCCTTAGAGTGGTCACGTTAAAGATTTGGTTCAGCGGTTTGGGAGAAATCGTTGTTTTAGTGTTTCACAATTGCTGATCAGGTTTGGCTAGCCATAATGGGCTGATTTAGAGTGGCCAATTAGTGGGCTTGTGGGAGGCTATAAATAGGGGATTAGAGGCATGGAGAATAATTTACTTTCTTCATTCTCTCATTTGATTGAGCTCATGATCCTCCTTGCTCAATCAAATACACCTTTCCACCATTAAAATTCTGGATCTACATAAGAGAATCAAAGATCTACATTGTTTAAATCTAGATCTACATCAAATGAAGAGAGATCACATCAAATCAAGAGGCTTGAAGCATATTCTTCGCTGTTCGGATTGATAATTTATCGGTTTCGAGTTAATTCGAAGAATTGGTGAGTGATAAGCATCTTTCACACGAATTCAATCAAGTTCATGGATTGTTTGATTTATGTTCGTCATTTCAAGGTGTTTTTGCATAAATCTAGTTGATGTAAGTATGGTTTTAATTCAAATCACCATAGGATCTAATCTAGCAACTTATAAATGGTAATTTCATATGTTAATTCTATGTTTAGATCCATTTATTGACTTGATTGTTTGTTGAATTGTTATTTTAATGTTTGTTGATTATTGCTTGAATCAATGGTTGATTTGTTCATAGAATTTGCATTGGTGGTGTGTGAGCATGTTGCACAAGCAAAAATCAGTGATCGGCATGAAAAAATGATGGATCGGGCAAGTTTTGATGGATTTGGAAAAGGCTGAATTTTCTGGGCAATTTTCATAGCATGGACCAGGCTAAATGCTATAGATCAGGAAATTTTCTATGAATCGGGTCGTTTCATAACATGGATCGGGAAAATGCAATGGATCGGGAAATTTTAATGGATTTGGCAGTTTACTTAGCACGGATCGGGCGAAATGCTATGGATCGGGCTAAATACCATAGCATGGATCGGGCTAAATGCTATGGTATGGATCGGGCTAAATGCTAGAGTACCAAGTGCTAGAGTACTAAGTACCAGACGTGCTGAACATGGTAAAATTAGTGATTTTCCAAGGTGCGTGCTAGAGATTTACACTTTTTTTACAATACCAAGTGCCAAAGTACCAAATGACAGTGCCAAGTGCCAGGGAGTGCCAGAATTGAACCAGGGCATAAGATAGCATTCCAGAAACGCTGTGAAAGCCAGTTTTGATGTTTTACTTAGTTTTCGCACTGGATTTGTAACACCCCGTAATTTTAACAACGCTAAAGATGATAAATTAAAGATAAATTAAATAAATATTTAGAACTAAGTAAAACAGACTGTGCCATTGCGTTCATCTCGAAATTCTGCTTGAGATAGACTCCGAGTTTGCGTAAAACGGACAACGTATGAAGAAGATATTAAGGTTCGAAGTTTATATACGCACAAGAGAATTATATATGAATAAACACTTCAGAAAATCAATTCAAAACAATTCAAATTAGTTTGAATTCATAGGAGGGAACTAGCGCGGGAACCAGACCCATTGGGTGTCGACCCCAGCCAAGGGGTGTTGACCCATGGGTCAACACCCACACAAGGGTGTCGACACCCAGGTCGACACCCCCGAGATCTGGGGCAGGTGCATAATTCTGGACTTGGACTCAATTTCTGACCTGGTTCGTTGGTTGATGGCTATAAATAAGACCTTATTTCTCTTGTTTTTCCACACCAAAAACAATCGAGAACTAGATGCTGCCTTTGCCCAGATTAAATTAAGCCTTTTCTTCTTCAACAATCAAGTCATTCAAGTTTAGAGATTTATGGTTCAATAGCTGCAATCTCTCTTCTGTTTTCTTAGATACAATCACGGTGAACATACATTAATTTTAGATCTAAATACTTAAAAGTTAATCTTGACATGACTATAATTTGGATCTAAGCCTGTGACGATTTGAATCATATCAGATCTGTTATAACCTATGTATCTAAGTTATTCTGACATGATTATGAACTAGATCTAAGCCTATATGTAACACCCCGTAATTCTGTAACGCTAGGATTCACAAATCAAGGCAAAATTAAAAGTTAAAATCAAAATCAAGGGAAACGGGCTGCGCCATTGCGTTTGTCTCGGAATTCTGCATGAAAACGAGTCCGAGTTTGCGTAAATCGGAGTTCGTATGAGGAAGATATGGCCTCCGGAAGTTTCAGCAAGGTTCAAATTCCAAAACAGACTCAGAAGCGGGCTGGGCGGGAAATTTCCCGCCCAGGACCCCAGGTCGACTGGGGAGTCGACCTGGGTGTCTCCCCCCCTGGTCGACTGGGGAGTCGACCTGGGTGTCGACCCCCCCTCCCCCCCCCAGGTCGACCGGGGAGTCGACCTCTATGTCGACCCCCCTGCTTTTTACAGCTTTCTGAACCTGGTTCGTTTCTCTGTATCTAGACGCCATTCTGACCAGATTCGTTGACTTCTACACTATATAAACAGCCCTAGTCTCCTTCTCTATTCACAATTCTTCTCTACCCTTATGCTGCAAAGATTCTTAGTGAACATGGCTTCTTCTCCTCCACTTAAAAGAAATAATAAATAGAATAATATATATAAAATAAGTCAAGACGAGGAGACGTTGCTCAAAGACTTTCAAGAAGAGATTCGAATCAAGATTAAAGATTCAAGATAAGGATCAAAGGCTAACATCGCACGAATCATAGCAATGCCATCTTTCTTTTCTAATCTAAATCTCTGTAAGTCAGTTATTTCTAGATTTGAACGTTTTTCTCTGTTCGTGACATGAAATTAAAGGAATAAAAGAATATGCCAAATCTCTCTCTCTATTCGAATCAGTGCCTATACTCTTGAACCTAATTAAGAATTGTTATGATTCGAGGACAAATAAGACCGTGACTATGAAACTATGGACCTTAAAACCATATGCCTATGACTATGAACATTTGCCTATGACTATGAACATTGCCTATGACTATGGACATTGCCTATGACTATGAACATTGCCTATGACTGTGACTGTGACTATGAGGATTATTTCCTTGACTAAGCCTATGCCTTTGATTAGGAAATGTAAACTATTGCCTATGACATAACAAGGACATCTGTGATTAAACACCTATGATTCATGACTAGGAAAGTGTTGCTTAAGTTTTGTGACTATGAAATTGGGTATAAACCCGATCATCTATTCTGTCTATTCTTGGTTATCTTTGGTTTTAGACCTTAGGAATTTACCTATTAAGTTAGGTCTACCCATGTTCTTGAACCTACGTCTCTATTCTGTCCATTCTTGGTTTTCTTTGGTTTTAGACCTTGGGAATTTACCTATTAAGTTAGGTCTACCCATGTTCTTGAACCGACGTCGTTATTCAACCCTCTTTATGCCAGTTAGTATGTCTATCTTTTTCATAGCATCTTTGGTTCATTCCCTATTTTCTATGAACCAGGCTTTATTTATAATCTAGACTGAATCACGATTATACGAACGGTGGGAATGCGGTTTGAGCATAACATGAAATTTACTAAAAATGTAGTTTAACTTGGAAATTGGCATAAATTGGGAACATGTATTATGGCATGTTCATAGAAATGAAAATTGGATAAATTTGACATGAATTATAAGATGTGTAATTTGAATCTAGTATTGACATGTAAATCTAGCATTTATATGAATAGTGAACTAGAGTAATAAGTCTAGTTTGACGTGAATTAGAATGTTGAATCGGAATTGGATTAGCTAATTTGGCACGGTAAGCATATTGGCATAAATGTGAAATTGTCCATAATTGGGAATAACTGTCATGTTTAGCAAAATCATGGTTAGTGACACTTAATTTGGTATAGTTTACATACCAAAAAGCATAAATATGATATAGAGGGGAAAATGGGCCATAGAAATAAATGTAGACAGATTACATTAAAAGAGTAATTGGGAAATAAGTAAATTAGGAATAATTTACTTATAGAATTTGTCCTAAATGAGAAATGTAAATTTAGACAAATTAAAGATTTATTAACGACATCTCTTTTAATGAAACACCAGAAAGTTCTAGGGTGACAGAGAGGATAGTGTCTAGGCTTGGGTTTGGAAAATACAAGTTTCCTGCTCTCCCTGCCTATCCCTAACTGATCCGACGGACGGGATGGTTACTTTTAAAACGTGATTTGGAAATTAATCGAAACCATTTGAACGTAGAAAACACGAATATGCCTAACCCGAGGTTAGACTGAGTTGCGATGTAAACCTGCCCGGAACCAACCGGCACATCCAGTATTCGCAACAATATCTGTCTAATGTGAGTGGTCGCGGCTTTAATCTATTTAATTAAAGCTAGAACAAGAATGGTAGGGTTAAGTTAACTAAGACACTTAACCAATTCAACATGATAACAAGACTGGTAGGTGGGGTTAGGTTCATACAGTTAAGCTAGAATGGGAGGGTTAAGTCCATAAGGAACACTTAAACAACTTAGCACAGTTAAGCTAGAACGGAGGGCTAAGTCCATAGGGAAACTTAACCAAACTCATGGTAACAAGACAAGATTTGTAGAGGTTAAGTAACTAAGAAAACACTTAGCCAAATTAACATGTTAACTAGACTAGAAGTTGGGGTTAAGTAAAGTTAATACACTTAGCCAAATTAACATGTTAACTAGACTAGAAGTTGGGGTTAAGTAAAGTTAATACACTTAGCCAAATTAACATGTTAACTAGACTAGAAGTTGGGGTTAAGTAAGATTTAATACACTTAGCCAATTTGATATGATAGCTGGGCTAGACTGTAGGGTTAAGTAAACTTGAACACTTAACCATCAGATTGTGATAAAGGAATAGGGTTAAGACTAGAGCATAAAGGGATAATACTTAACCATTAATAACATGCTAGTTAAAACAGACGGGCAGGGTTAAGTTAAAAAGGAGCACTTAACCAATACAGGATGAATGGGTAGGGTTAAGTAATAAGAAATACTTAACCAATATAACTTGGTTTGTGGTGAGGTTAAGTCAACATGAATTACCGATAACACTTAACCAGTTTAACAGGATAAATGAAGAGGGTTAAGTTAGCTTGAATTGACTAATGACACTTAACCAATCCAAAGTGACGAGAAAGGAACTAAGTAGTAAACCTTAGTTAAGAAAACAACGATTCTAGGAACTAAGTGGTAAATCTTAGTTAGTAAAACTAAGTAGTAATTCTTAGTATAACACGGGAAGGAGCGAATGTCCGTCTGAGTAAAAAGGAGGCTCCAACGAATTGGGTTACGAAGCCCGAGGCTTCGAGGGGACGTGAGGGTACTCTTGGTATCCCTCTGTGAGGCTGCAGATGATCCTCCTGGGCTCACAGAGGTTAAGGTCTGCGTAGAAGAACCAGGGGTATGCCTTGGTTGCAATATATGGCAACCTAAAGACTAGGATGGACCGGCGAGATTCGGCGAGAAAACGGTAGCCCTGTGATAGCAACTCGTCGTCTACCATCCATCTTGAGTCAATCGAGATACGTGAAGCGGAAAGGCGGAGAACTCCAAAAGACCATATACTTGCTATCTAGTTATGGTTGCGGATGGCCATAGGATAGTGGGGGCACCGGGGGCCGGCGTATAGTTCTCATTTTACAAGGTGTGCCTTTCATTAGTTGAGGGAGGGGTCAAGTGGGACCATAGCCACTGGAATAAAAACAGACCTTAGCATCTGCATTGGCAGATATCTGAAAGCTCCCGACCGAGTTCTGTATTCCTTGATTTGCCCTGTCACAGGACTCGAACCGCACATTACAGGACATGTGCATCTAGACAAGCGATAACGATTCGCGATACATGCGTGGGGAAGTATAGGAACATATACCACTCTAGGTAGTGTGTCCTAGACTTGGGGGCATCGTTCAACAGGTAGCGTAATCCCTAGTTGGACTAGGTGGCATAAACCCTGAACGCGAAAAGTGTTCAGCAGATAGCATAAAACTCTAGTTAAATCTAGAAAGCACTTGATAGAAAACCCTAGATTAGATCTAGGTAATAAATAATAAATGTATTCCTGAAAGCAATGGAAACTACAGGGGTTGGGATCACGTTATCGTTACTAGTTGGAACACTAGTTAGGTGGTACAGAGATATAGAAACCAGTATAACAAGGAAATAGTGAAGCGGCGAAAGTATTAGAGTTTATCCAGTTTATCTTATCTTAGCATATCTTGTGATTATCTTGTTTAATCTTGCTAACCTTATGGTCATGGTGTAATCTTGGATTCAGTTAATTCATGTCGTTTGTTTTTCCATGTTCACATGCTAGAAGTTACTGAACTTACTCAGGCTTTATGTCTGACTCTGTTTTTCTTTCGTCTTCTTTCCTTCCATCCCCCCCCCCCCCCAGGTAGTAGAGGAGGGAGTAGTTTAGCTCAGGTTAAGTTGGACTGCCACTCTTTCCCAGCTTGAAGATTTGTTGAAGTTTGCTTGGATTCTCTTTTCAAATGCTATGGCTAGCTCTTGCTAAAATCGGGGAATATAAATGTTGTTTTATGCTTCATTATTTTGTAAGACAGATGATATTCTGATATTGTAAAGAAACCATTGTACAAACTTTTTTATCAATAAAGCAAAGTTTTATTTTCCACTGTTTAATTTCTGTCTGTTTTGTAATTTATCTGCAGCTTTTACCCTAAATGCTCCACAGAACTTAGTGTATTCCCTTTGTGAGTGACACTAACGGATGTGGGGTGTTACACTATACCTATTTATCATGTCATATCTGCCATTGTTTGTTGATCTAATTCACTATTTAGATCTCATCATGCATGTTTATGATGTCCCTATTATGCTATAATCAGTTCTACTATCACATGTTCATCATATATGTTCCTATATGCCTATCTTGGCATTATTCCCAACTTTATCACTGTATGTTTATTAGTTGCTATGCCTATTTCTGTCGTTATATGTCAATCTTGTTATTATGATCATTTCTGTCCTTTTCCCTTCTTCTTTTCCCTTTTATTTTTATATCCCGGTTACCTTCAAGCCTAGGCATGCCACTGAAATATGCAAACGCGAAAAATTAGGAATGAGGGGAAAGAGTTAAAATTGGGGCAAAACTTATATTTGGAAATTTGGGCATAAATCGAATGTAATACATAAATATGGATTTGGGGCATAAATCAAACTGTGATTTAGATCTTAAATTTAGGGCATATGTTACATGATAAATATAACATGAAAAAGGGGCATAAAAACCTATAATGACATAGGAATAAGTGGTTAATAATGTAAATGCCTAGAATTACAGTAATTAGAAACTGTAACCGCGTTTAGACACGAGGTTAGATTATACTTGTGGTGGAAGTCTACCCGGAACCGACCGACATATCCAGCGACCACAAGTGGTGAATCTAATGTGAGGGGTCTAACTGCATAAACACGTGACATGCTAAGACACGAGGTTAAGTCCGACTTGTGGAAGAAGTCTGCCCGGAACCGCCCGACATATCCAGCATCCACAAGTTGTAGGCTTAATGTGGGAGGTCTAGCACATTATAACCATAAATGAATATGGTAATAAACCTGAATACTTAACGTAGTTGAATTCATAGGGATTGTATGAACATGTTAACTTGAGTAGGGGTTAAGTAAAAATTGTATGAAACAGTGGGAGGGTTAAGTATATCTTGGGGTGGTGGGTAATATTTATATATAGGCCCACAAACTTAACCTGTGGGTTTATGCAATCTTATACTTTGGTATGGCATAACATGTGAAAAACCTTGTTGCGGGGATGCAAGCGTAGGGGGAAGCTTGTACCATCTTGAGTGTGGGACCCGTTTCAGTCAATAACCCGTATATAGGTATCAAACGAGTACTCCGAACTAGATCGGTGTCGGGGCACGCTTTCTGGCTGATTGTAAGAGATCCAAAAGTGGGGGACGGTGTGGGCGGCGCATTCCGACGGGATTATATGCGTGCATGGCTCCGACAGAGGAGGTTTAGACATCATGACACCTGTAGATATGGTTGTGCACATCCTGGAAACGAAGGGTTTCCACTTTAGGAAGTGATACATCCAACTATAGGGCCAGCACAAGGTATCTACGGAGTAGGGAACCAATTGATTGGGGTAGTAATTATGGTACATCTAGACTTCGGTATGTTTAGGAGCCCATTATTATCCTTAGGGGTAACTCCGGTATATTGGGCTGCCTGTTATTGTATGGGGTTAAACCTCTCACTAGAAGTATTCCAATGTCTGCCATCTTATACTTGTTGGGGATCATCTTGTTTATACGACACTAGTATTAGTGCATAGAAAGAGAAAGTATTAGAGAAGTGCAATATATTCTATCATGTTTATCCTGTTTACCTTGTCATACCTGCCTTTTATGATGTTATCTCTCTTATCCACTTATATGCCTGTCATGATACTTTTACTTATTTATATGCCAAAAGTAACTGGACTCGCTAGACTTTATGTCTGACCCATTTTGTTTCCTCTTCTTTCTCTTCCGTTTCCCCCTCCCCAGGTTCTCAGGGTGGGTCAGGGAGGGAATACTCAAGCTTGATCTGGATTCTGCTTTCATCTTGCTTGGATTTGCTTAGATGTACTGCTTGATTTCATATCTCTCTCTACTATGGCTATGTATTAGGGATTGTGCTTCTTATATTATTGTACTTTGATGATTTAAGTACAAGACAGAAGTTTTAAATTGATGTACTGGGTTTATGCATTTCAGAGATATGATTTAACCATGTTTTGAACTACGATGTTTTTTGTTTAATAATTTTTTTTAAATTCCGCTGCTATTTTATATTTATCTTATAATGTTTATGTTTCTGTTTACCTGTAACGCTTTACGAAACCTAATGCATTCTCTTAATGAGTGACATTAACGGATGTGGGGAGTCACACTTGGTATCAGAGTTGAAGGTTTCCAAATTGGATAAAAGAATTTGAAAATTATTTTTGAAAAGGTTTTAAAAGAAAGCATTTTCAAAAGAAGAGTCTGTTTTGTAAAACATATTCCCTAAAGCCATATGTACTATCTTTCGATTCTTTATTTGAATCCCTTTTTCCTTTTATTTTCAGCATGTCTGGGGAACCTAATATTCCTGAGGGCGTTATGATACCAGGCTAGTTCCGTAGGTATCTAGAGTCCACGGCGTCTACTGGTGGCCAAGCAAATGTTCCTCCAACAGCTGCACCCGCCATTCCTCATCCTCCTCCTCCACGAGTAGAAAATTTCTCTAAGATATGCAAAGATTTCTGTGCTATGGGTGGAAAGCCATTCCGAGGAACTGTAACTTTCGTGGAGACAAGGAATTGGCTCAAAGAGACAGAGGATTTGTTTGGAATTTTTGAAGTGGACGGTCATAGGAAGATTCGGTTAGCTGCTTGGCTGTTGAAAGATGAGGCTTCATCTGGTGGGAAGTGACGTAAGCATGGCGTCTAGTGGAGACTTGGGATGATTTTCGGTAGAGGTTTGAAATGAAGTTTCTTTCTCAAGTTGAGAAAAGAATGCAAATGGAAAGGTTTCTGGCACTCAAGCAAGGAGGCATGACTGTTAAAGAGTATGTTAACAAGTTCAATCAACTGACAAGGTTTGGGTTGGAGCTAGTGGATACCCCGCATAAGAAATCGTTGTGGTTTGCTAGAGGACTGAATGAACCCCTTTATGCGTAAACTATGTCCCGTATTCCAATGGGAGCAACTTTTTGAAAGGCCCATTGATATGGCATTGATGCATGAGGAGATAAAGCTGAAAAGAAAGAAGCTACGGTTAACGAAACACAAAACAAGAAAGTATGGCCCAAGAAGGGACAACAACAACAACAAAGGAAGGGCAGAAAGAATGACAAGGCTAAGGATAAGAGGAAGTGCCATAATTGTGGACGCGAGGGTCATTTGATCAAGGACTGCAAAAGAAGGAAGAATGCTTGTTTCAGTTGTGGAGAGGTCGGACACTTTTCGAAGGAGTGCCTGAAGAAGCAAGGACAAGGTCAAAGGACAAGAGCTTCTGGAGGGCAGGTGCATGCTCTTGTGACCAGTGCTCCTGATAGAGGTAGGAAAGTTTCTGTTGAAGGTTTGATTTCTCTTTCCAATCATCCAGTTAGAACTTTTTCTGATTCTGGTGCTTCACATTCTTTTATATATGATTCTGTGATTGAGTCTCTACAACTTAGTACTAGTATGGTAGTGGATCACGTTGTTGTCTCAAACCCCATTGGTGGTACGACTCATTTGTCCATGATTTGTTGGGGTTTGAGAATATCTGTTTTAGGCGTCGAGTTTGAGTGCGATGCATATGTTCTTGGTTTCACGGTCTATGGTTTGATTCTAGGGATGGATTGGCTAGCTATGTATGGTGCCATTTTAGATTGTGAGAGGAGTGTCGTTAGACTTTTGACTTGCCATGGGAGGACCCTCGAGATTTCTCATGACCCAAAGGGGTTTGTCATACTTAGTTTCCTAGAGTCAATTGATGCATCTATCGATGATCTGCGGTCTGTACCAGTAGTCTGTGAGTATTCTGATGTTTTTGATGAGGTTCAGGGCTTACCTCCGAAGCACGAGATCGATTTTCATATATACTTGGTGGACAATGCAAAGTTAGTTGCATTGTCTGTGTTCCAAATGGCTCGAAGAGAAAGAAGGGACCACAACAAGCAAGTAGGGGAGCTACTTGAGAAAGGGTTTATTAAGCGAAGCATATCTGAATGGGGTGCTCCGGTGGTATTCGCAAATAAGGCAGATGGTTCGCTTCGATTATGTGTAGACTATAGAGAGTTGAACAATCTCACCAAGAAGAAAGGCACCCACTCCTGAGGATAGATGATCTGTTTGACTAGCTTCATGGTGCATCCGTTTTCTCTCAGTTAGACTTGGCCACGGGGTTTCATCAGTTGAGGGATGAGGACAATATAGACAAGACCGCTTTTAGGACTCTAGATGGTTACTTTGAATGGCTCGTTATGCCTTTTGGGTTAACGAATGCACCTGCCTATTTTGTTGATCTGATGAGTAGGGTGTTCGGCAGTTTCTAAATAAGTTTGTCGTGGTCTTTATTAATGACATCTTAATTTTCTCGAAGAACGAGGAAGGGTATACCCAACATTTGAGAGAGGACTTGAAAACTCTCCGTGCACACCAGCTTAAGGCGAAGTTCCCCAAATGTCATTGTTTGAGGAAAGACGTGAGATTCCTATGGCATGTGGTTTCTAAAGATGGGACAGCAGTAGATCCCGCGAAGGTAGTTGCAGTTCAAGATTGGCAGATCCCAAAGAATGCAATAGAGGTGAGATGTTTTCTTGGACTGGAAGGCTATTATAGGAAGTTCATTAAAGACTTCGCAAAGATATCAGCCCCACTCACCAGGCTGACGAAGAAGAATCTGACATTTTCATGGGATATAGATTGTGATGTTGCTTTCCAGCGATTGAAGAGGGCTTTAACAACAACCCCAATCTTGACCTTGCGCGATGGAAACAAAGTGTTTATAGTATACACTGATGCATGTGGTACAAGGCTTAGTGCGGTTCTGATGCAAGAGGGAAGAGTAGTATGTTATGGAAGTAGACAGCTAAGGGTTCATGAGAAGAACTACCCTACCCATGACTTAGAGCTAGCTGCCATAATATTCGCGCTTAAGACTTAGCGCCATTATTTACTTGGAGAGAAGTTCGGGTTGAAAATCGATAATAAATCTCTCAAGTACTTGTTCTTGTAGAAGGATCTTAATTTAATGCAACAAAGGTGGATGGAGTTCCTAGCATCTTATGACTTTGAGATTGCTTATACCCCTGGCAAGGGTAATGTGGTGGCAGACGCACTAAGTGGGCAGAGGATGGCCTTAAGTCCTTTGTTTGTGGAGAGGAAAAGCTTGGAGTTTATATCGATTTTTGACTTTAGACCCTCCACCGAGTTTTTTTCTGGCTTAATAGTATCACCGGAGGCGCGACCTACTCTTATGGATCAGATAGGAGCTTCGCAGTGGGAGGATCCACATATTTCAGACATCTTGGATAGGCTCGGTAAAGGGGAGACTTCTAGTTACCTCGATAGATATTACTCGGAAGGTAGAGGGTGGTTGCGACGAGATAGAAGGCTTTGTGTTCCCCGAGTTGGGAGTTTTTTAAAGACAGTCCTAGAGTAAGCCCATCATTTTAAGATGATTATTCATCCAGGTGGTGATAAGATGTATAGAGATATGAAGAGGGTTTTCTTTTGGATTGGGATGAAGAAAGATGTGGCGGAATTTGTTTCTCCATGTTTGATTTGCCAACAATTCAAGGCTAAGCAAAAGAAGCCCGATGGTTTACCTCATCCTTTGGAGGTTCCACAGTGGAAGTGTGAGAGCGTCTCTATGGATTTCATCGATGGTTTGCCTACATCAAGGAAGGGCAACACCCGTATTTGGGTTGTAGTAGACAGACTTACTAAGAGCGCTCATTTTATCCCACCTAAGAGTAAGAGGACGGCGGCATGGTTGACAGCAGTTTGCGTTCATGAGATAGTCCGTCTTCATGGAGTACCTTCCAGTATCATAAGTGATCGTGACCTCATTTTCACAAGTGAATTTTGGAGGAGCTTACAAGAAGCATTAGGTACTCAAATTTGGAGGATCTTTTAAGACTATGTATCCTTGACTTCGGAGGGACTTGGGAAGAGCATCTTCCTTTAGTAGAGTTCGCATACAACAACAGTTATCAAGCTAGTATTGGCATGGCACCCTTCGAAGCATTGTATGGACGACCTTGTAGATCACCAACTTATTGGTGGGAGTCTACAGAAAAACTTCTACTTGGACCGTATAGGGTTAGAGAAACGTCCAAAAATATTGATCTTATTTTATGGCGAATGAAGACCGCTCAGGATAAGCAAAAATCCTACGCGTATAGGAAAAGGACTGACATTGAGTTTGAGGTGGGAGACATGGTTTTCATTAAGGTATCACCATTAAGGAATGTAGTTCGCTTTAGATCTGTAGGGAAGCTGGCACCAAGATTTGTAGGGCCATTTCCCATAACAGAAAGGATTGGTCAAATGGCCTATAGAGTAAAGCTACCAGAGAGACTATCCGGTGTTCATGATGTTTTCCACGTTTCTCATTTGTGGAAGTGTTTGCATGATACCGCAGAAGTAGTTGAGCCAAGTATGCTTGAGGAAGTAGAGTTGGAATGGGAGGCAAGAATTAAGCGAGTTCCTACTCATATTCTTGGATCAAAAGTTGAGAAGCTACATAACCGAGAAGTCAAGTTGATGAAAGTTCAGTGGGGAGATAACCCATAGTATGCAACTTGGGAGACCGAAGACATGATTCGCGCTTCGTACCCTTCTCTTTTCAAGGGTATGTTCTTAACTTCTTTTTCCAAAGCTTTTATTTATGCTTGTTTCTATCATTTAAGTATATCCTATCGATCGAATATGCGACCTTTAGGTAGGAATCCCATGAATGTAAACATGTGTTTGAGATATGTTATGTTTGATGGATGCAAGTGGATGCAAGTGTTTGCTAGTGGTTGATCGTGGATGCATATACACACACATTAGGCACTAGATCGGCTCAATCACTCTCATACTGCATATGGATGCGTGTGCATTTTTCTTCTTTTAATGGATGAACGTGAATGTATCATCATATGGATGTTGCATTTGGATGGATCATTGTGCACGCATAAAGAACTTACATGTTATAATAGGATTATCTACATACATGTTAGATTCATGGCACAAACATACATTGCATTAAGGAGGTCAACTGAATCAGTAGACAGCCTGATCTTTTGCATTAGTATAAGGACATATACACACACTTTTGCATATGTTCATAAGCATTAGAAACTTTTAAGGACAATGGATGCCTGTGATTGATGGATGAGTAGATGGGTGATGGATGTTAGGATATGCATTCTTCTTAACTTAGAGATTTCGGGGACGAAATCCTTTAAGTAGGGGAGAATGTAACACCCCGAAATTTTAACAACACTAAAGATGATAAATTAAAGATAAATTAAACAAGTATTCATAATTAAGTAAAACGAACAGTGTCATTGCGTTCGTCTCGGAATTCTTCTTGAGATAGACTCCGAGTTTGCATAAAACGGACACTGTATGAAGAAGATATTAAGGTTTGAAGTTTATACACGCATAAGAGAGTTATATATAAATAAATACTTCAGAAAATCAATTCAAAATAATTCAAATTAGTTCAAATTAGTAGGCGGGAACAAACGCGGGAACCAGACCCATTGGGTGTCGACCCCAGCCAAGGGGTGTCGACCCATGGGTCAACACCCACATAGGGGTGTCGAAACCTAGGTCGACACCCTCGAGATCTGGGGAAGGTGCGTACTTCTGCACTTGGACTCAATTTCTGACTTGGTTTATTGGCTGATGGCTATAAATAAGACCCCATTTCTCTTGTTTTTCCACACCAAAAACAATGGAGAACTAGAACCTGCCTTTGCCCAGATTAAATTAAGCCTTTTCTTCTTCAACAATCAAGTCATTCAAGTTTAGAGATCTGTGATTCAATATCTACAATCTCTCTTCTATTTTCTTTGATCCAATCATGGTGAGTCTACGTCAATTTTGGATCTAAATACCTAAAAGTTAATCTTGACATGACTATAACTTGGATCTAAGCCTGTGACTATTTGAATCATATTAGATCTGCTATAACATGCGTATCCAAGTTATTCTGACATGAGTATGAACTAGATCTAAGCCTATACTTATTTATCATGTCAGATCTGCCATTGTTTGTTGATCTAATTCATTGTTTAGATCTCATCATGCCTATTTATGATGTCTCTATTATGTTAGAATCATAACTACTATCACATGTTCATTAGATCTGTTCCTATATGCCTATCTTGACATTACGCCCAACTTTGTCACTATATGTTTATTAGTTGCTATACCTATTTCTGCCATTATATGTCAATCTTTTTATTATGTTCATTTCTGTCCTCTTCTCTTCTTCTTTTTCCCTTTTATTTTTATAGCCAAGCTACCTTCGAGCCTAGCCGTGCCATTGAAATATGCAAGTGCGAAAAATTGGGAACGTGGGGAAAACGTTAAAATTGGGGCATAACTTGTATTTGGAAATTTGGGAATAAATTTAATGTAATACGTGAATATGAATTTGGGGTATAAATCAAACTGTGATTTAAATCTTAAATTTGGGGCATATGTTGCATGATAAATATAACTTGAAAAAAGGGCATGCAAACCTATAATGACATAGGAATAAGTGGTTAATAATGGAAATGCCTAGAATTACAATAATTAGAAACTATAACCGTGCTTAGACACGAGGTTAGATTACACTTGTGGTGGAAGTCTACCCGGAACTGATCAGCATATCCAGTGACCATAAGTGGTGAATCTAATGTGAGGAGTCTAAGTGCATAAACATGTGACGTGCTAAGACACGAGGTTAAGTCCGACTTGTGGAAGAAGTCTACCCGGAACCGCCCGGCATATCCAATATCCATAAGTTGTAGGCTTAATGTGGGAGGTCTAGCACATTATAACCATAAATGAATATGGTAATAAACTTGAATACTTAACCTAGTTGAATCCATAGGGATTGTATGAACATGTTTACTTAAGTAAAGGTTAAGAAAAAATTGTATGAAACAGTGGGAGGGTTAATTATATCTTGTGGTGGTGGGTAATATTTATATATAGGCCCACAAACTTAACATGTGGGTTTATGCAATCCTATACTTTAGTGTTGCATAACCTGTGGAAAACCTTGTAGTGGGGAGCAAGCGTAGGGGGAAGCTTGTATCATCTTGAGTGTGGGGCCCGTTTCAGTCAGTAACCCATATATAGGTATCAAATGAGTACTCCAAACTAGGTCGGAGTCGGGGCACGCTTACTGGGCTGATTGTAAGAGATCAAAAAGTGGGGGATGGTGTGGACGGCGCATTCCAACGGGGTCATTTGCGTGCATAGGTCCGGCAGAGGAGGTTTAAAACACCATGATACCTGTAGATATGGTTGTGCACATCCTGAAAATGAAGTGTTGCCACTTTAGGAAGTGATTCATCCTACTGTGAGGCCAGCACAGGGTATCTACAGAGTAGGCAGCCGATCGATTAGGGTAGTAATTAGGGTACATCTAGACTCCGGTATGTTTAGGAGCCCGTTATTACCCTTAGGGGTAACTCCGACATGTTGGGCTTCCTTTTACTGTATGGGGGTTAAACCTCTCACTAGAAGTACGCCTAAGTCTACCATCTTATGCTTGTTGGGGATCATCTTGTTCATACGACACTAGTATTGGTGAACAGAAAGAGAAATTACTAGAGAATCGCAATATATTTTATCATGTTTATCCTGTTTACCTTGTCATACCTGCATTTTATGATGTTATCTCTCTTATCCACTTTATATGCCTGTCATGACACTTTTACTTATTTATATGCTAAAAGTAACTAGACTCGCCAGACTTTATATCTGACCCATTTTGTTTCCTCTTCTTTCTCTTCCGCCCCCCAAGTTCTCAGGGTGGGAATACTCAAGCTTGATCTGGATTCTACTTTCATCTTGCTTGCGACTACTTAGATGTACTGCTTGATTTCATATCTCTCTCTACTATGGCTATGTTTAGGGGATTAGGCTTCTTTTATTGTTGTAATCTGATGAATTAAGTACAAGACAGAAGTTTTAAGATGATGTACTAGGTTTTATGCATTTCAGACATATGATGTAACCGTGTTTTGAACTACGATGTTTTCTGTTTAATAAAAAGTTTTAAATTCCACTACTATTTTATATTTGTCTTGTAATTTTTCTGTTTACCTACAACGCTTCACGAAACTTAATGCATTCTCTTAATGAGTGACATTAACGGACATGGGGTGTCGCAGGATTTATGTAGAATTGAACCAAGGATATAATAGCATTTTTAGAAATGTTGTAAAAGGCTATTTTGACATTATGGCCAGTTTTTCATAGTGAAAAAGCTGGAAATGCTATGAAATGTAGTATAGACAAAACAAAGTTTGTTTTTTGAGTTGACGATTGTTCTATCTTCGATTCCAATTCAAGGAGGAATGTCTGGAGCATCGTGAAGTGTTTATTGATCGTCGTAATGCAACGAATGTGAAGACAGCTCAAGGTTGTTGAGTTGTAGACATTGGTTGCTCGAGAAGGTTGCTTGAGCTATGAATAGCCGTCCGGGAGGACGACTAGAGATATTGAAGGCCGAGAGATTATCATTGTCGTAGGATCTAGCAGGGTACAATAGAGACGTCTAAAAGACTGGTTGTATGGTCGAGTACCCTGGTTATCATTGAAAGGCCTAGATACGTATCATTGAAAGGCGTATGAAGTTTATTTACTATAACTAGGGTTACGATTAGCCCTCGACGTATGGCAAGGTTGGTCGTCATATGATTAATCATGGTTTCAAAGCAGGATAGGCAGTGATAGCCAGAGTCATCGAATGTTGGTTTCTTTGCTTGTACCATCTCACATAGATTATCTAACGTTGAAAGAGATGTTTCGTGGGTACTTGCCTGATGTTGGTATAGGCCTTTGGGGCTTATTCTTGAGGGATGTTGATCTCAATTAGGGTGATTTACGTAAGATATAACTAGTTGTTATGATTTCTGTTGTTTGTTTATTTCTTATCGACATGGTTGCATCGTTGTTTTCAAATGCTTGTTGTAAAGGATATCACTATCAGACGTGGGGAAGATGGGTTCGATTCTTCTCTGGTGTTTTGGTGGATTGGTTGGTTAATATGCCTATTATCATATACTTTATTGATGATGTTAGATAGTTGCTTTATATCTCACTAAGACCATTGTCTGACTCAAGGTTTTATGTTTATCTTATTACCTTGGGTTGTTCATCTGGTTATGGATGAGCAGACTGAGTAATAGGTTATAGGTAGCACATCTTAGTGAGGTGAGGATGATGTGTGCCGACGAGCAAGAGGCTGGCATATTACTTTTTATTATATAGTATCTATTGTTTTCCATTGTTTGATAATTGACTTTAAGTGTTGTAGTGAGGCGAATTTGTACAGACACTTATGTTGTAATCCAAAGATGTATGGATATTCTTTCTAGTTGTTATGAAAGTTCAAGTTTCTCCTCAAATATGTTTCACTATTATTGCATGTTGTATATGTTCTATTATATTTTATCCTTGCATTGTGAGTTATATGACAGGTTCCGCATGTGTTTCATATCTCGATGATCGTCCATAGCTGCCTGGCATGTCTTTCAGTGCATTACTTCCCTTGTTAAGTGCATGAGTTTTGGGCGGTCATCACATTTGGTATCAGAGCTCTGGTTAATCGATTTTAGCCAAAGTTCGAAGACATAATAACGCATAAGAGACATACTTGTAGATTTCTGATGGATGTATACTACATATACTAGTGTATAGTATAATAGCGTTTGAACTCCATTGTAGTTTTCTCATATGTGTACTAATCATTCTAATTTTCAGATTTAGAATGAGCCGTCAAACTTTGGGAAATACTACCGAGGAAGAGACTGTTCCTAGAGGGGGATCGGGAAGAGATCAATCCGATTACTTAGCTATGTTCGAGGCCCTAGTGGCAGCGATCATGAGATGGGTACCCGCTCCAGAGGCAGTTGTGAAAGATGTTGGTGTTTATGTCCAGGTACCTAGGGATGATCCAGCTTCGCGACTAAGGGATTATGCTTCTACAGATGAAGAAGAGGAGATGAGGAGAAGTATAGCTTTGGATAAACTTTGACGCCGAGTTAGGGAGCGAGAAGAAAGGATTAGTGCTGCTTAGGACGAAGCTGGTAGAAGCAGGAATGAGCTTCCTGAAGAAACTTTTACTGGAGCATCACATCACATTCATTTGTAATGAGTTTGTGTGCCGCTTGAGTTTAGAACCCAAGATTTGTGATAGACCTTTGCTTGTGACTAATCCAGTTAGGGGTTCATCCAATCTTTGTATGCTTTGTCATAGTCTTGTGTTATCGAGCCATGGTTGCTTCTTCGTGTATGATTGTTTTGTTTTGAACTTCGTTGGGTTTGAGATCATCTTGGGCATGGATTGGCTCAAGAGGTATGCGGAAAGAGTGAACTGCGAGAAGCTTGATGTGAAAGTCGGGGATGTGGAAGGGCAAAAGGTTTTGATTAGATGTAAGCCCAAAGATGGTGTCTTCGTGAGCTTTCTATATTCGCCTGTGATTCCATAGGAAGACTTATCATCTGTGTTGATTGCTAATGAGTTTGAGGATGTAAGTCAAAGGCTTGCCACTGCATCGTGAGATTGAGTTCAGAATCGATTTGGTCGAGGGTGCTAGACCTATCGTTATGCCTCTAATGCAAATGGCGCCTAAGGAACAACGAGACTTAGAGGTGTAAGTTCGTGACCTTTTAGGAAAAGGATTCATTCGGAGAAGTGTTTCTGAATGGGATGCACCAGTTGTATTTGGAACCAAGGCAGATGGCTCGTTGAGTTTGTGTGTGGATTATCGTGAACTGAACAAGGTGACCAACAAGAACAAGTATGCATTACCGAGGATAGATGACTTGTTTGATCAGCTTCACGAAGCCAAAGTAATTTCTCAAATGAATTTGGCAACAGGATTTCACTAGTTGAGAGTGGCAAAGGATAGTGCGTAGAAGACTGCTTTTAGGACACCATCTGGTTTCTTCGAATGGTTGGTGATGCTATTTGGGTTGACTAACACACCAGCGTATTTCATGGATCTTATGAATAGGGCTTTCATAGATCAGTTGAATAGGTTTGTGCTTGTGTTCGTGGATGATGTTATGGTTTACTCTCGGAATAAGGAAGAGCACAAGATGCACTTGCGAGTTGTTTTGGAAATATTGTGAAAGCATCAGCTGAAAGCTAAGTTTTAGAAGTGTCACTTCTGGAAGAGTGAAGTGAGGTTCATAGGCCATGTTGTTTCTAGAAATGGAACGACGGCTGATCTCGCTAAGGTTACAGCAATTCAGGATTGGGATAGACCTAAGAATGCGGCGGATGTTAGGAGTTTCCTTGGGTTGGCGGGATATTATCGCCAGTTTATCAAGGATTTCTCCAAGATAGCTGCACCATTAACAGGATTGATGATAGAGAATCAGGTGTTTACATGGGATGCAAAGTGTGAGCAAGCTTTTGGAATCATGAAAGAGAGACTGACAAGTGCTCCTGTTTTGATGATTCCAAGTAGGAACGAAGAAATGGTGATATACACTGATGCATGTGGTACTAGACTTGAAGCAGTGCTAATGTAGAAGGATAAGGTTACGACCTACGCAATTCGACAGCTAAAGCTGCACGAAAGAAATTACCCAACTCATGATTTGGAGTTGGCAGCAATTGTGTTTGCTCTGAAGATGTGGAGACATTACCTATTAGGAGTTCGATTCGAGTTGTTTACGGATCACAAGTTGTTAAAGTAACTTTTCTCCCAAAAGAATTTGAATCTTTGGCAGCAAAGGTGGTTAGAGTTTCTAGTATTGTATGATTTTGGTATAGCCTACACTCTTGGTAAAGGTAATGCAGTTGCAGATGCATTGAGTCGAAGACATGCAGGATTGGGAGCGATGTTTTTGGGATGGAAAAGCCGCGAGTACTTGGCAGGATTTGATTTTAGACCACGGTATGAGTTGGAACCTGAAATGTTGGCAGGCTTGTCGATAAGACCTACTCTGATCGAAAGGATTGGCGAGAGCCAAAAGTGAGTTGCAAAGCTTGTCGAGTTTATCCAGAAGTTGGAACCAAAGGATAAACAGCTCGAGGTCGATCGAGAAGGTTGGCTTCCAAAGCAAGGACGATTGGTTGTTCCTGATGTAGACGAATTGAGAGATGACGTTTTGAGGGAATGTCATCACTCGAAGTTGACGATTCATCCTGGTGGTAATAAGATGTATCAGGACATGAAGCGATCTTACTACTGGGAAAGGATGAAAAGGGATATTGGAAAGTTTATTTCCAACTGCATGAACTGTCAGTTAGTGAAAGCTAAATAGAAGAAGCCGAGTGGATTGCTTCAGCCATTGGAAGATCCTACGTGGAAGTGGGAGCAGATATCGATGGACTACCTAGAACCAGGATAGGAAACGAAGGAATTTGGGTCATTGTAGATTTCTTGACCAAAAGTGCAAGGTTTATTCCTGTCAAATCAACTAGGACAACATCGAAGTTGGCTGAGCTTAATAGAAAATGGATAGTTCAATTCCATGGTATCTCAAATAGCATAGTGAGTGATTGAGATCCACTGTTTACAAATGGATTTTGGAAAAGTTTGTAAGAAGCTTTAGGAACCGAGTTGTGTTCAAGTACGGCTTATCACCCCCAAACAGATGTTCAAACCAAGAGGGTTAACCGAGTTTTGGAAGATCCCCTGAGGGCTTGTGTGCTAGACTTCAGAGGATCATGGGAAGACCATCTAGTCGAGTTTGCATATAAAATAGTTACCGGTCGAGCATTGGGAAGGCACCATATGAGGCGTTGTATGGTAGACCATGTAATTCTCCAGCATGTCGGTTAGAGATGGGAGATAATTTGATACTTGGCCTGAGATGATAAGAGAAACCTCGGATTGTATCGAGATCATTCGGCAATGAATGAAGGTAGCCGAAGATCATCAGAAGAGTTATGCCGATAAGCATCGAAAATATTTGGATTTCAATGTTGGCGATATGATGTTCGTGAAGATTTCGTTGTTCAAGCATGTTGTTTGGTTCGAAAGCAAAGGAAAGTTAGCTCTATGATTTGTTGGACCATTTCCGATAATCGAGTGAATTGGAAAGCTCGCACATAAGTGGGAGTTACCCGAGAAGATGTCGAGTGTGCGTAATGTTTTCCATGTGTCGTTTCTTCGAATGTATGTGCATGATTTGAATGTGGTGGTATCTCTAGAGTTGTAAGATGACCTAGAAGTCGAGACCATAGTTAGAAAACCTCATAAGCCATTCCACGTTGAGGGAAATGACACAAAACAGCTTAGGAGGAAGACGGTTCGGCTAGTCAAGGTACAATGGAGTGAGGATGATGATGAATGTATGCGTGAGATGGAAGAGAGTATAAAGATGATCCATCCAGAACTCTTCATTGGTATGACCTATGAATATCGTGTCCTCATTACATCATTGTAACTTATACCATTGTGATTGTGATTGTGATTGTTGATAGAGTTCTGCGTGCTAGGATAAGGCTATGGATGTATGGTTTGATGGCTGCTAGCTTGAGTGATAGAATTGGCTGCTCATGGATGATAGGCATGCGAAATTGTTTTGGTTGCTTGTGTTGTTGGGATTTCGGGGGCGAAATTCCTAAAGGGGGAAGTGGGAGAATGTAACAGCCCACATTTTACGTATCGGAGGGTCATAAAATATTTTTATTTAATTCCCTATGGGTTGGATCATTCTCATATTTTGACATGCTAGTTATGGGATGTGAGACATGTCCATAATTTTTACCAATTTTAATTGTGACCATTTTGCCTCTGTCAGTCTTGCACAGGGAATAACTTTTGACTGGGATCAAATTAGGTGCTGGGATCAGTCTCATTGGAAAGGAAATGGTGTTGTCAATTCCGTAGAGTGGTCACATCAAAGATTTTGTTCAGCGGTTTCGGAGAAATCGTTGTTCTAGTGTTTCACAATTTCTGTTCAGGTTTGGCTAGCCATAATGGGTTGATTTGGACTAACCCATTAGTGGGTTGGTGGGAGGCTATAAATAGGGGGTGGGAGGCATGGAGAATAGTTTACTTTCTTCATTCTGTCATTTGGTTGTGCTCGTGATACTCCTTTCTCAATCAAATGCACCTTTCCATCATTAAAATTCTAGATCTACATAAGAGAATCGAAGATCTACATCGTTTGAAGCTAGATCTACTTCAAGTGAAGAGAGATCGCATCAAATCATAGGTTTGAAGCTTATTCTTCGTTGTTCGGACTGATAATTTAGCGATTTCTAGTTAATTCGAAGAATTTCTGACTGATAAGCATCTATCATAAGTATTCAATCAAGTATATGGATTGTTTGATCTTATTTTCGTCATTTCAAGTTGTTTTTGCATAGATCTAATTGATGTAAGTAAGATTTTAATTCGAATCACCATAGGATCTAATCTAGCAACTTATAAACGGTAATTTCATATGTTAATTCTATGTTAGATCCATTTATTGATTTGGTCATTTGTCGAATCGTTGTTTTAATGTTTGTTGATTGTTGCTTGAATCAATGGTTGATTTGTTCATCGAATTTGGATCGGCGGTGTTTGAGATTGATCGGTGGTGTTTGAGATTGATTGGTGGTGGTTGAGCGTGTTGCGAAAGCAAAAATTAGTGGTCGACATGAAAAATGATGGATCAGGCAAGTTTTGATGGATTTGGCAAAAGCTGAATTTTCTAGGCAGTTTTTATAGCATGGATCGGGCTAAATGCTATGGATCGGGCAGTTTTTATAGCATGGATCTGGAAAAATGATATGGATCGGGTAATTTTAATGGACCTGGCAGTTTTCATAGCATGGATTGGGCGAAATGCTATGGATTAGGCAATTTCCATGGATCGGGCTAAATATAGTAGCATGGATCGGGCTAACTGTTATGGTATGGATCGGGCTAAATGTCAGAGTACCAAGTGCCAGACATGCTGAACATGATAAAATTAGTGTTTTTCCAAGGTGCATGCTGGGATTTACATTGTTTTCACAGTACCAGGTGCCAAAGTACCAAATGACAGTGCCAAGTTGTAATGACCCGCACTGTCAGGGGTATTATAATTAATTTATTTAATTATATATATATCGTGATGTAGTGAATTAAATAGAGGTTTAATTAAATAATATGGAATAATTAATTTAATTAAATAATATATTTAATTCAGAAATAATCAAAAATATTGGAAATCACACTATTCGATGAACGGGGTCGTCACTTAGATTCAATTCAGCTTAGAGTTGAATTATATTGACGAATATATTCAATCGACGACAGTTTGAACGTATAATTTTATTATATTTATAAACGAGCTCGAAATGGCACGGCAGTTCGCTATTTGGCGATTCGAACTTCAACTAAATGTACATGATTCGTTGTAAGCCGGATTTCTGTGAAACAAGAAACGTGTGGAGCTGGTGGAGTATATCTTTCTAGTGGAAGAGAAAAATCGGGATTTCGTCGGATAGATTTTGATTTACGTCCAAATCAAATATTAAAATAGTCGCTATAGAATCGTTTATCGACCGTAACGGTTTATTCGATATAACTAGATATCGGGTTTGATTTTAGACAAGGTTCTTTTGAGACGTAGTGATAATTTAATTTTTAGAATTTTATGGTAATTTTTAATTAATTAAATAAGCAACTTTTTATTTAGAGTATTTTGCACCCTGAAATCAATATTTTGAGGTTTCAAAATATGAGTAAATCTACCGGTATTATTATATTTTTGGGATCGTGGCACCGAGCTGATTACAACAGTATGTTTATCTTTGTCGATAGAAATCCGTAAACGAGTAGAGTTGCATATAAATGTTACGTTAATTTCAAATGGACAAGCATGGATGGACTAAAGAAGACCAGACATTATTAAACAAAAATGAGAACATAAATGAGCCACCATTCATTATTTTCATCCACACAAAGATCATATATAATACCCTCAACTTGTGCAAACCCTAGACATTCATTTCGGTGGTCAAAATGTTTTCCGCCGTGAGTTTTTCATTTCAGGAAATACTTCGATCATTCAAAAAAAATCAATACAAATCAAATAAAAGCTTATAAATCTAATAACATATAAATTCGAGACCTTGGGAAGATCCTTGTCAACATGGCATGATTTTTAGTGGTTGCGACCAGGTTTGGGAGTCTCGACATTTTTCCAGCGTCGGGTAGGGTTAAGGGATCCTCGAAGGTGAAAGGGTTTGGGTTTATTTCGATCTTGCATTTGGATTGAGCTTTGAGAGCACTATCGATTTGGAGTATTCTGGTGTGAATCCGTCACAAAAAGTGACGCAACCCCACTGTACAGCTCCAGTAGAAGGCTGTCGACGCAGGTACCAGATGGAGTTTGAGTTCTATACGGGTGATAGGGGTAGAAGGAGGAGTGTTAGAGAGGAGAAATGGTGGCATTCATTTGAGAATCAGCGAAGAGATGGGGAGGTTTGAGATGTATTGAAAATCGGAAATGGACAGAACCTGGAGCTCGCGTTCTCTGGTTTAGTTTGGCAGAGAAGCACTTGCGGTCGGGTTAAATTGGTAGTGGGCCAAGTGAGAAACAAAGGGGTGAGGCCCATTTAGGAATTTAATTTCCACGTTTATTTTATATTAAATATGTATTAACTTCGAAAATTCATATCTCTCTCATACGTAATCAATTTGATGAACCGTGAATTGCGTCGAGATCGTAGGGACGGGAGCAACACAATGGGACTGACCGCGAGTCAATCCGAGCTCGTTACAATTTATGGCGAAATAAATTGTTCGGCTGAATCAATGAACGCAAACCGATATTTATCGGTTAACGCGCAAATGTGAGTAAATCTCACTAACTCTGTACAGTTTATAATTTCATGTTGTATTTTTAGAACTGTTAGAAATTGTCTGTTTGATTGTGTGTTGACTGTTTGATGGAACTGCTAGTCAGTTAATGAAATATTATATATATATATATAATATATAAATAGTTATATAGTTGTATATTGATTCTGTTTATCAGAATAATTCATATTGAACTGAAAGTGATGACAATCATGTTGTGTAACATCTTTGGATGCAGGGAAACAGGTTGGAGGAATCCGACTGGATTCCTCAACAGTTATTTTATTGTTTTTCATATATTGTTATATGATGTGATATAAAATCTGTGGGCGATTATATGTGCTTGGACGATATTGAACATCGTGATTTGATATGATTGAATACCATAACATACCGAAATGTAGATAAAGGAGATTTTTCAAAGTGATATTGAATAATAGAATATTTATAAAATGGGATATTTATAAATAAGAGATATTTATAAAGTGGAATATTTATAAATAAGAAATGTTTATAAATTGGAATATTTATAAATAGGAGATATTTGAAAAGGAAATAAATTCAAAGCATTTCTTTTTGAATGGAAAGGCCTATGTGGCGAGTTTGGGGATTTTCCCGATGCTCCCGATACAAAGGAGGTTATGGCGAATTTTCTCGGGAATTTAAGGAGTTAGAATATTTCAAGAATAAATTTGAAAAGGAAATATTTGTAAACCATTTACAAATAGAATTGGAAAGGGAACATTTTAAAAAGGAAATCATTTTTAAAGTGTAGAACCATTATTTAAAAGTAAATCTTTTCAAATGAATAAAACGTTGTTAAAAAGGAAATCTTTATAAAGTGAATAAAGTAAATCGAATATGACATTCGAAGTTAGTTAATCGAATATAGACATTCGAAAGGTGTTAATCGAATATGCTATTCGAAAGGAGAAATCGAATATGGTATTCGAAGTTAGTTAATCGAATATGGTATTCGAAAGTTAGTTAATCGAATATGGTATTCGAAAGTTAGTTAATCGAATATGGTATTCGAAGTTAGTTAATCGAATATGGTATTCGAAGTTAGTTAATCGAATATGGTATTCGAAGTTAGTTAATCGAATATGGTATTCGAATTTAGTTAATCGAATATGGTATTCGAAGTTAGTTAATCGAATATTGTATTCGAAGTTAGTTAATCGAATATGGTATTCGAAAGTTAGTTAATCGAATATGGTATTCGAAAGAGGTTAGTCAAGTCGAGTTAGTCAAATAGAGTTAACCAGTTAGAGTTAATCAGTTGGAGTTAATTAGTCGGAGTTTATCGATTAGAGTTAAAACGAACTAGAATTAATCAAATATAGTTATTTGAGACAGAGTTAGTCAAACATAGTATTCAGGGTAAGTTGCTATCTTGTACGACTGCTAGCGTAATTCACAGGGCTGTAAATAGCCTACGGCGGTCGGATGTTTCCTGAGGGAATCAGGCGTAACCATTGTGATCGCTGCGATCTAGAGTCAAGCGAATGGAGTTAAATAGAGTTATCAAATATTAGTTATTCGAATGGAGTGGAATAGAGTTAAATGGAGTTAAATAGAGTTATCGAATATTAGTTATTCGAATGAAGTAAATGGAGTTAAATCGAATATTAGTTATTCGATAGGAGTTAATCAAGTTGAGTTAAATAAACCAAGTTAGTCGAGCCTAGTTAATCGAATCGAATTAGTCGAGCCAAGTAAGTTAAGTTAGTCGAATTAGTCGAGTTAGTTTCATCGAAAGGAGTTATCGATGTTAGTTTCATCGAAAGGAGTAATCGATGTTAGTTTCATCGAAAGGAGTTATCGATGTTAGTTTCATCGAAAGGAGTTATCGATGTTAGTTTCATCGAAAGGAGTTATCGATGTTAGTTTCATCGAAAGGAGTTATCGATGTTAGTTTCATCGAAGGGAGTTATCGATTATAGTTTAATCGAAGTGAGATTTTCAAATATGAGATATTTGAAAAGGAAGAGTCATCGAATATTAGTTATTCGAAGAGAGATTATCGAATATCGTTTATTCGAGAAGGAGTTAATCGAATATAAGTTATTCGAAGAAGAGTTAATCAAATAGAGATTTCTCGAAGAGAGTTAATCGGCAAATTCGATTTATATCGAATTCGGGAAAGTACTTATACTTTCTAGTGTTTAAATAGAGATTTATGTATATTTAAATAAATAAGTGTTAGGTTAATTATTCACTAATAAGAATAGAAGTTATAATTAAAGTTAGATAATTCGAAAGTAGGGATTATAACGTTATCGTTATAACCAATGTTTTAAATATAGAAGTAGATTAGTAAAATTGGATCCGAGAAAGGCGTAAAGAAGTTGTTAAAGATTAAAAGATAAACTTTGACCATTTCGAAGTTATAACGTTGTTCAGTTAAGGTCTGAGAGGTAATTATACCCCAACTTGAGTGACTTCCTTCTTGACTAAGAAATGGTAAGGTTTGATCGTAAAGGAGTTTTGGAAATGTTTTCCAAACGAGAATCAGAAATGTTTTCTGATAAAAGAAAATAAGAATTTAGAATATAGGGAACAGGAGATAAGTAAATAAATGAACTAAAGAGATTTATGTTAAATAATGTTTGTTCAATATAATTTCCATTTGGAAATAATATCGTTGTTCGCACACTTGTTTTTATTTGATAGTTAACTCACCGACTATCGAAGTTTTGACCATTTTAACGTTGTTAATATGGAGAGACCGGTTGGATTATTATCCATAGAACCACTCTGTATTGGCATAAGCGTCGCGAATCATATATGCCAAAGATAATTGAAGACGGAGTAAAATGCAAGGGCTGTTGTATAAGTCTTAGATAACAGTGACTAAGATGGATATACGGAATAGTGCCTTCGGTTTGTCCAGTCCCAGGACAACTTGTATGGACGAAGGTCTGACAGAGTATATCCAATGGATCGCATAAGTTGATCTGTTCAAACGTATTCATGTTTGGTGGCGGAGGAATTCGTTTCTCTTAGTTGTATACCCGTGTTATTTTTTGGTAAGTCAATTTGTGATTTGGCGGGTATGACGATGTGACATTCTAAGTGAATGATGATGATTTGTATGAATGAATGTCTGACAGAGTATTTCCAGAAAGGTCACGTACCTTGATTTCTTCAACCGTACCAAGAGTGGAAGCGGAGAAGGAAACTTCTTTAGCTAACACGTAATGTACTGTCGTAGACGTCAATTAGTGATTTTCGATGGATCTGACAATGTGGCATTCGAAGTGAATCTGATGTGATGATAAAGCGTAGCTTCTAGCCTCATCAACCGGTAAATGACAGAAATCGGGCAGGCAGCATGGCTAAGTCGGTTGCACCGAAGTAGGGTGTATAATCACTTATCTAGAGAATATTCATTTGTTTCTTAAATCTATCAATGTTGTCCCATATATATACGGGAACGGTTGCTGATCCCAACCGTTGTTGATATACATTTGATACACTCAAGCGAAATGAGTGGTCGGTCATGTGTGGCTGAGTTACAAGATGTTCTTGTTGAACTCCAGTGTATCGTTCCTAGAGTACACTGATCGGAAGGTGGTTCCATACCTTGTCATAGTTGGAAATCCATTACCCAATACGTGCTTGCGGTTTTGATTGTATACTATATATGTAGAACGTGAGATGAAAGCGTTTCTGCTAGTTGATATCTATTTGTACATAGACATTATTATAATATCAAAAGGTTTTTGATATAAAGATATTTTGGATTCTCATAAGGGAAAAACCCGTTCCGTTCTGCGGCGTGGTCTTATGAGATATCGTTTACTTGTTCATATACCTGTTTAAACTGTTTTACTCATACCAGTCCCATGACTGACCCGGAGTTTACTTTGTTGTTTTCCCTAAACTCTTGGGTGCCTAAATTTGTACGGGCAGTCAAGTAGTTGGGATTTACAGATATACTTGAAGAGCTGGAGCAGGAGGCTTCTGGATCATATAGCTATTATTTATTTCCGCTGTGTTGTAAGTGCTGTACTCTGATAAGTGCTATTGTATACATAACTGTTATATTTCAAAGTTATGTTATCTATTATATGTTATTCGTTCCGCTGTGAGGTTCGTGTTACTCTGATGTTGTGTTCTTCTTCTTCTATTATAAGTTTCTATCTTATCTATTCTCACCTTCTAATTTCTTTCATTAATTACCGGGATTTTTCGATGTTTTGGTTATCAACATCGAGCTTATGTCGATAACCAAAGCCGCTCAAAATCCGGGTCGTTACAGTTGGTATCAGAGCTTAAGGTAAGAATTACTTGGCTCTGTGGCGTGACTCGGTAGAGATAGGGTTAGTAATACCCTAGATTGAGTTTGAGTGTATATATACGAGTGCGTATTTGTATTTGATATAAAAATGGTTTTATATTGTGGAGATTCATTGGCTGAGTTATTTATGAGTTCTGGTCGATCAGTTTGATCCACTGTATCGGTAGGAGTAAATAAACACTTGAATACGATGGACCGACACAGTATGGATATGTGATATATTATCATATATAGGATGTGTTGGTAGTGATTTTAACCAGATAAGATTATAACATGTGAAATGGTTACATATAACCAATCAGAATTCATATAAGTAAAATATACAAAATAAGATGAATTAAATTTGAATTTAAATCAGATTTGGAATTAAAATAAGGAAATTTTAAGTTCCTGGGAGATTTTGAAATGTTTTCAAAATGAATGTATTTAGTAAGGGTTTTGAAATGATATAGTATTGAAATCACTTGGGTCACTGGAAAATAATTCCGATGATGACTGCGCAGTATCATCGGTGTGGTTTTCGAGTTTCTATGTGGTGGATTACTACCAAAGATTTTGATTTGAATTGTTTTGAGAAAACAAGGTGTTTAGAAATTCAAATGTTTTGAATTAGTATTGTGATTTCAAATTAATTTGAAATGAACCCAGGAATTTGAAATTTGAAATTTAAATTTAACTTATGAAGTTAAATGGATTTAAATGGTGAAAGTGAATAATAAATTAGAATTTAACCTTGACTAAGTTAAATGAAAATGGAATTGATTAGCGGATAATCTGGATTTGGATTTGAAATGATAAGTTAAGAGTTTGGAATTTGAAACTCGAATTTGAAATGGAATTCGATTTGAGTATAAGCGAATGATTTGGTTTGACGATATAAAAGTGATTGAGTTTGATTGGGATGGCATTTGTATATGCCGAGTTGATAACAGATGGTAGGGATATAATGATATGCCCAACAAAAAAGGTACAAGTTTATATTTTATATGAGTTTGGAATTTATGAGCCGAATTGGCAAGTCGTTTGGCGTTTTGATTTTCTTTTAGGGTTGAAGAAGGCCCAGAGAGGCGAGTTGGAGTTTGAGCTATTGACCAGTACAAAGGAGGTGCTGGCGAAATTTTCCGAAAATTTAAAGTGTTAGAAAATTTTCAGAATTTTTGAAAATTTTAGTTAGTCGGAATGAATAAATATTTTATTCGATATTAATTGGTTCAGTTGAAATCAGAAATAAGGGGTAAACAAATCTTAGGAGTTCCAATATATAGGGTCGTCCTCTAACTTAGCAATTTCGAGGACGAAATTATTTTAAGTGGGGAAGAATGTAATGACCCGCACTGTCAGGGGTATTATAATTAATTAATTTAATTATATATATATCGTGATGTAGTGAATTAAATAGAGGTTTAATTAAATAATATGGAATAATTAATTTAATTAAATAATTAAATAATATATTTAATTCAGAAATAATCAAAAATATTGGAAATCACAATATTCGATGAACGGGGTCGTCACTTAGATTCAATTCAGCTTAGAGTTGAATTATATTGACGAATATATTCAATCGACGACAGTTTGAACGTATAATTTTATTATATTTATAAACGAGCTCGAAATGGCACGGCAGTTCGCTATTTGGCGATTCGAACTTCAACTGAATGTACAGGATTCGTTGTAAGCCGGATTTCTGTGAAACAAGAAACGTGTGGAGCTGGTGGAGTATATCTTTCTATTGGAAGAGAAAAATCGGGATTTCGTCGGATAGATTTTGATTTACGTCCAAATCAAATATTAAAATAGTCGCTATAGAATCGTTTATCGACCGTAACGGTTTATTCGATATAACTAGATATCGGGTTTGATTTTAGACAAGGTTCTTTAGAGACGTAGTGATAATTTAATTTTTAGAATTTTATGGTAATTTTTAATTAATTAAATAAGCAACTTTTTATTTAGAGTATTTTGCACCCTGAAATCAATATTTTGAGGTTTCATAATATGAGTAAATCTACCGGTATTATTATATTTTTGGGATCGTGGCACCGAGCTGATTACAACAGTATGTTTATCTCTGTCGATAGAAATCCGTAAACGAGTAGAGTTGCATATAAATGTTACGTTAATTTCAAATGGACAAGCATGGATGGACTAAAGAAGACCAGACATTATTAAACAAAAATGAGAACATAAACGAGCCACCATTCATTATTTTCATCCACACAAAGATCATATATAATACCCTCAACTTGTGCAAACCCTAGACATTCATTTCGGTGGTCAAAATGTTTTCCGCCGTGAGTTTTTCATTTTAGGAAATACTTCGATCATTCAAAAAAAATCAATACAAATCAAATAAAAGCTTATAAATCTAATAACATTTAAATTCGAGACCCTGGGAAGATCCTTGTCAACATGGCATGATTTTTAGTGGTTGCGACCAGGTTTGGGAGTCTCGACATTTTTCCAGCGTCGGGTAGGGTTAAGGGATCCTCGAAGGTGAAAGGGTTTGGGTTTATTTCGATCTTGCATTTGTATTGAGCTTTGAGAGCACTATCGATTTGGAGTATTCTGGTGTGAATCCGTCACAAAAAGTGACGCAACCCCACTGTACAGCTCCAGTAGAAGGCTGTCGACGCAGGTACCAGATGGAGTTCGAGTTCTATACGGGTGATAGGGGTAGAAGGAGGAGTGTTAGAGAGGAGAAATGGTGGCATTCATTTGAGAATCAGCGAAGAGATGGGGAGGTTTGAGATGTATTGAAAATCGGAAATGGACAGAACCTGGAGCTCGCGTTCTCTGGTTTAGTTTGGCAGAGAAGCACTTGCGGTCGGGTTAAATTGGTAGTGGGCCAAGTGAGAAACAAAGGGGTGAGGCCCATTTAGGAATTTAATTTCCAAGTTTATTTTATATTAAATATGTATTAACTTCGAAAATTCATATCTCTCTCATACGTAATCAATTTGATGAACCGTGAATTGCGTCGAGATCGTAGGGACGGGAGCAACACAATGGGACTAACTGCGAGTCAATCCGAGCTCATTAAAATTTATGGCAAAATAAATTGTTCGACTGAATCAATGAACGCAAACCGATATTTATCGGTTAACGCGCAAATGTGAGTAAATCTCACTAACTCTGTACAGTTTATAATTTCATGTTGTATTTTTAGAACTGATAAAAATTGTCTGTTTGATTGTGTGTTGACTGTTTGATGGAACTGCTAGTCAGTTAATGAAATATTATATATATATATATATATATATATATATATATAAACAGTTATATAGTTGTATATCGATTCTGTTTATCAGAATAATTCATATTGAACTGAAAGTGATGACAATCATGTTGTGTAACATATGTGGATGCAGGGAAACAGGTTGGAGGAATCCGACTGGATTCCTCAAAAATTATTTTATTGTTTTTCATATATTGTTATATGATGTGATATAAAACCTGTGGGCGATTATATGTGCTTGGACGATATTGAACATCGTGATTTGATATGATTGAATACCATAACATACCGAAATGTAGATAAAGGAGATTTTTCAAAGTGATATTGAATAATAGAATATTTATAAAATGGGATATTTATAAATAAGAGATATTTTTAAAGTGGAATATTTATAAATAAGAAATGTTTATAAATTGGAATATTTATAAATAGGAGATATTTGAAAAGGAAATAAATTCAAAGCATTTCTTTTTTAATGGAAAGGCCTGTGTGGCGAGTTTGGGGATTTTCCCGATGCTCCCGATACAAAGGAGGTTATGGCGAATTTTCCCGGGAATTTAAGGAGTTAGAATATTTCAAGAATAAATTTGAAAAGGAAATATTTGTAAACCATTTACAAATAGAATTGGAAAGGGAACATTTTAAAAAGGAAATCATTTTTAAAGTGTAGAACCATTATTTAAAAGTAAATCTTTTCAAATGAATAAAATGTTGTTAAAAAGGAAATCTTTATAAAGTGAATAAAGTAAATCGAATATGACATTCGAAGTTAGTTAATCGAATATAGACATTCGAAAGGAGTTAATCGAATATGGTATTCGAAGTTAGTTAATCGAATATGCTATTCGAAAGGAGAAATCGAATATGGTATTCGAAGTTAGTTAATCGAATATGGTATTCGAAAGTTAGTTAATCGAATATGGTATTCGAAAGTTAGTTAATCGAATATGGTATTCGAAGTTAGTTAATCGAATATGGTATTCGAAGTTAGTTAATCGAATATGGTATTCGAAGTTAGTTAATCGAATATGGTATTCGAAGTTAGTTAATTGAATATGGTATTTGAAGTTAGTTAATCGAATATGGTATTCGAAAGTTAGTTAATCGAATATGTTATTCGAAAGGGGTTAGTCAAGTCGAGTTAGTCAAATAGAGTTAACCAGTTAGAGTTAATCAGTTAGAGTTAACCAGTTGGAGTTAATTAGTCGGAGTTAATCGATTAGAGTTAAAACGAACTAAAATTAATCAAATATAGTTATTTGAGACAGAGTTAGTCAAACATAGTATTCAGGGTAAGTTGCCATCTTGTACGACTGCTAGCGTAATTCGCAGGGCTGTAAATAGCCTACGGCGGTCGGATGTTTCCTGAGGGAATCAGGCGTAACCATTGTGATCGCTGCGATCTAGAGTCAAGCGAATGGAGTTAAATAGAGTTATCAAATATTAGTTATTCGAATGGAGTGGAATAGAGTTAAATGGAGTTAAATAGAGTTATCGAATATTAGTTATTCGAATGAAGTAAATGGAGTTAAATCGAATATTAGTTATTCGATAGGAGTTAATCAAGTTGAGTTAAATAAACCAAGTTAGTCGAGCCTAGTTAATCGAATCGAATTAGTCGAGCCAAGTAAGTTAAGTTAGTCGAGTTAGTTTCATCGAAAGGAGTTATCGATGTTAGTTTCATCGAAAGGAGTAATTGATGTTAGTTTCATCGAAAGGAGTTATCGATGTTAGTTTCATCGAAAGGAGTTATCGATGTTAGTTTCATCGAAAGGAGTTATCGATGTTAGTTTCATCGAAAGGAGTTATCGATGTTAGTTTCATCGAAGGGAGTTATCGATTATAGTTTAATCGAAGTGAGATTTTCAAATATGAGATATTTGAAAAGGAAGAGTCATCGAATATTAGTTATTCGAAGAGAGATTATCGAATATCGTTTATTCGAGAAGGAGTTAATCGAATATAAGTTATTCGAAGAAGAGTTAATCAAATAGAGATTTCTCGAAGAGAGTTAATCGGCAAATTCGATTTATATCGAATTCGGGAAAGTACTTATACTTTCCAGTGTTTAAATAGAGATTTATGTATATTTAAATAAATAAGTGTTAGGTTAATTATTCACTAATAAGAATAGAAGTTATAATTAAAGTTAGATAATTCGAAAGTAGGGATTATAACGTTATCGTTATAACCAATGTTTTAAATATAGAAGTAGATTAGTAAAATTGGATCCGAGAAAGGCGTAAAGAAGTTGTTAAAGATTAAAAGATAAACTTTGACCATTTCGAAGTTATAACGTTGTTCAGTTAAGGTCTGAGAGGTAATTATACCCCAACTTGAGTGACTTCCTTCTTGACTAAGAAATGGTAAGGTTTGATCGTAAAGGAGTTTTGGAAATGTTTTCCAAACGAGAATCAGAAATGTTTTCTGATAAAAGAAAATAAGAATTTAGAATATAGGGAACAGGAGATAAGTAAATAAATGAACTAAAGAGATTTATGTTAAATAATGTTTGTTCAATATAATTTCCATTTGGAAATAATATCGTTGTTCGCACACTTGTTTTTATTTGATAGTTAACTCACTGACTATCGAAGTTTTGACCATTTTAACGTTGTTAATATGGAGAGACCGGTTGGATTATTATCCATAGAACCACTCTGTATTGGCATAAGCGTCGCGAATCATATATGCCAAAGATAATTGAAGACGGAGTAAAATGCAAGGGCTGTTGTATAAGTCTTAGATAACAGTGACTAAGATGGATATACGGAATAGTGCCTTCGGTTTGTCCAGTCCCAGGACAACTTGTATGGACGAAGGTCTGACAGAGTATATCCAATGGATCGCGTAAGTTGATCTGTTCAAATGTATTCACGTTTGGTGGCGGAGGAATTCGTTTCTCCTAGCTATATACCCGTGTTATTTTTGGGTAAGTCAATTTGTGATTTGGCGGGTATGACGATGTGACATTCTAAGTGAATGATGATGATTTGTATGAATGAATGTCTGACAGAGTATTTCCAGAAAGGTCACGTACCTTGATTTCTTCAACCGTACCAAGAGTGGAAGCGGAGAAGGAAACTTCTTTAGCTAACACATAATGTACTGTCGTAGACGTCAATTATTGATTTTCGATGGATCTGACAATGTGGCATTCGAAGTGAATCTGATGTGATGATAAAGCGTAGCTTCTAGCCTCATCAACCGGTAAATGACAGAAATCGGGCAGGCAGCATGGCTAAGTCGGTCGCACCGAAGTAGGGTGTATAATCACCTATCTAGAGAATATTCATTTGTTTCTTAAATCTATCAATGCTGTCCCATATATATACGGGAACGGTTGCTGATCCCAACCGTTGGTGATATACATTCGATACACTCAAGCGAAATGAGTGGTCGGTCATGTGTGGCTGAGTTACAAGATGTTCTTGTTGAACTCCAGTGTATTGTTCCTAGAGTACACTGATCGGAAGGTGGTTCCATACCTTGTCATAGTTGGAAATCCATTACCCAATACGTGCTTGCGGTTTTGATTGTATACTATATATGTAGAACGTGAGATGAAAGCGTTTCTGCTAGTTGATATCTATTTGTACATAGACATTATTATAATATCAAAAGGTTTTTGATATAAAGATATTTTGGATTCTCATAAGGGAAAAACCCGTTCCGTTCTGCGGCGTGGTCTTATGAGATATCGTTTACTTATTCATATACCTGTTTAAACTGTTTTACTCATACCAGTCCCATGACTGACCCGGAGTTTACTTTGTTGTTTTCCCTAAACTCTTGGGTGCCTAAATTTGTACGGGCAGTCAAGTAGTTGGGATTTACAGATATACTTGAAGAGCTGGAGCAGGAGGCTTCTGGATCATATAGCTATTATTTATTTCCGCTGTGTTGTAAGTGTTGTACTCTGATAAGTGCTATTGTATACATAACTGTTATATTTCAAAGTTATGTTATCTATTATATGTTATTCGTTCCGCTGTGAGGTTCGTGTTACTCTGATGTTGTGTTCTTCTTCTTCTATTCTAAGTTTCTATCTTATCTATTCTCACCTTCTAATTTCTTTCATTAATTACCGGGATTTTTCGATGTTTTGGTTATCGACATCGAGCTTATGTCGATAACCAAAGCCGCTCAAAATCCAGGTCGTTACACAAGTGCCAGGGAGTGCCAGAATTGAAGCAGGACATATTATAGCATTCCAGAAATACTGTGAAAGCCAGTTTTGTTGTTTTACTTAGTTTTCACACCAGATTGATGCAGAATTGAACCAGGAGGTAAAATAGCATTTTAGAAACACTGTAAAGGGCTTTTTTCACATTATGGCCAATTTTTCATAGTGAAAAAACTGGAAATGCTATGAAATGTAGTATCGACCAAACGAACCTTGTTTTTGAGTCGATGATGGTTCTAGCTTTGATACAAGTTAAGGAGAATGTCTAGAGCATCGTGAAGTGTTCGTTGATCGTCGTAATGCAACAAATATGACGACAACTAAAGGGTGTTGAGTTGTAGATAATGGTTGCTCGAGAAGGTTGCTTGAGCTATGAATAGCCATCAGGGAGGATGACTACAAATATTGAAGGCCGAAAGATTATCATTGTCGTAGGTTCTAGCAGGCTCAAAGCTGGGGTACAATAGAGATGTCTGGAAGACCGTTTGTATGGTCAAGTACCCTTAGTATCGTTGAAAGGCGTATGGAGTTTTTCTGCAAGAGTCGGGTTACCATTTGCCCTTGACGTATGACAAGGTTGGTCATCATACGATTAACGATGGTTTCAAAGCAGTATAGACAGTGATAGCCAGAGTCATTGAATGTTGGTTGTTTTACTTGTATCATCTCACGTAGATTGTCTAACGTCGAAGGAGATGTTTTTTAGGTACTTGTCTGATTTTGGTTTAGGCCGTCAGTGCTTGTGCTTGAGGGATGTTGATCTCGATCAGGGTGGTGAGATATAACTGATTGCTATGATTTCTGTTGTCTGGTTATTTCTGGTTTCCATGGAAGCATCGTTGTTTTCAAATGTTTATTGTAAATGATATCACTATCAGATCTGGGGAAGACGGGTTCGGGTTCTCCTCTGGTGTTTTGGTAGATTGGTTGGTTAATCTGCCTATTATCAAATACTTTATTGATGATGTTATATAGATGTTTTATCACTCACTAAGACTATTGTTTAACTTAAGGTATGATGTTTCCCTCTTATTACCTTGGGTTGTTCATCCGATCTTGGATGGGCAGACCGAGTAAAAGGTTACAGGTAGCAAAGCTTAGTGAGACGAGGATGTTGTGCGGTGGAGAGCAGGAGGCTGGCGTATTACTTTTTACTATATAGTATCTGTTGTTTTCCATTGTGTGATGATTGACTCTGAGTGTTGTAGAGAGGCAAATTTGTACAGACACTTATGTTGTAATCCAAAGATGTATGGATATTCTTTCTAATTGTTATGAAAGTTCAAGTTTATCCTCAAATATGCTTCACTATTATTGTCTGTTGTATATGTTCTATTATATTTTATCCTTGCGCTGTGAGTTATACGACATATTCTGCATGTGTTTCATATCACGATGATCATCCATAGCTGTCAGGCACGTCTTTCTGCGCATTACTTCCCTTGTAAGTGCAAGAGTTATGGGCGGACGTCACACTCAAACCTCGGTAAATGACCAAAATAGTAAAGATGCCGCAAGGTATGGGTTATCATCTCTTTCTAGTTAGAAAGTTATACCATGGTATGAAGCATATGTATTACCTTAGTGGTGACTTCTACTTTTTGTGGTTGTTGATCTTGCGAGGATCCCCGGTTTATTGGTTGGTAATGACTGGGAGATAATATACTCAAGGTTGATCAAGGCAAGGAAATCCCACCTTGTGTTGGTAGAGAACATATCTGGTATTCTAGAGTTCTCGGGACATCCCACTAGTGGTGTTCCATCTATAAGGAAGTTCCTTAGCCTGGTCATTTGATGAAAATCGATTCTCCACCACGAGTTTGTACGGTTTTAGTTATAGCGACATAATATATGGTACCTATGCTGTCTAGGATTAATACATTTATTTGTAAAATAATTTTCTACACTGTGCACTAATAATAATAAAATAGAATTTTACGTATCAAGAATGTTTAGCTAACATAAGGGGGGAACCTCTCCTAATCCGCGTTTGCATTTTGTGTGTGACGATAGACCTTATGATAGCTTCATTTTCGAAAAAGCATTGCGATTTTTTATGCACTAGTATTCATATGGGGAAAACCCGTTCCGTGTTATACGGCGTGGTCCTATGGATCACCTTCTTTAAAAACAAACATAAGGTAACTCTTTCTATTTCTCATACCAATCCCATGACTGACTCGGAGTTTATTGTTTTTCCCTAAACTATGGGTGTCCATATTTTCTATACGGGCAGCTAGTATTTTTGGTTTGCAGATATTTTATAAAGAAAGTTTCTGGATTATGGCTAGAGCTATATTGTGGATCATTTTTTAGTCTTCCACTGTGTAACACCCCGCACTTTTCTGCGCCCAAATTTCGACAAAAATCGAAAATCAAATACATATAATCCTGTAGCGTGTAAATCTGGTACTTGCAAATAAACGAGCATGAACATAATTAGAGTACGATAAGATGACTCGCAACGGAAACAAGATAGGATAAACTAGTATTAACTCAAGTAACAACCTTTTTCAAAGTAAGTCACTTTGCCAATACTGAGCATGAAAGAGAACGAGAATCAAAAGCCAAACTTAGACACCTGTGAGAACCCAACCTTCTCTAGAAAACGTGGGTGGTTGTAATGAGGAAGGGGGGCAGAACAACAAGATTCTGGTGAACAGGAAACGTACAACACATATTATAATATAGATATCTATCCCGTTTGGTTCAACCCAAGATATATGCCTATCAAGGTTAGTGATTCTAGCCTAACCTTGCAGATGTTACGCACGACTCTGCTACTCTTTCTCGAAGTAGTATTATAAGATATAATACCGAGATAGAACGTTTATGAATATATTTAGGAAGCCCTTTAAGTTATTATTTAATTGATTATTAGACTGAGAAGTGAACCTTAACCATGGAGTTCTCACATACATATATACCTTTCCATCCACTTTTCCCTTTACTATTTTCCGCCTCACTATCATTGATAGATAGGATGGATTCTCCCGATTACTTAAGACCCCTGGTGGAACCATTGGTCGGCGGACTTATTGGTGATTTAATACCTCTCGGCAATTTGTTTCATATTTTTATAAACTAAAGAGCACTAGCTACGAGCCCTACTAGTTAAGGCTTCCATCATCCGCGCATATACCTTGCCCCCACATAAGATGAGAGATGGTATGTTATCGCTCGTTATATCTCTAGCTGACCTTATTGGATAACCCCCTTAGCCGCTTACTACTTCTCGTAGGGTAGGTAGCCGTATCTAACGTTTTTAGTTTCCAGGTTTTGGTAGACAATACACACACATACTGTTTTAAGACCCTTACACTGAAAAACCTATCCCCAGGTGGACTCTTCAACCCCAACCGCTTAAGACCCAGGAAGCGGACTATATGCGAATGTTATTAAGTTCGTACCCCATTATACCTTAGTAACTTTCCCTATTGGGATAAAAAAAACTATGTCATTACGCCCTTTCTGTTTGGTTTCTCTCCACGTGATTTATTATAGTCACAGGTTCTTATGGTTAACAATATTTTCATATCATTAACCTACTAACTCCAACTCTATTTTAATTATAAGTTCTATATTCATTAATATAAATAAGGAAGGTTATATTCTCTTTTCCCTAGGATATTTATTTAGTTACCTCCTTAATTTGACTTAGTATTTAAACAACAACAATACCCATTAATCCCCTTATGACACTCGTTTTCTTTTATTTCTATGCTAATTGTCCTTTATGACCATAACAGTCATATTTTCCTAAGGCAACTATTTATCAGTCCCAAAGTATTTATTGGTTGTACCCCAATAGACAATTTCTATTCTTATTTATTTATTTACTTAATTGATTGATTGTTATATATATGTGTATATATATATTTGCTCCAGATCTCTCACATTAAGTTGACTACATGCGGATGTTGGATTTGCCGCCTGGTTCCGGGCAGACTTCTACCACAAGTTGAACTCAACCTCGTGCCTTAGTACATTTATATTTATGCATTAGACCCCTCACATTAAGCTGACCACCTGTGGTTGTTGAATTTGTCGGTCGGTTCCGGGCAGGCATATACCACAAGTTGAACTTAACCTCGTGTCTAAATGCGGTTGTAATTCAAATTTCCTAATTAGGGTGCACAAAATTAATCCTAATTAATTTAGGGATTGTAACCATTATCCTATTATATTTACTTTCCCCAATCAACATTGGTTACAATTGTTATTTATGGATTTGCGGTCCTATTTATAGCAATTAATTATATTGATTGCTACCAATGGTCACCACAAACGTATTAATTCTATATGGATTACATTTTACATATAATTCCATAATTGAACCTTATCCAAACATTCAACACAATGTATATTTTTATATTACGCTGCTTTGGACGGATAATATTTATATGTTTATATTTTTATGTTTTCGTGCAGTCAACGTAGTTATTATTTTTATTTTTATTTTCATTATTATTAAATGATTTGGTTAAGTCAATAAGCAAACATTTCTTTTTGTATTCAATCTTTCCAAAAGGTTTAAATCTTACAAAAAGACCGTTAGCCATAATGATTGTAAATTGTGCCTAATTAGTGGAATTGACATATTTCGAAATCACAATTAATACATGTAAATATATAATTTGGAATAGTTGTTGCAAATTACGCACAAATGTGTATATTTATACATACATTTGCACCACTTTTTCTTTTTCAATCTTTTTATCATATCCCTTGTGATTTCAAAATAATGCCTGTTTTATTCAAAAGGGGGAAAACGACATATTTACAACAATTGAGCCAAAACCCAACAATATTGAATACAAAAGGCATATTTCTTTTAATATTACAATCACAAAATTGAACAATCGCATCTTTTTATACATGATTTATTATTCAACACTGAACTAGAGATTTGGAATGTAACTACATCTAAATGGTGTTTAATGGGACTGACTTCCAGATCTACAGTGCTTTTCAACAACTGCAATATATTTTACAAGATATTTGTAGGAATTGGTGTAAACCAACATAAGAATCCTACAAGTAACAATATGCATAACCACAATTTACAACTCACAAGTTGTAACAATTTTTACAATTAGATATGATGGGTGCCAATCTAATTACAACAATTTAATGAACAGATCTGGTAGAAATAGGCACAAAATTTTAGATCTAATTCAAACGAAATAAATAAGTTATTATAACTGTATTCGTAAATTTCCCACTCACTCGCAAGCATCCAGAGTTTGAACCCTTTAGGCCTGTAATTATAAAATTCTTATAAATCTACAATTTATCTGAAAAGGAGAAAATTCCAGATCTGTAGTGATGTAAGAAAATAGGAAGAGAGGGGAGAATCTATTGTTGAGTGATAATTTGCATTTTATTCCATTGGATTTGATAATCCTCTCAATCCTATGTGATTTGGATTTGATTTATTGTATAAGAATATATTTTTATTTAAGAAATTAGGTTTAGAGAAGGAGGAAAATGGCAGAGCTTCGCTACTTCCCACAGATTTGTATGGAAAAGAATGAGGCCTTACCCCTTTTTTATAGGAGTGGAATTGGCCTTGGAGATTCAATTTAATTAACATTTGTCCATCCATATATAATATTTTATAAACAAACCCAAGCCGTCACTACCTGGCTCGACCAACCGGTCGTAGCCAGCGGTGGTTGGCGTGGCATTGAGGTGGCTGGGGAAGATTTATTACTATATATATAATTCTATTTTATTTATTTTTTGTCCATTTTCGTATTTCATTCGTAACTTTTTCATACGGACTCCGTTCGTGAAACTCCAAACATGAAAGTTTACCAGAATTCCGAGACGAACGCATCAGTTAAAGTTTCGTTGTCAAATTCCATCATTTGCAGAAATTCCTATTTTTGTAATCCTAATAATAAATCTATATTGCCAAAATTCCGGGTTGTTACACACTAAGAGATTTGTTTTTCGATGTGTATGTATTTTCGGATACTCTGATATTTGTTGTACTATGACATTATCTTGTACTCTGATTGTTAATCCATAAAATATGGCTTGGAAATACAGAATGTAGTTAGGTCATCCTCACAAAGCAATGAAAGGTCGTAGGTCCTTAGAGAGCAAAAGGATAGCTTGTTTAGGTCCATGTGTACTCTGGCCCGTTGAAAGCATTTTGGGTGTTACGGCAACTTAGCTTGTTCGTATGGTTTGGATCACTAAACCACCCTAGGTCATTATGCTTCTTAGCTCGCTTAAGGTCCATAACCCACCATGCTCTTTGGGTCTCTCTGCTTTTAGCCCGCTAAAGGTCCTTAGCCCATCATAACCTTAGCCCGTCAAGTCTATAGCCCACTAAAGCTTCACAGCGTGCTCAGTTCTTTAGACCATCCAGTTCTTTAACCCGCAGAAGATCATTAGCTCACTGGGCCTTCTTAGATCGGTCCTCTCTATTGAAGCAGGGTCGTTCCGCCATAGTCCAAGAAGGCCTTAAGTCATGCCGTACTGTGTTGGGTCATTCCGTCTTTGGCTTGATAATTTTGGGTCGTGAAACACGAGTATATGGATTTAGGTTGCTTGACGGTCTAAAGGAAGTACGAGATAATTACAGAACTGCCACATGGCCTAAAACACACCTATAAATACCCCCTCATTCCTTCATTAAAGGGGACCAAATTTTATGACCTCGAAGGGAAGTCCAACCATTTCCTCGACAATTATAAGTGATTTCTACATCTCCAATCTCTTTCAATCCAAGATCAAATGTAGAATTCTACATTAAATCATGGAATCTACTCAAGAGCATGATGAAGCATATATCTACTTCTCAAATTGCTATACTTGGAGAATTTCTCTTTTTCCTTTGGCTTTTTGGATTAAATCAAGGGTAGAGTGTGTGAGGATGAAAATCTATGTAATGAGAAAATATTCAAGTTTTGTAAATTTGCATGTGATAATGAAAGTTTCCCTCAAAGTGGACGTAGATCTTTCCTAAGATTGAACCACTATAAAAATCGTTGTCTTTTTACTTGCATTTATGATTGTGGCTCCTTTTAATCTCTTACCATATTGGTGAAGTACAAAGTTGTACCGTTGGTGTTAAAATCTAATTTGGATTTTAACATTTGGCGCCCACCTTGGGGCCGCATTTGCACTACCTTCTCTCACACACTTTCACAAGGTTGAGGGCCTTGCATTGAAGTTATAAGCCTACCTCTACCATAGATACTACAAGACTACAATCTAAGCCAATCGATGAAATTGCTTCTAAATTCAAGTCCTTGTCCGAAATAATGGGTAAACCATCGAGGAAGACTGCTAGTAAAATTGTCGAAGAGTTTGACAACGCCGCTAACAACAAGACTACTCCACTCACCAACCAATTCGAAGTTGGAGAGACTTCTAAGGCTGGAACGACTATAATGAGAAGAGAGTTGGATGAAGTTGTTGCGGGTTTGACAAGTCAAATGGATTTTGCAAACAATGCTATAATAAAGAAGCTTGAGTCCATGTTTGCCATATAGGCCACTACGGCAAAAGTTACCATGAGTACCGCTTGTGCTAAATCTACTCAAACAGATCATACAGAAAATGCGGGTTCTTCCTCTTCAAGTCCAAATCGAGAAAATTATGTCTAAGAGGTTGCAGATCCTAATGATCCTCGAAGAGAAGCAAAACCTCTTACATGCAACCACTCCGATAACGCAACCTCTCGACAAGCGCTAGGAACCACCAAAGGGGCACCTCGTCAAGGGGGAGGCCCAAGGCCCTAGAATTTGAACCGCGATCGTTTGCTTAGGCAAACATCCGGTAAGGATGATGGCGTCCGCCCCGTGGACCAGCTCAACGAAGAGGAGCGCATATCGAAAATGGTTCGCAAGATCATGGAGAAAAGCTTGAAAATGCAAGACGATGAGAAGGATTGGTGGTTCGCTCCTACCAAAACCCCACTCATGGAGAGGATCAAGATGGCTCTATACCCAAATAAGTTCGAACCTCTGATGGTGCAAGCCAATAATGGGACTAGTGATCCCAACGTGTTTTTATTTAAATATGATCAACATATGGATGGAGCGCACGCCATGGACGAGTTGAAATACTTGTACTTTCCAACTTACCTCAAAGGGGTGGCATCGCTTTGGTTTTCAAAGTTACCACCCAAATCTATGGATGATTTTGCTTCTTTGGCCAAGCTATTCATAGAGCGGTTCAGGATCCAAGCTATGAAGGTACGAGATGTCATGGATTTGAACGAGCTTGAGCAAAGACCAGGAGAACATATCAATGCTTTTCTCACCCGCTTCAACACTACCGCATCCGAGGTTGGAAATTATGAGCCGCGTTTGGTTTTAATGGATTTAAAGGGGTCCATAAGCAAAAAGACCAAACTTGGACGATGGGTCAAAAAGAAGAAACCAAGTATGCTTGAGGAACTAATCAACAAGGCTGAGGAATATATAGGTGTGGATGAAGATCCAGCTTATGCTATAGATGTTCCTGAAAGCAGCGCACAGCCCGAGAAGAAAAATAATGATGCAGAAGGTAGCCAAGAGAATCCTGGTAGTTAGAAAAGGGGCAATGACGGAAAAAATAATCGAGCCAACAAGAAATTTCGCTTCTTTAAAAATTCATAATTGACACCTTTGAATGACACCATAGAAAACATATTCATGGCAACTAAAGATACTGAGGAGTATCCAACACCAAAGCAATCAAAGGTCAATGATGTTGCGATAAAGTCAGGCAGGTTCTATAGGTTTCACAACGAACTGGGCCATAATACGAACGAATGCAGTCAACTTAAAATTTTGATTGAGGAATTAATAAGGAAGAGAAAAATCCAACAATATACAAAGAACCGCAGAACACTCAAACCGCTCAAGGACAAGGAACATCTGCGGGGCATCCTAGGCAGAATGAGAATGCTCCTGTTGATGTCATTCCAAGACTGATCATCAACACCATTACAGGTGGGCCTCACCCAGCCGAAAGAAGTTGGGGGGACATTGTGAAATATGCTAATGAGATAAAGAGCCTTCCGAAAGAAGAACTCATGATCATGAATGAAGTCTTTCCAGCAAAGATGCCACAGACCCCATGGGATGATATTGTATTTGTAGAAAGAGACTCAGACGGATTGCTAACACCAACTGTGGATCCAAAGCTGCAGAAAGATTTAATCTTGTTTTTATTGGAAAATTTAGATGTTTTCACTTGGACACATTCCGATATGTGCGGAATATCACCTGAAGTAATTGTGCATAAGTTGAATATTAATCCCAATTTAACTCCTGTAAAACAAAAAAGATGAATTCAAGGACTTGAAAGGTCTATAGCATTAAAAGAAGAAGTAGATAGGTTATTCAAGAATAACTTTATATGAGAATCTACATATCCTGATTTGGTTTGAAATCCGGTCCTTGTTAAAAAGTTCAACGGCAAATGGAGAGTATGCATAGACTATTCGGACCTTAACAAGGCATGTCCCAAAGACAGTTTCCTATCACCTAGAATTGATCAATTTGTCAATGCAATGGCGGGGCAAGAACCATTATCCTTTATGGATGCATACTCTGGGTACAATCAGATTATGATGCATAAGCCAGATGAAGAGAACACAAGTTTCATAACAGATAGAGGCATGTATTGCTATAAAGTTATGTCATTCGGACTAAAAAATGCGGGAACAACATACCAGCGCCTTGTGAATTCCATGTCCAAATCCCAAATTGGAAACATAATGGAAGTCTATGTAGATGATATCTGGTAAAATCAAAGAAAACCAATGATCATCTGGAGAATTTGGCTGAAATGTTTCATATCCTCATGAAATATGGGATGAAGCTAAATTCGCTTAATTGCTCATTTGGAGTCTCATCAGGAAAATTTCTTGGGTTCATAGTTAACGCCAGGGGCATTGAAGTGAATCCCTATCAAGTCACAACCTTACGGGAAATGGGAGCTCCAAGGAAAAAGAAAGAGCTCCATAGCCTAAATGGGAAAGTAGCTGCACTAAATGGATTTATCTCTAAAGCAACGAATTAGTGCATTCCGCTCTTCGATGCTTTGAAGAAAGGAAAGAAAGATTTTCAATGGACTCTTGAATGCCAAACATCCTTTGAAGAGTTGATTAAGCATATGGAGTCACCACTGATGCTCTCTAAACCCAAAGACAGAGAGGAGTTGTTCCTATATTTGGCTGTCTCGTCGCATGCTTTGAGCGCTGCGCTTGTCTGGGAGGATGCCAAGGTTAAATGGCCAGTTTATTACATCAGTAAAAGGCTGGCTGGGGCAGAAATAAACTACCCAAAGTTAGAAAAACTTGCGTATTGTCTGCTTATCGCCTCAAAAAAGATAAGGCCATATTTCCAATCCCATCCTATAAAGGTTCTCACCGTCCAACCGCTAAGACAAGTTCTTATCCACCCAGAAACTTTGGGAAGGTTATTGAAGTGGAACATAGAGCTCAGCCAATATGACATCACTTATCACCCTCGAAGAGCCATTAATGGGAAGGCTTTAGTAGATTTCATTGCTGAGTTCATGGATCGGGGAGAGGAAACAGAGGAACCAGCAGAGACGGTGGCTAATTGGAAGTTATACATCGATGGATCTAGAAATGATTACTGTTCAGGGGCTGGATTTATCCTAGAAACTCCAGATGGTCATTCTTTATGCTACGCCTTAAGATTGGAATTCCCATTAACCAATAGTGAGGCCGAATATGAAGCATTAATCGCGAGGCTAAATTGTCAAAAGAATTGAATCTGAAAACTTTGCAAATTCTTAGCGACTCACAGCTGGTAGTATGTCAAGTCCTAGAGGAATTCTAGACCAACTCGGAAACCTTCTTGCTTATCTTACCAAAGTTTTGGAACTTCTCAATGACCTTGACTACTACACTATATCTCACATTCCCAAGGAAGAAAATTCAAAAGAAAATTCTCTTGCCAAGTATGCCAGTTCCTTAGATGCACAGTTGCTGGGTTTGATTCCCGTCAAAGTCCTTTCAACTCCCACCATTGAAGAAGCAGATGTTGACTGGATTATGGAGAGTGTTGAAGAACCAGTGTCCTGGATGACCCCAATCAAGGAGTATATCCTCAATGGAACACTTCCAGAAGAGCCGAAAAAGTAGAGGAAGATATTGCGCAAAACACCATTATACCTTATCCAAGATGGGAGGTTATATAGGTGAGGATTCTCCATGCCACTATTGTGATGTGTAACCAAGGAGGAGTCCAGAGAAATTTTGGCTGAATTACATGAGGGAGAATGCCGGAGGTCACACTGGCGGTCAAACACTAGGCAAGAAAATTCTGCGATACGGTTACTTTTGGCTCGATGGAAACCTAGATGCAATGTCCTATGCTAAGAAATGTGATAGATGCCAAAGATTTGCGAAGATTCCGAGAGCGCCTCCCACGGAATTGACTCAGATGGTTAGTCCATAGTCATTCGCCATTTGGGGCATAGATTTGATCGGAGCATTGCCTACCGCTAAGTCAAATATGAAATATGCAATCGTGGTCGTGGATTACTTTACTAAATGGGCAGAAGGAGAACCGTTAGCTACTATTACTTCAAAAATGGTGATCAACTTTGTATTGAAGAATATTATCTGCAGATTCGGGATACCTCAGAAAATAATCACCGATTACGGAACTCAATTTGAGAGTAGTGAATTCCTAGATTTTTGTGCTAAATACAAAATTAAGAAGAGTTTTGCAGCCGTTGCTCACCCGCAGGCCAACAGGAAGGTTGAAGAAATCAACAAAATTTTGCAGTCAACCATCAAGAAATGACTCGAAAAAGCTAAAGGTGGTTGCGTAGACGAGCTTCCTCTTGCAGTACGTGCATATCGTACAACTAATAAAACTACAACTGGGCACACTCTATTCTCGCTTGCATTTGGATCCGAGGCTATGATCCCGGTGGAGCTTGAAGTTCCCGCACACCGAAGAATCCACTTCAACCAAGAAGAGAATGAAAAGCTGCAGCTCGAAGCACTCGACCTACTTGAAGAAAAAAGGAAAGAAGTAGAACTAAGAATCGTTGCACATCAGAGAAAGATAGCTCGTCACTTTAATGCCAATGTAAAATGGAGAACCTTCCAAGTTAGGGACCTTATTCTAAAAAGAATCATGGCAGGAACTAGAATGTTTGGACCCAACTGGGAAGGGTCATATATGATAAGCCGAAAATTCTCAGATGGCACATTCAAGCTACAAACGAAGGATGGCATCCAAAATCTAAGATCATGGAATATCATACATCTTCGACATTACTTCGTTTAATAATTCTTTCATTTTGCAGGTTGTGAATGTCATGCAACATTATTTAAAGCTTTGTACATATTAATGAAAGAAACTACTTTACTTGCCTAAATCGTACATTTGCAACTTCTTGCTTACGAGTTGCTAAGATTCGATTTTTATTGCAGGTTCCTTAAAAATAGCGTCAACGCACCCATAACTAGTAAAACCTAGTGACTGTTGCAGCACATCCCAATTGGGATAGCTCAAGCGCCCATTGCCAAGTGCCTAAAACATCTTTCGCAACAAAAACGAAGAGTGGAGCGCAACATTGCAAACAAGGGACACCAGAATCTAAACGATCAAATGATGCGATGTTAAAATTACGAATAGGTTTGTAAGTTTCACCGTAGGGGAACCTTCTTGATTGCAAGGTCCAAACCCTAGTTCTAACAAATCAATGAACTAGCTCTTCCCCGTGAAATGACACCGCTTTAAGCCAAAGACCTCCCCGAGGGGCACCCAGTCAATGCCGGTGCCATTAATACATGGTCCGACTGCGACGAACACTGGGCCTTTGAAACAAAGACCTCCCCAAGGGGCAACTAGTTAATCGTCAGTGCCATTATTACATGGCTTGATTACAACAAACACTGGGCCTTTGAACCGAAGACCTCCCCGAGGGGCACCCAGTCGACCGTCGGTTCCATTAATACATAGCCCGATTACGACAAACCCTGGGATTCAAAAGACCCTTTCGGGGGCATCCAATCATAAGTCGAGTCTTCCAATTTCGGTAAACGACGGACCCAAAGACCTTTTCGAAGGTGCCTTACAAATTCTGCAAGTGGCTACAATGAATTATTCAACTACAATGAATAACCAGATTACAAAAGACCTCTATGAAGGCACAAAAACCAAGACCACTCCGGCGGCGCATGTTCAAATCTGATCTCTGAAGGGCTTGGGCTTCCAAGTTAGCGAGAAACATGATTAAAAATGATAAAATACAAGACCTCTCAAGTAAGGGCACAGTAACAAAGGTTTCTCTCCACTGAGAGGTATGAGCTTGATCGACTATACCAGAAAACTTTGAGTCATGGGTAAGCCAGGGAATTTTAAATGTAATGGCAAAAACACATGACCAGGGGATTCCAAGTATAGTCGATCACAAATCTCATGCAAACTTTAAAGTTCATGACGAATTTTGGTATGGAGGCATTACCACCGCATTAAGGAAATTCAATAATGCTCACTTAAACATACAATAAGCTCGTCACAACTTCATACTGAAAGTTTGGTACTTACAAGGATTATTCTAACCAACAAAGTTGAACCTTAAAATGACTAAGGCAAACCCGAAACTTCGATACTGTGATAATTACAAAGGTAACTATTCACGGAAAAGAAATATCAAGATTTCCCCAATCACAATTAAGGAAGTTCAGAAAAATTGGTCAGGTTAATCCAGCTAATAATGATTCGTGGCTATAATTGAAAAAATCATTATAAAAAAACGTACCACGAGTTCATTTTAATACCAAACACTGCAATAACAAACGACTTGCAACATAAAATATTTTGTGTTGTGAACATGACTAGTCAACAAGTGTGGAATGCGGAGAAACAAAGTACGACAAAGTTAAAGCAAAAGCTTAAGTACAACAAACAGAGCATAGAACACATTTCCATCACAACAACACAAAGCCAAGTCATAAAGTCACGAATCTAATACAAAAGTTTCAGACATAGAGTAACATAAAGTAGAAAGCGGGGACCGACACCCACATATACAACAGACCTGAATGCAATATATAAAAGAGAATAGTTGGGAAGAAAAATAAACTGGTTTATCACTTGAACTTAGAGTTGGTTTGTTGAGAGGAGGAGGAGGAGGAGTCTCCGCCACATCACTTGGATTTTCTTGAGAGGACAAAGTAAAAGCTTCTGTATTCTGAATAATACGTTTCTTTCTCTTGCGCCTCGAAGACAATGAGGGTTTGGTTGACTTCTTATTCTGACCCTTAGCAGTATCCTTTGGGCTCTCATCCATTTCTGTAGCTCCAGGATTATCACTAAGAGTGTAATCGGCATTTTCTAAGTCAGAGAGAGCACCAATTTTAGCATCCTGTGACTCGGGAACTGTAATGACAAGTAAGGATGTGTCACTAGGGGGAGGGGGAATGATAATAGAAGTAAGGGGAATAGTCATCATAAGTGAGTCAGTTATAGCGGACAAGAGTCGTTGCCTTGCCTATAGTAGGGGAAGATAGGGGTGAAATTAAACCTAGATTATGGAAGCAAAGAGCATAAGAGGCAAGAGACCCAAGCGAATCAAAAATGGATTCTAAGTATGACACGGTATAGTCAGTTTCGATTTTACTTGCATCTAGAAGGTTTTTTTGGACATCTCTTTGCTCAATCCTCCAGTTAGCTATGTTCTCATTATCACCTTCATCGTCATCACCACGTTCCTCGATAACATTCTCCTTTACAATGCACTCACAAGTGCATACATATTGCTTTGTTAAAGTAACAGGAGCATTCACATGAACTTGTGAGATAGAAGCTTCAATAGTTGTAGGATCGATAGGGGGATTAATGTTGGTTTAAATTTGAACTTTCTCTCCGGAAGCACTGGCCCTATCATTCGCCAATCGGGCTATTCTCTTAGCTAGAGCCTTCTTGGACCTGTCACCTAAAAGTTCATTAATGAGATCGTCCTCGTTATGATCACCACCGTTAATTTCAAGTACTTGTTCCCAGACGAGTGCTAAAGTAGTTGGAAAGCTATCCCCTAAGTAGTGTAAACTCCCACGGCTCATGACACTGAAAACATAAAACTGAAATATGTCGGCATCAGCCTCGTCCATAGCATTTTTGTGAGTCTCCTCAGCAATCTTCTTATCCATCTCAAGAGATTCAACCTTAGCTATCAATGTATAATTGGAAGCTTTCAAGGAATTGATGGTTTCTCTAAGTTGGGTAGCTTCGTCCCTATATTGTTTAGAAAAATCCTTTTCCACAGACAATGTAGCCTCGGCGTTGCATTTGGCAGTCAAGGCTTCCTTTTAATTTTGTTTAGCAGCTTCAAGTTCCTCCCTGAGTCTCTTATTCTCAGTATCTAATCCCTCCAGTTCTGCAACTCTTTTAGTAAGGGAGGCAATGGTAGCATCACGAGAATCTAAGATTTCCTCCCACTTGGCCTTATCACTCTCCAAAGCTGCAATCTTAGCAAGATTAATGTCATTGCGCTTTTAGAGGTCGTCGCCAAATTTATTCCATCTGCGTAGCTTTCTCCTAGCATTGTCTCTTAACAAGATTAATGTTTTCACTTGTTCTCTAAAACATATCTTGTTGTGGAAGGCCTTTTTTAATTACTATAATTTTGAAATCCATAATCCGTAAGTGTCCAAGTTAGCAAACCCAAAATCTAGTCAATTCCAAGCCAAATCCACAACTTCGTCAAGTTTTCCGTAAATCCTACAGTTTTTTGAGCCAATAACCAAATCCAAAGTTATGTCCACGATCTTATTTATTGTTCGACAAATTTAATAACTAAAATTCAAGTCCAAATCCATGATCACACTAGATCATTAGCTAATTCCATGTTCAAGATCTTCATATTGTTTAGGAAATCCATAAACAAATTTAAGTCTACATATGTGCCAAGCTGATATCCAAGTCTAAGCCTCTTTAGGAGAATCCTTAGCCTCTTCGATCTCTTGTTGAGTGTAACTGATGCTTGATGACCATATTCTCTCTAGCTCTTACCGATCGTAAACAATAAATGACATCGCCTCGTCAACCTCTTGCTAAGCATAAACTATACTTGATAGTGCATAGCCTCTGCGGACTTTTGCCAAGCATAAACCATGCTAAACGGTCCTGATTGAGTGACCTTATGTTTGAAATGACCCGACCCTGTTAAGTATAATCCATACTCGACGACCTTAGACTGATTGGATTCTTGTCGAGCATACAATATACTCAACAATCCGGATAGAGCGATCCTATATCTGAAATGACCCAACTCTTTCCAAGCATAAGCCATAATTGATGATCTTGAATTGGCGGCAATTCCAAGTCCTCGACAAAATGATCTACCCTTTGTTGTGCATAAGGCACACACGATGATCGACCGAATTATTAAAGTCCAAAATCAAATTGCTAAATTCATACCCGACGAGCATGAACCATACTTGCCGAATAACTTTATCAAAGCACAATTCTTTATAACATTTAAAATAACATATGTTTATTTCCATCTCCAAGCTTGCTTAGGGATCTCTTTGGCTCTCGAACAAGTGTAAGTGGCTTTGTTATCTTCTTATAAATTTATTCTAAATTGAAAAGCAATTAGATAATTCTAATGTTTCATCGTCGCCTCAAAGCATGATTAGGGATCTCTCTAGTTTCCTATATGTATAAGTGACCCAGCCATTTATTCACCAATTCTAAACCATGAATTAATGAATATTTATGTCCTCGGTTGTTCTTATTTCATCATCATTGCTATGTTTTTGGATGTATTTCACCAGCAATTCTTTCATAAATTGGTCCTCAGCAATTCATTAAATATTTGTATTTTTTTGTATCATATCTAACAATTTGCCCAAACTTATTCTCTCTCTCTTTCTCTCTATCGGTTTTCTCCTTGTTGGCCTTATGATTAGAAGACATTCTTTTATATCTAAGTAAATCATTTCTAAGCTTGAGTTTACATCTGTATAAGAGTCATACTTTGACCCTTTTCTCATCATATCTGATCGAGCCATACTCATCATTGACCTTTCATTTTTCATTGTCTTTATTAGATTATATCTAAGATGGTTCTCTTTCATTAACCTCAAATGTTTCTCAATCTTTTCTTGCATCTTCCTATTGCAAAAAAATTCCGTTTGATGGTAGAACTCTCTGAGATGCCTTGACGGATACCGCTCCAATGATACTTTAACGTCAGTATCATCGAAAATTCCAAAAACCGCAACTATGTGAACCATTGATAGGTCTGATCGATTGAACAATGCAACTGTTGCAGTCAACCTAGTTAGAAAAGCTCGTAGAATCTCGTATGCCCTTTTGTTAATTATGATAAGAGTCATTACATTTTAGCATCACGCAACATGAACCATAAAATGCCTCACGAATTTATTGACTGGCTCCATCCAAGTCTCGATGGACTCATTCTCTAAACAGCTGAACTATAATGCTGCAATATCTGATATGTAAAAGTGATTTGCCATGACCTCTTATGATGTCCCACAACACTTCCACATGCCTCACATATTTCATCAAGTGAACGATATAATCTTTTCTTCCATTGCAAGCATCTATAACTGAAAGTTCGAAATATGGTAGATTCCTTGCGCTCTTGATGTTCGATGTAAGGGAAATCATGTGCACACTTCTCACATCTTCATTCATCAGACTTCCTCTAATAATTCGCTTGATAATATTCGCAAACTTATCATTATTATCCAAGAATATTGTTTAGTCATCGACATCAAATTTTTTCGCGTGAGTTCAAGCATTCCCAAAGTCGATCCCTCCTTCATCGGATATCACATCCAGATCGGTACCGACTCGGGGCATTCAGTTCGGTACCGATACGAAATTCCTGTCTAGGGTTTACCCCTCATCACTCCACTCTGCTCCATGCATTTTGTTTCCTACAACGGGATTCTAGTTCTTAACTTCTCCAGTGCCAACTTCCATCTCCATAAATCTCAAGAGTGTGCCTCATGTGAACATGATCAGTCCGAATTCAAGGCCGTTGATTGGGGGTTGTCCTTGTGTTATGCATCTCCACCTTTTACCTGCTATATCTGACTCTAGTGTCTTGGTTTTGGTTCACATCATGCCCTGTTATTCCAATCAGTTGGAGGAAAGTGGTCATCATCTCCTTGTGCCTGTTTAGCATATCCTCTTGCCTAACCTTTCTTGCTCGTAATTACTTCACTGCATTATCCATATCTTCTCGAGTAAGGTATACAAAAGGGTGTCCATCTGAGGAAGCCTCTTGACATCCCTCATATCCAATTTCTTTAGCTTGAGTTCCAGCTCTTTTTCTTTTGGCCATTGTTAATCCTCTTCAAGCTTCTTTAAATCCAAACTATAAGCTCAATCCATCCATCTAGCATGCAAAAATGTTAGCAACTGATTTTGTCACTAACACCATAATGTTTTGCAGTTGTTGCACAGTTACATATTCAATCATAGAATGCAATAAAAGTAAAGAAGATACCAAATTTTATAATGGTTCGACAAATTCTAACCTCAGTCCTCTTATATAATTTTTAATTTATATTGCTTGATTATAAATATAGTTTATGTTCAAAATGAAAAGAGTAGAAGGTGAAGTTTAGCCCAAAAAATGGCAGGGCATCCATGTGGTTTGTAGAGAAGAAGACCCATTTTTCAAGTTTCAAAGGTGGTTTATTCATAGCTACATCTCAATTCATATTGCCTTAAAAATTGTTGAGAAGTCGTAGCAGGGTGGAAGAAACCAAGTAGATAAAATATGATGTAATGACCCGCCATTTTCAACCATTCCAAGCCGATAATTAAAACAACTCGAACTACTCGAAAATGATATATTGTTATTAGCTTCTGAGGTAAATAGAATAAATCACAGAATCACAGATCACAGACACTGATACAGAGCAATATGATATCTTGCAGCGGAAATAAATAATACAATAGTAGTTCATGAAGCTACTAAATAAAATTTTACATTAGAGTTTACATAAATAATATAGCGGAAGCCTAATACAAAATGAATTCTAATACATGGATAAATGATACCAGTTTGAAATAGAAATGACAAGAACAGCTAAATGACTAGAACGACTGATCAACAAGTGGATATAGGATGAGAAAAATCCAATATAACTTCAGACTCCAAAGTGAATCTCGAATGCAATAATAATCAATCTGACCCGAACCATAATGCAAAACAAAATAATTCGGATCAGGACTAACATTCTCATGGAAGTAAATCAACTCAAATGAAATGTTCGATGAAATGTACTCAACAACTTAAAGGATGTTTAGGATCACCATCCTTTAAGAATCCGTCCAACTAATATATTAGATGCAATAGTATAAATCAGTTAAGTAAATATCAAATTAGCATAGGCGGGATTTCCATACTTAAACTGTTGGTATATTTCGTAACAAAATTTATATTTCAATTTCAACAAACCATATCATACTTAAATTCAAGTCGGAAAATCATATCTTGTTTTATAATTCCGGACATAAAATTTGAAGTCTTTATTTAAATTCAAATCAATTCATAAAAATGGAGTTTTAACTTTATAAGAGTTCACTTAAGTCGATTCAAAAATTCACTTGCTTCTGTTCAAATTCGGTTTATAATTCAAATCAAATATTATCTTCAATTTCAATAAATTGTATCATATTCCAAAACTCATAAATCGATCCAACTTCTTATACAACAATTCAAACAGTTCATGCAATTTAAACCATTCTTATAAAAGCGATTTAACAAAATTTCTAATTCAAACCATACGATTATAAAATCAAACCGGTATGTAAAATCTATACATTCAAATTCACCTTTGGTCACTTAAAATCAAACTCAATTCAATATCAATTATAATCTTAAATAAAATAAATTTACACAACTAACATTCATTACTTATAAAAGTTCAATATTCTAATCTTCTATCAGCTCATTCATTAAATCAAGCTTCGTTATATACGTTCAAATCTTTAAATCTCAAGTTTAAATCGCTAAAATCTTTACTTATCTACATATTAGTTTGTTATTAAAGTTTGAAATATATATATATATATATATACAAAAAATAACTTTGAAAATAAATAAATATATATATATATGTTTATAAAATTCTAAAAAAAAGTAGAAAAATAGATTATAAACATATATAAGATTAAAATAATGTAGAAATAGGTTTTAAAGAATTATTTATTATATAAAAGTTTAAAATCTTTAAAATAAAATAAAAAAGCTTAATTTACTATTTAAAAATCATGTTCCAAATCATTTTTCGTCGAAACATGACCAACGGTGTCCGTATATACTTTCCTACCGTATTGTCATGTGATACGGATATTTATCACTTTAAATCCGCAATCCCAATTCAGTAAAAACCGTTCAGGTCTATCATTTCAACCCATAACGATTTTTCCCTATCTAATGTCAGTTCGGGTATGTATCATTTCAACCCTTAGTGATTTTCCTAAACTGGGGGTATCCACAACCACAAACAACAATCACATAGCATCAATAATAGCATATATATCATCAGTGCAACTACGTGTCATATGAATATATCGTGTCACATATGAGATGTGCATATATATCAAATCAACTAATTTATACCAACAGTCCTATACATTTCATATAACAGTTCATTATTGATCTAACATCCATGAAAAATGTAAGTCAGGTGTGAGATAAACTCACCTTTCATGGAAGAGAAATGGAGACTATGATTGACGGATTGACATCGAAAGAGACTACGACTTCCAAGCACGACGCAGAATAGATTCAATTCGGTAACCACTCGATATTTATTTTATGAGAGGCGGTCAGGGGTTTCTCAACAGATTGGTACGACTAATGAAATTTGAGGAATGGTTTCTGAACTCAACACCACACTCATCACAAAATAAACCCAACACTGACGCAATAAAATAAAACACAATAATTCTTTACACATATATTATATATTTATATATATGGATACAACAGTAAAACATAGTATTCATAAGATTTATATTTAAAACAAACGCACACAAAATACTTCTAAACCATTATAGATATATCTTATAAATTATATAAACACCAAAACCGTAATTATATTATAAATTATATAAACATTCAAAACAAATTTTTATAACTATATATATGTGTATATTCACTATAAATTAAATATATAAACACACACATAAAAATAGATGCAACACATTAAAACATATATGCGTACACATACAACCCCCCATTGGAAAATACTCGACGCACATCACATTCAAAACATCACACACAAACATACACGCCATCACTCGGGCAATCACACACACATGCACAGGAAAACACATACACAACACACCATGCACACACTCCAATTGACCCACGCACATGAAAAATCAGCCAAAGCCCAGATGTGCGGAGAGGAGAGGAGCAAGATGGGATCGGTTTTTGGGAAGGGAAGGAACGGTGACGGAATAAGAGAAAATGGCATGGGTCGAGGCGGCTCCATGCTGTTGTAGACGAGGGTGGTCAGCGAGCGGTTCAGGGGAGAACGGGGAGGGAACGATGGAAGCAGGGAGGCGGAGCACTGTTTCAGTGGAGGACTGGTGTGGTCGTGGGTGGAGCTCGGCTTGGTTTGGGAAAGGTCGGTAGGAGATGGGGACGGACGTTGAAGGATTGGAAAAGGGGATGGCTCGCGATCTGATGGAGAGGATGGAAGAAGACAATGAGAAGAAGAAAATTTGCAAACCAACATAATAAATGGAAGAAGAGAAAATGGGGCAACAGTATATTTTTATATATAAATGCATTTCATATCAATTGGTGGCATTGGGAACAAAAAGATATGAATGGGTTTGGAAATAAAACAAACAAATCTCGGTACTGAAAAAAAAAAGAATGTAAGGCTTAGAAAAGGTCAAAAAGGCTTTAGGGACAAACGGTTGTTGGAATGTCGAAAGGACACATTGGAACCACAAAGAGAACTGAAATGGAGATGAGAAATGGAAGGGTAGAACAATATATACTTATGTTGGGCATACGAATGGTTTAACTAACAGCTTTGGGAATGTGAAGGAAAACAAATGGGTTCCTTGAAACACGTGTATGAATGGATTAATAAAAAAACGTGAAGGCATGCATAAGAACATGCAAGTGGAAACAATGTTTTGGATATGAACACATTTGCAATGAAAAAAAATGGAAAAGAAAACAAAAAGATGGCTTTGGAGATGGACAAGAAAGGGACGCATGGCATTAACGTGCATGCAATTTGCTTTTGGAAAAAGTGAAAGGAATGCATACATATGGACATAAAGTGTCCAATTTGAGAAACAAAAAAATATTCGGGTGATTTAATAAAATAAAAGGACATATTTTGCAGATCCAAAATGACTAAAAAAGTATGTAGGATCCAAATATGGACACTTCGAACTCAAATGGCTTTTTTTCAAAAATGAACTACGCAAGCATTTTCACAATTTCAACACGAACCGAGCACCGAAACTAATAAATAAATATATATCGGTGATCAACTCGATGAGACGGTCGCAACGGTATATCATTTACAGTGTTAGGATACTCCGTTCAAAAAGACATTACGGTCCGCTTTTAAAAGGAAAAAATGGCACGAGAAAGCAGTTAAACGAAAGTCAAAACGTCCAAATTTTGTGAAATGAATTTTACTGGAGGATTCGTGACAACAAATAGAATATTTTTCATGTTTGTTCGAACTGATTTCGAAGAGATTTTTACGGACACTAAAATTTGAACCGTTAGGTGCAGCTTTGCACCGTAAATGCGCGAACGACAAACATTCAAATTTTTCAATGAAATTTGTAATGACCCGAATATCCTGTCCAATTTGAGCTGACCAAATAACACAAGTCCAACCCCAAATTATACTGAAAACCAGGAAATTAATAGAAAGAAGATAGAGGGTGAGAATAGATAAGATAGAAACTTAGAATAGAAGAAGAAGAAGAACACAACATCAGAGTAACACGAACCTCACAGCGTAACGAATAACATATAATATATATAACATAACTTGAAATATACATCTGTACTTGAATATACATCATTATCAAAGTACAACACTTACAACACAGCGGAAATGACTATAGCTGTATAATCCTGAAGCCTCCTGCTCCAAGCTCTTCCAGTATATCTGTAAATCCTGACTACTTGACTGCCCGTACAAAATTGGGCACCCAAGAGTTTAGGGGAAACAAAACAAAATAAACTCCGGGTCAGTCATGGGACTGATATGAGTAAAACAGTTTGAACAGGTAAACGATATCTCATAAGACCACGCCGTATAACGGAACGGGTTTTTCCCTTATGAGAATCTAAATTATCTTTATATCAAAAACCTTTTGATATTATAATAATGTCTATTAACCACAATATAATAATCATATAGCAGAAACGCTTTCATCTCACGTTCTACATATATAGTACGCAATCAAAACCGCAAGCACGTATTAGGTAATGGATTTCCAACCATGACAAGGTATGGAACCACCTTTCGCTAGTGTACCTCTAGAAAGGAATACACTGGGTTCAACAAGAACATCTTGCAACCCGGCCACACATGACCGACCACTCATTTCGCTTGAGTGTATCGAATGTATATCACCAACGGTTAGGATCAGCAACCGTCTCCCAAGTGGGACAGTATCGACAATAGATTTTTAGAAATAAATGAAACTCTAGATCAGGTGATTATACACCCTACTTCGGAGCGACCGACTTACCCATGCTGCCTGCCCGATTTCTGTCATTTACCGGTTGATGAGGCTAGAAGCTACGCTTTATCATCACACCAGATTCACTTCGAATGTCACATCGTCAAATCCGTTGAATCACCGATTGACGTCTACAACCATACATTACGTGTCAGCTAAAATAAGTTTCCTTCTCCGCTTCCACTCTTAGTACGGTTGAAGAAATCAATGTACGTGACCTTTCTGGAAGTACTCTGTCAGACATCCATCCATACAAGTCATCCAGGAATAGGATGAACCGAAGGCACTATTCAGTACATCCATCTTAGGCACTGTTATCTAAGACTTATACAATAGCCCTTTCACTTTACTCCGTATTCAATTATCTTTGGCATATATGATTTGCAACAATTATGCCAATATAGAGTGGTTCTTTGGATAATAATCCAACCGGTCTCTCCATTTTAACAATGTTAAAATGGTCAAAAATTCGATATTCTGTGATTTAACTATCGAAGAAAAACAGGTGTGCAAACAACGATATTATTTCCAAGAGGAAATTATATCGATCAATCATCATTCAACATTTATCTCCTTAGTTCATTTTTCATCTCCTGTTTTCCCTATATTCAACATTTCTTATTTTCTAAATTTAGAAAATATATGTTATTACCATTGGAAAACATTTCCATTTCTTGTTTTCTATATCAGAAAACATTTCTGGTTCTTATTTGGAATACATTTCCAAAACTCCTTCATTGGACTTAGACAGATGTTTAAACAAACCATCGCGATGCCAACACAAACCATTACGCTTATTAACTAAATTCCTTTAACCCACCTTCACTATCGAACCTTAACCATTCCTTAGTTAAAAGTGAAGTCAATCAAGTTGGGGTAATACTACCTCTCAGACCTTAACTGAACCACGTTTCTAACCTTAAAATAGACAAAGTTCACCTTTTAATTCTTTAACAAACTTCCTTACGTAACTCTCTTTCGAATCATCTTTATTCGATAATTCTTTCCTTCGATAAGGTATATTCGATAACTCTATTCAATTTACTCTATTTGATTAACCCTTATCAATTAACTCTATTGGACTAATGCTATTGGATTAACTCTATTCGATTTAACTCTAGTCGATAACTCCTTTAACTCTATTCGAATAAACCAAATTCGATTAACTTCTTTAATTCCATTCGAATAAACTATATTCGATTTATTCCTTTAACTCCATTTAACTCTACTCGAATAACTAATATTCGATAACTCTATTTAACTCTTATTCGAATAACTAATATTCGATAACTCCTTTTACTTTATTCGAATCACTAATATTCGATTAACTCAATTGATTCTATTCGAATAAAGTATATTCGATTAACTCCTTTATTTTAACTCTAATCGATTAACTCCATCGAATAACTAAATTCGATAACTCCTTCGAATAACCAATATTCTGTAACTCACTTCGATTAAACAAATCGATAACTCTTTTCGATTAAACTATAATCGATAACTCCTTTCCTTTAACTCTATTAGAATAAACTAATATTCGATAAACTCCATTTGAATAACTCTAGTTCGATTTAACTCTATCGATTTACTTTAACTGATTAACACTAACTGTTTAACTCTAACTGGTTTACCTTAATGGTTTTACTCTTACTGGTTTAACTCTAACTGATTTACTCAAATGGTTTTACTCTAACTGGTTAACTCTTATTCGAATAACTAATATTCGATTAACTCTATTCAACTAACTCGACTAACCCCTTTCGAATAACTAATTCGATTTAACTCCTTTCGAATACCATATTCGATTTAACTCCTTTCGAATACCATAATCGATTTATGAAGATTTTCTTTTTAACAACGTTTATTCATTTTTAAAGATTTACTTTTAGTAATGGTTCTCCACTTTAAAATGATTTCCTTCTTATAACAGTTTCCTTTTTATAACGTTTTTTTCTTCTAAATATCTCCTATTCATAAATATTCCAATTTATAAATATTTCTTATTTATAAATATTCCATTTATAAATATTTTATTTTCAAATATCACTTTGAAAATATTCCCTTATCAACATTTCGGTATGTTATGGTATTCAACATATCAAATCACGATGTCCAATATCGTCCAAACTCATAAAATCAACCATAGATTATAAACTACATCATATATCACAATATATGAAAACAATAAAATAACTGTTGAGGAATCCAATCGGATTCCTCCAACCTGTTTCCCTACATCCATATATGTTAAACAATATAGATAACATCACTTTCAGTTCCATATGATATATTCTGTTAAACAGAATCAATATAGAAATTCAACTAACTTACTAGCAATTCAATCAAACAGTCAACACACAGTCAATCAGCCAATATTTAACTGTTCTAAAAATACAACATGAAATTATAAACTGTTCAGAGTTAGTGAGATTTACTCACATTACGCGTTAACCGTTATATAACGATTTGCGTTAGTTGATTCTGATCAGACAATTTATTTCGCCATAAATTGTAACGAGCTCGGATTCACTCCCGGTCAGCTCCATGGTGTAGTGTCCGTCCATACGATCCCAACGCAACTTACAGTTCATCAATCTGATATCGTATGATCAAGATATGGTTTATACAAGATAAGATACTATTTTGAATTTAAATTAAAAGTATATTTTAATTTAAAGTTGGGCTTTACTCTTTTATATTCGGCCCACTCACCCTATAATAGCCCAGACCCATGTACTATAACCCAACCCGCCTCATTTCCTTCATCCTCCGCAAATCAAGCAGGAAAAACCCGATTCCCCTTTTACTGTTGACCTCGCGTTGACCTCCTCCTCTCTTCACGTCGGTCATCCAGTTCCGGTGCCGCCACCACCAAACAACTCGGCACCTCCTCCTCTTCCACCTCCACCCTAGAATACCGAGCTCGAGCTCACCACTTCCCCACATCCTCCGTGATGCCCTCGATCAAAACCACCACAGGAAACTCCAGGACTCCACCGCGAGGCGCGGTTTCCATCCCCGAACTCCATTCTTACCTTTGAATTCCCTGAGGCGCACATAAACTTCCAGAGTACCGAACACTAGTACGCGTATCCCACTGACAGCGACAAAAGCCCGTGTTCGAACTCAACAAAAGCCCCATCAGAATGAAGAAGATCATCCAAGGATTCTCTCTCTATATATAAAATGATTTATCGATTTTTCTTTGGTTTGTTTTGATTTTTGTTTTTGGGAAATTTCCACTGTAAAACTCCCTGCGGTCTTATATAGTTGAGGTTGGTGGTTGGTGCCATTTGTGGTTGAAATTGAAGGGGGCGTGGCCTGTTTGTGATCAAAGAAATGGAGTGGATATTTTTAAATTGATTATATATATTTTTTTTGGCCAATTTCTCCTTGTATCTGACTTCTAAAAATCCCGGCGACTACATACGATACCCAAAAATCACCAAAATGGACATGTAGCTAGAGTTCGACATTACGGTCCCAACGAAACTGGTTTCGTCGAATTTCGACTTCTTTTGCTCACACAGCGTATTTTTAAGCGTTAAAATACTGACTCTTTTTCACTCTAAAAATCCGTACGACCACACTATGACTCTAAAAATCACGAAAATGGAAATCTAACAACTATCTGACATTGCGGATCCAACAGAGTTAGTTTCGTCGAATTCCAACTTCATTTGCAAAAGTGGCTAGTTTTAAACCCCTAAATAACCCATTTAAATATATAAATATAATTAAATTAAATACAAATAAATTTATATTATTGTATATATTCACAGTGGAATACCATACAGCTTCAGAATATCCCTATATGTATTTCTAACTTCGTATTTCACTCTGGGTCAACCCGATATTCGATTTATATTGAAATTCCTTTTTAAAATATAAATAATTTCTTTATAATTTATAAAGGAATTCCACAGCGACTTTTCTAAAATTTGATTTGGACATAAATTAAAATCTACACGACGAAATCCCGAATTTTCTCTTTCACTAGAAAGATATACTCCACCAGCTCCACACGTTTCTTGTTTCACAGAAATCCGGCTTAAAACGAATCATGTACATTCAGTTGAAGTTCGAATCGCCAATTTACGAACTGCAGCGCCATTTCGAGTTCGATTTTAATTATATTATAACTCTACACTCAAACTGTCGTTTATATAATATATTCGTTATTCAAATTCAATTCCAAGCTGAATTAAATATCACAGATGATCCAGTTCACACCATATCGCCATTTCAGCCAATTCTGATTATTTTAGAATTTACTATATTATTTAATTTATTATTTTAATTAAATATTCCCCATTATTTAATTCCACGACCATTTAATTCACTATATCACTTAAAATAATTTCGTCCTCGAAATTGCTAAGGTAGAGAACGACCCTATCGACTGGTTAGAACATATTTGTTCACTTCTTCACTTCAGTTTCAACTAAACCAATTTAATTTCAATTAAATTATTAATTAATTCTTATCAATGAAAATTTTCAAAAATCCTGAAAATTTTCTAACACCTTAACTTTTCGAAAAATTTCGCCAGCATCTCCTTTGTACTGGTCAATAGGTCAAACTCCAAGTCGCCTCTCTGGGCCATCTCCAACCCAAAAGAAAATCAAACAGCCAAGCGGCTTGCCAATTCGGCTCATAAATCTTATATCCAATAGAAATATAAACTTGTACCTTTTGTCGGCATATCATTATATCCTTTCCACCCGTTATCAATTCAGCAGATACAAGGGTCATCCCAATCAAATTCCAATATGCTTTTATCCACGACATAACCATTCGCTTATATCCGAGCCAAATATCATTTCAACTTGAGTTTCTTCTTGATTCCCAACTCTTTACTTGATTATCACATTACACTTCAAATTTGAATCTCACAATCCAATTTGTCTTGATATCATTCTAATTCAATCTCAGTTACCACTTTACTGGCTTTACTTTAATTCAATTTTGCTTTCACAAATTTCTGTTAAGTTTGTTTTTAATTCAAACAGTCTTTCCCTGGGAGTTTTTTTAACAGTTTACTCTTTTCAAAAATCAAATTTTCCTTTTTGAACATGTCTCTGAGCCCTTAATTAATATTCCATTAGTTAAATCACTTCTCTATTTCTTTATCAATATTTGTTAACCAAATATTTTCAATAACCATATTGGCCTTTTATGTTATTTGGAAAACATTTCCGAATATCGCCTTCCTTTATTTTCTAAACTTTAGAAAATATACGCTATTTATAATTGGAAAATATTCCAATTACTTATCTCTTTTCCGATCTCATTTATTTCTATACTTAGGAAATATTCTTTATTATATTTCCAAGCTTACACTTACTTGGGTTAAAACGGATGTTGTGTAAAACATCGTTATGACAACCCAAATACTATATTCAACTAACTCTTATTCAACATTGATCTTCGAGCCTGAAATCTTACTATTTATTTGTTAATAATGAAATCAATCAAGTTGGGGTATAACTACCTCTCAGACCTTGACTGAATAACATTTATAACGTCAAAACAGATATGACTACTTACTCGAATAATCAATACCATACAACTACTTATTCACTTTTAGACACGTATACGCTTCCTCTTTGTATTCTTACTAGATTTTATTCTTAGTCTTCCTTTTTTATTTTACTATTCTATTTCTAAGTTCGTTTCCTTATCGACTTCTATATATATATATATATATATATATATATATCGATACGTTGATTTCTAACTATCAAATTATCTTAAAAATATTCTAACTCCTTAAATTCCCGGAAAAATTCGCCATAATCTCCTTTGTACCAGGAGCATCAGGATATTTCAAATTAGCCTCCCATGGCCCTCACCAATCCAAAAGAAAAAGCCAAGCGACTAGCCGATACGGCGCATAAAATCTCATGTATGAAATAAATACATACCTTTTCGTCGAGCATTCTATTTATATACCTTCATACCTTATCCATATCTATCTCACGTATATTTATACTTGCCCAATCTATTTTAACTATACCTGATCATTTTAACTCAATTCATTAATTTATTTGTAAATTAACTCTTTAGTCTATTTCACTTTTATATTTGAACATGACATGTTAAAATATATTTTAACTTGCTTATTAACTAATTTGAATCCAAATTTCAAATTTAAGTTCTATATTCGATTTCGAATATCCATTTACAAATCCAATTCACCTTTCGAAGTTCAACTTCAAATTCAAAACTCGATTAACTAATTCCTCTTTGACTTAGTTAATTCTATTCAATTTCTATTCAAATTTTATATTACTTCTTATTATTCAAATTCTATATATCAAATTCTATATTATAAATCCCATTTTAAAATTCAACACAACTTGTCTTTCCCAAAACAAATTCAAAACATTATCTCTGGTAGTAATTCGTCACTTACAACTCGAAAATGAATACTGATGATGCAGCTGTCATCATCAGAATCTATTTTCCAGCGATCAAAGTGAGTTCAATACTATAAAACCATTTCTAAACATTTCCACTTTGAAATTAAATTCAAAATATAATTCACACTGCTTGTAAAACAATTTAAAATCTCCCAAGATCTTAAATTTTCCTTATTCTTAGTCCAAATCCATTTACAAACACTTATCCAATTTTCCAGAATTTTAATTCAATTTCTGGTTTAAATTCAGATTTAATTTGTTCCAATTTCATATATTTCACTTATATGAATTCTGATCGATTGTTTACATAACCATTTCACTTTATAATCTTACTTGATTATAATAACAACCAATATGTCCACTATATTATAATTTTGATATATATATCTTCTCTATATCAAGATATACCTTGGGTAAACTTATTTTAATTTACCCTCTTTTCAAAACATATCGTGTCGACCCATCGTATTCGAGTGTTTATAAACTCCTACCGATACAGTGGATCGAACTGATCGACCAGAACTCATAAACGACTCAACCAACAAATCCCCACAATATAAAATTATTTTTTTATATCAATAACAAATACGTTCACTCATATATTTACACTCAAACTCAATCTAGGGTATAACTAACCCTATCTCTACCGAGTCACGCCACAGAGCCAAGGTAATTCACTTAACTTAAGCTCTGATACCAATTGTAATGACCCGAAAATCCGGTCTAATTTGAGCTGACCAAATAACACAAGTCTAACCCCAAATTGTACTGAAAACTAGGAAATTAATAGAAAGAAGATAGGGGGTGAGAATAGATAAGATAGAAACTTAGAATAGAAGAAGAACACAACATCAGAGTAACACGAACCTCACAGCGGAACGAATAACATATAATATATATAACATAACTTGAAATATACATCTGTACTTGAATATACATCATTATCAAAGTACAACACTTACAACACATCGGAAATAACTATAACTATATAATCATGAAGCCTCCTGCTCCAAGCTCTTCCAGTATATCTGTAAATCCTGACTACTTGACTACCCGTACAAAATTGGGCACCCAAGAGTTTAGGGGAAACAAAACAAAATAAACTCCGGGTCAGTCATGGGACTGGTATGAGTAAAACAGTTTAAAACAGTTTGAACAGGTAAACGATATCTCATAAGACCACACCGTATAACGGAACGGGTTTTTCCCTTATGAGAATCCAAATTATCTTTATATCAAAAACCTTTTGATATTATAATAATGTCTATTAACCACAATATAATAATCATATAGCAGAGACGCTTTCATCTCACGTTCTACATATATAGTATGCAATCAAAACCGCAAGCACGTATTGGGTAATGGATTTCCAACTATGACAAGGTACGGAACCACCTTTCGCTAGTGTACCTCTAGAAAGGAATACACTTGGTTCAACAAGAACATCTTGCAACCCGGCCACACATGACCGACCACTCATTTCGCTTGAGTGTATCGAATGTATATCACCAACGGTTGGGATCAGCAACTGTTTCCCGAATGGGACAGTATCGACAATAGATTTTTAGAAATAAATGAAACTCTAGATCAGGTGATTATACACCCTACTTCGGAGCGACCGACTTAGCCATGCTTCCTGCCCGATTTCTATCATTTACCGGTTGATGAGGCTAGAAGCTACGCTTTATCATCACATCAAATTCACTTCGAATGTCACATCGTCAAATCCATCGAATCACCGATTGACGTCTACAACCATAAATTACGTGTTAGCCAAAAGAAGTTTCCTTCTCCGCTTCCACTCTGGGTACGGTTGAAGAAATCAATGTACGTGGCCTTTCTGGAAATACTCTGTCAGACATCCATCCATACAAGTCATCCAGGAACAGGATGAACCGAACGCACTATTCAGTACATCCATCTTAGGCACTGTTATCTAAGACTTATACAATAGCCCTTGCACTTTACTCTGTCTTCAATTATCTTTGGCATATATGATTCGCAACGCTTATGCCAATACAGAGTGGTTCTTTGGATAATAATCCAACCGGTCTCTCCATATTAACAACGTTAAAATGGCCAAAACTTTGATAGTCTGTGATTTAACTATCGAAGAAAAACAGGTGTGCAAACAACGATATTATTTCCAGGAGGAAATTATATCGATCAATCATCATTCAACATTTATCTCCTTAGTTCATTTTTCATCTCCTGTTTTCCCTATATTCAACATTTCTTATTTTCTAAATTTAGAAAATATATGTTATTACCATTGGAAAACATTTCCATTTCTTGTTTTCTATATCAGAAAACATTTCTGGTTCTTATTTGGAAAACATTTCCAAATCTCCTTCATTGGACTTAGACAGATGTTTAAACAAACCATCGTGATGCCAACTCAAACCATTACGCTTATTAACTAAATTCCTTTTACCCACCTTCACTATCGAACCATAACCATTCCTTAGTTAAAAATGAAGTCAATCATGTTGGGGTAATACTACCTCTCAGACCTTAACTCAACAACGTTTCTAACCTTGAAATAGACAAAGTTCACCTTTTAATTCTTAAACAAACTTCCTTACGTAACTCCCTTTCGAATCATCTCTATTCGATAATTCTTTCCTTCGATAAGGTATATTCGATAACTCTATTCAATTTACTCTATTCGATTAGCCCTTATCAATTAACTCTATTGGACTAACGCTATTGGATTAACTCTATTAGATTTAACTCTAGTCGATAACTCCTTTAACTCTATTCGAATAAACCAAATTCGATTAACTTCTTTAATTCCATTCGAATAAACTATATTCGATTTATTCTTTTAACTCCATTTAACTCTACTCGAATAACTAATATTCGATAACTCTATTTAACTCTTATTCGAATAACTAATATTCAATAACTCCTTTTACTTTATTCTAATCACTAATATTCGATTAACTCAATTGATTCTATTCGAATAAAGTATATTCGATTAACTCCTTTATTTTAACTCTAATCGATTAACTCCATCGAATAACTAAATTCGATAACTCCTTCGAATAACCAATATTCTATAACTCACTTCGATTAAACAAATCGATAACTCTTTTCGATTAAACTATAATCGATAACTCCTTTCCTTTAACTCTATTCGAATAAACTAATATTCGATAAACTCCATTTGAATAACTCTAGTTCGATTTAACTCTATCGATTTACTTTAACTGATTAACACTAACTGTTTAACTCTAACTGGTTTACCCTAATGGTTTTACTCTAACTGGTTTAACTCTAACTGATTTACTCAAATGGTTTTACTCTAACTGGTTAACTCTTATTCGAATAACTAATATTCAATTAACTCTATTCAACTAACTCGACTCGACTAACCCCTTTCGAATAACTAATTCGATTTACTAACTTTCGAATACCATATTCGATTTAACTCCTTTCGAATACCATATTCGATTTAACTCCTTTCGAATACCATATTCGATTTATAAAGATTTCCTTTTTAACAACGTTTATTCATTTTTAAAGATTTACTTTTAGTAACGGTTCTCTACTTTAAAATGATTTCCTTCTTATAACAGTTTCCTTTTTATAACGTTTTCTTTTTGTTTTTCTAAATATCCCCTATTTATAAATATTCCAATTTATAAATATTTCTTGTTTATAAATATTCCATTTATAAATATTTTATTTTCAAATATCACTTTGAAAATATTCCCTTATCAACATTTCGGTATGTTATGATATTCAACATATTAAATCACGATGTCCAATATCGTCCAAACACATAAAATCAACCACAGATTATAAACTTCATCATATATCACAATATATGAAAACAATAAAATAACTATTGAGGAATCCAGCCGGATTCCTCCAACCTGTTTCCCTGCATCCACAGATGTTAAACAATATAGATAACATCACTTTCAGTTCCATATGATATATTCTGTTAAAAAGAATCAATATAGAAATTCAACTAACTGACTAGCAGTTCAATCAAACAGTCAACACACAGTCAATCAGCCAATATTTAACAGTTCTAAAAATACAACATGAAATTATAAGCTGTTCAGAGTTAGTGAGATTTACTCACATTACGCGTTAACCGTTATATAACGATTTGTGTTAGTTGATTCTGATCAGACAATTTATTTCGCCATAAATTGTAATGAGCTCGGATTCAATCCCGGTCAGCTCCATGGTGTAGTGTCCATCCATACGATCCCAACGCAACTTATGGTTCGTCAATCTGATATCGTATGATCAAGATATGGTTTATACAAGATAAGATACTATTTTGAATTTAAATTAAAACTATATTTTAATTTAAAGTTGGGCTTTACCATTTTATATTCGGCCCACTCACCCTATAATAGCCCAGACCCGTGTACTAAAACCCAACCCGCCTCATTTCCTTCATCGTCCCCAAATCAAACAGGAAAAACCTGATTCCCCTTTTACTGTTGACCTCGCGTTGACCTCCTCCTCTCTTCACGTCGGTCATCCAGTTCCGGTGCCGCCACCACAAAACAACTCGGCACCTCCTCCTCTTCCATCTCCACCCTAGAATACCGAGCTTGAGCTCACCACTTCCCCGCATCCTCCATAATGCCCTCGATCAAAACCACCACCAGAAACTCCAGGACTCCACCGCGAGGCGCGGTTTCCATACCTGAACTCCATTCTTACCTTCGAATTTCCTGAGGCGCACCTAAACTTCCAGAGTACCGAACCCTTGTTCGCATATCCCACTGACAACGAAAAAAGCCCGGGTTCGAACTCAGCAAAAGCCCCATCAGAATGAAGAAGATCATCCAAGGATTCTCTATATATATATATAAAATGATTTATCGATTTTTCTTTGGTTTGTATTGATTTTTGTTTTTGGGAAATTTCCACTGTAAAACCCCCTACGGTCTTATATAGTTGAGGATGGTGGTTGGTGCCATTTGTGGTTGAAATTGAAGGGGGCGTGGCCTGTTTGTGATCAAAGAAATGGAGGGGATATTTTTAAATTGATTTTATATTTTATTTTCGCTAATTTCTCCTTGTATCTGATTTCTAAAAATCCCTGCGACTACATACGATACCCAAAAATCACCAAACTGGACATGTAGCTAGAGTTCGACATTACGGTCCCAACGAAACTGGTTTCGTCGAATTTCCACTTCGTATGCTCACATAGCGCATTTTTAACCGTCAAAATACTGACTGTTTTTCACTCTAAAAATCCGTACGACCACACAGTGACTCTAGAAATCACGAAACTGGAAATCTAACAACTATCTGACATTGCGGATCCAACAGAATTAGTTTCGTCAAATCCGACTTCGTTTGCAAAAGTGGCTATTTTTAAACCCCTAAATAACCCATTTAAATATATAAATATATTTAAATATAATTAAATTAAATACAAATAAATTTATATTATTGTAAATATTCACAGTGGAATACCATACAGCTTCAGAATATCCCTATATGTATTTCTAACTTCATATTTCACTCTGGGTCAACCCGATATTCGATTTATATTGAAATTCCTTTTTAAAATATAAATAATTTCTTTATAATTTATAAAGGAATTCCATAACGACTTTTCTAAAATTTGATTTGGACATAAATTAAAATCTACACGACGAAATCCCGATTTTTCTCTTCCACTAAAAAGATATACTCCACCAGCTCCACTAGTTTCTTGTTTCACAGAAATCCGGCTTAAAACGAATCCTGTACATTCAGTTGAAGTTCGAATCGCCAATTTATGAACTGCAGCGCCATTTCGAGTTCGATTTTAATTATATTATAACTCTACGTTCAAGCTGTCGTTTATATAATATATTCGTTATTCAAATTCAATTCCAAGCTGAATTAAATATCACAGATGATCCAGTTCACACCATATCGCCATTTCAGCCAATTCTGATTATTTCAGAATTTACTATATTATTTAATTTATTATTTTAATTAAATATTCCCCATTATTTAATTCCACAACCATTTAATTCACTATATCACTATTTATATAATTAAATTAATTAATTATAATACCTCTGCCAATGCGGGTCATTACAAAATTAGTTTTTATGCTATGTCTGGTTAGATGCATCTCAAATATAATTTTTTCGGATTTTTTATTTTATTTTACATTTTCATTTTTATTTGAGATATCGTTTGCTGCTACCGCAAATAATCGTCAAAAACTGATTCAAATGAAGTGACTAAAATTTGTCATTTCAATATAAAATTATTTAAATTACATCTAAATGAAAATAACAAAATATTAAAGATAAAAGTTTCATTATAAATCAATTTCATGTTTTAATTTTAATTCAGAGAAAAAAATAGTTATAAAAGTACAAACAAAATGAGTTTTAAACAAATAAAATAAAATTAAAAATCAAAATTAAAATCAAATAATTAAATAAAATACACTTAAAATTCTGGGTTGTGACATTCTCCCCCACTTAAACGTTTTCGTCCCCGAAAAGGAAAAAGGCAGGAAAATAATATTTTAATAATTAATATTAAAAATAATAGTTCAAATTTATTTTCATATCTATGTATACTTTGAAAATTATATATATCAAAATCAATGTTAAATATTTTCTAACATTTCAAAATAAGTATAAGTATTCACTCGACGTCTCGATTGGCGATATATATGTATCCCACTTTCAAAACCCGAAAATAGATATTGATGATGCTGCGTAGTCATCGCCAGAATCATTTTCAAGCGACTAGAGTATGACTCTATATCTATCAAATACTTATAGGATTCAACATATACATTGATCAGACGTATACCCAAATCACTAGGCATTTGACAGGCCAACTTTAACGTCAAATAAATACTCAAAACATCTTTCTATATTTAACCGGAATATATATAAAAATTTCAATATTATACGAAGAATATTATATATTATAATACCTTTCAAAATACTTATTTCAAATCAACTTTTAATAAATATGAACTTGCTAGAAGACTTATACTCTCCCTCTACTTCTTACCTTGTTGTGGACAAGAATAAGTCATAGAATTCAAGTTAAAAGCTGAATGAACGAAAGAACCTAATCAAATAGGATCGACAAAGGAAGATGGATTCGAATGGAAAGGAAATTCCAGAAGAAGATTTAAATATTAAACAAATTCTATGTACAGAAATATTTGTTTTAAAAACATTTAAAATCTCTTTCATAGTTTATTATGTTGAGGTTATTTAATTGCAGTTTATTGGTTTGTTGTTTAACGTTTGAAAATACTTGATAATTCGAAGTTTAACAAGTTTATTGTTGTTCTTACAAACGTTAGGCATACGCTGGCCAGGCGTACGATCAAAATCTCTAAGTACTAAATATCCTTGTTTCAACTCCCAGTGAAAATACTTAAACATTTAAAATAGATATGGAAAATACTTCCCCCATGGATCGTGGTTACTCAGTGGTTGCACTACTATCCCAGTAGAATCGCTTGTAACCGTAGGTATCACACCCCTCGAATTACACCATAGTTGTTGCCATAGATCGCAGTTACGCGGCGATTACGTCACTATCCCAGTGAAATCGCTTGTAACTATTGGCATCGTGCCCCCGAATTACGCTAGAACAGATAAGTAATAATAGCAATAAATGTGATCTCACCGAGTGAGACTTCAATATTCGTGGATACTCCCTCAACGGAGACACAAACGTAGCTACGATTTCCGATTTTCGATGGACACTCCTCGATGAGCGCCAACACAATCCCTCTCTCAGGAATTGCGATTTCGATGGAAGGTACTTCCCATATCTTTATTTCGAAAACATATATACTATATATATAGTACTTCATTTAACGCTTCATGCATATTGCACTTACATAAATATAAATTTACATAAGATTTCATTTTTAACATCATGTTTTCAAATATATCATTCTTATATAAATTCATTATATAAGGTTTCATTTAAATCAATTGACTTCCAAATCAATAACTTTCGAATTAATCGCAATTCTTATATAGATCTACCATATATATAAGGTTCGAAAAGTCATATCAAATATTTAATATCAAAGATTTTTGAAGTTCCATTTCAATACCAATTTAGTTTTTAATTTTACAACCAATTTGAATATTCAATATCATTCCAAATCCTGTTCACAGAAGATTGGATGATTCTAATAGTTGAAAAAGGGAACAATTCAAATAGAATGGAATTTAGATTCAAATCGAAGGATAACTTAACAAAAAAGCTATCGAAAAGAACAAATTCGAAGAGTGGGAATTCCAAAAGGATTTAAATTTCAAAATATTTTATGTTTCTAAATAATTTATATTTCAAAATACGCTCTCTGTAGCAACCCGCAAAATCAGGACCAATTTAAAAATTTTATTTTCGAAAATTTTAATGAATTTTGACAATATAAAATAATTTATTTAAATAGTAATGATCACAAATTTTGATTTAAATCGAAGTTAGAATGAATGATTTAATTATTATTATAAAAAGAGTTAGAAATAACGCGGTAGTTTGAAAAGTCAAACTTGAACTTTGACTGACCGTACAGGATGCAAAATTTAACGGATTTTAGTGAAACCAAAAATATTAGAATCTATTTAAATTTATATTTCCAACGAATCCGAAAAATCGAAATTTCATAACGGGAATCAAAAGTTATGGCCAATTCAATATTTAGAAAGGTCGCTATGAAATTTATAAGGGCCAAAATGCTACATTTTGCAGAATAAGGAATTAGGACCCGAAACCATCTCCATTGGTTTTAGAATGTTGTTTACATATAAAAATGACTATAAGAACTTATATTTTTGAGTTTCGGAAAAATTCCACTATTTTTGGTATTTTTAAATATTAAAATATACACCTGAAAAATAGAATTTCTGCAAACGAACTCCGAATTCGACGAAACCAGTTTCTATGGATTCGGAATATTAAATTAAGGTTAAATTCTAAAATTTATAATTTTTGGAATTATTTTGTGGCCTGTATAATTTTTACAGTGGAAATATAGCATATTTTCAAACTTCGGAAATTCATAATAAATTCATACGGAATCGGAAAATTACGAAATCAGGTTCGTTGGGTTCGTAATGACCTGAAATAATTATGTTTAAAATTTTATTAATTTTGAAATCAGCATGTATTTATAAGGATTTTTGAATTGAAGAAAACAGTTGAAAATTGAGTAATTGGGCACATAATGATATTTGGGCCCAAACCAAAATTAAACCCATGGTATATATTATCTTTTTTCTGAGTTTTAGGGCTGAAATTCGAAATGCACAGCAACCACTCTCTTTTCCATCATTTTTTCTCAATTTCCATGGCGGCTCTCTCTTCCTCTAAAATTCATAAAAAAATAAAATCTCTTCAAACCATAGCAAATTATATGTTTTCTCGAAGGTCTCGACGATACGAAGCTAATGGTGTAGTCGGTTTTGTCAAACAGCGCTCGGATTCGCCGGAATCTCGTCTTAAAGCTCGCTGTTTTCGAAATTCAGAAGCTCAAAACGTAAATCAAGAAATTCCCGTGAATCGAGAAAGAATTAGACGAAGTCACGAACACGGAAGTTCTTCGTCTACGCAAGACGAAGATGCTCAGAAAATTTCAGGCAGTTTGGAGGTGTGAGGCGGCCTGTGGGACCCGCGAGGCGAAATCCATTCTAGGCGATTTCCCGATGATCGGAGAAGCTTTAGGGGCGGCTTTTTCTGGTGGTGGTGCGTCTCGCCAAGACGAAGACATTGGCGGTGGTCCCGTGGCGTCAGGTGGCCCGAGGCAGCGGCAAAGTGCGGTCAAAGTTCGGCGGTGAATAGTGTTTTTCGGTCAATGGGCTGAGGGTATTTTCTATTTTATTTTTAAATTATTTAATTAATTTCCAGAACTTTAAAATTGCATAACTCACTAATACGAAGTCGAAAATCGACGATTTCAGGTGCGTTGGGATCATGGCGACGAGATGGACGCGTGGACACTAATTTTGTCCAATTCTGAGACAGTGAAATTTTTAGGTATTTTCACGAATATTAATTAATTATTTAATTACCCGATCTTTAAAAATTAACTCTTTCATACGAGGTCCGTTTGACGAACCGTAAATTGCGTTGGAATCACAAAATTAAGAGCTTCGCGATGGCGCAGACCGTAGCTGAAAAGGAGACAGTAAAATTTTGGCCAAAAATTCAATGTGAGGATTCTAATTTTATTTGTTTAATTAATTATAAATTATTTTCTTGCATTAAAAATAATTGTTTGATCGTTTAATTCTGACCTGAAATGTTGGGTGTTGTTTGGAGTGATAATTGTTGTTTGTTGAATGATTGTTGTACATGATTTGCAAAATCCGCTTGGATTTATATATATCTTATTTGCGGTTGGAGAAATGGGATCTAAAATGAGATCATAACATATTTTATTCAGTATATATATATATATATATATATATATGTTAAGATTGGATTAGAACTTGTAAAACAAATAAAATCCTCTTTTATTTTTAGAACATGTACACAAATGAATTTCTTTTTGTCCTTAAAATAAATAAAAAAAAAAGTTTTTATTTACATTTCTGTTATTAATAAAAGAACAAGTTTTTATTTACATTTCTTTGTAAATAAATGAACACATTTAGATGTGATAAAAAGAAATAAAAAGACAATCTTTTTATATTGGAAACAAAAAGATGAAATTTTGACGATGAAAATAAAAAGACAATCTTTTTATATTTAAAATAGAAGAAGTTATCTGTAATGTCCCGCAGTTTTATCGGCTTATATTTGAATATTTAAATCAGTTTAAATATTGAATTAATAATATAAGTGGATTTATATATTAATTAAAACGAAGATGAACGTATAAAAATATATATTAAAAATAATTCAGCTCATAACGACGCTGCAGTTCGTAATTTAACGTTCTGAACTTCAACTGAGTGAACAGAACTCGTTTTAAATCGGATTTCTTCGAAACAAGAAGCGTTGAAATCAGTTGAACTGTATCTTTCCAACGAAAGTGGAAAATGGAGATTTCGTCATATTCATTGCAAGATATGTCCAAATCAAATATTCGAAAAGTCGCTATAGAATCGTTTATCGACCATAACAGTTTATTTGATATAACTAGATATCGGTTGCAAATCTGGACAAGGTTCTTTTGAGGCGCAGCGATAATTTAATTTTTAGAATTTTACTGTAATTTTTAATTAATTAAATATGCAACTTTTTATTTGGAGTATTTTGCACCCTATATTGATATTTTGGGTTTTCAAAATATGAGTTCACCTACCGATATTATTATATATTTGGGGTCAGGACACCTCGTTAGACACGAATGTATTTTTATTTCTGTCCGTAGCAGCTCGTACACAAACAAATCAAATAGGGAGCTATCAGGCTTGGTATTGACCACTAAATACTGATACTGTTGATTTTGTTAACATTAATGATACGGCTAGGTCATATATATGATAATATTTTCCTTAATGCGTTCGGTGACAAGCAAACTACCAATCGTATGTTCATGGAAGGAAGGAAGTTCACTTTAACCAAAAAAATAAAAATATACATACAAAATGTTTTCTTTGCAACTAAGGAATTGTACAACTATTTCTTTACTACTCAACCAATAGTGATGCCGACCTTCCCTCATAGAGTACGGTTCATACAACACCATGTTCTCGTTGCCTTAAAAGCTAAGTAAAGTTTGCAGATCCTAGCCCATCCCCTAAAATAAATAGACTACATGAATCTTCAAATCAGATGATCGAAGCAACACATGATGTAGCCAACCTATACCATCCTATATGCATGATGCCGACAGTTTAATGGCAATACAAAAATTCATATAAAAATCTTTGCCTTGGCTGCCAAGGATCGGTGGTACCCCTTTCTTTTCAACCACAGTGAAGTCAGAAGAGAAAAATATGTATTAACAGAAGCACATGCCAACTCCATGTTTTCAGAAGGACGGACCCGTCTATTGTTGTATGACTTCATGCTGAAGCTTTGCACAGCAACCTCTGTCTTTTCTAATCAACTTTCTAATCATCTGAAAAACCTAGTGCTAGGAAATGGACATCTACAATGGCCTATTACTTGGCCATGAAGGTTTGGGATCTGTATAAATACAGGGTGCCTTTGTTCGTTTCTTACCCTTCAGGGTGTTTGGCCACAATTTTTAAATGGCAACGAAAAAAAAAAAACGAATTCCCCATAACTTCCGAGAATAAAACAAATTGTATTCTCCGCCATAAAATCTGAAACAACTATATTTCTATTTCTAATAAGATCCTCTTAGATTTCATATGCTTTTGCCGAGCTCGAACCAGATTTGTTTCGCTGTCATATTGTTAATACCAAAGGCTTGAATGAGTTTTCAACCATTTCGTTCTTGGATCGGGACTCAAAGGGGATAACTAGAACGGTGATCAAGTGGTGTGGCACCGGAGCAGTGGACACCGAATCTCAAGTGGAAGGTGGGGTGCATGGGGTTTACAGTTTCAAGACAAGCGTTCTTATTTTTCTCATGAAGGGATATACTGGAGTGGGAAGGAGGACACGTGGATGAATCTGGTTTCATGGCAGTAGGAGTGTTTGGATCTTGCGGGTACTGTGTATAAATATGGGACATCAGTTGAAAGGGACGTGGAGGAGTAAATTGGCCTGGAGATATATATTACGGAGCGGACTGTGGTACATTGGTGGGTACAGGAGCTTGAACTGAATGAAGTTCGAAATATGGGTGAAGGAAGATGTCATACGGGTTGTAATATCAATCACGTATTTGTGATGGTTGCGTTAATTGTAAGGTGGAGTTTAATTCATGTAAATTTGTGGAGCGTTGGCTTTGGTGATGGGTTTTCTTTCCAAGGGGAATGCTGTGTGAATAATACATGGATTGGGAAAAGTGTGGAAGTAGTTGGCACTGGAGCTTGTGAGTAGATGGTATTGTTTGGAAGAGAGAACATTGTTCGTACATGCTTGGTTCGGCGCATATGTTGTTTGCATATATGTTGTTCGTACATGAAAAGAATGAGGAGCGCAAGGGTTTATACTGGAACGAATGATAAAAATATGTTTATATATACGAAAGGAGAAACTGACGTGGTTTACTGCTCAGTGTGGAAGGAAGATTTGACGTGATTTTCTGGAAGCAACGGTCGGTAGATGGGGTTGCGGTCTTGGTTGAGTGACGGTATCGCGAAGTGACAAAGAACAAATGACGATCTGAGTATTTAACTACACCATTGTGCTGATAGTTGCGTTTCATTGTGAAATGGTGGAATGGTACGCGGACGGGCTGTTCTTCTTGGTTTCGGAGGAAGGGCTTCTAACAGACGCAGATCTAAACCGACGCAAATCGTTATTTAACGGTTAACGCGCCAAGGTGAGTAAATTCACTAACTCTCTTTTTATTTAAAATATTTTAATTATATTTTAAATAATGGTTGAATGCTGTGTGATGGTTGATTAGATAAAATACAGTTAAATTGGTTGAAATAAATATATATCATTGCATATGCACACATCATTGGTTGGATACTGATTTGAATAACACCTATGGATGCGGAAATCGGTTGGAGGAACTCAACCGGATTCCTAAATATTTAATTGTATTGTTTGTGCACTGTTTGAACCGTGTTGAATGGACATTCAACGTTATGTTGATTTGGTAAATAAAAATATCAACGACAGTCAACCATAAACCCATTTTGTTAAGAAGTTGGTTGGCCATCAGACAAATCAACGATGTTAATTTTAAAAAATTATATCTCTATAATTAAAGCAAAGTTTAAATTATAATAGAAATCCTATTATAAACTAGTATTGAGTTTGTATTGAGATGGTTTATTGAATTGGGATTAATAATTCGAATAAGAAGTAAATTGCCAAAAAGACAAAGAACGTGATCGATTTTTGATAAGAGAAGTTTAAAGAGAAATGTGTAAGGAAGATGGAGTGAAGAGATAATGACCAATGTAAATAATTTTAAATAACCGAGTTTCAAATAAGGATATGGTGTCATAAAATCATATTTATAAAATGTCAAGATTTTTGTAACGAAAAGAGATATCAAGATTTTTGTAACGAAAAGAGATGTTAAGTTTTTGTAACGTAAAGAGATGTCAAGAATTTGTAACGGAAAAAGGTGTTGAGATTAATTATAAAGGGGAAAATAGTAGCATATTGCAAGTCTCAGAACTATAGCAGTAAAGTAACGCTGTTGACTAGGCTTAAGCGTGACTGTTATGTCAAGATTAGTTATAAAGGGATATAGCAGCGTGTAACTAGTTTGAACTGTAACGATAATTAAACGCTGTTAACCAAACTTAAGCGTGATGTTTATATACAGTAGCACTTCCTAGGGAAGGGAAACAGCTTGTGTTGAAATTCACTTATTCAAAAGGAATAAGTAATGACGTTGCCCAAAGAAATATAAGAACGAATGTTAAATAAAAAGTGCCTGTGATTTGTGTGATATTGGTTGTACATTGAATGGATGTTGTTTTTACTTCGATAGTTAAACAACCGATTATCGAAGTGTTTTGACCATCGTTGTCGATACGGAGAGACCGGTTGGATTTAATATCCGAGAACCACTCCGTATAGGCGTAAGCGCTGCGAATTGGATTATGCTGACGAAAATTGAAGACGGAGTGAAATGCATGGGTCGTCCTGTTTCAGAATGGTGTTTTCTGTTTGTCCAGTCCCAGGACAACTTGTATGGACGAATGTCTGACAGAGTACTCCTAACGGTCACATAAGACGATCCTTTCAAAGTATTATGTCTGGTGGCGGAGAAATTCGTTTCTCTTAGCCTTTATACCCGTAATATGTTTGGGAAGATCAACTAGTGATTTGACGGGTTTGACGATGGGGCATTCAAAGTGTATGGTGGCCAGATGTTCTAAAAGGTAGACGTAGCCTCTAGCCTCACAACTGGGAAATGACAAAAATCGGGCAGGCAGCATGGCTATGTGGGTCGCTCCCATTAGGGTGTATAATCACCTATCTAGAGAAATTCCTTTTGTTTCTAAATCTATCGATTCTGCCCATTCGGGAACGGTGGTTTGAGTCCAACCGTTGGTGATATACATTCGATACACTCAAGCGAAATGAGTGGTCGGTCATGTGTGGGCCGGGTTGCAAGACGTTCTTGTTGAACCCAGGTGTATTCGCCTCTAGAGATACATTATCGGAAGGTGGTCCCATACCTTGTCATAGTTGGAATCCAATCTCCAATGAGCGCCCTGCGGTTTTTGATTTTATACTATATAAGTAGAGCGTGAGATGCAAGCGTTCTACTATTTGGTTATTTACTTGATTAGACATTATTATAATATCACTGGATTTTGATATCAAAGTGTTTTGGGTTATAGTAAGGTAAAAGCCGTCCATGTTTATGTGTGGATTGGTCTTACTATTATCCTTTTTGTTTCAAAAAGGATTTTCAAAGTTAAGCCATATGGTTGGAGTTTACTCACACCAGTCCCATGACTGACCCAGAGTTTATTTTGTTTGTTTTCCTAAACTCTTGGGTGCCCAAATTTGTACGGGCAGACAAGTGTTTCAGGCTTTGCAGATTTACTTGAAGGAGCTAAAAACAGAAGGCTTCACCGTTAGAGACTATTTCCGCTGTGATATGATGTATTGTACTCTGATAATGGTATGTATATACAATACAGTTTGTATTTCAAAGTTATGTTATACAATATATTTTATTCGTTCCGCTGTGAGATTCGTGTTTACTCTGATTATGTTCAGCTGTGTTCTTCTTCTTCTTCTATTCTATTAGTTCTATCTTTTCTATCTCACCCTCTAATTTCTTTCTATTAATGGTCCAGTATTTTCGATGTCTGAACAGTCGACGCTGGGTTTTGTGTCGATTTTCGGAGTCGAAAACCCCGGTTCGTTACAGTGGTATCAGAGCATAAGGTTAAGTGATTACCTTGGCTCTGTGGCGTGACTCAATAGAGATAAGGTTAGCAGTACCTTAGATTGAGTTTGAGTGTATGTATATGAGCGCGTATTTGTAAACCAATATAAAAACTGTTTTATATTGTGTTGATTGGTTTGACAAGTGGTTTATGAATTCTGGTCGAAACAGTAATGCAAACTGTATCGATAGGTGTTTCTAAACTCTTGAACAGAGTAATTCGACACAGTATGTTTTGAATAAAGGGTAAATGGGATAATTTTACCCAAAATACATTTTGATATAAAAGAGGTATGTATCTTGGGATTAATGTAGTATATTGGATGTGTTGATCGTAATTAAGATCGAATAAGATTTATAATTGAATTGGTTATATAAATAACTAATCGAAATATTTTATACATATAATATGTAAAATCAGATGAACTGAATCTGAAATTTAAACCAAAATTGGAATATAAATTTTGAAACATGAAAATGTTTGTAAACGAAATTTGAATTAAATATATGGAATTTTAAGATCCTGGGGAAATTTTGAAATATTATCCAAGTTTCGAAAAGATATTTTTGAAGTAATTTCAAATAAAAGTATTTGAATATGAGTTTTGAAAGTGATATAGTATTGAACTCACTTTGATCGCTGGAAAATAATTCCGATGATGAACCGCGGCATCATCGGTGTTCGTTTTCGAGTTTCTAAGTGACGGATTACTACCAAAGATTTTTGTTTTGAAATAAGTTGTTCAGAAATTCAAATGTTTTGAATTGCTATGCTATGAATATATATGATTTCAAACTAATTTGAAATAAAAACCCCAGGAATTTGAATTCTGAAATAAAATTTTACTTATGAAGTAAATAAACAGTGAATTTAAATAAGTCAAATAAAATTTGAATTGAATTGAAGCCAAGTAAGTGGAAATCATACCGGAATAAGGATTTGACTTAGCAAAGTAGTTGAGTTGTGAATTAAGATTTAGAATGGAACCGAACTTGGAGGTGAAATTTGATTATGGAGGAAAAATTGGGAGTTTGAAATTGAAATTGGAATTGAAAGGGAATTGGCTTAAGCATAAGCGAAAATGATTGGATTGAAGAATAACTTGAGTGGAGATCAAATGGAAATGCATTTGTATATGCTGGTAGGGCAATGAATGGAATAGAAAAGAGTTGAATGCCCGATAAAAGGTATAAATTACATTATATCTGGATATGAGATTTCTAAGCCACTTTGAAAAGCATTTTTGCTATTTGATTTCCTGTTGAATTAGAAAATGCCCCGAAAGACAAGTGGTAGTAGTACCAGATGAGCCGTGCAGAGGAGATGCTGGCAAAATTCTCTGAAAATTTAGAAAAATTTCAGATTTTCGAAAATATTCGGTAATGACAAGAATTAATATTTAATTGGAATTAATCAGTTCTGTTGAAACTGAATTTAAGAAAAAAAAAAAAAAGATTTTTAACCTGTTTATAACAGAGATTGTAGTATTTTTCCCCATCTTAGCAATTTCGAGGACGAAATTATTTTAAGGGGGAAGGAATGTAATGTCCCGCAGTTTTATCGGCTTATATTTGAATATTTAAATCAGTTTAAATATTGAATTAATAATATAAGTGGATTTATATATTAATTAAAACGAAGATGAACGTATAAAAATATATATTAAAAATAATTCAGCTCATAACGACGCTGCAGTTCGTAATTTAACGTTCTGAACTTCAACTGAGTGAACAGAACTCGTTTTAAATCGGATTTCTTCGAAACAAGAAGCGTTGAAATCAGTTGAACTGTATCTTTCCAACGAAAGTGGAAAATGGAGATTTCGTCATATTCATTGCAAGATATGTCCAAATCAAATATTCGAAAAGTCGCTATAGAATCGTTTATCGACCATAACAGTTTATTTGATATAACTAGATATCGGTTGCAAATCTGGACAAGGTTCTTTTGAGGCGCAGCGATAATTTAATTTTTAGAATTTTACTGTAATTTTTAATTAATTAAATATGCAACTTTTTATTTGGAGTATTTTGCACCCTATATTGATATTTTGGGTTTTCAAAATATGAGTTCACCTACCGATATTATTATATATTTGGGGTCAGGACACCTCGTTAGACACGAATGTATTTTTATTTCTGTCCGTAGCAGCTCGTACACAAACAAATCAAATAGGGAGCTATCAGGCTTGGTATTGACCACTAAATACTGATACTGTTGATTTTGTTAACATTAATGATACGGCTAGGTCATATATATGATAATATTTTCCTTAATGCGTTCGGTGACAAGCAAACTACCAATCGTATGTTCATGGAAGGAAGGAAGTTCACTTTAACCAAACAAATAAAAATATACATACAAAATGTTTTCTTTGCAACTAAGGAATTGTACAACTATTTCTTTACTACTCAACCAATAGTGATGCCGACCTTCCCTCATAGAGTACGGTTCATACAACACCATGTTCTCGTTGCCTTAAAAGCTAAGTAAAGTTTGCAGATCCTAGCCCATCCCCTAAAATAAATAGACTACATGAATCTTCAAATCAGATGATCGAAGCAACACATGATGTAGACAACCTATACCATCCTATATGCATGATGCCGACAGTTTAATGGCAATACAAAAATTCATATAAAAATCTTTGCCTTGGCTGCCAAGGATCGGTGGTACCCCTTTCTTTTCAACCACAGTGAAGTCAGAAGAGAAAAATATGTATTAACAGAAGCACATGCCAACTCCATGTTTTCAGAAGGACGGACCCGTCTATTGTTGTATGACTTCATGCTGAAGCTTTGCACAGCAACCTCTGTCTTTTCTAATCAACTTTCTAATCATCTGAAAAACCTAGTGCTAGGAAATGGACATCTACAATGGCCTATTACTTGGCCATGAAGGTTTGGGATCTGTATAAATACAGGGTGCCTTTGTTCGTTTCTTACCCTTCAGGGTGTTTGGCCACAATTTTTAAATGGCAACGAAAAAAAAAAAAAACGAATTCCCCATAACTTCCGAGAATAAAACAAATTGTATTCTCCGCCATAAAATCTGAAACAACTATATTTCTATTTCTAATAAGATCCTCTTAGATTTCATATGCTTTTGCCGAGCTCGAACCAGATTTGTTTCGCTGTCATGTTGTTAATACCAAAGGCTTGAATGAGTTTTCAACCATTTCGTTCTTGGATCGGGACTCAAAGGGGATAACTAGAACGGTGATCAAGTGGTGTGGCACCGGAGCAGTGGACACCGAATCTCAAGTGGAAGGTGGGGTGCATGGGGTTTACAGTTTCAAGACAAGCGTTCTTATTTTTCTCATGAAGGGATATACTGGAGTGGGAAGGAGGACACGTGGATGAATCTGGTTTCATGGCAGTAGGAGTGTTTGGATCTTGCGGGTACTGTGTATAAATATGGGACATCAGTTGAAAGGGACGTGGAGGAGTAAATTGGCCTGGAGATATATATTACGGAGCGGACTGTGGTACATTGGTGGGTACAGGAGCTTGAACTGAATGAAGTTCGAAATATGGGTGAAGGAAGATGTCATACGGGTTGTAATATCAATCACGTATTTGTGATGGTTGCGTTAATTGTAAGGTGGAGTTTAATTCATGTAAATTTGTGGAGCGTTGGCTTTGGTGATGGGTTTTCTTTCCAAGGGGAATGCTGTGTGAATAATACATGGATTGGGAAAAGTGTGGAAGTAGTTGGCACTGGAGCTTGTGAGTAGATGGTATTGTTTGGAAGAGAGAACATTGTTCGTACATGCTTGGTTCGACGCATATGTTGTTTGCATATATGTTGTTCGTACATGAAAAGAATGAGGAGCGCAAGGGTTTATACTGGAACGAATGATAAAAATATGTTTATATATACGAAAGGAGAAACTGACGTGGTTTACTGCTCAGTGTGGAAGGAAGATTTGACGTGATTTTCTGGAAGCAACGGTCAGTAGATGGGGTTGCGGTCTTGGTTGAGTGACGGTATCGCGAAGTGACAAAGAACAAATGACGATCTGAGTATTTAACTACACCATTGTGCTGATAGTTGCGTTTCATTGTGAAATGGTGGAATGGTACGCGGACGGGCTGTTCTTCTTGGTTTCGGAGGAAGGGCTTCTAACAGACGCAGATCTAAACCGACGCAAATCGTTATTTAACGGTTAACGCGCCAAGGTGAGTAAATTCACTAACTCTCTTTTTATTTAAAATATTTTAATTATATTTTAAATAATGGTTGAATGCTGTGTGATGGTTGATTAGATAAAATACAGTTAAATTGGTTGAAATAAATATATATCATTGCATATGCACACATCATTGGTTGGATACTGATTTGAATAACACCTATGGATGCGGAAATCGGTTGGAGGAACTCAACCGGATTCCTAAATATTTAATTGTATTGTTTGTGCACTGTTTGAACCGTGTTGAATGGACATTCAACGTTATGTTGATTTGGTAAATAAAAATATCAACGACAGTCAACCATAAACCCATTTTGTTAAGAAGTTGGTTGGCCATCAGACAAATCAACGATGTTAATTTTAAAAAATTATATCTCTATAATTAAAGCAAAGTTTAAATTATAATAGAAATCCTATTATAAACTAGTATTGAGTTTGTATTGAGATGGTTTATTGAATTGGGATTAATAATTCGAATAAGAAGTAAATTGCCAAAAAGACAAAGAACGTGATCGATTTTTGATAAGAGAAGTTTAAAGAGAAATGTGTAAGGAAGATGGAGTGAAGAGATAATGACCAATGTAAATAATTTTAAATAACCGAGTTTCAAATAAGGATATGGTGTCATAAAATCATATTTATAAAATGTCAAGATTTTTGTAACGAAAAGAGATATCAAGATTTTTGTAACGAAAAGAGATGTTAAGTTTTTGTAACGTAAAGAGATGTCAAGAATTTGTAACGGAAAAAGGTGTTGAGATTAATTATAAAGGGAAAATAGTAGCATATTGCAAGTCTCAGAACTATAGCAGTAAAGTAACGCTGTTGACTAGGCTTAAGCGTGACTGTTATGTCAAGATTAGTTATAAAGGGATATAGCAGCGTGTAACTAGTTTGAACTGTAACGATAATTAAACGCTGTTAACCAAACTTAAGCGTGATGTTTATATACAGTAGCACTTCCTAGGGAAGGGAAACAGCTTGTGTTGAAATTCACTTATTCAAAAGGAATAAGTAATGACGTTGCCCAAAGAAATATAAGAACGAATGTTAAATAAAAAGTGCCTGTGATTTGTGTGATATTGGTTGTACATTGAATGGATGTTGTTTTTACTTCGATAGTTAAACAACCGATTATCGAAGTGTTTTGACCATCGTTGTCGATACGGAGAGACCGGTTGGATTTAATATCCGAGAACCACTCCGTATAGGCGTAAGCGCTGCGAATTGGATTATGCTGACGAAAATTGAAGACGGAGTGAAATGCATGGGTCGTCCTGTTTCAGAATGGTGTTTTCTGTTTGTCCAGTCCCAGGACAACTTGTATGGACGAATGTCTGACAGAGTACTCCTAACGGTCACATAAGACGATCCTTTCAAAGTATTATGTCTGGTGGCGGAGAAATTCGTTTCTCTTAGCCTTTATACCCGTAATATGTTTGGGAAGATCAACTAGTGATTTGACGGGTTTGACGATGGGGCATTCAAAGTGTATGGTGGCCAGATGTTCTAAAAGGTAGACGTAGCCTCTAGCCTCACAACTGGGAAATGACAAAAATCGGGCAGGCAGCATGGCTATGTGGGTCGCTCCCATTAGGGTGTATAATCACCTATCTAGAGAAATTCCTTTTGTTTCTAAATCTATCGATTCTGCCCATTCGGGAACGGTGGTTTGAGTCCAACCGTTGGTGATATACATTCGATACACTCAAGCGAAATGAGTGGTCGGTCATGTGTGGGCCGGGTTGCAAGACGTTCTTGTTGAACCCAGGTGTATTCGCCTCTAGAGATACATTATCGGAAGGTGGTCCCATACCTTGTCATAGTTGGAATCCAATCTCCAATGAGCGCCCTGCGGTTTTTGATTTTATACTATATAAGTAGAGCGTGAGATGCAAGCGTTCTACTATTTGGTTATTTACTTGATTAGACATTATTATAATATCACTGGATTTTGATATCAAAGTGTTTTGGGTTATAGTAAGGTAAAAGCCGTCCATGTTTATGTGTGGATTGGTCTTACTATTATCCTTTTTGTTTCAAAAAGGATTTTCAAAGTTAAGCCATATGGTTGGAGTTTACTCACACCAGTCCCATGACTGACCCAGAGTTTATTTTGTTTGTTTTCCTAAACTCTTGGGTGCCCAAATTTGTACGGGCAGACAAGTGTTTCAGGCTTTGCAGATTTACTTGAAGGAGCTAAAAACAGAAGGCTTCACCGTTAGAGACTATTTCCGCTGTGATATGATGTATTGTACTCTGATAATGGTATGTATATACAATACAGTTTGTATTTCAAAGTTATGTTATACAATATATTTTATTCGTTCCGCTGTGAGATTCGTGTTTACTCTGATTATGTTCAGCTGTGTTCTTCTTCTTCTTCTATTCTATTAGTTCTATCTTTTCTATCTCACCCTCTAATTTCTTTCTATTAATGGTCCAGTATTTTCGATGTCTGAACAGTCGACGCTGGGTTTTGTGTCGATTTTCGGAGTCGAAAACCCCGGTTCGTTACATTATCATTTACATTACAAAATAGAAAAAGTCATATTTTTACATTGCGAAATAGAAAAGATTATATTTTTACATTGTAAATAGTAAAGTTGATATTTTTACATTGTAAAATAGTAAAGTTGATATTTTTACTTTGTAAAATATAAAAGATCATATTTTTAAATCGCAAAATAGGTTAATCATTTATTTACACCTTCCTTTGTAAATGATAAGGCTAAAAATATGTTATTCACATTATTGATGTTTATATGGTGAAAGAAAAGAAACAAAGTTTTGTAAATCATTTTGTTTACATTTTCATTGTAATAGAAAAAGAGTAAAATATGTAAATCATTTTGTTTACATTTTCATTTTAATAGGAAAAGAGTAAAATATGTAAATCATTTTGTTTACATTTTCATTGTAATAGGAAAAGAGTAAAATATGTAAATCATTTTGTTTACATTTTCTTTGTAATAGAAAAAGAGTAAAACATGTTAACCAGTTATGTAAATAAAAAGAATAGAATTTAGAGATATATTTATTTACATTTTCTATAGTAGGTAAAAATAGAATGGTTAATGTTGAATATTTTATCGTCATTTTGAATGCGGTAAAAATAGAATTGTTAATATTGAATATTTTATCGTCATTTTGAATGCGGTAAAAATAGAATGGTTAATGTTGAATATTTTATCGTCATTTTGAATGCGGTAAAAATAGAATTGTTAATATTGAATATTTTATCGTCATTTTGAATGCGGTAAAAATAGAATGGTTAATGTTGAATATTTTATCGTCATTTTGAATGCGGTAAAAATAGAATTGTTAATATTGAATATTTTATCGTCATTTTGAATGCGGTAAAAATAGAATGGTTAATGTTGAATATTTTATCGTCATTTTGAACGCGGTGAAAATAGAATGGTTAATGTTGTCATTTTTATCGACATTTTTAGTGCGATAAAAATAGACAATGTTAGTGATTCATTTTTATCGACATTTTTAGTGCGATAAAAATAGACAATGTTAGTGATTCATTTTTATCGACATTTTTAGTGCGATAAAAATAGACAATGTTAGTGATTCATTTTTATCGACATTCTTGGTGCGATAAAAATAGACAATGTTAGTGATTCATTTTTATCGACATTTTTAGTGCGACAAAAATAGACAATGTTAGTGATTCATTTTTATCGACATTTTTGGTGCGATAGAAAATAAAAAGAATAGGAACATGAGAATCATTTATTTACAACTCCTAGTGTAAGTGAAAAGAGTAAAAATAAGAGGACCACTTTATTTACAACTTCTTTTGTAAATGAAAAGACCAGAATATGTTGATCATTTTATTGGTATTTCTATGGTAAATAAAAGAACAAGACATGTGAATCTTTTTTTTTTTTTTTTCATTTTATATTGTAAATGAAAAAGAACAACATTCTTGTCAAGACTTGATTAGTGAATTTAAATTGTCATTTTGAGTTAACATGTCAGTGAATTAGAAAATGAACATTTTTTGTCATTAAAAGGATTAGTCAAAAATGAACATTTTGTGTCATTAAAAAGGATTAATTAGACATGAACATTTTGTGTCATTAAAAAGGGTTAATTAGAAATGAACACTTGGTGTCATTAAAAAAAGAATAGATTAAAAATAAACATTTTTTTTATGCATAAGAAAAGAGACTAAAACAAAATACTCATTTTTGTATATTAAAAGTGAATTAGACAAAATGGATATTTTTGGCACATTAAAATGAATGAAGTAAAAATAGACATCTTTATTCATTGAAAAATATTAGACAAAATTCTCATTTTGTTGCATTAGAAGTTAAGAAACAAAATCATCATATTTGTTTATGTTGAGAAAAAGAATGGATTTAAAATGTATGTTTTCTTACATTAAAAAGAATGAATTAAGGATGTATATTTTTATACATTAAAAATAATGAAGTCAGATATTCATTAAAATGAATGAGACCAAAAATATGCATTTTTGGTAAATAAATAAAAGTCACGATTTTTATGGTCATATGTTCAAAATAAAGGGTATTGAAATATTTGCCTGTGATGTTGTATTTTGATGTGTTAAATGTAATGTTAGTATATTCAAAATTGAATATTACACTTCCATTTACAAGTCATCCGACTTGTTTATGTGATTGGGTCGATTATTTTTACACATCGCCCAAATGCACAAATAATTTATTATTTGTTTGTTGGCTGAAAACCCCACATGGGTATTGGGACGATACTTGACTGACACAAATCCCAATGTTATTATATGTCTATCGATTGATCGACAGGCTGCGATGAGCGTTATTGTTTTATTTTAATGCTCACACAGTTGACATTGTCACTCTGGTTGTTAATGGATGGATTAAGGATTATTTCCTGTTATTACCCTATACATGAAATGTATGAAACCCATATGACCCAAATTATATGGTATATGGTTGAGTCGCATTCCAATGCAGAATTTCTTTTTAAATAAAGAATTTTTATATAATAAAAGGATTTTTGTAAAATAAAAGATTTTGTATTATAGAGTATATTTTACATTCAGAATCTTTTATATATAGAATATTTTATGGATTATTTTAAAATATGTTTTTTATATAGTAATGAATTAATATCATTAAGATAAATATTTTATGTAAGATTAGTAGATCTTAATAATTATGTTTGGTGATTGATATGTAGATTGGATTTGCAGTGGACGATGTTTTAAATAACATTTATCCTTTAATCCAATTTACATTGAAATTACTATTTGAAATTTATAAATCTATTTTATAAATTAAATCAAAATTGGAATGTTAATAAATCTTTTTAGAAAGATTAAAAATTTAAATTATTTTATCTTTGATAAAATTAATGAGGACCTTTTTACAAAGATAATAATTTTTATTTAAAAAGGATATTCAAAGTTGGAATGTGGCGTATGGTTGATTTTAATTACAAATACGCGAGTTATTCAGAAAGACCGGGTCTAACCCATTCTGAATAATCATCACGACGATCAAGAGTCGAAGATGAAGACGGTGACTGAAGACCTGAGAGCTTCACATCGTTTGGTTGATGGTGACTAATATCTTGAATTGGGATTGATCCCCCAAGGCAAGGTAAAAGTGATGATCTTCCAGACGTACTGGAGATCGACGGATACGTTGTTTCGTTCAGACCCAGAACAGACTTATAAATGGATAGCATGCCTGACATTGAAATTTATTTCATGTAATTAAATCGGTTTTTATTTAATATATAAATGCATGGTGGCGGAAGATTTATTCTCTTGCTTAACACCCTTTTGTATGTTAAATAATTACCGATCGCATGATATGAGTTGTTGATGTGGCATGCCAAGTTGCAATTGAACAAAGCTTATTGTTGCAAAGCAGAGCCTTGTATGATGATCAAAGCATAGTCTAGTATGGACATAGCTTTGTGTAATACGTTACTTCGCGAGCCTCACACCCCGGTTGAGTCTAAAACGGAGCAAGGGAACGCAGGGAGTGCGCACATTTCTTTCTAGCTAGAAGTGGTGTCGGTGCTTAAACTGGCTGACATTTTACTTATGTGGTTGTTGGATTTGAGGTACCTCAGGTATATTGGTCGTATTGTGGCCAATCAGAGATCCGTTAGGATCGGGAAACGTGTGTTCAGGAATAACTAATCCAGTCCATTGCACCAGTTGGACAGAGTACCAACACGGGGACGGACCGGCCCTGCAGGATCCAAGGGTTGGACAGAGTACCAATCCTGGGGCATTGCTAGAGTGTCTCGAATCGGTAAGGAATTCGCTCCTAGCCTTGACTCATGATGGAAACCCAACTTTCCAATAGGTAACGACGAATTTGATTGTATATTTATTATGGCAGCATAGCGGGATGGGGCACTATGCTGTCTAGGATTAATACATTTACTTTGATGTATTTCAAATTGGTTGTACACTATTATTATATAATACCGTGTTTATCGTATCAAGCATCTTTTGATCATTATAAGGTAAAACCCTATCCTCCAGTTTGCGTTGCATTGTGTGATGGGACTTGGGTCTTATAATGGTTTCATTTTTCTAAAAAGCATTGCGTTATTTTGACGATTTACTTTAGTCATGCACTGGCAATCCATAGGAGAAAACCCGTTCCGCGAAAGTGGCGTGGTCCTGTGATTAGCCTTATTATATTATATAGGTTAAGTAGAATTCTCATATCAGTCCCATGACTGACCTGTAGTTTGTCCACTTGCAAACTCGGGTGCCCATATTTTCCACACGGGCAGTCGAGTAGCTATTTTTGCAGATATATTAAACAGGATTCTGGGTTGAAGCTTAAAGCTGTGTCCAGAAATAGAAAGTCTTCCGCTGTGTTCTTCCGTTGCAGTATATTACATTTTTGTATTTATCTTCCGCTGTAATTATATTCCAATGTACTCTGATATGTATATTCTGTACTCTGATGTAACATTATATGATGATATGTTATAAAAGTCTTCTGTTGTTGTTTTAATATGTTGTATGCCCAAAGTTAAAGTATTCGTAGATTTTCACTTTTTGGGTCAGACCTGTGTGGTTTATGGTCGATTCAAAGGGTGGGAATTTGCGGGTCTTTACACTCTCTCACAAGAAGGATTCTGCGACTGATTCCACTCATTCTAGGGCTCACTACCCTATCTCTAATGAGCTTTTACCTCATAAGCTAAAGCTTTGATAAACCTAAGTTCTGATACCAACTATAATAACCCGCCATTTTCAACCACTCCAAGCCGATAATTAAACCAACTCGGACTGCTCGAAAACGATAGATTGTTATTAGCTTCTGAGGTAAATAGAATAAATCACAGAATCAAAGACACAGATACAGAGCAATATGATATCTCGCAACGGAAATAAATAATACAATAGTAGTTCATGAAGCTACTAAATAAAATTTTACATTAGAGTTTACATAAATAATACAGCGGAAGCCTAATACAAAATGAATTCTAATACATGGATAAATGATACCAGTTTGAAATAGAAATGACAAGAACAGCTAAATGATTGGAAAAACTGGTCAATAGGTGGATATAGGATGAGAAAAATCCAATATAACTTCAGACTCCAAAGTGAATCTCAAATGCAGTAATAATCGATCTGACCCGAACCATAATGCAAAACAAAATAATTCGGATCAGGACTAACATTCTCATGGAAGTAAATCAACTCAAATGAAATGTTCGATGAAATGTACTCAACAACTTAAAGGATGTTTAGGATCACCATCCTTTAAGAATCCGTCCAACTAATATATTAGATGCAATAGTATAAATCAGTTAAGTAAATATCAAATTATCATAGGCGGGATTTCCATACTTACACCGTTGGTATATTTCATAACAAAAATTATATTTCAATTTCAACAAATCATATCATATTTAAATTCAAGTCGAAAAATCATATCATGTTTTATAATTCCGGACATAAAATTTGAAGTTTTTATTTATAAATTCAAATCAATTCATAAAAATGGAGTTTTAGCTTTATAAGAGTTCACTTAAGTCGATTCAAAAATTCACTTGCTTCTGTTCAAATTCGGTTTATAATTCAAATCAAATATTATCTTCAATTTCAATAAATTGTATCATATTCCATAACTCATAAATCGAATCAACTTCTTATACAACAATTTAAACAGTTCATACAATTTAAACCATTCTTATGAAAGCGATTTAACAAAATTTCTAATTCAAACCATGCGATTATAAAATCAAATCGGTATATAAAATTTATACATTCAAATGCACCTTTGGTCACTTAAAATCGAACTCAATTCAATATCAATTATAATCTTAAATAAAATCAATTTACACAACTAACGTTCATTACTTATAAAAGTTCAATATTCTAATCTTCTATCAGCTCATTTATTAACTCAAGTTTCGTTATATACGTTCAAATCTTTAAATCTCAAGTTCAAATCGCTAAAATCTTAACTTATCCACCTATTAGTTTGTTATTAAAGTTTGAAATATATATATACACAAAAAATAACTTTGAAAATATATATATATATATATATGTTTATAAAATTCTAAAAAAAATTAGAAAAATAGATTATAAACATATATAAGATTAAAATAATATAGAAATAAGTTTTAAAGATATTTATTATATGAAAGTTTAAAATCTTTAAAATAAATAAAAAATAAAAAAAATCTTAATTTACTATTTAAAAATCATGTTCCAAATCATTTTTCGTCGAAACATGACCAACGGTGTCCGTATATACTTTCCTACCCAATAGTCATGTGATACGGATATTTATCACTTTAAATCCGCAATCCCAATTCAGTCAAAACCGTTCAGGTCTTTCATATAAACCCATAACGATTTTTCCCTATCTAATGTCAGTTCGGGTATGTATCATTTCAACCCTTAGTGATTTTCCTAAACTGGGGGTATCCACAATCACAAACAATAATCACATAGCATATATATCATCAGTGCAACTACGTGTCATATGAATATATCGTGTCACATATGAGATGTGCATACATATCAAATCAAACAATTTCTACCAACCGTCCTATACATTTCATATAACAGTTCATTATTGATCTAACTTCCATAAAAAATCTAAGTCAGGTGTGAGATAAACTCACCTTTCGTGGCAGAGAAATGGAGACGATGATTGACGGATTGACATCGAAAGAGACTACGACTTCCAAGCATGATGCAGAATAGATTCAATTCGGTAACCACTCGATATTTATTTTATAAGAGGCGGTCAGGGGTTTCTCAACGGATTGGTACGACTAATGAAATTTGAGGAATGGTTTCCGAACTCAACACCACACTCATCACAAAATAAACCCAACACTGACGCAATAAAATAAAACACGATAATTCTTTACACATATATATTATATATTTATATATATATATGGATACAACAGTAGAACATAGTATTCATAAGATTTATATTTAAAACAAACACATACAAAATACTTCTAAACCATTATAGATATAGCTTATAAATTATATAAACACCAAAATCGTAATTATATTATAAATTATATAAACATTCAAAACAAATTTTTATAACTATATATGTGTATATATATATTCACTATAAATTAAATATATAAACACACACATAAAAATATACGCAACACATTAAAACATATATGCATACACATACAACCACCCATTGGAAAATACTCGACACACATCACATTCAAAACAACACACACAAACATATACTACACACAAACTCACACCATCACTCAGGCAATCACACACACACACACGCACAGGAAAACACATACACAACACACCATGCACACACTCCAATTGAGCCACGCACATGAAAAATGAGCCAAAGCTCGGATGTGCGGAGAGGAGAGGAGCAAGATGGGATCGGTTTTTGGGAAGGGAAGGAACGGTGATGGAAAAAGAGAAAATGGCATGGGTCGTAGCGGCTCCATGTTGTTGTAGACGAGGGTGGTCAGCGAACGGTTAAGGGGAGAACGGGGAGAAAACGATGGAAGCAGGGAGGCGGAGCACTGTTTCAGTGGCGGACTGGTGTGGTCGTGGGTGGAGCTCGGCTTGGTTTGGGAAAGGTCGGTAGGAGATGGGGACGGACGTTGAAGGCTTGGAAAAGGGGATGGCTCGCGATCTGATGGAGAGGATGGAAGAAGACAATGAGAAGAAGAAAATTTGCAAACCAACATAAGATATGGAAGAAGAGAAAATGGGGCAACAGTATATTTTTATATATAAATGCATTTCATATCAATTGGTGGCATTGGGAACAAAAAATACGAATGGGTATGGAAATAAAACAAACAAATCTTGATAATGGAAAAAATGAATGTAAGGCTTAGAAAAGGTCGAAAAGGCTTCAGGAACAAACAGATGTTGGAATGTCGAAAGGACACATTGGAACCACAAAGAGAACTGAAATGGAGATGAGAAATGGAAGGGTAGCACAATATATACTTATATTAGGCATACGAATGGTTTAACTAACAGCTTGGGGAATGTGAAGGAAAACGAATGGGTTCCTTGAAACACGCATATGAATGGATTAATAAAAAAACGTGAAGGCATGCATAAGAACATGCAAGTGGAAACAATGTTTGGGATATGAACACATTTGCAATGAAAAAATGGAAAAGAAAAAAAAGATGGCTTTGGAGATGGACAAGAAAGGGATGCATGGCATTAACGTGCATGCAATTTGCTTTTGGAAAAAGTGAAAGGAATGCATACATATGGACATAAAGTGTCCAATTTGAGAAACAAAAAAAATATTCGGGTGATTTAATAAAATAAAAAGACATATTTTGCAGATCCAAAATGACTAAAAAAGTATGTAGGATCCAAATATGGACACTTCGAACTCAAATGGCTTTTTTTCAAAAATGAACTACGCAAGCATTTTCACAATTTCAACACGAACTGAGCACCGAAACTAATAAATAAATATATATCGGTGATCAACTCGATGAGAAGGTCGCAACGGTATATAGTTTACAGTGTCAGGACATTCCGTTCAAAAAGACATTACGGATTGCTTTTAAAAGGAAAAAATGGCACGAGAAAGCAATTAAACGGAAGTCAAAACGTCCAAATTTTGTAAAATGAATTTTACCGGAGGATTCGTGACAACAAATAGAATATTTTTCATGTTTGTCCGAACTGGTTTCGAAGAGATTTTTACGGACGCTAAAATTTGAACCGTTAGGTGCAGCTTTGCACTGAAAATGCGCGAACGACAAACATTCAAATTTTTCAATGAAATTAATTTCTATGCTATGTCTGGTTAGACGCATCTCAAATATAATTTTTTTCGGATTTTTATTTTTTTATTATTTTACATTTTCATTTTTATTTGAGATATATCGGTTGCCGCTACCGCAAATAATCGTCAAAAACTGATACAAACGAAGTGACTAAAATTTGTCGTTTTCAATATAAAATTATTTAAATTACATCTAAATGAAAATAACAAAATATTAAAGATAAACGTTTCATTATAAATCAATTTCATGTTTTAATTTTAATTCAGAGAAAAAAATAGTTATAAAAGTACAAACAAAATGAGTTTTAAACAAATAAAATAAAATAAAAAATCAAAATTAAAATCAAATAATTAAATAAAATACACTTAAAATTCTGGGTTGTTACATATGAAGTAGACAACTCAACAATGGGATCTGAATTTGTACCAATCCATGGCAATTCGGATTGATATTGATCCAGATTCTTGCCTAACAAATTGTTGGGCGATCCGATATGTGGATCCCCTTTCATTTCGGCTTCGGCTCATCCACACTTGCTGACTTTGAATCGACCTCCAATCCGGGGTTCATCCACTGCACCGTCTTCAAAGTTGATGTACATGTCCCGTGAACTTCAATTTTTCCTAAACTATATGTCGATCCTCCATATGCCGATCTGAAATTGATCTTAATCTTTGAGCTTTTGAAACCGGAATACTTTGATGAGCTACTCTCCATCGCCTTGGATCTTTGCTGATCCAGATCACCATCTGGTTTATTTCCTTTGTGTTTCAAACCTTCACCGATCCAAAACTCATCGTGATGAATCCCCGTATTTAGCCAATTCTAGTGTTTTGATTGCGTGATTATACACATTCATAGCTCCATATTTTGTTTATGCTCGAGTTATGAGCTATATGATCATTTTCTTTGGCTTGAAATAAATCCATAGGGATTTATAACTGGAATCCGACTATGTCAGATTTTATAAAAATAATTTATTTCCAGAAAGGAAATTTGAATATAAACTATAATTTAAAATTTAATATTTTTAAGAAGTTAGCATTTCCTATAATTTAAAATATGAATTTGATTATATTTATAAGTTTTATAATAATAAAATATTTTCTTAAAATCGAATTATACAAAAGAGGAAGTTATGAAGAAGTAAAATAAATATACAATGAAATAGGAAGAGAAAAATTATATTGGTTTTGACCAATATCTTATAAATAGATTGAAGTAGATATGGGATTATAAACCATATTATAATTGATGTTGGGCCTTAAAAAGGATTTGAACTCATAATAGGATTTTGTAAGTAAAAGAATTTCTATAAATGGAAGCAATTAAAATAAAAAGGAATTGGAAATCGTTCGAAAAAGGAACGACAGATTTTATTCTGGAATTCGGAATATGAACTGAATTAAGATAAACCCAAGGGATTTATAATTGGAATTCGATTATTTCGAATTTTAAAAAATAATTTATTTCTATGGGAATTGGAATTTAATAGAGAAAATTGAGTTGTGAATGAACTTATAAATAATCGACGATTTAGGATAATCGGAAATTTTAAGTAGGATTTGAAAAACTGGCTTAATTCATATTAAAATATGGAAGAATGAGGTTGGAATTGATTTCATAAACGAAGTTTAAACATTCATATTTTGAATTTAATTAAAACGAGCTCGCCGCTACACGGTAGTTCGTAGTTTTACGTTTTCAACTTCAATTGAGTTTGTAGAACACAATATAAGTTAGAATTCTTTGAAATAAGAATCGTCCAGATATACTGAATAATAGTTTTCTAATAGAAGTGAAAAATCTATATTTCGCCTTATAGATTTTGAGTTATGTCAAAATCAAATTTTCAGAAAAATCGCGGTACAATTGTTTATAAACCATAACGATTTATTAAATAAAATAAACAGATTTTAAATGAATGAGATTAAAATTTCCATTAATAAAAGTCCAGACTTGAGTTATAAAATAAATATGAAGTCAAGTGGAGTAAATGAATTTATTTTTGAAACAAAAATCATATTTTTAATTATTGAATGAAGTTAAGTAATTAGAAAAATAATTAGTTAACATACAAGCTTAGCTTTGATCAAATAAATAAGATTTAAATTTGAAATCAAATATGAAACTCGAGTTCAAACGGAAATCGACTTGTGTACAAGCGAATTAAATTATATTTGAACATGATATGTTTAAACTAAAAATGGATTAGGCTAGAGAAAATTAGATAAGAAATTAGCGAATTGAGTTAAGAATGATTGAATTGATTTAAAATAAATTGGAAATGGAAATATGCATGTATATGTTAACAGGTACTGAACGAAGTGAATGATGGAAACAAATTGAATGCTCAAAAAATGTATGTATTTAATTGAGTATGAGAATTTTATGAGCCTATTGGGCAAGACACTTGGCTTTTTGATTTTCTTTTCAAATGTTGGTACACCTCATCATTAGCAAAATAAACTTACGTTGCGCCCCTCGATAATGGCGAACACATCAAGCCCTACCTTTCTGACTTCTCTTCCTAACCTTTCCTTCACGTCTCTCTCCCTCTCTAATCAACGTCCATTTAGCCATCCCTCCGTCCTCTCTACCTTCGCAGCCTATTCCCCCAACTCAGGATCCACCTCCTGATCCAAACCCCCTCCATGTCCCCCCTTCTCAAACCTACCTTGCTGCAACCGCTGCTATGAAAAAGAAATGGAATAATCTTTTTGAAGCCAAGCCTCAAAATGTAGGATCTTACTCCCCTCCTTTTAAGCTTGAGTACGCTGGAAAATCTCTGCTTCCATCGGATGCAATCATCAATGCTACCAAGGAGGAATGAGAAGAATATCTCGTTGGATATTTTCTTGACAAACAACTCTCCTACTCGGCAGTTACATACCATTTGAAGAAACTCTAGAGGCCAACGGGCATAAAAATCAATTGACTAGAAAAAAATTCGTCTACCTTACAAGTACTTAGGATAGGGATAGAATTTTAAGGGTTGACCTTGTCATCATACAAAATGGGATCTTTACTGTAAGTACATGGGATGTAGGGATAAGAGATGTTTGCGAACAAATTATACAATTGTAAACAACTGTAAAACCCGTTCGGTTTTCCTAAACAACAAGGATTGTTGTAGAGGGTGTCGAACTCTGGGACCAAAAATATTTTAATTAATAAATCCAATCAAGTTATTCCAGAATTTTGATTGATTGAAAACACAGAAAATAACAGCAATTAAATAAAAACAGAGAGATTTATCTAATAAGAGAAAGCAATTAGGGGATAATGACATGGATTAGATTCATAATCATCAATAGCCAAAAGATTAACCAGATCTAATACATGTTTCTGTCACAAACATGAATCAACGATAATAGGTTTTTAGAAACAAATATGTAAATAACGACAAGCATAGCCTATGCAGGAGCTCAGCTCTACAACCATAGACTATCAGGACAGATTCACTAATTAATTTCTAAAACCCTAAAATTAGATCTAGATCTGATAAACGTTAGATCGAACACGAATATATCCTGTGAAGGAGCATAGCTCTTAAACGACACAAAATATGAAGGTTTAGATCTAACCCTTAATTCAGATCCAGATATACATGTATACAGTCCTCATCTTTTGGCTATGTGATTCATATTGAATCATACTATCAGCGTCATCACCCCCTAATCGAAGGGGATTAGCTAGACATAGCTAAAGAAGAAGAGAAAAAGAAAATGAATAACATGAACATAAATAAAATAAACAAAAAGTAAAAAAAAAGGGAGAGAATGATTTTATTCCAAGAAGAGAATTACAGAATAAAACCTAATGTGTTTTTACATGACTAAGATACAATGTATTTATAGCTGATATGACAAAGGCTAGCTAGCTAATTACATAATGTGGGACTAAAGAAATAACCCAAATAACACATAAGCCAGTGTGAACGGAGCTTTAGAGTGAGTGGTCTAGCAAATAGGCTAGTGTGAACGCAACATGAGTAAGAGGCCTTCCAGATGAGCTAATGTGAATGCAGTTTGAGTCTTTATTGAGCCAAATCTTCTTAACTGAAATATAATTGCAACCGTTTCTTCAAGCTTTAGACTCTTCAAGCTTTAGCAATTTTAAACTTCACTCTTTTTAAGCAAATTCTTCATGCTTTATCCATCAAATGCTCTAAACCATGCTTCTTGTCAACAATCTGAAAATACAGCTATAAATACAAAGTATCAATTATTTTAAAGGGAATATAAGATAAATAAGCGGATAAAATATACACATTTGCGTGTATATCAAGAGATATAAGCAATAGTATTAGGTCTGTCCCGGTATGGATCAAACTAACTTGCCCTTTTATGCTTGGTAGAAGTATGGTGTTAGTTGGTTGGCAATGAGAGTAGGGAGGTTTGTTTGTATGGACATGTATACTGAGAAGCTTGAAAGACTTGAATTTGCTAAATGTATGGTAGAGATCACTGTTGCGGATTGCGGAAAGGATCATTAAGGCAAAACAAACACTAGAGAGGGGTGAATAGTGTTTTTGAAAATATAATGAAAAACTAACACTTTTGTTATAAACTATATGAATCACACACCATGGAAACAATCACAGAATCAAACACAGATGAAAAATAAACAGAAATAAAAATGCAGAAAAGGAAAGAACGCACCGGATTTTATACTGGTTCGGATTGCTCCTACGTCCAGTCTCACGCAACGCTGGACTGCACAGAGTTTTATTACTATATCAAAATCAAATTACAACCCTCCTTGATTTCACATCTACAAGGGATACCACCGTTTCCACTCACACTTGATCAAGTTTTGCCCGTCCTTGATTTCACGGCTATAAGGGATACCACTGATTCCTTTACTCAACCCAAACAATTACATACATCCCTATAACTCTTCAATAGCACTTGATTTAGAGGGTAGAGTGTAAAAAGAATAAGTTTGATCAAAACATAATTGAATTCAGCAGAGTGTAAGTGTAGAAATCATAAAAATGATTAAGAATAATGGGGTAGAGAAAGGGGATGAAGTTGGAGAAGAAGAGATGATTAAAAATTCTAATTCAAGCCCTTTTTATAGTGTATGAAAAGATGCCACGCTTTAGAACCATCACAATTAGTGAAAAGACACTTCCTTTCAAATTCAAATTTCTGACAGTTATATGCCGACATATAGTTTTATTTATTTCAACATATCCATAGTAGAAATTTGATTTTGAATATTTTTAAAGTGTTTTGATATAAATATAATTCTGGAAATTCTTGAATTAAAATATAGTGTTATAAACTAATATTATAAAATAGGAAATCATTTGAAAACACAAATATGAACTATATAAACATATTTATTAAATTATAAAGTTTAAAACTATATAAATGTAAAAATATAAATATATGAAACTGATAAAACTTTGAGATTGAAAACAAAAATTAAAATAAGAAAGGAAAATAAAAAGGATAGAAAATAAAATAGTGAGAAAATAAAATAGAGAGGATTGAAGATAAAATTTTGAAAACAGAATTTGAAATGAACCAGGAGTGTTTATTAGAGTCTTACATAATCTAGACTCTATAACTATATTAGTCTTGAACTCTTGAATCTCGAATACTCATGAGTCTTGAAATTTCTCTGAACCTTAATTCTCTAATATCTTTAAACTGTGCAGTCTTCAGTAATATTTCCTGTATATAAATCGTGCATATGTATGTGTATATATATTTATTCTATACAAAAGTGTTAGTATATATTTTATAATCACTTAATATTGAAATAAGGTTGTTGTCATCAAAACTCCATTCTCCAATAATCTCCCCCTTTTTGATGATGACAACTTTAGTTTATAAAATATCATACCTGTACATACTTGTTGATGATTGTCCTTTTAATACTCCCCCCTGAATATATGAATCCTATCAGCTATGTCTATATTTTATAATTTCTCCCCCTTTGGCGTTATCAAAAAAGAAATTCTAAAATTACTCCCCCTATGTAACAACCCGGAAAATATGAACCAATTTAAAAAAATTTATTTTGGCAATTTTAGTGAATTTTGAATATTTAAAATGAATTATTTTAAATAATAACGACGAGAAATTTACTTTAAATAGAATTAGAACGTATATATTTTATTTGAATCGACGTTAGAATATAAATATTTTATTTTAATTAAAAAAGGAATTATAAAAGGAATTGAAAATCGACGTTAGAATAAAAATATTAGAATCTAATTGAGAATATCTTTCCAACGAATCCGAAAAATTGAAATTTCATAGCGGGAATAAAAAGTTATGTCCAGTTGAAAATTCAGAAGAGTCGCTACGGAATTTTTGGCCCTTAAAAATGGAAATTTTGAAAACAACCTCCAATTTCGACGAAACCACTTTTATTGGATCCGGGATGACAAGTTATTGCTATATTCCAAAATTCATAATTTTCTGAATCAATATGTGAGCATGGCAAAAGAAAACGTGTTTTAACAGTTTTAGTCAATTTGGATCGACCAGAAAATGGCCATTTTTCAAACGGTCTCATAATTTGACGGAATTAGTTTTGTTAGGACTGTATCGTCAATACGAAGCTCGAAAATATTTTTCGGAAATTTTTAGAGTCGTATATGGCCCCGGTAATGTGAAATATGCGTTCAAGTTCAATATATAGATTTATATTTTGATTTTGACGAAAACCGATTGAAACAACAAAACTGGCTTACGAAACATATCCCATTGTGTTCGGAATGGGGGTAATTCGTTATAGACGATAGTCGGGGGTCGAATTTCGAGTTCGAAATAAAAAGTTACTTTTAGGAGAAAATAAAATAATTAAATTAATAATATATATACCCCCCCCCCCCAAATTCCCTCTCTCCTATTCACTCATGAAATAAATAAATAAAAGAAGAAGAGAGCGACGGGGGGGACCGCCGCTACCATCACCCCCCCGGCGGCCCACCGCCGTGGCCCCCCACCTCGTCGCAAGCCCCTCCTCCGCTACGCCCCCCCGTATCGCAAGCTCCCCTCTTTTCTTCAAAAACCGGAACCCTAGCCCCCTTCAGCGTATCCACCGCCACCTCCGAAGCCCTAGCTCCACCTCAGCCCCACCATTTTCCCCCCGCCACCTCTGTCCCTCAATTTTAGCAACCCCCCTCCTTCTATTGAAAATGTAAGTTTTTATTTACAGTATTTTGTTTATTTTCTTCACAGAAAAAATTAGATCTTTCTGATAAGAAGAGGAAAAAAGAGTTTAGTTTTTTTTATATATAAAACATTTTGATTTTTAATAGATAAAGTTATGACTTTTAATATATAAAAATATAATTTTTAGCAAGAATAAAAATACGATTTTTATTTGTTTGTCAATGGTATAAAATTTCGATCTTTACATAGGAGGTAGTGGAATAAAATTCCGATTTTTACTTATTTGGTTTTGATATAAAAATAAGATTTTTATTGTTTGTATGGTTAAATAAAAATATGATTTTTATAAGATAGAGAATATAAAATTACGATTTTTAGATATGTTGTAGCGAAATAAAAATTTGATTTTTATATGAGTAGCGGATTGAAAATAGAATTTTTATATAATAGAGAATATAAAAATATAATTTTTATATATGTAGCGAAATAAAAATCTGATTTTTATTATATACATATGTTGAGATAAAAATGTGATTTTTATAGCGTGGAAATAAAAATTCGATCTTTATATAAGAAGTAGGAATATAAAAATATAATTTTTATATAGAAAGAAGCGTCGTAAAAATATATGAAGTAGAAATAAAAATGTGATTTTTATTTATTGGAATGAAGCAATAAAAGTATAATTTTTATTATGAACAGCGTGGTAAGGACTGCATTGGAATTTCAAACAAATCCAAATGGTTCAAAAGTTCAGAAGTAAAACTGGCGGAGTGGAACCAAAAGGTGAAAACTTCTCACTTTTATTTAAATTCTATTTAAAATATATACTAGGATGCAGACGGTGCTTAGCAGCACCCGACACCCGTCATCCACAGACCATAGACGGCTTGTTTGTTTGATTGATTGTATGTTGTAATGAAAATTGATTGTGTGATGTGAAATGGTTAAAAATATTTTATAGTTAAAAATATTATTTTTAACGTGTATATGAATAAAATAAATATTTATAAACAGATCGGACGATTTGTTTATGTACACATATTTGGCTGATATTGATTGGGACGATAACTTTTACACATCGCCCAATTGCACAAATAAAATTCGTTATTTGTTTATTGAAACCCCACACGGGTATTGGGATGATACATGACATACACTAGTCCCAATAATTAGCTGTATGTCGATCGATTGATTGACAGGCTGTATGAGCGTTGAATATTTATTCTAATGCTTATACGGTTGTAGAATGCACTCTGGATGTTGTATGAATTTTTAATGATTGTTTATCGTTATTATTGTATACATGTGATGTTGAAATCCATATAAATAAAATTATATGGTAACTGACTAAGTTTGATTCCAGTTCAGAATTATCGAATATTTTAAAACAATATTCAGAAAACATTGAAATGTAAAGCCATGTTAAGTAGTTAAACGCCATTTTAACACGAACGGGAATTTGGTCGATTTTATTCGTTTTATAATGAATATCGAAAAGGGATTTCAAAATATGATATTTTGAAATGAATTTGAAATTTGAATTGAAATCGATTTAAAATGAATTCAAAATGAACTAAAATTGAATTGAAATCGATTTAAAATGAATTCAAAACGAACTGAAATTGAATTGAAATCGATTTAAAATGAATTTAAAACGAATTTATAATGGAAAAATTCAATTTTGATTTGGGGTTGAATATGAAGTTGAAACAGTTTTGAAAATGAATTTAAACGATTTGTAAAATACGTTTTAAATGGAAATCGACGAAATATATATTATATATATAATATAATGGCCTGAATAGAACGCGCCGCACTGCGGCAGTTCGTGAATTTCAACCATTGACTTCAAACGGACATTACGGGAGATCCGACCGTCGGATTCTCCTAAAACCGGAACCGTTGGGTTCGTATCGAAAAGATCTTTCTAACGAATATGATAAATTAGAAATCTAACAGTTGGATTTGGAATTATGTCCAAATCAAATTTGGAAAAGGTCGTTGTATGTGCAATTCGATGGCCGTTTATGGAAATCGACTGTACGAGCTTTCATAAAATTATTAAAAATAAAATAATTTGTGTAAAATCATAAGAAGTGATTTGGAAAGAATTGGGATGAAAAATTCCATATTTGAAAAGATAAAAATATATTTTTATCAAAATGAACTAGTTTTGAACTAGAACTATAATTCAATTATTTTTAAAATAAATGAATTAGATTTGAAATGGTTTTAAAAATAACCAGAATTTCCAATAAATAAATTGGAAAGGATTTGAATCGAAATTATCATCGGAATATTTCAATGTTGGGTTCGTGATTATACGGATATTGTGGAGGAATTTGGAAGATATATTTTATATCGTTATTTCCAAAGCGATATTTGTTGGTTTCAGAATTTGATACTAAATATAAGCCGATATATTTTCTATTCAGAGCCTTGTATTTAATATCAAATAGGATTTGGGTTTATCATGAATGGTGTCTTCATTAACACTGTTCTGAAACCTAGTTGAGAAAAGATTAAATCTTTTTATTTAGATTTAATGAAATATACTAATTAATTAATATCTAATTGGAATAAATAGGTGAATTGATTTTTTTTGGTTTATCGTGAACAGTGTATTAAATAACACTTGTTCTTTAACTCGATAATTAATGGAATGTGAATTGGGTTTATTGTGAACTGTGTTTTTGATGACATTCGTTCTTTAATCTAATTTACAGTGAAACATGATTTGGAATTTATAAATCCTTTTATAAAGATTTAATGGGATTTTCCAAAGCAATGTTTTCCAGTTTGATATATTGAATTGGAATTGAATGGAATTCGATTTGATAATAATCGAAATGAAATTCTGTGGAGGAAGACTGTTAATACATATGGAACTTAAAAAGGCTTTGTCGTTATTCCATTTATATTATTGGTTGGATACGGAAATTGATATCGATTATATATTGATTTGTTTTTACGTGAATATTCCATAATTATTGGAATGTGATTTGGGTTTGTCATGAACTGTGTTTTAAATGACAATAGTTCTTTAACCCAATAAAAGACAGGATTACATGTTTGTCGTTGTATTTCGTACTGTATGGTTGATCTCTGCTTAATATATATCTGTTTGGCGGCGGAGAATTTATTCTCTTGCTTAACGCCCTTCTCTGAGACGTACGAGCTCAGAGGTTATATATCGGCAGAAATTAATAGTACGATGTAGATTGTCGATGTGGCATGTTTGTGTTTCCAAAGTTAAATAATCATTAATATTGATTTTTGGAAAGATTAAAACCAAGTGGCATTTTAGTGAGTCTTTAATTAGATTGAAATGTGAATTGATAATTTAAATTATCAAATTTGGAAAGTGATCGAGAATGGAGTATCGCCAGTTTCGCTCCTAGCGATAGTTAAATCTTCAATTAGATTTGAACGTGAAATGGTAATTAAATTTACCGATAATGCTGCGGTGTTAGTTATAGGGTAGTACCAGTTTTGCTCCATGGGATGAATAGGTTGGGATTGGGAAATAAAATAAATGATTACTTCGATGTGGTTCTCTAATCCCGATTAGTTTGGAAAACCATAATTTGGTTTGAAATGGTATCCAAAAGAAGATTAAAGAATAAATTTTAAAGAATTTATCTTTGATAAAATTAATGGGAACAAATCCCTAAAGATGTGAATATTTAAATAAAAGAATATTCAGAATTGGAATGAGGCGTATGTGTGTTTTTATAACACTTGTTTATTATATACACGAGTTAATCGGAAAGGCCGGGTCTATACCCATTCTGAATAACTGATTCGACGATAAGTCGAAGATGAAGAAGGTGGTTAAAGATCGGAGGTCTCTACATCGTTTGAACGATTACTGGTGATCTTGATTGGGCTGTACACCCAAGAGGAGGGAAATATATGGTGATCGTTTAGACGTATTTGGAGATCAATGCATATGCGAGGTATAAGGTGCCTCCGGTTTCGTTCAGACCCAGAATGGACTTGTAAATGGATTGTGTGTCTGACATTGGATTTTATTCTGTATTGATTGATTTCTGTTAAATATATATATGTTGGGCGGTGGGGAATTTATTCTCTTACTTAACACCCTTCTCTGAGACGTACGAGCTCGAGGGTTATATATCGATAGATATCAGTCGCATGACATGAATTGCCTGTGTGGCATGATGAGATGCAAATGATCAAGGCTTTTGTTGAAAAGCAGATTCTTGTGGTTGATGATCAAAGCACGGCTTTAATACAGCATAGCTTTGTGTATAGCGTTGATTCGCGAGCCTCACACCTCGGTATGAGTTAAAAACGGGATAAGGACTGCAAGGAGTGCACGATGTTTCTTTCTAGCTATGGGTGGTGTCAGCATTTTACTAGCCCTGATATTGTTGATTATTATTCCTTTGTGGATGTTGGAATGCGAGGCGCCTCGGATATATCGGTCTCTACGGAGCCGATAGATAGGTCCGATAGGACCAAGAAACGTATGTTCAAGAATTGCCAATCCGCTAACGTAAGTGTGGACCAGCCCTGAAGATCCAAGGGCTACCCAGAGTGTGTAGTCCTGAGGCATTTGCTAGAGTGTCTCGAAGCGGTGAGAAGCTTGCCCCTTGCCTCGACTCATGACGGAAATCCAATTTCCAATACGTGACATTTCGGTTTTGATTGTAGAGCCTAGTATTGGCGACATGATAGATAGTACCCATGCCGCCTAGGATGGATACATTTATATTTGAAGTTGTTTTGACACTAAACACATATAATAGTATCAAATGACTTGTTTTAAATGTATCAATCATTATTTGGCTATTATAAGGGACAACTCTATCCTCCGGCTTGCGTTGCATTGTGTAATGTGACCTGAGTCTTACAATAGCTTCATTTTTCCAAAAAGCATTGCGTTGTTTATTCTATGCACTAGTGTTCTTGGGAGGAAACCCGTTCCGTGTTATACGGCGTGGTCGCTTGAATTACTCTCTTTTAAAGTAAAATTTTAAATAAATGTTTTAGTTCTCACACCAGTCACATGACTGACCTGGAGTTTATTGTTTTAACCTAAACTCTGGGTACCCCTATTTTCCACACGGGCAGCTAGTAGTTTTGGTTTTGCAGATTTATATTCACAGGATCCTGATTTACAGTTGGAACAATATTCAGAAAGCTCTGTATCCGTTTATCTCTTCCAGTTGTGTTTTGTATTATTTTCCGCTGCTATGTAATGTAATTTAAATCTATGATATTTTATGATGTGTAATCTTTATTCATACTCTGTATATTCTTGTATTCTGATAGAATTGTTGCAATAAAAAATGAAATGTTCTTCTGTTTGTGTTCTGATTCGTCTTTTTCTTAACTCAATCCATGCTTTCCATTACGAGGAAGTTCGGGTCGTGTCACCCTAAATCCTATATCTATCTATACTTATCCAATAATATTTGATTCTATTCTAAAGAACTGTATGAATAACTCCCCCTAAATTTATGCTATAAATGTTTCTAATATAACTATCCCTGATTCTATAATATCCTTATATCTCCTTCTAAATCTATGATTCTAAACCTAAAATATTATAACTCCTCCTAAAATTATGACTATGCAAGTCTAATAAACTAAATAGAAGGATAATAAACTAAGAAAACAACTTAATATCAATTCAAAAAAGCAATTCAAACAAGCAATTCAAAAAAACTATTCAAACAAACAATTCAAACAAGCAATTCAAACAAACATGCAATTCAAACAAACAAGCAATTCAAAAAAACAATTTAAATGATTGAAGCAAACAAGGTATTCTAGAACCTTCAACTAATCCTTAGAAACTCTAAAACCACCCCTTAATTTAATACAAGACTAAACCTATCCTAAACTCTAATTCCCTTAAAACCATAATAAGACCATTATCTAGACTTAGAAATAACTCTTATAAGATATCCTTAAAATTATGTTATAAGAAAAGCAATTCAATCCAATCAATCATTCAATTTAAGATTTGTTGTCACAAAAAAATCAATTCAAACATGAAATCAAACATTTCTTCTAACTTCTATTTATCCTAAAACTTATAAAGCTCCTATCAACTATAAATGCATAAGTATATTTCTAACAAACCTATCAGCCATTAATGAAATTTAACCATGTCAAATAAGTTAATCAAGTTATTTAAGTCAAACAAAACAAACCAAATAAGCCAATCAATTCAATCACTTCAACCAATTCAATCAAGCCAAACAAATTAATCAAGTTAATCAAGACAAAGTAAATATGTTATGTATTTGATTAATAATCCTATGTTTCTTATTAGATTAAAACTTTTCATACTATATACTTGTTGGGTGTGGAGTTAAAGTTAACATGTAATGCAGTGTGTTGGTTATAATGCAGTATGTTAAATGCAAAATTATATGAAGTTGTAACACCCCACGTCCATTAATGTCACTCAAAAGGGAATGCATTAACTTCCATGGAGGTTTTAAGTGAATATAGAACAGTAAAATTACAACAAGACAGATATAAAATAGTACTTGGAAATTCAAAAACTTTATTTCATTGTAGCAGAAGTCAAAACATGTTTGATTACATCATAACACCATATTCAATGTCAAGTACAATATCTATCTTGATAAAACAAGTACATAATCCCATTACATGAATAGCCATTAAAAAGAAAGATAACAAGCTGGACTTTACTTCAGCAGTCCAAGCTTTCCAGTAGATAAGCGATCCAACTAGACTCCACTAGAACTTGGCCCAACCTGCGGACCTGAAGGGAGAAAAAGGATGGAAAAGAGGGGGTCAGACTTAAAGTCTGGTGAATATGATAATTTTACAATACTATTACCAAAATAACTGGACTAAGGCATAAGCTGGAAAACAAGAAAATGTCTATGAAGAGCAGATTAAGGACATAGACAATCGCTAAAGGCAACGTTATAGGCGCTCCTAAATACTAAAGGATAAACACTATACTGCACCACACCAGTCACCCTAAAGATCTTCCCACTTAGCTTCACTTAGCAACTTTCCCAATGGCTTTACGTACCCCTAGCTGACTACATAGGTGCCGCCTGCCCCTATCTCCACTAGGTGTACCCTACTTCCCATTATTCGATCGGCTCCCTAACTCGTAGATACCCGTGCTGGCCCCACAGTGGGGTGTATCACTCCCCTAAAGTGGCAACCTGATACAACGGACATGCACGGCTTATACCTACACGATGCAACAACGTCTTACCTACCAGCCCGGGTCCACACACGCATATGAAACCCGTTGGACTTGCGTTGCCACCGCTCCCTGTTTTGGCCTCTTATAGTCAAACCCAGTATGCGTGTCCCGTCCTCGACTTGGGTCGAGCCCACAAAGATACGTTTTGGGATACTGGTTGAAATGGGCCCCCACTACACAAGCATTCCATCTAAGCTTGTCCCCATTAGTCCATCCCACTTAACCCACTTAGTCATGTTCATTTACATGTGTGTTTGGTTAAGTCTAATCGTATTTCAAATGCCTCTAAAGGCAACCACCAGATTCCTCATGCCACCCAAGGCACCTACTTAACCCCCATGTCCCACCTTACATGATTATCTGGTTAAGTATTTCTTAGTTCATTAAGGCCATAACCTCATAAAGACCTCTCACATTAGACTGGCATTTCTGGCAGCTGGATTTGCCGGGCGGGTCCAGGCAGTCTTACACCATAAAAGAGTCTAACCTCGTGTCTTTACAACTGTTATGCTTTAGTTTGGGCCTAGGACCTCTCACATTGGGCTGACATTTGTGACTACTGGATTTGCCGGGCGGGTCCGGGCAGGTTTACATCACAAACGGGTCCAACCTCGTGTCCTAAGCATTGATTATTAATAATAATCCACTTTCCCCCAATTTTAATAATTCCCTACTTGAATTATTAATTACTTCCAATTTTTAACAATATCCATAATTGACTCAATTATGGACATCCATTCATGGTATGCAAAATCTTACAAAATTGCACCCAATTTATTAATTCCTAATATTACCCCTACCCCACGTTTGAACGTTTATTCGCAAAATATATGTTAGACTCGAATAGCCTAACTCATAGCATAAAAGAGATTATCATAATAACAACATGTATATGTGACCAAATGAATCATAATAAGGGGTGAAACTTGCATATGTCCAACTTGCATAGATTATACATGTCATGGACCTAAAGGTGTCAACTTGTTCAAAATTCACCTAATATAATCTCAATCAATTTTCATAAACTTACATATGAACATGTGTGAATCAACATCATCTAATTTTTTTTAACAACATGGTTTTATATGGGTACACCTAACTCAATAGGCAAATTCCCATATTCAAGTTTTATTTAATTATAGTTTCAAGTTTATGGGTACACCTAACCTAATAGGCATTTTCCCATAAACAAGATCCATTTAAATAAAAAAAACATAACTTTAAGCATGTTCCAACAAAATCATGATTTTACAACATAATATAGCATGATTTATAACATGGCATAGTATGATAGTATAACATAGCTTGACATGATTCTCAACGACATAGCATAAGAGAATTTACAACATAGCATGACATAGCATATATAATTTACATCATACGACAACATAATAACATAATAAGAGATCCACAATATATAGAATTTACAATTACAAATCACGTCACTTTCTTGTGATCCATTCATAACTGAGTCAAATTAGTTTGTAATAGTCTTGTGAGAATCATCATACTCACCAACAAAAGAAAAGAATTAGAGAAAGAGAGATCTTTTGATTTGATTTGTGTAGATTTAGTTGTAGATGATTAGGCTTCCTCTTCTTAGTTTGTGACGGCTACGCTGAACTCCATGGCAGCAGCATGACGGTAGCTTCTCTAATTTTACAAGTGATTTAGGTTTAGGGTCTACCCACTTATTTATAGATTTTAGAATGCATTTAGGCCATTAGATTTAACCTAGAAATAACCGCAGCCGTTCAGACAAGATGGGGTTTATCTTGTTGACTCAGCAATGAGTCAGAAGTGACTCAGCAAACACTCAGCAATATATATATATATATATATTCTACAATGTACACATTAGATACATCCCCCCTTTTACACACTTATTATTGTTTTTATATACATATTAGATACATCCCCTCTCTTACACACTTATTAATATTTTTATATTCATATTAGATACATCCCCTCTCTTACACACTTATTAATATTATTATATTCATATTAGATACATCCCCTCTCTTACACACTTATTAATATTATTATATTCATATTAGATACATCCCCTCTCTTACACACTTATTAATATTATTATATTCATATTAGATACATCCCCTCTCTTACACACTTATTAATATTATTATATTCATATTAGATACATCCCCCCTCTTACACACTTATTAATATTTTAGCAACTTTAGTGTTAATAGAAAATTCGGGGTGTTACATTCTCCCCTCCTTTTAGGATTTCGTCCCCGAAATCTTCAAGTCTGGAAGAATGTATATCCTACCATCCAAACGTCCATCTACTCATCCATCATACACAGGCATCCATTGTCCTTACAGACTTCTAATGCTTTCATGTTTAAATGCACAGTGTGTGTATATGTCCGTATCTAATGCAAAATCAGGCGGTCCACTGATTCAGTTGACCTCCTTAATGCAACTATGATCGTGCCATGCATCCATTATGTATGCAAAAGATTCTTAATGCTACATAATACTTCTATATGCGTGCACAACCATCATCTGAATGCAGCATCCACATGATAATACAACCATCGTTCATCCATTTTACTAAATACATCCATATATATGCAATATGCAATATGTAGTGACTGAGCCGATCTAGTGCCTAAAGTGTGTGTATATATGCATCCACGAGCAACCACTAGCAAACACTTGCATCCATTTTGCATCCATCATACATAACATGTCTCAAACACATGTTTCAACCATAGGATTATCCTAACTAAAGGTCAAAGATACTAATGAGAGGACATACTAAAGATAAGATAAGATAAGCTAAGCGATAAAGGAGAAATTAAAAGGCATACCCTCAAAAAGAAAAGGGTACAACGAACGCATCTTCTCTTCTGTCTCCCAAGTTGCGTTGCTCTCATCATCTCCCCATTGCACTTTGACCAGTCTGACCTCTCGATTCCTCAACTTTTTGATCTCCGACCCAAGAATGCATGTAGGAGCTCGTCTAATTGTTGCATCACGCTCTATTTCCACCTCTTTAAGCAAGCTCGGCTCTACCACCTCCGCGGTCTTGTGCAAACACTTCCTCAAATGTGATACATGGAATACGTCGTGTACTCCACTAAGTTTCTCAGGCAACTCCACCCTATATGCCATCTTCCCAATCCTGTTTTTTTACAGGAAACGGCCCTACAAACCTTGGTGCTAATTTCCCCACGGACCCAAAGCGAACAACATTCTGTAACGGAGATACTTTGATAAAAACCATGTCCCCAATGTCAAACTCAAGATCTGTCCTCCTCTTATCAGCATACGATTTCTGCCTATCTTGTGCTGCTTTCATCCTCCTTCGAATCAACTCAATCTTCTCCGAGGTTTCCCTAACCATATCGGGCCCAAGTAGGACTTTATCGGTAGATTCCCACCAACATGTAGGCGAACGGCAAGGCCTTCCATAAAGAGCTTCGAAAGGTGCCATGCCAATACTAGACTGAAAGCTATTGTTATATGCGAATTCTACTAACGGAAGGTGCTCTTCCCATGTACCCCCAAAGTCTAGGATACAAAGCCTTAAAAGATCCTCTAGAATGCGATTCACCCTCTCAGTCTGGCCGTCTGTCTGAGGATGATATGCGGTGCTCAAACATAGCTGAGTCCCTACCGCCTCTTGTAAACTCTTCCAAAATTCGCTAGTAAAGATGGGGTCACGGTCGCTTACTATACTAGAAGGAATACCGTGCAAACGAACTATCTCCTTAATGTATACAGAAGCCAACCACGGAGCAGTCCTCTTACTTTTCACGGGAATAAAATGGGCGCTTTTAGTAAGTCTATCTACTATAACCCAAATCCCCGTGTTACCCTTCCTTGATCTTGGTAATCCATCCACAAAATCCATTGAGATGCTTTCCCATTTCCATAGTGGAACTTCTAATGGGTGAAGCAACCCACCGGGTTTCTTTTGTTCTGCTTTAACTCGTTGGCACACCAAGCATCTAGCGACGTACTCGGCCACATCCTTTTTCATACCGGCCCAAAAGAAAACCCGCTTCATATCTTTGTACATCTTATCCCCGCCGGGATGAATGGTCATTTTTGAGCGATGAGCATCATCAAGAATGGCCTTCCTTAAGTCTTCGTCTTGCGGTACACAAAGTCTATTATCCCTTCGTAACCAACCCTTATCGTCTAGGGTATACCTACGAAGATGGCTTGACGACTCCCCCCCTTTGAGCTTTTCTACTATCTCAACCAACCGTGGGTCGTCTCGCTGTGCCTCACCAACCCGTCCTAGAAGTGTAGGTCTAACCTCCAAGGATGCTAACAGACCGGGTACTAAGTCAACGGAGGGTCTAAAGTCAAACATAGAGATGAATTCTAAGCTTTGTCATTCAACAAACAACGGACTCAAGGACAAACTTTTCCTACTTAAGGCGTCTGCCACCACGTTACCCTTGCCCGGGGTATATGCTATTTCAAAATCGTAGGAGGCTAAGAATTCCATCCACCGTTGCTGCCTTAAATTCAAATCCTTCTGAGAGAATAAGTATTTTAATGATTTGTGGTCAGTGAACAGTTCGAATTTCTCACCAAGAAGATAGTGACGCCAAGACTTAAGCGCGAAAACAATTGCGGCTAGCTCTAAGTCATGTGTGGGGTAATTCTTTTCATGAACCCTCAACTGCCTTCCACCATAGGCTATTACTCTTCCCTCTTGCATGAGGACCGCGCCAAGTCCCGTCCCACAAGCATCAGTATAGATGGTAAACGGTTTATTCCCGTCTGGCAGCACTAAGACTGGGGCTGAAGTTAAGGCTCTCTTTAAACGTTGGAACGCATCATCGCAATCTTTGTCCCACGTAAAAACCAGGTTCTTCTTCGTTAACCGTGTTAATGGAGCTGATATTTTTGCGAAGTCTTTGATGAACTTCCTATAATAGCCAGCCAACCCCAAGAAACTTCTTACTTCGGTTGCATTTTTAGGGACCTTCCAATCTTGGATGGCCACCACCTTTGCGGGATCCACTGCTATCCCTTCTTTGGAAACCACGTGCCCTAAGAACCGTACTTCCTTCCTCCAGAAGTGACACTTAGAAAATTTTGCCTTAAGGTTATGCGCTCGAAGGGTTTCCAACACTTCCCTAAGATGTAGGGAGTGCTCTTCTTTATTCTTAGAAAAGACTAAGATGTCATCCACAAAGACTACCACGAATTTGTTAAGGTATTCCCTAAACACCCTACTCATCAAATCAACAAAATATGCAGGGGCGTTTGTCAAACCAAAGGGCATCACTAGCCATTCATAGAATCCGTCAAGAGTCCTAAAAGCAGTCTTATCTATACTATCCTCAGCCACTCTCAGCTGATGAAAGCCAGTGGCTAAGTCCAACTGCGAAAACACTGAGGCGCCAACTAATTGATCAAAGAGATCGTCAATCCTCGGCAGTGAGTGTCGGTTCTTTTTAGTAAGCTTGTTTAGTTCTCTATAGTCCATACAAAGTCTAAGAGACCCATCCGCCTTTGTGGCAAAAACTACTGGAGCACCCCACTCCGATATACTACGTCTTATGAACCCCTTCTCAAGCAACTCCTTTACTTGCTTATTGAGTTCCCTCCTTTCACGAGGAGCCATGTGGCGCACTGGCAAAGACACGGGTTTAGCATTATCCACAAGATAAATTCGAAAGTCTATCTCCCGCTTTGGAGGTAAGCCCTTCACCTCCTCAAACACATCCGGATATTCCCGGGCCACTTCTACCGATCGCAGGTTCTCTACAGACGCGTCAAGTGATTCAAGATAACTTAGCATAACGGAATTTATGGGATTACAAAAGATGTCGAGAGCATTACCAAGGCGAGTCACAAGCCTAACTACTCTCCTTTCACAATCAAGAATGGCCCTGTTTCTAGACAACCAATCCATTCCTAAAATTAGCCCATAGCCCGTGAAGCCCAATACATAAGCATCACATCTAAATTCAACGCTAAGTATAGAGATTTTCAAATCCAAACATATCATGGTCAAATGAGCCGAACCCCCAATTGGATTTGAAGCGACCAAGGGATCCTCTACTAAACTGGTGTTCAAGTGCAGTGATTCAACTAATGATGCAGAGATAAACGAATGAGATGCGCCAGAATCGAATAAGGTACGGACAGGATGATCAAACAGAAAAACTAAGCTTTCAACAGAAATTGTTCTACCTCTTTCTTGCAGCGGTGGGGCCGCAATAGCCTGAACTTGCCCCCTTGCCTGCCCTGGTGCCATAAGAGCCTGCACCTGTCCTCCCGAGGTAGACCCTGCCCTCTGCCCCTTCTTTGGACAGTCCTTCACTAAATGTCCCGCATCTCCACAATGAAAACAACCAGTCTTCTTTTTCTTTCTACAATCTTTGCTGAGATGGCCAGGCGTCCCACAATTGAAGCATTTCTTCTTCCCTTTGCCATTATTGTTTTTACCACCCTTCTTATTTTGCTGTTGGGGTTTCTTCTGATCCCCTTTCTTTTCAACTGCCTTATCCTCATGCATAAGTGCCATTTCTACTAGCTTTTCAAAGGTGGCTCCCATAGGGATGTGGGTCATAGCCAACCCTTGCAACGGTTCATTCAAGCTTCTAACGAACCTCAAAGCTTTCTTCTCTGGCGTGTTCACCAACTCCAAGCCAAACCTTGCTAACTGATTAAATTTATTGACATATTCCTTTACTGATGAGCTCCCTTGCTTTAGTGCCAGGAATTTTTCCATATTTAAGTTCTCCTCTGCCCTTGAAAGAAACTTTGCCTCAAACCTTCGTCTGAAATCCGCCCATGAATCAACTGGACGTTCCCCGTTAGTGACCTCCCACCAAAACGAGGCCTCTCCCTTCATTAACCAAGCAGCTAAACGGACTTTCCTCCCATCTTCCACTTCAAAGATATCCAACAATTCCTCAGTCTCCTTAAGCCAATCTCTGGCCTCCACAAACGTCTCAGTCCCTTGAAAAGTTTTTCCTCCCATAGCCTTGAATTCCTTGCACGTCTTTGCAAAAGTGTCAACACGATGAGGAGGAGGAGGAGGAATGGGTGCAACTAGGGGTGGAGGAGTATCCGCTGGGCCTGCAGTGGTGGCCCTAGCCTCCAAGTATCTCCTAAACCACCCTGGAATCGTCACACCTTCTGGGAGATTAAGATCTTCAGCCATGCTGAAACGAAAAAGGAAAGATTCAAAATGGAGAATTCGAAAGATAAAGATAAGGATGTGGCTATTTGGGATTATGTTTTTCATAAAAACTCTCTTTAAATAACATGTTTTTTTTTTTTTTTTAAAGCACTTCTTCCAAAAATACTTTAGAAAAAAATATTTTTCTAAAAAAAAAATTTATCTGTTCTGGTAACCTTATGCTCTGATACAACGTGTAACACCCCACGTCCATTAATGTCACTCACAAAGGGAATGCATTAACTTCCATGGAGGTTTTAAGTGAATATAGAACAGTAAAATTACAACAAGACAGATATAAAATAGTACTTGGAAATTCAAAAACTTTATTTCATTGTAGCAGAAGTCAAAACATGTTTGATTACATCATAACACCATATTCAATGTCAAGTACAATATCTATCTTGATAAAACAAGTACATAATCCCATTACATGAATAGCCATTAAAAAGAAAGATAACAAGCTGGACTTTACTTCAGCAGTCCAAGCTTTCCAGTAGATAAGCGATCCAACTAGACTCCACTAGAACTTGGCCCAACCTGCGGACCTGAAGGGAGAAAAAGGATGGAAAAGAGGGGGTCAGACATAAAGTCTGGTGAATATGATAATTCTACAATACTATTACCAAAATAACTGGACTAAGGCATAAGCTGGAAAACAAGAAAATGTCTATGAAGAGCAGATTAAGGACATAGACAATCGCTAAAGGCAACGTTATAGGCGCTCCTAAATACTAAAGGATAAACACTATACTACACCACACCAGTCACCCTAAAGATCTTCCCACTTAGCTTCACTTAGCAACTTTCCCAATGGCTTTACGTACCCCTAGCTGACTACATAGGTGCCGCCTGCCCCTATCTCCACTAGGTGTACCCTACTTCCCATTATTCGATCGGCTCCCTAACTCGTAGATACCCGTGCTGGCCCCACAGTGGGGTGTATCACTCCCCTAAAGTGGCAACCTGATACAACGGACATGCACGGCTTATACCTACACGATGCAACAACGTCTTACCTACCAGCCCGGGTCCACACACGCATATGAAACCCGTTGGACTTGCGTTGCCACCGCTCCCTGTTTTGGCCTCTTATAGTCAAACCCAGTATGCGTGTCCCGTCCTCGACTTGGGTCGAGCCCACAAAGATACGTTTTGGGATACTGGTTGAAATGGGCCCCCACTATTTACCACAAGCATTCCATCTAAGCTTGTCCCCATTAGTCCATCCCACTTAACCCACTTAATCATGTTCATTTACATGTGTGTTTGGTTAAGTCTAATCGTATTTCAAATGCCTCTAAAGGCAACCATCAGATTCCTCATGCCACCCAAGGCACCTACTTAACCCCCATGTCCCACCTTACATGATTATCTGGTTAAGTATTTCTTAGTTCATTAAGGCCATAACCTCATAAAGACCTCTCACATTAGACTGGCATTAATGGCAGCTGGATTTGCCGGGCGGGTCCGGGCAGTCTTACACCATAAAAGAGTCTAACCTCGTGTCTTTACAACTGTTATGCTTTAGTTTGGGCCTAGGACCTCTCACATTGGGCCGACATTTGTGACTACTGGATTTGCCGGGCGGGTCCGGGCAGGTTTACATCACAAACGGGTCCAACCTCGTGTCCTAAGCATTGATTATTAATAATAATCCACTTTCCCCCAATTTTAATAATTCCCTACTTGAATTATTAATTACTTCCAATTTTTAACAATATCCATAATTGACTCAATTATGGACATCCATTCATGGTATGCAAAATCTTACAAAATTGCACCCAATTTATTAATTCCTAATATTACCCCTACCCCACGTTTGAACATTTATTCGCAAAATATATGTTAGACTCGAATAGCCTAACTCATAGCATAAAAGAGATTATCATAATAACAACATGTATATGTGACCAAATGAATCATAATAAGGGGTGAAACTTGCATATGTCCAACTTGCATAGATTATACATGTCATGGACCTAAAGGTGTCAACTTGCTCAAAATTCACCTAATATAATCTCAATCAATTTTCATAAACTTACATATGAACATGTGTGAATCAACATCATCTAATTTTTTTTAACAACATGGTTTTATATGGGTACACCTAACTCAATTGGCAAATTCCCATATTCAAGTTTTATTTAATTATAGTTTCAAGTTTATGGGTACACCTAACCTAATAGGCATTTTCCCATAAACAAGATCCATTTAAATAAAAAAAAACATAACTTTAAGCATGTTCCAACAACATCATGATTTTACAACATAATATAGCATGATTTATAACATGGCATTGTATGATAGTATAACATAGCTTGACATGATTCTCAACGACATAGCATAAGAGAATTTACAACATAGCATGACATAGCATATATAATTTACATCATACGACAACATAATAACATAATAAGAGATCCACAATATATAGAATTTACAATTACAAATCACGTCACTTTCTTGTGATCCATTCATAACTGAGTCAAATTAGTTTGTAATAGTCTTGTGAGAATCATCATACTCACCAACAAAAGAAAAGAATTAGAGAAAGAGAGATCTTTTGATTTGATTTGTGTAGATTTAGTTGTAGATGATTAGGCTTCCTCTTCTTAGTTTGTGACGGCTACGCTGAACTCCATGGCAGCAGCATGACGGTGGCTTCTCTAATTTTACAAGTGATTTAGGTTTAGGGTCTACCCACTTATTTATAGATTTTAGAATGCATTTAGGCCATTAGATTTAACCTAGAAATAACCGCAGCCGTTCAGACAAGATGGGGTTTATCTTGTTGACTCAGCAATGAGTCAGAAGTGACTCAGCAAACACTCAGCAATATATATATATATATATATATATATATATATATATATATATATATATATATTCTACAATGTACACATTAGATACATCCCCCCCCTTTTACACACTTATTATTGTTTTTATATACATATTAGATACATCCCCTCTCTTACACACTTATTAATATTTTTATATTCATATTAGATACATCCCCTCTCTTACACACTTATTAATATTATTATATTCATATTAGATACATCCCCTCTCTTACACACTTATTAATATTATTATATTCATATTAGATACATCCCCTCTCTTACACACTTATTAATATTATTATATTCATATTAGATACATCCCCTCTCTTACACACTTATTAATATTATTATATTCATATTAGATACATCCCCCCTCTTACACACTTATTAATATTTTAGCAACTTTAGTGTTAATAGAAAATTCGGGGTGTTACAGAAGTGGTATATTGAATGAAATGCAACTTGTGATATGAATGATTTTAATTTGAGATGTACTGTAATTTATAATAGTGATGTATGATACATAATAAGATGTGTAATGATAGTATGCAGAATGATTTGGTAATTGTATCTATTTAGGTAAAATATATTCAAAGTATTATGTAACTATTATGCATACATACATATATATATATGTATATATTATTTGAATTAAACAAGGATAATATATATTAGTTTCTAGACTTAGGTTAATGATACTAATGAAAGAGATTGAAAGGATAGTAAAGATAAAAGTTTTATGGTATTTATAATATACAATAAAATATTTAAAATAATTCTATAAGTAATGTGAAGTTAAATAATCTTAATAGGGTGCTTCTTTAATATAGTAAAAGTTAAAGATCTTTTTAAGGAGAATATCTAATTGTATCATATAAAGTAAACATATAGTCATAATTGTATATATAGAAACTATTTAAAAAAAATGATTTAAAATTTAATTTATTATGAAATATAAATCAATCTTTTGATACAAATAAATTTTAAATTTAAACTTTTAGAAATCAAAATATATTAATTTGCTAAGGAACCATTTATATGTAAAAACTTTAAAAATAATTCTGTAGTTATAACAAAATTATGAAATTTGGATATAAATTAAACTATAAAACTATAATTTATTATATTTAAGACATAAAACCATATATATATATTATTATACCAAAATATTATGTCAAAAATTTAAGCTTTTATAAATCTTAATAAGAAATCGAAATAAGTATTTAAGTTACAAATAGTATAATGTAACCCAAAATTGTTATGAAATCATATTAATAATATATAAGTTAAACTATGTATGTTTAAACTATATAAAAGATAAATAATTTTATATATTTTAACAATATATAAAAAATTAACTTTGTATATCATATCAACATGTTCATATAATTTTATTAATTTAAATACTTATTATATATATATATATTTATTGTGACAAGATAAAATAAGTATACAGATAAATTTAATAACCAGAATTTGAATTGGCATTTTCTAATTGAAAAGATAGAGAAGTTTGAAAGCTTAAACCTTTGAGATACAAAATTTGAATTTCATTCTATAGGATGATATGCCAACATATAGATATATGTATGTCGACATATATGCATTATTTCAAAGGGAATATGGTTTTGTGATGTGATTTTTGGTTTTTAAGTTATCGACTTATATTTCAGGTTTAACTAATTTCTGAAATGATACTAATCCTATCAAACATCCAAATTTTATTTTCTTAATTTATAAATGATTATTTAATTATCACTGAATTTCAAAATTCAAAATTTGAATTTGAATTTTAAATTTCAAGATTGAGTTTTAAAGTTTAATTTTCAAATACAAAACAAAGTAAACAAAACATCCATTCAACCAAAAAAAATTAAAAATTAATCAAGGCTTTCCCTGTTTTTAAATCCATTTCTTCGGTATTTTCTGAATTCTGAATTGTTGTGAAACACATATTTGAATCTCCGGTTTCTGGCTGTCCATCGCTTGATGACGAATCTGAATTATATTTACATCTTCCGGAATTTGACGATGAGATCAATGATTTTGGTAGTTCCACCAACTTGGCTCCAAAATTTTGAATTTTGAATGAACGGACACTTCAACTACTATAACCCCAAAAGTCATATCTCTTCATAAAATCTTCTTTTCTTGATTGATGAATAATTATCTTGGTGTCTTTTGGCCAATAGTCATCAGACATAACTTCTTTCCTGCAAAACAACATACCTTTTCAAAGAATCAAGTGACTTTTAAAAATAACTAATTGTAATTTGAAATAATAACATCATGATGATTTTATCATATATCCATTTAAACTTTTCAAGAAATCATATTATGATAACTTGAATTTTCAATCAAATTGATTGCAGACTCATCTAATACTGATGCAAGACATGAATCTAAACTAGTGTTCAAAATTTTCCATTTAAAATGTTCAAAAATCAGATTATGAACTTTTTGAAAGACCAGGCTCTGATACCAATTGTTAGGGATTGCTACAAGGATCGTTAAGGAAAAACAAACATTAGAGGGGGGTGAATAGTGTTTTTGAGAATTTAATGAAAAACTAAAACTTTGGCTATAAACTATATGAATCACACACCACAGAAACAATCACAGACACAGAATCAAACACAGATGATAAATAAATAGAAATAAAAATGAAGAAAAGGAAAGAACACACCGGATTTTATACTGGTTTGGATTGATCCTACTTCCAGTCCCACCTACTTCCAGTCCCACGCAACACTGGATTGCATAGTTTTATTATTATATCAAAATCCAATTACAATCCTCCTTAATTTCACGGCTACAAGGGATACCACTGTTTCCATGCACACTTGATCAAGTTTTGCACGTCCTTGATTTCATAGCTACAAGGGATACCACTGATTCCGTCCTTGATTTCACCGCTACAAGGGATACCATCGATTCTTTTACTCCACCCAAACAATTACAAACATCCCTATAACTTTTCAGTAGAACTTGATTCAGAGAGTAAAGAGTGTAGAGAGAAGAAGTTTGATCAAAACAGAATTGCATTCGGCAGAGTATAAGTGTAGAAATCATAAAAATGATTAAGAATAATGGTGTAGAGAAAGGGGATGAATTAGAGAAGAAGAGATGATTAAAAATTCGAATTCAAGCCCTTTTTATAGTGTATGAAAAGATGCCACGCTTCAAAACCGTCACAATTAGTGAAAAGACACATCCTTTCAAATTCAAATTTCTGACAGTTATATGTCGACATATAGTTTTATTTATGTCGACATATCCATAGTAGAAATTTGATTTTTGAATATATTTAAAGTGTTTTGATATAAATATAACTATGGAAATTCTTGAATTAAAATATATTGTTGTAAACTAATATTATAAAGTAGGAAATCATATGAAAACATAAATATGAGCTATATAACCAAATTTATAAAATTATAAAGTTTTAAACTATATAAATATAAAGTGTAAAATTATAAATATATGAAACTTATAAAACTTTGAGATTGAAAACAAAAAATAAAATAAGAAAGGAAAATAAAAAGGATAGAAAATAAAATAGAGAGGATTGAAGATAGAATTTTGAAAACAGAATTGGATATGAACCTGGAGTGCTATTTAGAGACTCACATAATCTAGGCTCTATAACTATATTAGTCTTGAACTCTTGAAATCTTGAATACTCATGAGTCTTGAAATTCCTCTGAACTCTGATTTTCTAATATCTTTAAACTATACAGTCATCAGTAATATTTCCAGTATATAAATCCTGCATATGTATATATATATATATATATATATATTCTATACAAAAGTGTTAGTATATATTTTATAATCAATTAATATTGAAATAGGGTTATTGTCATCAAAACTCTATTCTCCAACAATCACCCCCGACGAAATATTACCCACATAATTCCCTGTTAAACTGCCTGATGGGTTAGAGTAGACTGTGTATGTGACATATCTTTGGAAACCCGATATTTGTGTTAAGTGTAAGATTTTTGGTCATGATACAGATAAATGTTTGGTTGACAGTAAGAAAAAAGGTTTAAACACTACTTCCAGTAAAGACATTGGTGCAGCTATCAAGGTGCTGTCCAGAAAAATAAAACGCAAGCTACTTCAAATAATAATGTGGATGGAGACATTAGTGCTTAGTATAAAGTTAAATCCAGTTGAAGTAAGGTCATTAGAAAAAAATCAACATGTTGTCTCTCCAATTAAGGTTGGTTTGGAGAAGTGGAAATCTGTTTTACAAGTAGTCAAGTCTAATGTCAATAAATTTGGTGCACTTTCTGAATGGAATAATGTAGGAGACAGTTTTGATAAGAGGAATGATGTAGAAGAAGGAAAAACAAACAATATAAATGAGTTGCTTTCCAAGGCTTTTCCTTCATGTTTGGGTGAAAGATTTAGCTGTAATAATGATAAAGAAGCTTGTAGTAGTGGTAATGTTGTGCAGAACAAGAGTGTTTTTGATGAGAAACAAGTTGTGACAGTCAAAGGCAGATGTGTGTGAGAAGAATGTTTTAGTATAGATGGAAATGAAATGGATGCTATAGGTTTGTCTGGACCATGCTTTAACATTGATAATAAGAGCGAAAATGGCAATCAAGATTTAGCAAAAGTGAATTAAGAAGGAATAATGAATGTCGATAATATAGTGGCTAATCAAATGGGTAATGTTAAACAGATTATAGGGCTTAGCATATCGAATGAACTGGTCAAAGAAGCTACAACAATAAGGAAAAAAATCAAGAACAAATTCCTTAAGCCACGTTTTCTTCATGAAGTCAATCCACATATCAAAGATGATGTTTTTCCAGGCATGGTAGTTGCTACTAAACTAGTTGTTCAATCACCTCACATGATGAAGACCAACAATGTAAGTGTTTAATCTACTACTATGTTAAAAGAAAGCAGCGTTGTGTTTCACAATCACATTCTCCCCCTTCTTCCTTCAGAGATCCACTTCAACCTCCATGCGGTTATAGTTCTCCTTGTAATGTCCCGGATTTCTGACCAACTTTGTAGGTTATAAATCTTAGATTTTTGCTGATAATCAAAATCAATTAAATAATATATAATTTGAATACTATAAATAATTTTGAGTAATCATTTGTTTTAAATCCTATATGTTTGTTTTGACTTGTGTTTCGTATATACCCTGGTAAATGTTGTTTTAGCATTTTTTTTATGTAAAACTTATTTTAACTTATGAAAATTATAATTGCTTAAGTAAAAGTAGAATTTGATATTTGAGAGAATATTAATCAATCTTTTATACGATCTTGGGTATGTTTATATATATGTGGATATAAATGTATATATGACATATAGCCATTTTTGGTTTATACTAAATATTTTATTACTTCACATGTATGTTTATAAGTTTAAACATGTCATATAATATGATTAAATGAAAGCAAATTAGATTTAATGAAAATATGGTTTTGTACATTTTTTTGTCATTATAAAATACTAGCTCTTGTATGATCACATCAGATCATGTGAAACATTGCTGATTGGCTTAAAAATGAAGAAATACTAGTACCTAGGCATGTGTATAGCCTGGGATACTAGAATCAAAACATTGAATGGGAATGGATGTTTTGTACATGAATTGAAATATCATAACAATGAAAATATGGGTTGTTGCGCCATGATGTAAATATATATATAGTTTAAAATCACTTGGTAACCAAGTATGAACTAAAGTAGATCTGCACATGTGCTTGTACCATAATAGTAGACTTAGTTGTGCCTTCCTCTAGAGTTAAGTTTGAAATCCCATGCCTTTTCAATCATAAACAACAACAGCAGCTACCACTACATCTCACCGTATAAGCTCTTTTTGCACATGGAGCCTGCTCATCAATTTACATGGTCGTGGTATGTATTTGATAAATAAATACATAGCTACCATTTTCCATCAATCACTACACATATACCTGAACATACATGGTGTCATTTCATAGCTGCACAGCTATGTGTAGTTACCTTTCAATCGGCCAATTCACAGCTATACGCATAGCTGTTCTCATCCATCAACTATGCAGCTTCATACTGCTCTTCAATCAATCATGGTAGCAGCCTAGAATATCACCTCCATCAAGGCATGACAACCTACAAGCTACCCTGCCAAGCCTACACCATTTCCATGTATAAATACCATACTATAACAGTGTAAATCCATACCTTGGAGGCTTCCTTCAACACACAAAGCTGAAAGAAGAAAATGGCCGAAACAACATACTATGAACAGAGAGGAAAAACCTGGAATGGCCGAGCAATTAATGTGAGTAAACACCTCCTTTGTCCTTGTACTAGGTATTATTCAGGTTAATGTAAGATTACCTATAGATCACCATATAGATATGAATTTATATATGACTAAACATGCATGCTTGTTAAATGGAAATGGTTGATACATGGATTGACGAAAACTAAAGATAGTGGGCAGTTTTTAGGAGTAAAGTTCACTTGGATGTACAAATTTAAAGTAGAATCTGATTTTATACTAATCAGTGAATACATATACACTTGTATATCTTGTTGCATGATTTTGTTCATTTTGCCATTAGTAAAGTATGGGAGGAATTTAGATGAAACCTGGAAATTAAACAGGTATTTGGAAAAGGCAAAACAGTGAGCAAAATATAGTAAATAGACACTCTTTTGTTTTACTCCTGTTAGATGAAATGTTAGATATATTACAATATATATATATATATATATATATATATATATATATATGTGTGTAAATATTAACTGTGGTTAAGTGGCTGAATATAATTTATATTGGTTGAATAATGCTATGTGGAAATGCAAAGAACAGAGACCAGGTGATAAATGAAAATCTGGAAAAAAATGATAGTATGTTAAGGTTTAACTAGTCACATTGAATATACTTCCAATAGTTATACAGTATATATAGGCTGATATGCTTTGAGTACATTGAATGGGGTTAGTTCACATCAGTATTTAACCTTGAATGTAATCTGAATGCAATTAACAGTAACATGGAAGCAACATTCTGTTTAACATGTAACTCTTACCTTGTATCAGGAACACCAATCATATAAACTGGAATTAAAACCAGTGACCAAAGTCTGAAAGACAGTAATATAGTTTAGAGTACCTTATCCCTTTAAAATCTATTTTTTCTAGACTGTTATGCGTATATAAAAGTAACTATAATCTAATACACTTCTAAATATTGGGTTCAAGATTTGATATGGAAACCTGAAATGGAAAAAACAGAGATGAATGTACAGAACTTAAAAACAAATAACTCTGTTTACATATGTAACTTACCTTGCATTAAAATTCAACATCTTAAATTCCAACAAGTTTAAAGATGAGTTCAAAATAGTTTGTACTGGGCTATGGTTTAACGTAAAACAGTTTTCACCATAAATGTGATGTATATCTTTAGTTACAAGAAATTTACATTAAAAGGATCTATAACTCCAACCATCATAAACTTGAAGTTAAGTATGTTATTACGATTAAGTTAGGAGTTTATTTTTATATATAATAAGTATCATGATTTTTTTTTTATAACTCAAGTTTGAACAAATATTTGGTTTTAGGAATTTTGATTTAAATCTATCATTAGAGCGAATGATATTGAAAACTGGTTTCAAGGGAGGTTCGTGGATGTCAGTGGAAGCCGCAGGTTGCGTTTCATGATTTCTGGTCATCGGAGGAGGTCCGGCGATCCCATTTTAGGCCTAACACCATGGTTTGAGGGCTTGGGTTTGATTCGATGGTGGTGGTTCTAGAAGGGACCAAGTGCAGATTTACTTGGTGGGAAGAAGACCGGAGGTGTATGGAACCATCGCAGGTGGTGACGGGAGAAGTTGCGATCGGAGGATGGTGGAAACCGAATTTTGGGGAGGTTGCCTGAGCTTGATTTCGAAAAAAAAAACTACAGAAGGTGATGCGGAAGGTGATGGAGCTTGTGGGTGATGACGCAGAGGGGAACTGATGGTTGTCAATGGTGTACACGTGCACTAGAAGTGCACAGGAGACGGTCGTGGAAGAAAAGGGAGATGGCCGTGGAAGAAAAGGAAGATGGCCAAAAAAGTTTAAAACATGGGACAGGCATATTTTAAAGGAAGGGGCATTTTCGTGGGTTTTGACAAATAGGCTTGGGCCAGAAATTTAATAATAGAGTTAGAAAAAATGAAAATGGGGTTGGGCCTGTAGTTAATGGGCTTCAATTTAAATTAGAATAAAGGATTAAAAGAAAATAGAAATAAAGGATTAAAAGAAAATAGAAATAAAGGATAAGAAGGAAATAGAAATTTAAGATAAAGGAAAAGAGGACAAAAGGATTTTGAGGAGAAATTTAATTTAAAAGGAAAGAAAGCAAAAACAAGAAGAGAAGTAGGAAATAAATTGTAAAGAATCTTAGAAATTAAAATAAAAGGATTTTTTAGTATAAATTTAACACATATATCTAAAGGAAATAAATGAGCAACGACTAGTATAATTGAGGGAATCAGAAAGTGGCAAATGGTGATTATTCAGAAGAGGATCGAGAACAATATAGAAGGGTATGTCGTCAGAATAAAATAAGTTATTTTAATTTAATGGAGTTAAATTTATAATCTTTCTTAATTAATTAAAATTAGAATAAAAATCCAAAATAATCAGTTCAAGTCGAATAAAGTTTAATTGTAATTGATGGGTTATAGAAATTGAATGATGTCTCATCATCGGAAGGGTTGTGTTATAACAAACATTTGAAATGTTGTTTAATCGACTTGAGTCAATAAATAAATCTTAAATCAAGGAATAACTTTTTCAAAGTTGAAATAACGACTACTAAACTAAATATTGAAATTTCATGGGAACATGGATGTATGTAGTAACTAAGATTTGACTCTGTACCAGTTAATGAAATTGAGTTAATGGGATAAACCAGTCCAGAAGGAATAATATTCCAATCCAAAGTAAATAACTTGAGAAGCAAATGGTTTTCAGTCTAGAACGGTTGTGAGAATTATTGGTAATAGAAATTTAGTAAGACAAGTACCGATATGATTGTTCACAAATTCAGGAATAAATGGGATATAGAATTGAATTAATAAGGGATTCTGAAGTGATGATCGATTAAGGAACGTAAAGGTTACTTTCCGTTTTAATTAAATATTTAATCAAATCTTATATAGTGAATTAATTATTGTCTAAGGAAATAAAATAGTAATTCTATTTTAAGGTCGTAGATATTGAAGTATGGATAATAACAATACTGTTGTAATCAAAATAAATAAATGGAGTTCTTAAAACGGAATAAAATCGTAAATATATATATATGATGTGGGAATAATCATTTTCCTGATATCAACCAACGACGTTTATGTGAATCATTGAATTAGGGTAATCCGGATCTGTTGTGATGGTTGATTTGTTTTGATTGATTATAATGCTGTATCATGACCCAATTAACTTGCATAGTCCCATCTTGTTAATACTGACTTATACAAACTGTTGTTGGAATTTGGAATCTTCGATGTTAAATATTTTCAGTAGATAAGTCTCGATAATAAATTAAGGATATAGAAACACATATGAAATATATTTATCTGATTACATTAAGAATCACTTGACCCTAAAAGATATTAATGTTTATCGATTCAAAGAGACTGGGATTGGTTTTCAAAATGAAATCCAAATACCACTTTATTTCGACCTAGGCGTTGATCAATATGAAATCAAGTTGAAGAACTTTGAAGATGGTGTTTATTTAAGGATTGTTCTATTTACAGAATAGTGCCTTCGGTTTGTTCAGACCTAGGACAACTTATATGGACGAATGTCTGACAGAGTATACTTAACAGATTGCGTAAGTTGATCTCTTCTGAATTATGTCTGGTGGCGGAGGAATTCATTTCTCTTAGCTTTATACCCGTAGTTTTGTGGAAATCAATTTGTGATTTGATGGGTTTGACGATGTGGCCTTTAAAGTGAATGAAGATGTGTTGTTCTAAATGGTAAGTTATGACCTCAAGCCTCACAACCGGAAAATGACAAACATTCGGGCAGGTAGTATGGCTATGTGGGTCACTCCCTTTAGAGTGTATTGTCACCATCTAGAAAATACTCATTTTGTTACTTATTTCACTTCTGTATCTCCCGGGAACTGTTATGTTGCTAGCAACCGTAAGGTGACAATGTATTCGATACACTCAAGCGAAATGAGTGGTCAGTCATGTGTGGGCTGGGTTGCAAGACGTTCTTGTTGAACCCAGTGTATTCCCCTCTAGAGATACACTATCGGCAGGTGGTTCCATACCTTGTCATAATCGGAATCCAATCTCCAATAAGCGCCCGCGATTTTGTTTGTATACTATACATGTGGAGCGTGAGATGCAAGCATTCCACTAGATTCTAATTTATTTGTAAAAACCCTAGACATTATTATAATATCAGTATGGTTATGATTTTAAAATGTTTTGGGTTATCGTAAGATAAAAACCATCTGTATTTATGTGTGGATCGGTCTTACGATTATCTTTTCTTTTAAAAGAAATTTTCCAAGTTAAGAAAACTGTTTAAAATCGTTTACTCACACCAGTCCCATGACTGACCCAGAGTTTATTTTTCTGTGTTCTCCCTAAACTCTTGGGTGCCCAAATTTGTACGGGCAGTCAAGCAGTTCAGGATTTTACAGATGATCTGGAAGGAGCTTGGAGGAGGAGGCTTCAACGTTAAATATAGAGAGAGTTTATTTCCGCTGTGATGTATATATGATGTACTCTGATGTTGTATGTAAATTCAGATATAGTTTTACATTTTTCTATATCTTATATATATTATATTTTATTCCGTTGCGATTGTGAGATTCAATGGTATTCAGATCTTTCTTCTATCTTAATTCATCTATTCTAATTTTCTATCTTTTCTATTTCTCATCCTCTAACTTCTTTCTATTAGTGATTCGTATTTTCGTGCAAATTAGGTTTGACTTGTATTGTATTTGGTCGACTCAAAGGGTTCAAATTTGCGGTTCGTTACAGTTGGTATCAGAGCAGAAGGTTGAGAATAACCTTGGCTCTGTGGCGTGACTCGGTACAGATTGGGTTAGTAACACCCTAGATTGAGTTTGAGCGTATATATATGAGCGCGTATTTGTGAATTTATATAAAAACCTTTTTATATTGTGTTGATTATTTTGTCGAGTGGTTTATGAATTCTGGTCAACTAATGGGACGCCAGGACGTCGATAGGAATTTCTAAACACTTGAACAGAATAATTCGACACAGTATTGTTTTAAAAGCTGGGTAAATGAAATAGTTTTACTCAAAAATTTATTTTGATACAAAGGATAATTTTCTGAAATTATTATAAATAGTTGTGTTGATTGGTATGATAATCCGGTATAGGATTATAAACTGGGATGGTTATTTAAAACCAGATTGAATTTGTATAATTGAAATATACAAATATGACAACCCAGAAAGGAAATTTGAATGCATGAGAATAAAGGTAGAACGCTGATAAAAGACACAAGTTGGTATTTTATTTGGATGTGCTAAGCTTATGTGGAAAACCAGTTGGTTTTGTGGATCCTTTAATGATTAGAGATGGCCTAAGGAGACAAATTTTGGGAGTTGTACGATGGAGCCGTACGAAAGAGGCGCTATCGAATTTCTCAGAAATGTAAAAATTTAATTCCTAAGAGAATTTTGATAACTGAGATTTGATTTATTGAAAACCAGATAATAAGAAGAAAAAAGAGGTTAATCAAGTGATTTAGAATCAATTTGAATAAATACGGTTTTCATCAGCAATTTGTCGAGAACGAGGAAAAGAAACAAAGAAGTTTGAGATGAGAAGCTGAAGATAGCATATGAGGAGTCTATCTGGAGTTTGGTTTAATAGCTGATTCTGATGTGTATACAATGCTTGAATTATAGTGAGACGTGTGATGATTAACTAATGTGTTTTGGATGGTCGGTTAATTTTGATTACCGAGGGATGACCCATGATTATGAGTTAATGATTTTAATTATAACTGGAATTTTTCTCGCTACTCTTTAATTTCGGGGACGAAATTCTTTTAAGGGGGGTAGATTGTAATGTCCCGGATTTCTGACCAACTTTGTAAGTTACAAATCTTAGATTTTTGCTGATAATCAAAATCAATTAAATAATATTTAATTTGAATATTATAAATAATTTTGAGTAATCATTTATTTTAAATCCTATATGTTTGTTTTGACTTGTTTTTCATATATACCCTGGTAAATGTTGTTTTAGCATTTTATTTTATTTTATTTTATGTAAAACTTATTTTAATTTATGAAAATTATAATTGCTTAAGTAAAAGTAGAATTTGATATTTGAGAGAATATAAATCAATCTTTTATACGATCTTGGGTATGTTTATATATATGTGGATATAAATGTATATATGACATATAGCCATTTTTGGTTTATACTAAATATTTTATTACTTCACATGTATGTTTATAAGTTTAAACATGTCATATAATATGATTAAATGAAAGCAAATTAGATTTAATAAAAATATGGTTTTGTACATTTTTTATCATTATAAAATACTAGCTCTTGTATGATCACATCAGATCATGTAAAACATTGCTGATTGGCTTAAAAATGAAGAACTACTAGTACCTAGGCATGTGTATAGCCTGGGATACTAGAACCAAAACATTGAATGGAAAGGGATGTTTTGTACATGAATTGAAATATCATAACAGTGAAAATATGGGATGTTGCGCCATGATGTAAATATATATATAGTTTAAAATCACTTCATAACCAAGTTTGAACTAAAGTAGATCTGCACATGTGCTTGTACCATAATAGTAGACTTAGTTGTGCCTTCCTCTAGAGTTAAGTTTGAAAGCCCATGCCTTTTCAATCAAAGACAACAACTGTAACAACCCGGAAATTCTGAGCCAATTTAAATTTTTTATTTCGGCAACTTTAATGAATTTTGAACATTTAAAATGAATTATTTTAAATAATAACGACGAGAAATTTATTTTGAATAGAATTAGAACGTGTATATTTATATAGATCGTCGTTAGAATATAAATATTTAGATATAATTATAAAAGGAATTGAAAATGGCGCGGTAGTTCGATAATTCGATTTCAAACTTCAAATGAATGTACAGGATTCAAAATAAACCGGATTTTAGCGAAACCAAAAATATTAGAATCTAATTGAGAATATCTTTCCAATGAATATGAAAAATCGAAATTTCATAGCGGGAATCAAAAGTTATGCCCAGTTGAAAATTCAGAATAGTCACTATGTAAATTATACATGGCCCAAAAAGTCATATTTTGCATACGGGTGAATTTGGACTCGAAACAACTTCCATTGAGTTCAAAATGTCGTTTAGAACTCCGAAAAGTATAAGCTTCGATATATTCCGATATCAGGAATAGTGGCAATTGGCTGGAGCTTTTCGGTTAGTAATACATAGCCCTTAAAAAGTGAAATTTTGCATATATGCTCAGAATTCGACGAGATAAATTTTTATGGATTCATAATGACAAATTATTGTTGAGTTCCAAAGGGCGCGTCGAACGGAGTCAGTATGTGGTCGTGCGAGCTAAAACAGTTCAGGGTAAAGCGAGCAGTCATTTTACAAAGGAACATTACTGATACGACCTCGGAATTCGATTCTACTTGTTTTTCTGGATTCGTATGGTCCAATAATGGTTAAATCCAAGAGGGCATGATTTTTGGAGTTAGTGTGTGAGCGTGCGAGAGGAAAAGGTGCGTCAAAATCGCATTTTTGAGCAATATCTGAGTATATTCGTGATTTTTTCGGATGGACAAACGAACTCGGAATTCGACAAAACTTGTTTCGTTGGACTCGTCTTCACGTCTACTATCTCGTGTCCGAAAGCCGCGGCGATAGGAGATCGTTAGCGTTCAGGCGATATGCGGGAAACGAGCATATAAACACTTTTACTTCCTTTTCTACTTCATTATTTTCATTTCCTCCTTCCTCCACAAAAACTCAAAAATGGCCTCCACCCTCCCACCGCCGCTGCCCCCTCCACCAGCAACCACCGGCCTCCGACCGCCGACCGCACCCCCTCCTCCTCTTCCCCTCCTCCTCCTCTTCCTCCTCCACTCTCTCTCCTCTCTTTTATGTGATTTTGCAAACCCTAGAAGCCGCCGCCGCCGCCGCCGGCCCTTAGCCACCTCCCCACCTCACATCAGGTCCAGCTCCCCTTCCCCCTCCTCAATTCTGGCCGTGGGCCCCCCAGGTCACCAAAAACCCATTTTACACTAATCACCCATTTTGCAAATAAGCCCCTGACCGTATTTCGCCAATACCTCTCAAACAGTGCATTTCTAGCCAAAGTCCCTCTAAACTAAAGTTGTAGAGCACGAAATTCTCTTCGATTTGGCTATATGGAAGTCGTGTTTTGGAGTTCGGAGCTGCTCGGAAAATGCGTTCGAAGTCTGCTGTTCAAAAGCGGTAAAATTCGTGTACTTTCGCAAATTCTGGCGAATTGGAGCATTTTCGGCAAAAAGTTCCTTAGGCAAAAGTTGTTCAGAATGCCGTGCTTGTGATAGGAAAAAAAGATGGATTGAAGATTTGAGCTTGTATGCGAAGTCTGGAGCTCGAGCAACAATTCAGCAGTTCAGAAAAGGCGTTAGAAAAAAAATCAATGTGAGAACTTCTCACTTTAAATTTCTTTTTCTAGTTATAAATATATACTAGGATGCAGACGGTGTTTAGTAGCACCCGACACCATTGTCCACAGACCATGGGCTTGTTTGTTTGGTTAGATTATTTGATCTAAATTTGGTTGTTTTGTGAATTGAAATTGGTCTGATTGATAGGTGCATGGCGTGGGCCATTACTAGACCGGGGATAAGGCTAGGCCTTGTCCCGTTTCTAGTATCGTGCCATTATGCCGTCGAAATTTTCTAAAATAAGTTAGAAAAATAAAAATATCATTTTATTGTGTAAATGAACTGAATAGAAATTCATGTGTTGAAATAAAATATTTTATCGTTAAAAATATAATTTTTAACGTGTGTGTGAATAAAATAAAATATTCTTTTACAAACCAGACGGTCTGTTTATGTACACTGTTTTAACTGATATTGATTGGGACGATAAATTTTACACGTCGCCCAACTACAAAAATAATATTAAGTGTTTGTTGATGTGAAACCCCACACGGGTATTGGGATGATATTTGACGTACACTAGTCCCAATAATTAGTTGTGTGTCGATCGATAGGTTGACAGACAGTTGTGTTGTGCACTTTGGATGATGGTTGATTATTTATCGTTGCTATTATATACATGTGTTGGGTGGAATCCATATAATTAACGTTATATGGTAATTGATTGGGCCTCATTCCAATCGGGAAAATAATGAATATTATAAAAGAAAATTCATTTGTTGAATATAAAAATAGTCATGTGTTGACGATGTTCATGTGTTGAAACTATTCATGTGTTGAGTAAAATATTTTAAATAATGATATTTACATCTTTATCATATTTAAAATTAGAACCACTTTACAGTTGGAGTCTGATTAAAAATCAAACGATAGATACCATAGTTTTATAAAATATTTTACATAACAAAAATAGTCGTGTGTTGACAGTACTCATGTGTTGAGATTAGTCGTGTGTTGAAAGAAATATAGATTCATGTGTTGAATAGAATAAATATTCATTTTGTTGAATATAATAACGAATTTATTGAAATATATAAAGCCGTGTTGATTAGAGTTGCGCTATTTTGACGTGAACGATATTTATATCGATTATATTCGTTTTTATAATGAATATAGAAAGGTAGTGATTTCAAAATATAACGTTTTGAAAATATTATCATTTATATAGTAATGATATGAAATATTCAATTTTGATTAGAAATTGAATATAGAGTTGAAATTGTTTGAAAATGAATTTAAAATGATTTATAAAATACGTTTTAAAAAGGAAATCGATGAAATATATATAATATATATATATATATATTATATATATATAATGGCCTGAATAGAACGCGCCGCGCCGCGGCAGTTCATGAATTTCGACCATTGACTTCGAATTGACGTTGCGGGAGATCCGACCGTCGGATTCTCCTAAAACCGGAACCGTTGGGTTCGTATCGAAAAGAGTTTTCCAATGAAAATTTGAAATCTAACGGTTGGATTTGTAATTATGTCCAAATCAAATTTGGAAAAGGTCGTTGTAAGTGCAGTTCGATGGCCGTTGATGGAAATCGACTGTACAGGCCTTGATAAAATTATTAAAAATATATATTTTTCGAAATGAACTAGTTTTGAACTAGAATTAAAATCAATTTATTTTTGAAACAAATAAATTGAATTTGAAAGTGATTTTAAAAATAATCAATATTCCCAATATGTGAATTGGACTGGAGTTGAATCGAAATTATCTTCGGAATCTTTCGATGTTGGATTTCGTGACTATAAAGATATTGTTATGGGAATTTGAAAGATATATTTTATATCGTTATTTCCAATATGATATTTGTTGGTTTCAGAATTTGATGTTGAATATAAGCTGGTATATTTTCTATTTAGAGCCTTGTATTTAATATCAAATGTGATTTGGGTTTATCGTGAATCGTGTTTTAGATGACATTGGTTCTTTAACCCAGTTAAAGGTAGGATGTTGATTTTTGAAAAGATTAAAAATAAGTGGAGTTTTAATGAATATTTAATTAGATTGAAATGTGAATTGATTAATTAAATTATCAAATCTGAAAGGTGATCGAGAATGGAGTACCACCAGTTTTGCTCCAAATCGATAGTTAAATCTTTAATTATATTTGAACGTGAAATGGTAATTAATTTTACCGATAGCACCGTGGTGTTAGATATGGAGTATTACCAGTTTTCTCCATGGGATAAATAGGTTGGGATTGGGAAATAAAATAAATAATTACTTCGGTGTGGTTCGCTAATCCCGACCAGTTTGGAAAACCACAATATGGTTTGATATGATATCCAAAGGAAGATTAAAGAATAAATTTAGAAGAATTTATCTTTGATAAAATGAATTGGAACCTTTCCCCTAAGAATGTGATTTTGTGAATAAAATAATATTCTGAATTGGAATGAGGCGTTTGTTGTGTTTGTGTAACATTTGCTTATCATATACGTGGGTTATTCAGAAAGGCCGGGTTTATACCCATTCTGAATAACTGATTCGACAAGATGTCGAAGATGAAGACGGTGGTTGAAAACCGGAAGTCTTCACATCGTTTGGGTGATTACTGATGATCTCGATTGGGCTGTACACCCAAGATGAGGGAAACAGTTGGTGATCATCCAGACGTACTTGGAGATGGATGCATATGCGAGGAAAGTGCCTCCGGTTTCTTTCAGACCCAGAAAGAACTTGTAAATGGATTGTGTGTCTGACATTGGATTTTATTCTGTGTTGATTGATCTCTATTAAATATACATCTGTTTGGCGGTGGAGAATTTATTCTCTTGCTTAACGCCCTTCTCTGAGACGTACGAGCTCAGAGGTTGTATATCAATGGACATCAGTCGCATGGAGTGAATTACCAGTGTGGCACGCGTAAGTGGCAATTGATCAAGGCTTCTGTTGAAAAAGCAAAGTATTGTGGTTGATGATCAAAGCATGGCCTGTGTGGCGTAGCTTTGTGTATAACGTGAATTAGCGAGCCTCACACCTCGGTATGAGTCAAAAACGGGAGACGGACCGTTGGGAGAGCACGACGTTTCTTTCTAGCTAGGGTGGTGTCAGTGACCTACCAGCCCTGACATTTATATACTTTTCACCTGTGTGGTTGTTGGAATGCGAGGCGCCTCGGATATAGGTCTGTAAGGACCGGGAAACGTGTGTTTAGGAATTGCCAATCCTCGAAAGTAAGAGAGGACCCGCCCAGCCGATTCCAAGGATCAAAGTGGTGTCCTGAGACATTTGCTAGAGTGTCTCGAAAACGGAGAGGAGCTTGCCCCTTGCCTCGACTCATGACGGAAATCCAATTTACAATACGTGATATTTCGTTTTTAATTGTAGAACTAGTATGGCGACATGATATATGGTACCCATGCCGTCTATGATTGATATTTATGATTGAAATTGTTTTGACACTATACAATTATAATAGTATCAAATGATTTGTTTTAAACGTACCAAGCATGTTTGGCTATTATAAGGGAAAACTCTATCCTCCGGCGTGCGTTGCATTGTGTGATGGGACCTGGGTCTTATAATAGCTTCATTTTTCCAAAAAGCATTGCGCTGTTTTGTTATATGCACTATATTCTTGGGAGGAAACCCGTTCCGTGTTATACGGCGTGGTCCCTTGAATTACTCTCTTCTAAAGTAAAGTTTTAAATAACTATTTTAGTTCTCACAACAGTCCCATGACTGACCTGGAGTTTATTGTTTTAACCTAAACTCCGGGTGCCCTTATTTTCGACACGGGCAGCTTGTAGTTTTGGTTTTGCAGATTTATATTCACAGGATCCTGATTTACAGCTGGAACGATGCTCGGAAAGCTCTGTATCCGTGCATTACTTCTAGTTGTGCTTTTGTATTATTTTCCGCTGCGATGTATTTAAATGTAATTTAAATCTCTGATATTTGTTGAATGTAATTTATTCATTTATACTCTGTATATTCTTGTATCTAATGGAATTGTTGTAATAACAATGAAATGTTCTTCCGTCTGCGTTTTGATTGGTCTTGTACTCAATTCTATCCGGGCCTTCCTTACCGAGGAAGTTCGGGTTGTCTCAGTTTGGTATCAGAGCTTTGGTTTACAGAGCTCGAGAACAAGACACATTAGAACCCTACGTAAGAGTTCATCAGATATTGGATTAGTAATATCCAATTAGAATGACTCGTTAGAGATAGGATCAGTAGTATCCTAGAACGAGTGTGAAGAGTATATTTTTCAAATGAAAAAAATTTTGTTTTAAAAATTTAAATCATTTTATATGTATTCGAATAATTTATATATATTGATTTGGACAATCTAGTATATAAAGGTTTTGCATATACGCGTCATGAACGTATATTCGAAGTTTTAATATATTAGATAGATATAGAGCCACACTCTAGTCGCCCAGACATGGTCCTGATGATGAAGTATACCATCACCAGTATTTATTTTCGAGTGACGAAGGTGTGATATCTATATATTTCCATTAGACTGGTGTGAGAACCAAAACTAGATAGGTTTATTGTTGTGATTTGGCATCAAAAACATGTTTTTCTGTATATATATCAAATTATTAATTTGAAAAGATAATTCACTAATTGATTGATGGTTGTGTTGTATGATTATTTATTTAAACCATTATGTGAATGAATGGTGAATTTAGGCTTAATTGAACCAAATATTGAATTGTATTGTAAATTATTTGCAAATGCATGCATATATATATATATATATATATATATATATATATATATATATATATGTTTGAACAGGTAAATGGATTAGCTGTTGAGTAAAGAATTTATTTGCGTGCCCGATAAATAGGTAAACCTTAATGAGTTGGATGCGCACTTTTATTATTATATCAACTCCTGTGAGTGTCATTGGATGCGGAGTGCTGGTTATTCTGTGTGTAATTAATAAATGTCGCCATAGGATAGTAACAATTAATTTTGAACTACACTGCATGGCATACTTCCTGAAGATGGCATACTTCTTAATATCGCATACTTCATCATATACCACACAAGCATTTGGAGCTTGTGTGACGAGGTGGCAGATTTACCATACGAGCGAGAGACTTGTATGGCGATGACTATATATTACAGGTTGAATTGATGACAGATATGGACTATATATTACAGGTTGAACTGATGACTGATATGGACAATATAAAATTGTAATGGTAAAATTGCCAGATTAATAAAAACCCCACACGGGTCTGGAATTGACAATAATCACGTCTCTCTAGTCATTAGATACGGCACATGGATTATTTATTTCCCACACGGGACGAGGTGATGAGAATTTATTCTCTGGAGCAATTAAAATACACACTCCCTCAGGCTTTGACAGGGTGACGAGAATTTATTCTCTGGAGTTATTATCTATACACGCTCCCCTGTAAACACCAGAATATATCACTATAAATATGTGTATGCTTTATAGGATTTATTGGGAACCTAATACAGCCCAATAAATTTCCAAACCCCTCCCCGTACAAAGGAGATTATGGCGAATTTTTTTAAAAATTCCGGGTGTTAGCCAAATTTTTGAAGAATTTGAAAATTCTCAAAAACTGAAAAGTTGGAGAATGGAAGCCAGAATGAACGTTGAGTTGGTTTTTAAAACAACTTTCGGCTTCGTTTCTTTTCGGGGACGAAAAGTTTTAAGTGGGGGAGAATGTAACAACCCGGAAATTCTGAGCCAATTTAAATTTTTTATTTTGGCAACTTTAATGAATTTTGAACATTTAAAATGAATTATTTTAAATAATAACGACGAGAAATTTATTTTGAATAGAATTAGAACGTGTATATTTATATAGATCGTCGTTAGAATATAAATATTTAGATATAATTATAAAAGGAATTGAAAATGGCGCGGTAGTTCGATAATTCGATTTCAAACTTCAAATGAATGTACAGGATTCAAAATAAACCGGATTTTAGCAAAACCAAAAATATTAGAATCTAGTTGAGAATATCTTTCCAATGAATATGAAAAATCGAAATTTCATAGCGGGAATCAAAAGTTATGCCCAGTTGAAAATTCAGAATAGTCACTATGTAAATTATACATGGCCCAAAAAGTCATATTTTGCATATGGGTGAATTTGGACTCGAAACAACTTCCATTGAGTTCAAAATGCCGTTTAGAACTCCGAAAAGTATAAGCTTCGATATATTCCGATATCAGGAATAGTGGCAATTGGCTGGAGCTTTTCGGTTAGTAATACATAGCCCTTAAAAAGTGAAATTTTGCATATATGCTCAGAATTCGACGAGATAAATTTTTATGGATTCATAATGACAAATTATTGTTGAGTTCCAAAGGGCGCGCCGAACGGAGTCAGTATGTGGTCGTGCGAGCTAAAACAGTTCAGGGTAAAGCGAGCAGTCATTTTACAAAGGAACATTACTGATACGACCTCGGAATTCGATTCTACTTGTTTTTCTGGATTCGTATGGTCCAATAATGGTTAAATCCAAGAGGGCATGATTTTTGGAGTTAGTGTGTGAGCGTGCGAGAGGAAAAGGTGCGTCAAAATCGCATTTTTGAGCAATATCTGAGCATATTCGTGATTTTTTTCGGATGGTCAAACGAACTCGGAATTCGACAAAACTTGTTTCGTTGGACTCGTCTTCACGTCTACTATCTCGTGTCCGAAAGCCGCGGCGATAGGAGATCGTTAGCGTTCAGGCGATATGCGGGAAACGAGCATATAAACACTTTTACTTCCTTTTCTACTTCATTATTTTCATTTCCTCCTTCCTCCACAAAAACTCAAAAATGGCCTCCACCCTCCCACCGCCGCTGCCCCCTCCACCAGCAACCACCGACCTCCGACCGCCGACCGCACCCCCTCCTCCTCTTCCCCTCCTCCTCCTCTTCCTCCTCCACTCTCTCTCCTCTCTTTTATGTGATTTTGCGAACCCTAGAAGCCACCACCACCGCCGCCGCCGGCCCTTAGCCACCTCCCCACCTCACATCAGGTCCAGCTCCCCTTCCCCCTCCTCAATTCTGGCCGTGGGCCCCCCAGGTCACCAAAAACCCATTTTACACTAATCACCCGTTTTGCAAATAAGCCCCTGACCGTATTTCGCCAATACCTCTCAAACAGTGCATTTCTGGCCAAAGTCCCTCTAAACTAATGTTGTAGAGCACGAAATTCTCTTCGATTTGGCTATATGGAAGTCGTGTTTTGGAGTTCGGAGCTGCTCGGAAAATGCGTTCGAAGTCTGCTGTTCAAAAGCGGTAAAATTCGTGTACTTTCGCAAATTCTGGCGAATTGGAGCATTTTCGGCAAAAAGTCCCTTAGGCAAAAGTTGTTCAGAATGTCGTGCTTGTGATAGGAAAAAAAGATGGATTGAAGATTTGAGCTTGTATGCGAAGTCTGGAGCTCGAGCAACAATTCAGCAGTTCAGAAAAGGCGTTAGAAAAAAAATCAATGTGAGAACTTCTCACTTTAAATTTCTTTTTCTAGTTATAAATATATACTAGGATGCAGACGGTGTTTAGTAGCACCCGACACCATTGTCCACAGACCATGGGCTTGTTTGTTTGGTTGTGTAGTTGGTTAGATTATTTGATCTAAATTTGGTTGTTTTGTGAATTGAAATTGGTTTGATTGATAGGTGCATGGCGTGGGCCATTACTAGACCGGGGATAAGGCTAGGCCTTGTCCCGTTTCTAGTATCGTGCCGTTATGCCATCGAAATTTTCTAAAATAAGTTAGAAAAATAAAAATATCATTTTATTGTGTAAATGAACTGAATAGAAATTCATGTGTTGAAATAAAATATTTTATCGTTAAAAATATAATTTTTAACGTGTGTGTGAATAAAATAAAATATTCTTTTACAAACCAGACGGTCTGTTTATGTACACTGTTTTAACTGATATTGATTGGGACGATAAATTTTACACCTCGCCCAACTACAAAAATAATATTAAGTGTTTGTTGATGTGAAACCCCACACGGGTATTGGGATGATATTTGACGTACACTAGTCCCAATAATTAGTTGTGTGTCGATCGATAGGTTGACAGACAGTTGTGTTGTACACTTTGGATGATGGTTGATTATTTATCGTTGCTATTATATACATGTGTTGGGTGGAATCCATATAATTAACGTTATATGGTAATTGATTGGGCCTCATTCCAATCGGGAAAATAATGAATATTATAAAAGAAAAATCATTTGTTGAATATAAAAATAGTCATGTGTTGACGATGTTCATGTGTTGAAACTATTCATGTGTTGAGTAAAATATTTTAAATAATGATATTTACATCTTTTTCATATTTAAAATTAGAACCACTTTACAGTTGGAGTCTGAATAAAAATCAAACGATAGATACCATAGTTTTATAAAATATTTTACATAACAAAAATAGTCGTGTGTTGACAGTACTCATGTGTTGAGATTAGTCGTGTGTTGAAAGAAATATAGATTCATGTGTTGAATAGAATAAATATTCATTTTGTTGAATAGAATAACGAATTTATTGAAATATATAAAGCCGTGTTGATTAGAGTTGCGCTATTTTGACGTGAACGATATTCATATCGATTATATTCGTTTTTGTAATGAATATAGAAAGGTAGTGATTTCAAAATATAACGTTATGAAAATATTATCATTTATATAGTAATGATATGAAATATTCAATTTTGATTAGAAATTGAATATAGAGTTGAAATTGTTTGAAAATGAATTTAAAACGGTTTATAAAATACGTTTTAAAAAGGAAATCGACGAAATATATATAATATATATATTATATATATAACGGCCTGAATAGAACGCGCCGCGGCAGTTCGTGAATTTCGACCATTGACTTCGAATTGACGTTGCGGGAGATCCGACCGTCGGATTCTCCTAAAACCGGAACCGTTGGGTTCGTATCGAAAAGAGTTTTTCAATGAATATTTGAAATTTGAAATCTAACGGTTGGATTTGGAATTATGTCCAAATCAAATTTGGAAAAGGTCGCTATAAGTGCAGTTCGATGGCCGTTGATGGAAATCGACTGTACGGGCCTTGATAAAATTATTAAAAATATATTTTTGTCGAAATGAACTAGTTTTGAACTAGAATTAAAATCAATTTATTTTTGAAATAAATAAATTGAATTTGAAAGTGATTTTAAAAATAATCAATATTCCCAATATGTGAATTGGACTGGAGTTGAATCGAAATTATCTTCGGAATATTTCGATGTTGGATTTCGTGACTATACAGATATTGTTGTGGGAATTTGAAAGATATATTTTATATCGTTATTTCCAATACGATATTTGTTGGTTTCAGAATTTGATGTTGAATATAAGCTGGTATATTTTCTATTTAGAGCCTTGCATTTAATATCAATTGTGATTTGGGTTTATCGTGAATCGTGTTTTAGATGACATTGGTTCTTTAACCCAGTTAAAGGTAGGATGTTGATTTTTGAAAAGATTAAAAATAAGTGGAGTTTTAATGAATATTTAATTAGATTGAAATGTGAATTGATTAATTAAATTATCAAATCTGAAAGGTGATCGAGAATGGAGTACCACCAGTTTTGCTCCAAATCGATAGTTAAATCTTTAATTATATTTGAACGTGAAATGGTAATTAATTTTACCGATAGCACCGTGGTGTTAGATATGGAGTATTACCAGTTTTCTCCATGGGATAAATAGGTTGGGATTGGGAAATAAAATAAATAATTACTTCGGTGTGGTTCGCTAATCCCGACCAGTTTGGAAAACCACAATATGGTTTGATATGATATCCAAAGGAAGATTAAAGAATAAATTTAGAAGAATTTATCTTTGATAAAATGAATTGGAACCTTTCCCCTAAGAATGTGATTTTGTGAATAAAAGAATATTCTGAATTGGAATGAGGCGTTTGTTGTGTTTGTGTAACATTTGCTTATCATATACGTGGGTTATTCAGAAAGGCCGGGTTTATACCCATTCTGAATAACCGATTCGACGAAATGTCGAAGATGAAGACGGTGGTTGAAAACCGGAAGTCTTCACATCGTTTGGGTGATTACTGATGATCTCGATTGGGCTGTACACCCAAGATGAGGGAAACAGTTGGTGATCATCCAGACGTACTTGGAGATGGATGCATATGCGAGGAAAGTGCCTCCGGTTTCTTTCAGACCCAGAAAGAACTTGTAAATGGATTGTGTGTCTGACATTGGATTTTATTCTGTGTTGATTGATCTCTATTAAATATACATCTGTTTGGCGGTGGAGAATTTATTCTCTTGCTTAACGCCCTTCTCTGAGACGTACGAGCTCAGAGGTTGTATATCCATGGACATCAGTCGCATGGAGTGAATTGCCAGTGTGGCACGCGTAAGTGGTAATTGATCAAGGCTTCTGTTGAAGAAGCAAAGTATTGTGGTTGATGATCAAAGCATGGCCTGTGTGGCGTAGCTTTGTGTATAACGTGAATTAGCGAGCCTCACACCTCGGTATGAGTCAAAAACGGGAGACGGACCGTTGGGAGAGCACGACGTTTCTTTCTAGCTAGGGTGGTGTCAGTGACCTACCAGCCCTGACATTTATATACTTTTCACCTGTGTGGTTGTTGGAATGCGAGGCGCCTCGGATATAGGTCTGTAAGGACGGGGAAACGTGTGTTTAGGAATTGCCAATCCTCGAAAGTAAGAGAGGACCCGCCCAGCCGATTCCAAGGATCAAAGTGGTGTCCTGAGACATTTGCTAGAGTGTCTCGAAAACGGAGAGGAGCTTGCCCCTTGCCTCGACTCATGACGGAAATCCAATTTACAATACGTGATATTTCGTTTTTAATTGTAGAACTAGTATGGCGACATGATATATGGTACCCATGCCGTCTATGATTGATATTTATGATTGAAATTGTTTTGACACTATACAATTATAATAGTATCAAATGATTTGTTTTAAACGTACCAAGCATGTTTGGCTATTATAAGGGAAAACTCTATCCTCCGGCTTGCGTTGCATTGTGTGATGGGACCTGGGTCTTATAATAGCTTCATTTTTCCAAAAAGCATTGCGCTGTTTTGTTATATGCACTATATTCTTGGGAGGAAACCCGTTCCGTGTTATACGGCGTGGTCCCTTGAATTACTCTCTTCTAAAGTAAAGTTTTAAATAACTATTTTAGTTCTCACAACAGTCCCATGACTGACCTGGAGTTTATTGTTTTAACCTAAACTCCGGGTGCCCTTATTTTCGACACGGGCAGCTTGTAGTTTTGGTTTTGCAGATTTATATTCACAGGATCCTGATTTACAGCTGGAACGATGCTCGGAAAGCTCTATATCCGTGCATTACTTCTAGTTGTGCTTTTGTATTATTTTCCGCTGCGATGTATTTAAATGTAATTTAAATCTCTGATATTTGTTGAATGTAATTTATTCATTTATACTCTGTATATTCTTGTATCTAATGGAATTGTTGTAATAACAATGAAATGTTCTTCCGTCTGCGTTCTGATTGGTCTTGTACTCAATTCTATCCGGGCCTTCCTTACCGAGGAAGTTCGGGTTGTCTCAGTTTGGTATCAGAGCTTTGGTTTACAGAGCTCGAGAACAAGACACATTAGAACCCTACGTAAGAGTTCATCAGATATTGGATTAGTAATATCCAATTAGAATGACTCGTTAGAGATAGGATCAGTAGTATCCTAGAACGAGTGTGAAGAGTATATTTTTCAAATGAAAACAATTTTGTTTTAAAAATTTAAATCATTTTATACGTATTCGAATAATTTATATATATTGATTTGGACAATCTAGTATATAAAGGTTTTGCATATACGCGTCATGAACGTATATTCGAAGTTTTAATATATTAGATAGATATAGAGCCACACTCTAGTCGCCCAGACATGGTCCTGATGATGAAGTATACCATCACCAGTATTTATTTTCGAGTGACGAAGGTGTGATATCTATATATTTCCATTAGGCTGGTGTGAGAACCAAAACTAGATAGGTTTATTGTTGTGATTTGGCATCAAAAACATGTTTTTCTGTATATATATCAAATTATGAATTTGAAAAGATAATTCACTAATTGATTGATGGTTGTGTTGTATGATTATTTATTTAAACCATTATGTGAATGAATGGTGAATTTAGGCTTAATTGAACCAAATATTGAATTGTATTGTAAATTATTTGCAAATGCATGCATATACATATATATGTTTGAACAGGTAAATGGATTAGCTGTTGAGTAAAGAATTTATTTGCGTGCCCGATAAATAGGTAAACCTTAATGAGTTGGATGCGCACTTTTATTATTATATCAACTCCTGTGAGTGTCATTGGATGCGGAGTGCTGGTTATTCTGTGTGTAATTAATAAATGTCGCCATGGGATAGTAACAATTAATTTTGAACTACACTGCATGGCATACTTCCTGAAGATGGCATACTTCTTAATATCGCATACTTCATCATATACCACACAAGCATTTGGAGCTTGTGTGACGAGGTGGCAGATTTACCATACGAGCGAGAGACTTGTATGGCGATGACTATATATTACAGGTTGAATTGATGACGGATATGGACTATATATTACAGGTTGAACTGATGACTGATATGGACAATATAAAATTGTAACGGTAAAATTGCCAGATTAATAAAAACCCCACACGGGTCTGGAATTGACAATAATCACGTCTCTCTAGTCATTAGATACGGCACATGGATTATTTATTTCCCACACGGGACGAGGTGACGAGAATTTATTCTCTGGAGCAATTAAAATACACACTCCCTCAGGCTTTGACAGGGTGACGAGAATTTATTCTCTGGAGTTATTATCTATACACGCTCCCCTGTAAACACCAGAATATATCACTATAAATATGTGTATGCTTTATAGGATTTATTGGGTACCTAATACAGCCCAATAAATTTCCAAACCCCTCCCCGTACAAAGGAGATTATGGCGAATTTTTTTAAAAATTCCGGATGTTAGCCAAATTTTTGAAGAATTTGAAAATTCCCAGAAACTGAAAAGTTGGAGAATGGAAGCCAGAATGAACGTTGAGTTGGTTTTTAAAACAACTTTCGGCTTCGTTTCTTTTCGGGGACGAAAAGTTTTAAGTGGAGGAGAATGTAACAACCCGGAAATTCTGAGCCAATTTAAATTTTTTATTTCGGCAACTTTAATGAATTTTGAACATTTAAAATGAATTATTTTAAATAATAACGACGAGAAATTTATTTTGAATAGAATTAGAACGTGTATATTTATATAGATCGTCGTTAGAATATAAATATTTAGATATAATTATAAAAGGAATTGAAAATGGCGCGGTAGTTCGATAATTCGATTTCAAACTTCAAATGAATGTACAGGATTCAAAATAAACCGGATTTTAGCGAAACCAAAAATATTAGAATCAAGTTGAGAATATCTTTCCAATGAATATGAAAAATCGAAATTTCATAGCGGGAATCAAAAGTTATGCCCAGTTGAAAATTCAGAATAGTCACTATGTAAATTATACATGGCCCAAAAAGCCATATTTTGCATACGGGTGAATTTGGACTCGAAACAACTTCCATTGAGTTCAAAATGCCGTTTAGAACTCCGAAAAGTATAAGCTTCGATATATTCCGATATCAGGAATAGTGGCAATTGGCTGGAGCTTTTCGGTTAGTAATACATAGCCCTTAAAAAGTGAAATTTTGCATATATGCTCAGAATTCGACGAGATAAATTTTTATGGATTCATAATGACAAATTATTGTTGAGTTCCAAAGGGTGCGTCGAACGGAGTCAGTATGTGGTCGTGCGAGCTAAAACAGTTCAGGGTAAAGCGAGCAGTCATTTTACAAAGGAACATTACTGATACGACCTCGGAATTCGATTCTACTTGTTTTTCTGGATTCGTATGGTCCAATAATGGTTAAATCCAAGAGGGCATGATTTTTGGAGTTAGTGTGTGAGCGTGCGAGAGGAAAAGGTGCGTCAAAATCGCATTTTTGAGCAATATCTGAGCATATTCGTGATTTTTTTCGGATGGTCAAACGAACTCGGAATTCGACAAAACTTGTTTCGTTGGACTCGTCTTCACGTCTACTATCTCGTGTCCGAAAGCCGCGGCGATAGGAGATCGTTAGCGTTCAGGCGATATGCGGGAAACGAGCATATAAACACTTTTACTTCCTTTTCTACTTCATTATTTTCATTTCCTCCTTCCTCCACAAACTCAAAAATGGCCTCCACCCTCCCACCGCCGCTGCCCCCTCCACCAGCAACCACCGGCCTCCGACCGCCGACCGCACCCCCTCCTCCTCTTCCCTTCCTCCTCCTCTTCCTCCTCCACTCTCTCTCCTCTCTTTTATGTGATTTTGCAAACCCTAGAAGCCACCACCGCCGCCGCCGCCGGCCCTTAGCCACCTCCCCACCTCACATCAGGTCCAGCTCCCCTTCCCCCTCCTCAATTCTGGCCGTGGGCCCCCCAGGTCACCAAAAACCCATTTTACACTAATCACCCGTTTTGCAAATAAGCCCCTGACCGTATTTCGCCAATACCTCTCAAACAGTGCATTTCTGGCCAAAGTCCCTCTAAACTAAAGTTGTAGAGCACGAAATTCTCTTCGATTTGGCTATATGGAAGTCGTGTTTTGGAGTTCGGAGCTGCTCGGAAAATGCGTTCGAAGTCTGCTGTTCAAAAGCGGTAAAATTCGTGTACTTTCGCAAATTCTGGCGAATTGGAGCATTTTCGGCAAAAAGTCCCTTAGGCAAAAGTTGTTCAGAATGCCGTGCTTGTGATAGGAAAAAAAGATGGATTGAAGATTTGAGCTTGTATGCGAAGTCTGGAGCTCGAGCAACAATTCAGCAGTTCAGAAAAGGCGTTAGAAAAAAAATCAATGTGAGAACTTCTCACTTTAAATTTCTTTTTCTAGTTATAAATATATACTAGGATGCAGACGGTGTTTAGTAGCACCCGACACCATTGTCCACAGACCATGGGCTTGTTTGTTTGGTTGTGTAGTTGGTTAGATTATTTGATCTAAATTTGGTTGTTTTGTGAATTGAAATTGGTTTGATTGATAGGTGCATGGCGTGGGCCATTACTAGACCGGGGATAAGGCTAGGCCTTGTCCCATTTCTAGTATCGTGCCGTTATGCCGTCGAAATTTTCTAAAATAAGTTAGAAAAATAAAAATATCATTTTATTGTGTAAATGAACTGAATAGAAATTCATGTGTTGAAATAAAATATTTTATCGTTAAAAATATAATTTTTAACGTGTGTGTGAATAAAATAAAATATTCTTTTACAAACCAGACGGTCTGTTTATGTACACTGTTTTAACTGATATTGATTGGGACGATAAATTTTACACGTCGCCCAACTACAAAAATAATATTAAGTGTTTGTTGATGTGAAACCCCACACGGGTATTGGGATGATATTTGACGTACACTAGTCCCAATAATTAGTTGTGTGTCGATCGATAGGTTGACAGACAGTTGTGTTGTGCACTTTGGATGATGGTTGATTATTTATCGTTGCTATTATATACATGTGTTGGGTGGAATCCATATAATTAACGTTATATGGTAATTGATTGGGCCTCATTCCAATCGGGAAAATAATGAATATTATAAAAGAAAATTCATTTGTTGAATATAAAAATAGTCATGTGTTGACGATGTTCATGTGTTGAAACTATTCATGTGTTGAGTAAAATATTTTAAATAATGATATTTACATCTTTTTCATATTTAAAATTAGAACCACTTTACAGTTGGAGTCTGAATAAAAATCAAACGATAGATACCATAGTTTTATAAAATATTTTACATAACAAAAATAGTCGTGTGTTGACAGTACTCATGTGTTGAGATTAGTCGTGTGTTGAAAGAAATATAGATTCATGTGTTGAATAGAATAAATATTCATTTTGTTGAATAGAATAACGAATTTATTGAAATATATAAAGTTGTGTTGATTAGAGTTGCGCTATTTTGACGTGAACGATATTCATATCGATTATATTCGTTTTTGTAATGAATATAGAAAGGTAGTGATTTCAAAATATAACGTTTTGAAAATATTATCATTTATATAGTAATGATATGAAATATTCAATTTTGATTAGAAATTGAATATAGAGTTGAAATTGTTTGAAAATGAATTTAAAACGGTTTATAAAATACGTTTTAAAAAGGAAATCGACGAAATATATATAATATATATATATTATATATATAACGGCCTGAATAGAACGCGCCGCGGCAGTTCGTGAATTTCGACCATTGACTTCGAATTGACGTTGCGGGAGATCCGACCGTCGGATTCTCCTAAAACCGGAACCGTTGGGTTCGTATCGAAAAGAGTTTTCCAATGAATATTTGAAATTTGAAATCTAACGGTTGGATTTGGAATTATGTCCAAATCAAATTTGGAAAAGGTCGCTCTAAGTGCAGTTCGATGGCCGTTGATGGAAATCGACTGTACGGGCCTTGATAAAATTATTAAAAATATATTTTTGTCGAAATGAACTAGTTTTGAACTAGAATTAAAATCAATTTATTTTTGAAATAAATAAATTGAATTTGAAAGTGATTTTAAAAATAATCAATATTCCCAATATGTGAATTGGACTGGAGTTGAATCGAAATTATCTTCGGAATATTTCGATGTTGGATTTCGTGACTATATAGATATTGTTGTGGGAATTTGAAAGATATATTTTATATCGTTATTTCCAATACGATATTTGTTGGTTTCAGAATTTGATGTTGAATATAAGCCGGTATATTTCCTATTAAGAGCCTTGTATTTAAGATCAAATGTGATTTGGGTTTATCGTGAATCGTGTTTTAGATGACATTGGTTCTTTAACCCAGTTAAAGGCAGGATGTTGATTTTTGAAAAGATTAAAACTAAGTGGAGTTTTAATGAATCTTTAATTAGATTGAAATGTGAATTGATAATTTAAATTATCAAATCTGAAAGGTGATCGAGAATGGAGTACCACCAGTTTTGCTCCAAAGCGATATTTAGATCTTTAATTAGATTTGAATGTGAAATGGTAATTAATTTTACCGATAGCATCGTGGTGTTAGATATGGAGTATTACCAGTTTTCTCCATGGGATAAATAGGTTGGGATTGGGAAATAACATAAATAATTACTTCGGTGTGGTTCGCTAATCCCGACTAGTTTGGAAAACCACAATGGTTTGATATGATATCCAAAGGAAGATTAAAGAATAAATTTAGAAGAATTTATCTTTGATAAAATGAATGGGAACCTTTCCCCTAAGAATGTGATTTTGTGAATAAAAGAATATTCTGAATTGGAATGAGGCATTTGTTGTGTTTGTGTAACATTTGTTTATCATATACGTGGGTTATTCAGAAAGGTCGGGTTTATACCCATTCTGAATAACCGATTCGACGAGATGTCAAAGATGAAGACGGTGGTTGAAGACCGGAAGTCTTCACATCGTTTGGGTGATTACTGATGATCTCGATTGGGCTGTACACCCAAGATGAGGGAAACAGTTGGTGATCATCCAGACGTACTTGGAGATGGATGGATATGCGAGGAAAGTGCCCCCGGTTTCGTTCAGACCCAGAACGAACTTGTAAATGGATTGTGTGTCTGACATTGGATTTTATTCTGTGTTGATTGATCTCTATTAAATATACATCTGTTTGGCGGCGGAGAATTTATTCTCTTGCTTAACGCCCTTCTCTGAGACGTACGAGCTCAGAGGTTGTATATCGATGGACATCAGTCGCATGGAGTGAATTGCCAGTGTGGCACGCGTAAGTGGCAATTGATCAAGGCTTCTGTTGAAAAGCAAAGTCTTGTGGTTGATGATCAAAGCACGGCCTGTGTGGCGTAGCTTTGTGTATAACGTGAATTCGCGAGCCTCACACCTCGGTATAAGTCAAAAACGGGAGACGGACCGCTGGGAGAGCACGACGTTTCTTTCTAGCTAGGGTGGTGTCAGTGACCTACCAGCCCTGATATTTATATACGTTTCACCTGTGTGGTTGTTGGAATGCGAGGCGCCTCGGATATAGGTCTGTAAGGACCAGGAAACGTGTGTTCAGGAATTGCCAATCCTCAAAAGTAAGAGAGGACCGGCCCAGCCGATTCCAAGGATCAAAGTGGGGTCCTGAGACATTTGCTAGAGTGTCTCGAACGGAGAGGAGCTTGCCCCTTGCCTCGACTCATGACGGAAATCCAATTTCAAATACGTGATATTACGGTTTTAATTGTAGAACTAGTATGGAGACATGATATATGGTACCCATGCCGTCTATGATTGATATTTATGATTGAAATTGTTTTGACACTATACACTTATAATAGTATCAAATGATTTGTTTTAAACGTACCAAGCATGTTTGGCTATTATAAGGGAAAACCCTATCCTCCGGCTTACGTTGCATTGTGTGATGGGACCTGGGTCTTATAATAGCTTCATTTTTCCAAAAAGCATTGCGCTGTTTTGTTATATGCACTAGTATTCTTGGGAGGAAGCTCGTTCCGTGTTATACGGCATGGTCCCTTGAATTACTCTCTTCTAAAGTAAAGTTTTAAATAACTATTTTAGTTCTCACACCAGTCCCATGACTGACCTGGAGTTTATTGTTTTAACCTAAACTCTGGGTGCCCTTATTTTCGACATGGGCAGCTAGTAGTTTTGGTTTTGCAGATTTATATTCACAGGATCCTGATTTACAGCTGGAACGATGCTCGGAAAGCTCTGTATCCGTGCATTACTTCTAGTTGTGCTTTTGTATTATTTTCCGCTGCGATGTATTTAAATGTAATTTAAATCTCTGATATTTGTTGAATGTAATTTATTCATTTATACTCTGTATATTCTTGTATCTGATGGAATTGTTGTAATAACAATGAAATGTTCTTCCGTTTGCATTCCAATTGGTCTTGTACTCAATTCTATTCGGGCCTTCCTTACCGGGGAAGTTCGGGCTGTCTCAACAACAGCAGCTACCACTACATCTCACCGTATAAGCTCTTTTTGCACATGGAGCCTGCACATCAATTTACATGGTCGTGCTCTGTATTTGATAAATATAGACATAGCTACCATTTTCCATTAATCACTACACATATACCTGAACATACATGGTGTCATTTCATAGCTGCACAACTATGTGTAGTTACCTTTCAATCAGCCAATTCACAGTTATATGCGTAGCTGTTCTCAACCATCAATTATGCAGCTTCATATTGCTCTTCAATCAATCATGGTAGCAGCCTAGAATATCACCTCCATCAAGGCATGACAACCTACAAGCTACCCTGCCAAGCCTACACCATTTTCCATCTATAAATACCATACTATAACAGTGTAAATACATACCTTGGAGGCTTCCTTCAACACATAAAGATGAAAGAAGAAAATGGCTGAAATAGCATACTATGAACAGAGAGGGAAAACCTGGAATGACCGAGCAATTAATGTGAGTAAACACCTCCTTTGTCCTTGTACTAGGTATTATTCAGGTTAATGTAAGATTACCCATAGATCACCATATAGATATGAATTTATATATGACTAAACATGCATGCTTGTTAAATGGTAATGGTTGATACATGTATTGACTGAAAACTAAAGATAGTGGGCTGTTTTTAGGAGTAAAGTTCACTTGGATGTACAAATTTAAAGTAGAATCTGATTTTATACTAATCAGTGAATGTATATACACTTGTATATCTTGTTGCATGATTTTGTTCATTTTTCCATCAATAAAGTGTGGGAGGAATTAAGATGAAACCTGGAAATTAATCAGGTATTTGGAAAAGGCAAAACAGTGAGCAAAATATAGTAAATAGACACTCTTTTGTTTTCCTCCTGTTAGATGAAATGTTAGATATATGGCAATATATATATATATATATATGTAAATATCAGCTGGGGTTAAGTGGCTGAATATAATTTATATTGGTTGAATAATGCTATATGGAAATGGAAAGAACAGAGACCAGGTGATAAATGAAAATCTGGAAGAAAAAATGACAGTATGTTATGGTATAACTAGTCCCATTGAATATACTTCCAATAGTTATACAGTATATATAGGCTGATATGCTTTGAGTACATTGAATGGGGTTAGTTCACATCAGTATTTAACCTTGAATGTAACTTGAATGCAATTAACAGTAACATGGAAGCAACATTCTGTTTAACATGTAACTCTTACCTTGTATCAAGAACACCAATCATATAAAATGGAATTAAAACCAGTGACCAAAGTTTGAAAGACAGTAGTATAGTTTAGAGTACCTTATCGCTTTAAAATCTATTTTTTCCAGATTGTTATGCTTATATAAAAGTAACTATAATCTGATACACTTCTAAATATTGGGTTCAAGATTTGATATGGAAAATTGAAATGGGAAAAACAGAGATGAATGTACAGAACTTAAAAACAAATAACTCTGTTTACATATGTAAATTACCTTGCATTAAAATTCAACATCTTAAATTCCAACAAGTTTAAAGATGAGTTCAAAATAGCTTGTACTGGGTTATGGTTTAACTTAAAACAGTTTTCACCATAAATTGTGATGTATATGTTTAGTTAATGGAAATTTACATTAAAAGGATCTATAACTCCAACCATTATAAACTTGAAGTTCAGTATGTTATTATGATTAAGTTAGGAGTTTATTTTTATATATAATAAGTATCATGATTTTTTTTATAACTCAAGTTTGAACAAATATTTGGTTTTAGGAATTTTGACTTAAATCTATCGTTCGAGCAAATGATATTGAAAACTGGTTTCAAGGGAGGTTTGTGGATGTAAGTGGAAGCCGCAGGTGGCGTTTCATGATTTCTGGTCATCGGAGGAGGTCTGGCGATCCCATTTTAGGCCTGACACCATGTTTTGAGGGCTTGGGTTTGATTCGATGGTGGGGTTTCTAGAAGGGATCGAGTGCAGATTTACTTAGTGGGAAGAAGGCCGGAGGTGTACGGAACCCATCGCAGGTAGTGACGGGCGAAGTTGTGATCGGAGGATGGTGGAAACCGAATTTTGGGGAGGTTTCCTGAGCTTGATTTCAAAAAAAAAAAAAACTACAGAAGGTGATGCGGGAAGGTGATGGAGTTTGTGGGTGATGACGCAGAGAGGAACTGATGGTTGTCAATGGTGTACACGTGCACCAGAAGCGCACAGGAGATGGCCGTGGAAGAAAAGGAAGATAGCCGTGGAAGAAAAGGAAGGTGGCCAAAAAAGTTTAAAACATGGAACAGGCAAATTTTAAAGGAAGGGGCATTTTCGTGGGTTTTGACAAATAGGCTTGGGCCAGAAATTTAATAATAAAGTTAGAAAAAATGAAAATGGGGTTGGGCCTGTAGTTAATGGACTTCAATTTAAATTAGAATAAAGGATTAAAAGAAAAAGAAATAAAGGATTAAAAGAAAATAGAAATAAAGGATAAAAAGGAAATAGAAATTTAAGATAAAGGAAAATAGGACAAAAGGATTTTAAGGAGAAATTTAATTTGAAAGGAAAGAAAGCAAAAACAAGAAGAGAAGTAGGAAATAAATTGGAAAGAATCTTAGAAATTAAAATAAAAGGATTTTTTTAGTATAAATTTAATACATATATCCAAAGGAAATAAATGAGCAACGGCTAGTATAGTTGAGGGAATCTGAAAGTGGCAAATGGTGATTATTCAGAAGAGGATCGAGAACAATATAGAAAGGTATGTCGTCAGAATAAAATAAGTTATTTTAATTTAATGGAGTTAAATTTATAATCTTTCTTAATTAATTAAAATTAGAATAAAAATCCAAAATAATCAGTTCAAGTCGAATAAAGTTGAATTGTAATTGACGGGCTGTAGAAATTGAATGATGTCTGATCATCGGAAGGGTTGTGTTATAACGAACATTTGAAATGTTGTTTAATCGACTTGGGTCGATAAATAAATCTTAAATCAAGGAATAACTTTTTCAAAGTTGAAATAACGACTACTAAACTAAATATTGAAATTTCATGGGAACATGAATGTATGTAGTAACTAAGATTTGACTCTGTACCAGTTAATGAAATCGAGTTAATGGGATAAACCAGTCCAGAAGGAATAATATTCCAATCCAAAGTAAATAACTTGAGAAGCAGGTGGTTTGCAGTCTAAAACGGTTGTGAGAATTATCGGTAATAGAAATTTAGTAAGACCAGTAACGATAAGATTGTTCAGAAATTCAGGAATAAATGGGATATTGAAATGAATTAATAAGGGATTCTGAATTGATGATCGATTAAGGAATGTAACAGTTACTTTCCGTTTTAAATAACTATTTAATCAAATTTTATATAGTGAATTAATTATTATCTAAGGAAATAAAATAGTAATTCTATTTTAAGGTCGTAGATATTGAAGTATGGATAATAACAATACTGTTGTAATCAAAATAAATAAATGGAGTTCTTAAAACAGAATAAAATCGAAAATATATATATATATGATGCGGGAATAATTATTTTCCTGATATCAACCAACGACGTTTATGTGAATCTTAGGATAGTCCAGATCTGTTGTGATGGTTGATTTGTTTTGATTGATTATAATGCTGTATCATGACCCAATTAACTTGTATAGTCCCATCTTGTTAATACTGACTTATACAAACTGCTGTTGGAATTTGGAATCTTCGATGTTAAATATTTTCAGTAGATAAGTCTCGATAATAAATTAAGGATATAGAAAAACACATATGAAATATATTGATCTGATTACATTAAGAATCACTTGACTCTAAAAGATATTAACGTTTATCGATTCAAAGAGACCTGGATTGGTTTTCATAATTAAATCCAAATACCACTTTGTTTCGACCTAGGCGTTGATTAATATGAAATCAAGTTGAAAACCTTTGAAGACGGTGTTTATTCAAGGAATGTTCTATTTACAAAATAGTGCCTTCGGTTTGTTCAGACCCAGGACCACTTGTATGGACGAATGTCTGACTGAGTATACCTAACAGATTGCGTAAGTTGATCTCTTCTGAACTATGTCTGGTGGCGGAGGAATTCGTTTCTCTTAGCTTTATACCCGAGTTTTGTGGAAATCAATTTGTGATTTGACGGGTTTGACGATGTGGCCTTTAAAGTGAATGAAGATGTGTTGTTCTAAATAGTAAGTTATGACCTCAAGCCTCACAACCGGAAAATGACAAAAAATATGATAGGCAGCATGGCTATGTGGGACGCTCCCATTAGGGTGTATTGTCACCATCTAGAGAATATTCATTTTGTTACTTCCTTCGCTTCTGTATCTCCCGGGAACGGTTATGTTGCTAGCAACCGTAAGGTGACAATATATTCGATACACTCAAACGTAATGAGTGGTCAGTCATGTGTGGGCCGAGTTGCAAAACATTCTGTTGAACCCAGTGTATTCCTCTCTAGAGATGCATTATCGGCAGGTGGTCCCATACCTTGTCATAATCGGAATCCAATCTCCAATAAGCGTCAGCGATTTTGTTTGTATACTATATATGTGGAGCGTGAGATGCAAGCGTTCCACTAGATTCTAATTTATTTGTTAAAACCCTAGACATTATTATAATATTAGTATAGCTATGATTTTAAAATGTTTTGGGTTATCGTAAGATAAAAACCATCCATATTTATGTGTGGATCGGTCTTACGATCATCTTTTCTTTCGAAAGAAATTTTTCAAGTTAAGCAAACTGTTTAAAATCTTTTACTCACACCAGTCCCATGACTAACCCAGAGTTTATTTTTCTGTGTTCTCCCTAAACTCTTGGGTGCCCAAATTTGTACGGGCAGTCAAGCAGTTCAGGATTTTACAGATGATCTGGAATGAGCTTGGAGAAGGAGGCTTCAACGTTAAATATATAGAGAGTTTATTTCCTCTGTGATGTATATATGATGTACTCTGATGTTGTATGTAAGTTCAGATATAGTTTTGCATTTTTTCAAATCTTATATATATTATATTTTATTCCGCTGCGATTGTGAGATTCAATGGTATTCGGATCTTTCTTCTATCTTAATTCATCTATTCTAATTTTCTATCTTTTCTATTTCTCATCCTCTAACTTCTTTCTAGTAATGATTCGTATTTTCGTGCAATTTGGGTTGGACTTGTATTGTATTTGGTCGACTCAAAGGGTTCGAATTTGGGGGTCGTTACAGTTGGTTTCAAAGCAGAAGGTTGAGCGTAACCTTGGCTCTGTGGCGTGACTCGGTACAGATTGGGTTAGTAACACCCTAGATTGAGTTTGAGCGTATATATGTGAGCGTGTATTTGTGAATTAATATAAAAACCTTTTTATATTGTGTTGATTATTTTGTCGAGTGGTTTATGAATTCTGGTCAACTAACGGGACGCCAGGACACCGATAGGAATTTCTAAACACTTAAACAGAATAATTCGACACAGTGTCGTTTTAAAAGCTGGGTAAATGAAATTGTTTTACTCAAAATGTTATTTTGATAAAAGGATAATTTTCTGAAATTATTATAAATAGTTGTGTTGATTGCTATGATAATCCGGTATAGGATTATAAATTGGGATGGTAATTTAAAACCAGATTGAATTTGTATAATTGAAATATACAAATATGACAACCCAGAAAGGAAATTTGAATGCATGAGAATAAAGGTAGAACGCTAACAAAAGACACAAGTTGGTATTTTATTTGGATGTGATGAGCTTATGTGGAAAACCAGTTGGTTTTGTAGATCCTTTAATGATTAGAGATGGCCTAAGGAGACAAATTTTGGGAGTTGTACGATGGAGCCGTACGAAAGAGGCGCTATCGAATTTCTCAGAAATGTAAAAATTTAATTCCTAAGAGATTTTTGATAACTGAGATTTGATTTATTAAAAACCAGATAATAAGAAGAAAAAAGAGGTTAATCAAGTGATTTAGAATCAATTTGAATAAATACAGTTTTCATCAGCAATTTGTCGAGAACGAGGAAAAGAAACAAAGAAGTTTGAGATGAGAAGCTGAAGATAACATATGAGGAGTCTATCTGGAGTTTGGTTTAATAGCTGATTGCTGATGTGTATTGAATGCATGAATTATTGTGAGACGTGTGATGATTAACTAATGTGTTTTGTATGGTCGGTTAATTTTGATCACCAAGGGATGACCCATGATTGTAAGTTAATGATTTTAATTATAAATGGAATTTTTCTCGCTACTCTTTAATTTCGAGGACGAAATTCTTTTAAGGGGGGTAGATTGTAATATCCCGGATTTCTGACCAACTTTGTAAGTTATAAATCTTAGATTTTTGCTAATAATCAAAATCAATTAAATAATATTTAATTTGAATATTATAAATAATTTTGAGTAATCATTTGTTTTAAATCCTATATGTTTGTTTTGACTTATGTTTCATATATACCCTGGTAAATGTTGTTTTAGCATTTTATTTTTTATGTAAAACTTATTTTAATTTATGAAAATTATAATTGCTTAAGAAAAAGTAGATTTTGATATTTGAGAGAATATAAATCAATCTTTTATACGATCTTGGGTATGTTTATATATATGTGGATATAAATGTATATATGACATATAGCCATTTTTGGTTTATACTAAATATTTTATTACTTCACATGTATGTTTATAAGTTTAAACATGTCATATAATATGATTAAATGAAAGCAAATTAGATTTAATAAAAATATGGTTTTGTACATATTTTTTTCGTTATAAAATACTTGCTCTTGTATGATCACATCAGATCATGTAAAACATTGCCGATTGGCTTAAAAATGAAGAACTACTAGTACCTAGGCATGTGTATAGCCTGGGATACTAGAATCAAAACATTGAATGGAAATGGATGTTTTGTACATGAATTGAAATATCATAACAGTGAAAATATGGGATGTTGCGCCATGATGTAAATATATATATATAGTTTAAAATCCCTTAATAACCAAGTATGAACTAAAGTAGATCTGCACATGTGCATGTACCATAATAGTAGACTTAGTTGTGCCTTCCTCTAGAGTTAAGTTTGAAAGCCCATGCCTTTTCAGTCATAGACAACAACAACAGCTACCACTACATCTTACCATATAAGCTCTTTTTGCACATGGAGCCTGCACATCAATTTACATGGTCGTGCTCTGTATTTGATAAATATAGACATAGCTACCATTTTCCATCAATCACTACACATATACCTGAACATACATGGTGTCATTTTAGCTGCACAGCTATGTAGTTACCTTTCAATCAGCCAATTCACAACTATATGCATAGTTGTTCTCATCCATCAACTATGCAGCTTCATATTGGTCTTCAATCAATCATGGTAGCAGCCTAGAATATCACCTCCATCAAGGCATGACAACCTACAAGCTACCCTGCCAAGCCTACACCATTTCCATCTATAAATACCATACTGTAACAGTGTAAATCCATACCTTGGAGGCTTCCTTCAATACATAAAGCTAAAAGAAGAAAATGGCCGAAACAGCATACTATGAACAGAGAGTAAAAAAACCTGGAATGACCGAGCAATTAATGTGAGTAAACACCTCCTTTGTCCATGTACTAGGTATTATTCAGGTTAATGTAAGATTATCCATAGATCACCATATAGATATGAATTTATATATGACTAAACATGCATGCTTGTTAAATGGTAATGGTTGATACATGGATTGACTGAAAACTAAAGATAGTGGGCAATTTTTAGGAGTAAAGTTCACTTGGATGTAAAAAATTAAAGTAGAATATGATTTTATACTAATCAGTGAATACATATACACTTGTATATCTTGTTGCATGATTTTGTTCATTTTTCCATCAATAAAGTATGAAAGGAATTAAGATGGAACCTCGAAATTAAACAGGTATTTGGAAAAGGCAAAACAGTGAGCCAAATATAGTAAATAGACACTCTTTTGTTTTCCTCCTGTTAGATGAAATGTTAGATATATGGCGATATATATATATATATATATATATATACATATATATAAATATTAGCTGGGGTTAAGTGGCTGAATATAATTTATATTGGTTGAATAATGCTATGTGGAAATGGAAAGAACAGAGACCATGTGATAAATGAAAATCTGAAGAAAAAATGACGGTTAGTTAAGGTATAACTAGTCCCATTGAATATACTTCAAATAGTTATACAGTAAATATAGGCTAATATGCTTTGAGTACATTGAATGGGGTTAGTTCACATCAGTATTTAACCTTGAATGTAACCTGAATGCAATTAACAGTAACGTGGAAGTAACATTCTGTTTAACATGTAACTCTTACCTTGTATCAGGAACACCAATCATATAAACAGGAATTAAAACCAGTGACCAAATTTGAAAGACAGTAGTATAGTTTAGAGTACCTTATCCCTTTAAAATCTATTTTTTTTTCATATTGTTATGCGTATATAGAAGTAACTATAATCTAATACACTTCTAAATATTGGGTTCAAGATTTGATATGGAAACCTGAAATGGGAAAAACAGAGATGAATGTACAGAACTTAAAAACAAATAACTCTGTTTACATATGTAACTTACCTAGCATTAAAATTCAGCATCTTAAATTCCAACAAGTTTAAAGATGAGTTCAAAATAACTTGTACTGGGCTATGGTTTAACTTAAAACAGTTTTCACCATAAATTGTGATGTATATGTTTAGTTACTGGAAATTTGCATTAAAAGGATCTATAACTCCAACCATCGTAAACTTGAAGTTCAGTAAGTTATTACGATTAAGTTAGGAGTTTATTTTTATATATAATAAGTATCATGATTTTTTTTATAACTCAAGTTTGAACAAATATTTGGTTTTAGAAATTTTGATTTAAATTTGTCGTTAGAGCGAATGATATTGAAAACTGGTTTCAAGGGAGATTCGTGGATGTCAGTGGAAGCCGCAGGTGGCGTTTCGTGATTTCTGGTCATCGGAGGAGGTCTGGCGATCCCATTTTAGGCCTGACACCATGGTTTGAGGGCTTGGGTTTGATTCGATGGTGGGGGTTCTAGAAGGGACCGAGTGCAGATTTACTTGGTGGGAAGAAGGACGGAGGTGTACGGAACCTATCGCAGGTGGTGATGGGAGAAGTTGTGATCGGAGGATGGTGGAAACCGAATTTTGGGGAGGTTGCCTGAGCTTGATTTCGAAAAAAAACAACAGAAGGTGATGCAGGAAGGTGATGGAGTTTGTGGGTGATGACACAGAGGGGAACTGATGGTTGTCAATGGTGTACACGTGCACCAGAAGCGCATAGGAGATGGCCATGGAAGAAAAGGAAGATGGCCGTGGAAGAAAAGGAAGATGGTCAAAAAAGTTTAAAACATGGAACAGGCAAATTTTAAAGGAAGGGGCATTTTCGTGGGTTTTGACAAATAGGCTTGGGCCAGAAATTTAATAATAAAGTTAGAAAAAATGAAAATGGGGTTGGGCCTGTATTTGATGGGCTTCAATTTAAATTAGAATAAAGGATTAAAAGAAAATAGAAATAAAGGATTAAAATAAAATAGAAATAAAGGATAAAAAGGAAATAGAAATTTAAGATAAAGGAAAAGAGGACAAAAGGATTTTAAGGAGAAATTTAATTTAAAAGGAAATAAAGCAAAAACAAGAAGAGAAGTAGGAAATAAATTGGAAAGAATCTTAGAAATTAAAATAAAAGGATTTTTTTAGTATAAATTTAATACATATATCTAAAGGAAATAAATGAGCAACGGCTAGTATAGTTGAGGGAATCTGAAAGTGGCAAATGGTGATTATTCAGAAGAGGCTCGAGAACAATATAGAAGGGTATGTCGTCAGAATAAAATAAGTTATTTTAATTTAATGGAGTTAAATTTGTAATATTTCTTAATTAATTAAAATTAGAAAAAAAAATCCAAAATAACCAGTTCAAGTCGAATAAAGTTGAATTGTAATTGATGGGTTGTAGAAATTGAATGATGTCTGATCATCGGAAGGGTTGTGTTATAAGGAACATTTGAAATGTTGTTTAATCGACTTGGGTCGATAAATAAATCTTAAATCAAGGAATAACTTTTTCAAAGTTGAAATAACGACTACTAAACTAAATATTGAAATTTCATGGGAACATGAATGTATGTAGTAACTAAGATTTGACTCTGTACCAGTTAATGAAATCGAGTTAATGGGATAAACCAGTCCAGAAGGAATAATATTCCAATCCAAAGTAAATAACTTGAGAAGCAAGTGGTTTGCAGTCTCGAACGGTTGTGAGAATTATCGGCAATAGAAATTTAGTAAGACCAGTACCGATAAGATTGTTCAGAAATTCAGGAATAAATGGGATATAGAAATGAATTAATAAGGGATTCTGAATTGATGATCGATTGAGGAACGTAACGGTTACTTTCCGTTTTAAATAAATATTTAATCAAATTTTATATAGTGAATTAATTATTATCTATGGAAATAAAATAGTAATTCTATTTTAAGGTCGTAGATATTGAATTATGGATAATAACAATACTGTTGTAATCAAAATAAATAAATGGAGTTCTTAAAACGAAATAAAATCTTATATATATATATATATATGATGTGGGAATAATTATTTTTCTGATATCAACCAACGACGTTTATGTGAATCATTAAATTAGGATAGTCCGGATCTGTTGTGATGGTTGATTTGTTTTGATTGATTATAATGTTGTATCATGACCCAATTAACTTGCATAGTCCTATCTTGTTAATACTGACTTATACAAACTGCAGTTGGAATTTGGAATCTTCGATGTTAAATATTTTCAGTAGATAAGTCTCGATAATAAATTAAGGATATAGAATCACATATGAAATATATTGATCTGATTACATTAAGAATCACTTGACACTAAAAGATATTAACGTTATCGAATCAAAGATACCGGGATTGGTTTTCAAAATGAAATCCAAATACCACTTTGTTTCGACCTAGGCGTTGATTAATATGAAATCAAGTTGATGACCTTTGAAGACGGTGTTTATTCAAGGACTGTTCTATTTACATAATAGTGCCTTCGGTTTGTTCCGACCCAGGACAACTTGTATGGACGAATGTCTGACAGAGTATACCTAACAGATTGCATAAGTTGATCTCTTCTGAACTATGTCTGATGGCGGAGGAATTCGTTTCTCTTAGCTTTATACCCATAGTTTTGTGGAAATCAATTTGTGATTTGATGGGTTTGACGATGTGGCCTTCAAAGTGAATGAAGATGTGTTGTTCTAAATGGTAAGTTATGACCTCGAGCCTCACAACCGGAAAATGACAAAAAATCGGGCAGGTAGCATGGCTATGTGGGTCGCTCCCATTAGGGTGTATTGTCACCATCTAGAGAATATTCATTTTGTTGCTTCTTTCGCTTATGTATCTCCCGGGAACGGTTATGTTGCTAGCAACCGTAAGGTGACAATATATTCAATACACTCAAGCGAAATGAGTGGTCAGTCATGTGTAGGCCGGGTTGCAAAACGTTCTTGTTAAACCCAGTGTATTCCCCTCTAGAGATACACTATCGGCAGGTGGTTCCATACCTTGTCATAATTGGAATCCAATGTCCAATAAGCACCCGCGATTTTGTTTGTATGCTATATATATGGAGCGTGAGATGCAAGCGTTCCACTAGATTCTAATTTATTTGTAAAAACCCTATACATTATTATAATATCAGTATAGTTATGATTTTAAAATGTTTTGGGTTATCGTAAGATAAAAACCATCCGTATTTATGTGTTGATCGGTCTTACGATTATCTTTTCTTTCAAAAGAAATTTTCCAAGTTAAGCAAACTATTTAAAATCGTTTACTCACACCAGTCCCATGACTGACCCAGAGTTTATTTTTCGGTGTTCTCCCTAAACTCTTGGGTGCCCGAATTTGTACGGGCAGTCAAGCAGTTCAGGATTTTATAGATGATCCGGAAGGAGCTTGGAGCAGGCGGCTTCAACGTTAAATATATATAGAATTTATTTTCGCTACGATGTATATATGATGTACTCTGATGTTGTATGTAAGTTCAGATACAGTTTTGCATTTTTCCAAATCTTATATATATTATATTTTATTCCGCTACGATTGTGAGATTCAATGGTATTCAGATCTTTCTTCTATCTTAATTCATCTATTCTAATTTTCTATCTTTTCTATTTATCATCCTCTAACTTCTTTCTATTAATGATTCGTATTTTCGTGCAATTTGGGTTGGACTTGTATTGTATTTGGTCGACTCAAAGGGTTCGAATTTGCGGGTTGTTACACTCCTCTTGCGGCTGCTCCTGTATCTGGTAGATCGAATGGCAGTGCTCCTGTCACTAGAAGCAAGAAGCGTGAGCTTCTCCAAGGGCTGGACTTTGATAATGGTTAAACATGAAATAAGTGATGGTACAAAGCTATCTATGAGCTCAAGAAAATTGTAGTATTTTACTTTGTTATGTAATATTTAGTAAGTGTTCATGTAATTGCAACATGTTGTGTACACGCTTCCATGCATGGAAGGTGTATCTTTTGATGTCACTAACATGCTTTGTATGTCTTTGGCTTCCTATAATTTTTTATTTTTTAATAAGCAGTGTTACAGATCACTATAAAAACTGGTCTACCTTGCAAAAAAAGAAAAGGCCTAAAGAAATGATTTGTAGTTGTACCAATTGAGCCACATAAAGGAGACACTAGAGAAATTTTTCCAAAATTAAAGAGTTTGAACATTTCAAGAAATTTGATAACTACAAATCAATGTATCGATTTCATATGGAATTAGAAACCAAATTGGTTAATAAAATTTAAAGAGAAGCAATGAAATGGATTTCTTTTGGTTTGGAACCAATATTTTATAATTGGGTTTGAAATATAATATTTTCTAACTATAAAAAATAAATGGTTCCGTAAAAGAGATAAGTGAACAAAATATTTTCCTATGATAATATAATATTTTCTAAGTATAGAAAATAAAGCATCTTGTGAATTTTGGAAATGTTTTCAAGTAGAGCAAAAATCCAGGCGGGTTTGAAAAATATCTCGGTAAGTAGATTTGGTAATGAATATTGGGAAGAATTTAATTAATGAAATATTAATTAAAAAGGTTTACTGATTGTTTGGAGCAAATCAATAGTATTTTCTTTTGGAAATAAGTTATTAGGATGAATGTTTATTTCTTCGATAGTTAAAAAACTGGCTATCAGAATTTTGACTAATTAAATGTTATCATTGTCAATACGAAGATACCGGTTGGATTTATTATCTGAAACCACTCTGTATTGGCATAAGTGCTGAAATCAGATTATTTTGAAGATAATCGGAGATGGAGTAAAGTGCAAGGGCTTTTTATGCTAATCCTAGGTATAAATTGCCTAAGATGGATTAATGGAGTTAGTGACTATGGTTTCATTCAGACCTAGAACGAACTCGCATGGACGAATGTCTGACAGAGTATATTTAGTGATTATGTACGTTGGTTTTTACAAATATACCCATGGCGGAGAATTATTCTCTTAGCATAACACCCGGGGTGTATTTGTGCAAATCAATAAGTGATTGACGGATCTGACAATGTGGCATTCAAAGTGAATGAAATGACTAACAAGGTAATCGTAGCCTCAAGCCTCATCAATCGGAAAAATAACAAAAATCGGGCAGGTGACATGGCTACGTGGGTCGCGCCCATTAGGGTATACTATCACCTGATCTAGAGAAAAGTTTATTTGTTTCTTCTTTTATCCCTGCTACATGCTTCCGGAAACGGTTGTTGATCACAACCGTTGGTGATACCACATTCGGTACACTCAAGCGAAATGAGTGGCCGGTCATGTGTGGTCGGTTTACAAGATGTTTTTGTCGAATCCAGTGTATTTCTCTCTAGAGATACACTATCGGAATGTGGCTCCATTCCTTATCATATATCAAAATCCATTCTCTAATAAGCGCCCGTGGTTTTTGATTGTATACTATGTATGTGGAGCATGAGATGCAAGCATTCCGCTAGATTGCTATGGATTTGATTAGACGCTATTATATCAAATTAGTGATGATACAAAGAATATTTTTGGTTATCGTAAGATTAAAACTATCCATGTTTATGTGCGGATCGATCTTGGGGGTTATCTTTTCCTTAGAAAGGATTTCAAAATTAATCAAGTGATTAGAGTTTACTCACACCAGTCTTATGACTGAATTAGAGTTTATTTGTTTTGTTTTACCCTAAACTCTTTGGCGCCCAAATTTGTATGGACAGTCAAGTAGTTCAGAAGTTTGAAGATCCCCTTATAGGAGCTTGGAGCAAGAGGCTTCAGCTTTGATATCTACTGTTTATTTCCACTATAATACGTTGTGTTGTACTCTGATGTGCTATGTATATGTGGTACAAAATTCTGTATTTGAAAGTTTTCATATATATTATATTTTATTCCGTCTGTGTTGTTATTTCTGTTATTCTTCTATCTTTTTCTTCTTTATACATAATGATTCGTATTTCTATGCAATTTGGGTTGGACGTGTGGTGTATTTGGTCAAATCAAACAATACGGATTTGCGGGCCTTACAGATCAATCACAAGCTTACACACAAACAACACAAAATAGTAAATTTGTTTTCCCATGTGTTTGGTATGAAAAGAGCATACAGAGAAAGACCTAACTTTTAAAGTTATATGGAAAGCTAAAGCAGAAAAAAAAAATCTTACACGATGTATATGACATACTTAGGGCCTTTATCCACAACAGGTCGACTCTCAAACCGGGGAATTGCTGCTAATATATTATGTTTGACTTATGATAAATTTAATGAAGACCATGAACATTTATTCGTCACATGTGAGTTTTCAACACATCTTTGGGAGCTTTCGTATGAAAAATTGGATCTTCGATTACATCCGGCTCGAACTCTTCACGATCGGATTATAGATCTGATATCTAAGCTTCGGCCAAATTTAATTTATTGGTAACTAGCTTTCGCCGCTACTATGACGCTCGTCCACCACTTATGGATTTAGATAAATCATCGACGACATGAGGATAAACAAATTTCTAAACATCATCGAGTCAAGCTGCTTGAAGTCGGCGTTCGATTACAACTTCATCGAGCTTATCGTAATGGTAGAGTTTTGAGAGAACATATAATTTCTGGCACGATGGGGTATTGAATTAATCCACGATGATTTCGAGATGATTCGTTTAATTATTATTTTCCACTGTTAATGAGTTTGTTTGTTTATATATGGGTCAAATCGGCAGTGTTGTTTTATTTGGTCTAGCATTGTCCATGGTATGTGACCTCTTTTGTTTCTTTTGTTTTCATTTAATCATATGGACTAGTATAATAATGGATGTTGTGCTCTTTCTCCTTACTGCGATAGTAAAGCTTTTTATGGAGGCGAATCTTGCTATTGGCATTTTATCGTCATTAATAAAAAAATCTATATATACATGCACACACACACAAAGACACATACATAAACATGGGTGCATAAACTCGACATTCCAAGAAAAAAAAGTATTACTACAGGAAATAACAAGCAATATACACAAATTCAAAATTTGCATTGTTTGATTATTTAATATGGATGGCTTTTCAAATGCGTTCTATTTACAAATAAGAGCCAAGAAAAACACAACAAAACAAAAATCGGTAATATTTTAAATGTCATAAGTGCATTTTTGTTGATGTGACTTGACATGTTGGTTTATACTTAGTTTTAAAGTTGTCCACCTTTGTCATTAGTTTATAGAACATGTCTGGATTAAAAATTTCTCCTTGTTTAAATTGACCAAAAAGCAAAATGAAAAATCTTTCTAAATGCCTAATAGAAACAATGTTTTTATCCAGGAATACCATTTGATGTTGTTCAATGTTAATGTTTTAGCGGTCTTGATGCGCAAAAGTTGGCAACAACACCCAATGAGTTCCAAGACAATGAAACTAAACGTCCAGAGCGGAAATTATGTAGGAAAGCAAATAACATAGTATTTTGTAATTATTCGGTTCGCGAGACCCTACGTCACTTTGAAGTTTATGCTCTTTTTATTCACTTTTAGTCAAAGTAAAATGGTAGGAGCCCTAGATACAATTGGTTACAAAGGCAATGGTCGAAAGTAAGTTCTATTAGGCCCAAAAATTGGAGTCTTATTCTTTCTTCCCAAAATTCCTATGTTGGTCCAAAAGTCCAAGTCTTCAAGAAGGAGGTAGAATTCCTCTTTCCAAAGTTCCAAGGTGGTATATAATGTCAAAGAGTCAATATGTACTTACAAAAGTTTCAAATGAGCAAGGATTCAACCCTTTTCTCGGAGCATGCTGGAGGGTATTTATAGGATAGTGGAGAACATAGGAGTAGGTAGGAGCAAAGGCTGATAGGCACGTGCCACATTTTTCGTACCACAGGTTCGGTACGTATCCAAGGGACTTAGTTAATTTCTGCTTTGGCTAGAGCTTTGAAGCCCTCTGCTTGTTGTTTTTGTATCCATGATATGAAGTTATCTTCACTGATCCCGCTACACTTGGTTGAATTTTAGAAGTTGGGGATACGAAAAGTGAAGGAGACCCCGGGGTATAAAGTGTTGGTATATCGACCCCAAAAGTCCACTTGTACGATACGAATTGTAGCATGGGCATCGGGACACGAAAAGTTGGAGAATGTTTATATCGATCCTAGAAGTTATGTTGTGGGGGTACGAAATTTGGAGTAGAGGCTGGGATAGGAAAAGTGATGGATGGTAAGTACCGATCCCCAAGCACTTAGGCATATTTGAGCAGATTCAATGAGCCATGATGACTGTACATGAACGACTCCATACTCTTCCGTTGTTTCATTTGGGTTAGATTCGAGGTCGTCGTTGGTTCGTCGGTTTTGCACTCGGATCCAAACCCTGGGGATCGAAATTATCCAATCAAGCGGTCTGCATCACAATTATTCGACTGGTGGGTTGCCCCCAAGTCCGCAGGCTAAGGGACGGAGTTGGATACTTAAATTAATAAGAATCATGAGTTACTTATACTCCGACTCATCGTTGGTTCGAGCCTCGAGTTAACATGTGAAGGGAGGACCACCCCCATAAGGTTTGAGTCTTAGTAAAGACTCAAGATAGTGGATCGATTCCAAGCTCTGAGGTATCGATCCAGTGTTGTGCGCTCATGCAAGAAGGTCAATTACTATCACAGTTCCAACATACTATGTAGAAAGTAAAAAAAACCAAGAACATGGATTCGAAAACCTTTACTGATAAATTGTCGGTTGTAATGGCATTTTCTTTTACAATGCTATGAATTGAAAACAAAACATTTGTGGAAATAAGTAAGCAAGGTGAAGTAGCGATGAAGACGCTCGTTGTTCCATGCTCTTGGTAGTTTGGTGTCATCAGCGGTCAATAGCTTGAAAGTATAATCTCCAAGCCTTCGCTAAATGACATATGGACCTTTCCAGTGAGGACCGAGGTCGGTCAATGTGGGAAAGATTCACTTAAGGACGAGTTTGTTGATGTCAAAGTGGTTTTGACAGACTTTGGTGTTGAGGAATCGAACGATCTTTTGGCGGTGTGTTGCTGCTCTGAGTTCAGACCCATCCGTTTTTTCTTTGAGTAAGTCGAGAGACTCCCGAAGGAGGTCTCAGTTGGTCTTTGGATCATAGTAAATGACTCGATAAGGTTGTAGTTCAAACTCAATGGGAATTACGTCTTCATATCCATACGAGAAAGCGAATGGAGTGTGGTCGGTCGTTGACTTATGGGTAGTCCAATAAGCCCAAACGGCTAGAGAGAGCTCATCTACCCACTTATCTCTGGCCTTTTCGAAACTCTTTTGATGATTGTTTAATAACTTCGTTAACAACGTCTGCTGGCCCATTGGCTTGAGGATGAGCTACTTCTAATAACCGTTTCTCAATACGGTGATGACGGCAGAAATCATTGAACTAAGAATTCTCAAATTGGGACCCGTAATGAGAAAAGATAGTCATGAGAACTCAAAAATAATAGATGATGTCGCGGACGATGATACTTTCTTGGTTGTGGTTGTCGTAAGAGCCTCGGCTTTGGCCCATTTGGTAAAGCAATCAACTACGATAATAGCATAACGAGCACAACCTTGCGCCATCATAAGAGTTATGATAATATTGATTCCCAACATTCCGAACGGGGATGTACTGACCATTTAAGTCAATTATGTAGGCGAGGCTCTAGGAATATTGGAGAATCTCTAGCATTTGTCGCATTTTCGTGTGTAGTTTGCTGCATCTCGTTTGCGAGTTGACCAAAAATAGTTGTATCGGATAATCTTTTTTGCTTGAGTTTGCCCTCGGTGTGGTCGTCACACTCGCCTTCGTGCACATCAACGTACATGCTTTTCGTTTCGTTAGTCTGGGTGGATTCCATGTTTCAAGCAGCCTTTGATCGGAGTCATCCATGATTCGGGTTCGGGATCGGTCTCCGGTGTTGATATCAGATCAGTTTCCATCTGATCGATACTCGAAGAGTCAATCATTTCGACAGAGACAAGTCCTAAGAGTTGTGCATCCCTAGAACTTTCTAATTTAGCCAACGAATTGGCCTTCTTATTTTATTCTCGATGGATATGAGTAATGACATATTGATTGAGGTTGGTAAGCAATTTAAGAACCCGAGCTGAGTAAGTAGCAAGCCATGCTCCTTTTGCTTGATATTCCTCGCACACTTGGCACACGATGAGTTGTGAATCTGAGAAGATTAAAGAGTTTTGATGTTGAGTTTGATTGCAATTCTGAGTTCATCGATGACGGCTTCGTACTTTACATTGTTGTTAGTCACGGGAAACTTAAGCTTTAAGGCATAACAAATTGAGTGTTCCTCAAGAGTAACAAGTACGACCCCGATGCCAGAAAACTGATTGTTTGACAAACCAACCACGTACAACTTCCATTGGATGTTAAAAAGTTCACTATCTTCTGGAGGATCTTCGGGAGTAGTGAACATTACGATGAAGTCTGCTAGAGCTTGTCCGAGGATGGCTCTTTGAGGAATGATAGTGATCCCGAATTGACTCAACTCAATGTTTAATTTCAAAAATCGCCCAGACGTCTCAGGTCGTTGAAGGACCTATCGTAAAGGTCGGTTGGTATGGACTTTGATTGAATGTGACTGGAAGTAGTGATAAAGCTTCTGAGGAAGAGATCAACATGCAGTAAGAGTGCTTCTCGAGCTTCGGATAGTTCTTCTTAGCTCCTGTCAATCTCTTACTAATGTAATAAACTGGCCTTTGGACATGATATTCGTGCACAAGCGTCGAGCTAATTGTCTGCATATAAACAAACAAATAGATAAATAAGTCCTTATGATCCACGGGTTTCGTTAAGATATGTGGTCATTATAAGTGATTTAGGAGGCCCTATAATGCAGTGATGCATTCCGGTGTCCTCGCAAAGTTGTGCTTCCTTTTCCTGCTCAAATCGAAGAAAGGAATGCACTTATAAGTTGCTTTTGAAATGAATTGACTTAGGGCGACCACTTTCCATTCAAGCTTTGAACCATCTTGGTGTTCTTTAGAGCTTCGATTCCTCGAATAGTTTCAGTATTTGTTGAATTTGCTTTGATTCCTCGTGAATTAACGATGAAGCCCAAGAATTTTCCCGACATAATTCCAAAAGAGCATTTTATGGGATTGAGTTTAATGTCATATTTATGGAGAACACTAAACATCTCTGCAAGGTTGTTGACATGGTCGTTCGACAGCTGCGTTTTCATGAGCATGTCGTCCATGTAAACTTCCATAGATCTTCCAATTTGGTCTTTAAACAGTCGGTTTACCACTCATTGATAGGTGGCTCAAACATCCTTAAGATCAACATAGCCAAAGGTCAGTGATAAACGAATTGTGCTCTTGATCGGGGATATACATCAGAATTTGATTGTAGCCCGAGTATACTTCCATGAAGGAGAGAAGCTGGTGACCTACAGTAGAATCAACGAGTCGGTCGATCTTCGAAAGTGAGAAGCTGTCTTTCATGCATGCTTTGTTCAACTCAAAATAATTGACGCATGTCCGCAATTTTTCCGTTTGATTTCTCGACAAATACCAGGTTGGAGAACCATTTTGGATAGAGAGTGTCATGAATAAAGTTTTTTTCGGGTAGCCTATCCAATTCCTCTATGAGTGTCGCCGATCTTTCTGATCCCAAGATTCAGTGTTTTTATTCCATAAGAAGGTACTTTGGGTCGATATCAAGCATGTGACAATCGATTCCTGGGTCGATGCTATACACATCAGAATGTGTCTAACTGAGTACATCCAATTTGGCCCGTATAAAATCCATAAATTATTCCCTTGTAGAAGGGTGGAGCTATGATCCAACTTTCAAGACCTGAGATGGGTCGGTAGGGTTGATCACGACATCAATGGTCGGTTGTACTAGAGTATCCCTTTTGTACTTGGGCTCTTTGTTCTTTTGCGGATCGAGATACTGAGAGAGACGGCAGTAGCGTTTGAGCCAGGACTCGGATTTCGGTGGACACTATGTGCTGAGGGTTTTGGAGCAGAGTTGCGTATTTCCACTCGATAAGGTAGGAGGCTCTTACTGCGACTTGGTCGCCTCGAGTGGTTCTGAACTCATTGTCCGTCGAAACTTCATGAGGAGGCACCATGGCGTCATGAATATATGAAACTCGGCGAGGGCTGGTCATCCAAGGAAGACATTATAGCGAGACGGGACATCGGTTGTGACAATGGTAAGGATCCTGACTCGGTTTTGATCCACGTCTCCAAATTGCACCGGTGGCTCTTTAAGACCGATCGACCGGTTGGAAGCACCATTGATCCATGAACAGTAGCCTTGCATGGCTTTAGATCTCTGGCCTCAAGCTTCATTTGATCACAGTCCTATTTGAAGATAATGTTCACGAAACACTCCAAGTCGACGATAACTTTATTGACATAGGTCGGGACTATGTATGTGGAAATGACAAGTACATCTATGGTTGGAATATTGATTCTTATAGCATCCTTCTCTCGGAAGACTATGTCATCCCTCATAGTCTTTTGTAGCTTTGCCAAGACTGACTCGTCCATGGCAACAGAGCACGCTTCCTGGTCGGCCTTCTTGATGGAGTTGGCATACCCTTGCATACACCGAAAACTCTCGTATACGAGGTGAGGTCCACCGCAAATAGTATTAATCACAATACCCCTCTGCTGAGGTCTCGTAATGGATGGCACAGGTATTGTTTAGATATGAGGAGGTGCAGGTGTTAAAGGGCCAGTAGCTGCTTCTTTCGGAGAACGGTTCTAGACGTACTGCTCAGTGCATTTCTCACAAATGAGCTTCTCAATAGCGTCCCAGTGGTGTCGGCACTCATTTCTATTATGGTCGAACAAGTGGTGGAATCTGCAGTATTTGCTGTAGTTTTTCTCTTGGTCGGTAGATTTTCAAGATGTCGGCTTCTTATAGTGCATCATATTGCAAGTCTTGAGATATATTGGCTCCAACTGAGTATTTTGTGCAGCGTAGACCTTATATGACAGGAAGCAATCATGCTTCTTGGAGCCCTTTTCCATATTGTTATGGCTCCCAGGTTTGCCGTTGTTGGGCTTCAGCTTGAACTGGGCGATCCCTTTACCCTTCTCGAAGTTTCTCTGACTTGTTTTCCATTGATGTTGTCTTGAGTGGAACCTTGGTGTAGGTTGTTGGGGTAGCCAACTCGAGCAACCCTGTTATAGCGCGCTTCTTCCTGGCACATGAACTGATTTGCCTTCTTATAGAAAAATTACAGAGACTTGGTTGTTTTCAATCGATCCAAGCTCCAAATTTGGAATTAGGTAGTACGCCACTGGCAAGCTGAATAAGGACAGTGTGAGGCTCGGGGTCTTCGACTTCGGCGTAGGCATTTGAAACGTCCTGAAATTTCTGGCCGGCTTAAACCAAACAAGAAGACGGATTTCTTTGAGAATACAACGCGTCAGAACACAGAACAAGAGAATATTTCATTGCTATTACAACAATTTACATCTGAGTATAAAATATCAGAGTACAAATAAATAATATGCAGCGTAAAAATACCAGAGATTAATAAATTACAAAATAGCGGACATATAATACATAAATATAATGTGTAGTGGAAAACATCAGCTAACACAGCTGAAAGGAATACACAGATACAAAGCATTCTAGAATAATGCTCCAGCCGTAATCCAGGATCCTGTGGAAAGAAATATTTGCAAACCTAAACTACTAGCTGCCCGTATGGAAAATATGGGCATCCAGAGTTTAGGTGAAACCAATAAACTCCGAGTCAGTCATTGGAATGGTATGAGAACCAAAATAGTTAATAAATTTACTTTAAAGTTGGGTAAAACATGGGACCACGCCGTATAACACGGAACGAGTTTCCTCTACATGAATACCAGTTTTAAAACATAAACAACACAATGCTTTTTGAAAAATGAAGCTATTATAGGACCCATGTCCCATCACACAATGCAACACAAACCAGAGGATAGAGTTTTACCTTGTAATAGCCAAACATTCTTGCTACGATTTAAAACAAATATTTTGATATTATTATAAGTGCATATTGCAGAAAACAACTATGAATGTAAATGTATCAATCATAGATGGCATAGTACCCCATCCAACTATGTCGCCATAGTATACAACTAAAATCGTAAGATCACGTATTGGAAATTAGGTTTCTATCTATGGACCATGGCAAGGGATATTCCTTTCCGATTCAAGACACTCTAGCACATGCCTTAGGACTCACACACATGTGCACCTGGATCATGCAGAGCCGGTCAGCCGTCGCTGATTGGGTATACCATCAACAATACGTTCCCTGATCCTATTGTACTGTAATCTTGGTCTGTATGTCGACCATCAAGTGCCTTTGTACGGCAAAATCCGAGGTACCTCGCTTTTCATCATCCAACATCCACCTAAGTAAAATATCTGGGCTCCATACCATGATATCACTCGTAGCTAGTAGGCAAAGTATGTCCATTTCTCTACTGTCATTCATCCCCTTTTTGATTCATACCGAGGTGTGAAGCTCGCAAATTAACGCTACACACAAAATTACGCTATATTAAGGTTATGCTTTGATCATCAACCACAAAGTACTTCTTTTCAACAAAAGCTTTGATCCATGCGTCTCAACATGTTATATTGTCAATCCATACCATACCATTGATGTCTACCAATATATAACCTCTGAGCTCGTACATCTGAGAGAAGGGTGTTAAGCTAAAAGAATAAACCATTCTCCACCAAACAAATATACATTTAGCAGAGATTAGCGAATACATCGTGAAGTACGATATTAGACATATAATCCATTTGCAAGTCCATTCTGGGTCAGAACGAAACCAAAGGAACCTTATTCATCGTCCCATATGTCCAATACAGGAGAGAGACCCTCGCATATCCGGTCGATCCCCAAGTACGTCTGGACGACCACCACTTATTACCTCGTCATGGGTGTACAGCCCAATCAAGACATCAGTAACCATCCGAACGATGTGAATATCTCTGATCTTTAACCACCATCTTTATCTTTGACTTTTACTCATAGTCACAGTTATTCAAAATGGGTTAAACTCGGTTTTCCGAATAATACGCAAAACTTATAATCAAGTGATATAAAAATGCATCATATGCCTCATTCCAATTCGTAATATTCTTTTAATCAAATTTTCTTTTCTTTGAAAATATTGCAAAAGATTTTATAATATCTTTTCACAACTTAAACAAATTTAAGGTTTGTAACAATAGTCGGGATTATCGAGCCTTACCGAAGTAATCATTCATTTTATTATCCTATCCCAACCTATTCATCCCATGGAGCAAAACATGTAGTACTCCATATTTAACGCCCATTGTGTTGTCGGTAAATTTAATTACCATTTAACGATCCAAATCTAATTAAAGATTTAACTATCGCATGGAGTAAAAGTGGTGGAACTCCCTTCTCGAACGCTTCTTGAATTCGGTAAATTTAATTACCCTATTAACATTTCAATCTAATTAAAGATTCATTAAAACTCCACTTAGTTTTAGTCTTCAAAATTATTACTTAATGATTATACAACTTTTAGGAAATTAATCCAGTCTTTACTTGGTTAAAGAACAAATGTCGTTTTTAAAACATTGCTCATGATAAACCCAAAATCAACTTCCATTAATATGGAATCTTCACAGAAATATGAATAGTATATAATCGATATAAATTTTTATATCAGACAAATATTATAAATGGAATAACGGCAAAGCCTTTTAAATTCCTTAAATAGTACAGATCTTCCTCCATAGAGGTTCATCTCGATATCACTAAATTGAATTCCATTCAATCCTAATTTAATTTATCAAATTGGAAAACTTCACTTTGGAATAATTTCCATTAAATCTTAATTAAAAGATTTATAAATCCCAAATCATAACTTTACTGTTAATTGGGTTTAAGAACCTATGTTATTTAAAACGTCATTCACAATGAACCCAAAATCAACTTCCATTTAATTCTAATTATATTTATTAATTAGAAAACTTCACTTTTAGCTGAGTTTAATAACAGTGTTATTAAAGACATCATTCACAACAAACCCAAAATCCAATTTAATATCAAATTCCATGCATTGAATAGAAATCATATCGACTTATATTTAATACAAAATTCTTAAACCAATAGATATCGTATTGGGAATAAGGATATCTATATATTTCAAATTCCTCAACGATATCCGTATAATTACGGAATCCAATATCGAAATATTCGAAGATTATTTTCATTCAAATCCATTTCAATTCATATGTTGGAAAATTATGGTTATATCAAAACCATTTCAATTCCTTTTAGTTTTTAACTCAAGTCGATAAACAATCTATTCAGATAAAAATATCTTTTATCTTTAAAAACATGTAATATTTCATCCAAATCATTTCCAATCATTTATTAAGATTTATCATAATTTATTCATATTATTAATTATTTTATTAAGGCCCTTATAGTCAGTTTCCAGTATCGGCCGCCGAACTGCATACATAGCGACCTTTTCCAATACTGATTTGGACTTAAATTTAAATATTACCGTTGGATTTTAAATCTATTATTACCATTTGAAAGATCTTTTCGATATAAACTCAAGATTCTGGTTTCAAGAGAATCCGACGGTTGGGTTTCCTATTATGTCAATTCGAAGTTACGGGCTGACGTTCGCGAACTGTCGATGCGCAAGGCGTTCTATTCTAGCCCGAATTTGATTTATAATTAAGATAAAATTGAAAGCATTTCCAAAATAATTTATAAATATTATAAGTTATTCACAACTGCCATTTGAAACTCTATTTCAATATTTTCCTTTCAAAAACAAATATCTTTATATTAAGCTATTATATATAATAGATTTAGTCGATTTCTATTCGAAACGTATTATATAAATAGTTTATAATCTCGTTTAAAAACGATATCAACTTCCACTTCAATTTTAAATTAAAATTGAACATCCCGTATTATTATAATATTAAAATAATAATATTTTCAAAATGTCAGATTTTGAAATCCAATTTTCTCAATATTCATTATAATTTTATAATTTTTGTGTCCATCTAAAATCGGACATCAAAATCAAACTTTGATTTTTACTGAATATTATATTAAAACCTTCGTGTTCATTCAGGATTGAAATGAGATTCAACCAATTACCATATAATTTTGGTTATATGGATTTCATACATCACATGTATTCAACAATAGTTATAAACAACTATTGAACATCCAATTCACTTCCAAAGTGCATCTACAACTGTATAAGCATTAAATAATTAAATAACGCTTATAATGGTTTGTCAACCAAATCGGTTGACATACAACTATACACAAGGGAGATGAGTAAATTAATTATCATCCCAAGACCCGTGTAGGACTTTCAACCAATAAATAATCAATTAATAAATTATTTCTTCATTCCAAACAATATTACTTAAATGGGTGAACATAAACAAGTCGTTCGACGTGTAAATGGATATTTAATCCAATTTCAACTACCATAAATAATTTAACATCATTTTAACATGTTAATTATTTCAAAATCACACTCAAATCATAACATAAATAATCATCCATTCATCCATCTGGTTTGCAAAGAACTGTGATGTGAGCTACCATATACCATATAACAATTTGTGATAATTAGTTAAATAAAAATCAGCATAGGCAATCAAATATATAATCAGTTATAAAATAGAATAACTGTACAAATTAGCTAAGTGAGAGTTTTCACTCTGACCGGTTCTGAAATTGTTAAATAATGATTGTTTTTAATTGAATTAAACTACGCGTTCAATTCAATCAAAAATTGCAACTAGCTTCAATCGCGTTCTAGTTAGCTCCATGGCATAGTATTTTTCACCATGATTTCAACGTTTCTAAAATCATTCAATTTCGTTTCTGTTTGCATAAATTATAATTATTTAAACATTTAACAAGTGGTTAACTTAAACAATTCAAGGGTTAACAAACCCTCGTTCCTCTTCGTTCGTTTTTCCCAAGTCCCGATAATAGAACCAACTCACGCCTCTTCAACCCAAAATCGCACGCGCCACCAACCACCCCAAAGTCGATCAGACTAGTCCACGACGTCGAGCCTTCCACCGCCTCCCCAAGCCAGAAACCCTAGCGAGGTCAATCCACCGTAGCGCCCTGAAAACCATTTCGAACGGTGTGACTTTGAGCCTAGAAATCGCTCGAAACACTACACCATACTCGATCAAAGCCATATGAAATTAAAGCCCTTAGGAAGATCTTTGATTTTCGTTTTATGAGTTTCGAACGATTTAGCTTTGATTGGAAGAAATTAACGAATTGAAAAAGAACGAAATCGGCCATTGAAGAAGAAAACGACGGCGGCCTGTTTAAGTGAATTATGGTTTTGGATCTTTTTAGGGTATTATATATATTAAATTATGATTTTATTTAATGTTATTTTATAGTGATTTTTTTCTCTTGAACTCCGAATGAACCCCAACGACTTTTAACCCTCACCAAATACCCTCATTCCGGACACAATGGAATATGTGTCATAAGATGATTCAACTGTCTTGACCATTTTTCATCAAAAATAAAATATAAATCAATACAACATTCAAAATTTATTTTCAACATACGTTTTATTTTGCCACGACCGCATACTAACTTCAAAAATTACGAAATTTGGAATCTAGCAATAATTTAGTATTTCGGATCCAACAAAATTGGTTTCGTCGCAAACAGAGGTCGTTTGCAAAATGGCCATTTTTAAGGCGTATATAATATTAAAATATTAATAAATTCCATAGCGACTATTTTAAATTTTAATTTCGACATAACTTACAATTTATAATTTGAAATCACAATTTCTCACATTCGTTAGAAAGATATAATTAAATAGATTCTAACGTTTCTTATTTTAACAAATTCTGACTTATATTGAATTTTGTATATTCAATTGAAATTCAAAACTCGAATTTTCAAACTACCGCGATGTTACGAGTTCGTTTTATAATTAATATAAATTTATACACTCAAACTTCGTTTTTAAATAAATTCTAAGTTGTTTATTCATAAATAAATCATTTAAAATATTTAATTTCCATTAACATCAATTAAAAATATATTCTAAATTGGTTCCAAAATTCAGGGTTGTTACAATCTCTCTCACTTAAAACTTTTCGTCCTTGAAAAGGAAGGAAGAATCGAAGGTCGTTTACTTAACCAACTCAACCTTCGTTCTAGCTCAAGTTCTTTACGAGCTCTCACCAATCCAAAAGCCAGTCGACTCATAAAATCATCAAACCCAATCAATATACTAAATATGAACCCTTTTTTCCGGGCATGTAGTTTTATTCCTCTTCTTAGCTTACATGTTATGACCTGTTCGTTATATATACTCATCCAATTCGAATAAATTTTCAATTTAGTTCAACATTATATTTGATTGGCTTGATTTACCTTTCATTCTCCTATTGGTTTTATTATTCCAATATTTTTAACAGTTAAACTAATAATCACACATCACAACCAACAATCAATTAGTTGGTTAACTTTTCAAGTATATAACTCTTATATACTCAAAAATATATTTTCAAGGCCAAATCACAAACAATAAACTATAACTAAGTTTTGGTTCACACACTAGTCAATTGGAATCATATAGATATCCCACTTTCGAAACCTGAAAATAAACACAGATGATGATCCCCGGGCGACTAGAGTGTTATTCTACATCTACCCAGTATATTTGAGACGTTGGATGTACGTTTACAAGGCATATATGCAAAATCTTCTTATACTCGGTAGTCCAAACTCAATATCAAATAAAATACGCAAATTCTTATAATAAGATATAACTTTCAAAACTAAATTCGTCTTTTATGAATAACACTCTTCGAACTCATTCTATGGTATTACTAACCCTATCTCTAACGAGTTATTCTTATAGGATATTACTAATCCTATCTTAGATGAATTCTCTCATTCGTTTCTAATGTGTCTTGTTCTCGAGCTTTATATGCCAAAGCTCCGATACCAACTGAAACGAACCGAACCTCCCGACTGGGTTAGACCGAACAAGAAGACGGATTGCTTTGAGAACACAACGTGTCAGAACACAACGTGTCAGAACACAGAACAAGAGAACGTTTCATTGCTATTACAACAATTTATATCAGAGTACAAGATACCAGAGTACAAATAAATAATATACAGTGGAAGAGTATCAAAGATTAATATATTACAAAACAACGAAAATATTATACATAAATATAATGTGCAGCGGAAAACATCAACTAGCACACAGAAACAAATACACGGGTACAAAGTATTCCAGAATATTGATCCAGTCATAATACAGGATCCTGTGAAAAGAAATATCTGCAAACCAAAACTACAAGTTGCCCTTGTGGAAAATATGGCTGCCTAGAGTATAAGTGAAAAAATAAACTCCAAGTCAGTCATGGGACTGGTATGAGAACCAAAACAATTATTAACTTTATTTTAAAATTGGGTAAATCGTGATACCACGCCGTATAACACGAAATGGGTTTACTCCACATGAATACCATAAACAAAGACAACGCAATGCTTTTTGACAAATGAAGCTATTATAAGACATAGGTCTCATCACACAATGCAACACAAACCAGAGGATAGAGTTTTACGTTATAATAGCCAAACATGCTTGATACGATTTAAAACAAATATTTTGATATTATTATAAGTGCATAGTGCAGAAAACAACTTTGAATATAAATGTACCAATCATAGATGACATAGTACCCCATCCTACTATGTCGCCATAGTATACAACAAAAATCGTGAGATCACGTATTGGAAATTGGATTTCTATCTATAAACCAAGGCAAGGGATCTTCCTTTCCAATTCGAGACACTCCAGCACATGCCTCAGGACTCACACGCATGTGCACCTGGATCATGCAGAGCTGGTCAGCAATCGAAGATTGGTTATACCATAAACAATGCGTTCCCGATCCTATTGGACCGCAATCTTGGTTTGTATGTCGACCATCAAGGGCCTTTGTACGGCCAAATCCAAGGTCCCTCTCTTTCCATCATCCAACATCCACATAAGTAAAATGTCTGGGCTCCATACCATGACATCACTCGTAGCTAGAAGGCAACCTATGTCCATTTCTCTGCTGTTCTTCATCCCGTTTTCGATTCATACCGAGGTGTGAAGCTCGCAAATTAACGCTATACACAAAGCTGCGATATATTAAAGTTATGCTTTGATAATCAACCAAAGCCCTGCTTTTCAACAAAAGCTTTGATCCATGCATCTCAGCATACCATATTATCAATCCATAATATACCATTGATGTCTAACAATATATAACCTCTGAGTGAGTACGTTTTAGATAAGGGTGTTAAGCTAATAGAATAAATTATCCGCCACAAAACAGATATACATTTAGTAGAGATCAAAGAATACAGCGTGAAGTACAATGTTAGACATACAATCTATTTGCAAGTCCATTCTGGGTCTGAACGAAACTGGAGGCACCTTATTCCTCGTCCCATATGTCCAATACAGGAGAGAGGCCCTCGCATATCCAGTCGACCTCCAAGTACGTCTGGACATCCACCACTTATTACTTCGTCTTGGGTGTACAGCCCAATGGAGACATCAGTAATCATCCTAACGATGTGAAGATCACCGGTCTTCAACCAATGTCTTCATCTTCAAAATTTAATCGTCGTCACAGTTATTCAGAATGGTGTAAACCCGGTCTTTCTGAATAACTCATGTATCTTATAATCAAGTGATATAAAAACACATCATACGCCTCATTCCAATCTGAAATATTCTTTTAATCAAATATTCTTTTCTTTGAAAAGACTGCAAAAGATTTTATAATATCTTTTCACAACTTAAACAAAATTAAGGTTTACAACACTAGTCGGGATTATCGAGCCTTACCAAAGCAATCATTCATTTTATTATCCCATTCTCAACTTATTCATCCCATGGAGCAAAACTGGTAGTACTCATATTTAACACCCATTGTGTTATCGGTAAATTTAGTTACCATTTAACGCACTGAATCTAATTAAATTTTTAACTATCGCATGGAGAAAAACTGGTGGCACTCCATTCTCGAACACTTCTCGAATTCGGTAAATTTAATTACCCTATTCACATTTCAATCTAATTAAAGATTCATTAAAACTCCACTTAGTTTTAATCTTCAAAAATCATAACTTAATGATTATTCAATTTTTAGGAAATAAATAATGTCTTTAACTGGGTTAAAGAACTAATGTCGTTTTTAAAACATTACTCACGATAAATCCAAAATCAACTTCCATTAATACGGAATCTTCACAGAAATCTGAACAGTATATAATCGATATAAATTTCCGTATCAGACTAATACTATAAACGGAATAACAACAAAGCTTTTTAAGTTCCTTTAATAGCATAGATTTTTCTCCACGGAGGTTCATCTCGATTATCACTAAATCGAACTCCATTCAATTCCAAATTAATTTATTAAATTGGAAAACTTCACTTTGGAATAATTCCCATTAAATTTTAATTAAAAATTTATAAATCCCAAATCATAACTTTACTGTTAATTGGGTTTAAGAACTAATGTTATTTAAAACATCGTTCATTATGAACCCAAAATCAACTTCCATTTTATTCCAATTATCTACATTAATTGGAAAACTTCACTTTTAGCTAGGTATAAGAACGGTGTTATTAAAGACACCATTCACAACAAACCCAAAATCTAATTTGATATTAAATAACATGCATAGAAATCATATCGACTTATATTTAATACCAAATTTTGAAACCGACAGATATCGTATTGGGAATAACGATATCTATATCTTTCAAATTCCTCAACGATATCCGTATAATTACAAAATCCAATATCGAAATATTCGAAAATTATTTTCATTCAAATCCATTCCAATTCATACGTTGGAAAATTTAGGTTATATCAAAACCATTTCAATTCCTTTTAGTTCTTTACTCAAGTCGATAAACAACTTATTCAGATAAAATTATCTTTTATCTTTACAAACATGGAATATTTCATTTAAATTCATTTCAAGTCATTTATTATGATTTATCATAATTTATTCATATTTTTAATAATTTTATTATGGCCTTTACAGTCGGCTACCAATATCGGTCACCATTGGATTTTAAATCTCTTATTACCATTTGAAAGATCTTTTCGATATGAACCCAAGGTACAGATTTCAGGAGAATCCGACGGTAGGATCTCCTATTACGTCAATTCGAAGTTACGGGTTGACGTTCGCGAACTGTCGATGCACGACGCATTCTATTCAAGACCGAATTTGATTTATAATTAAAATAAAATTGAAAACGTTTCCAAATAATTTATAAATATTATAAATTATTCACAAATGCCATTTGAAATTCTATTTCAATATCTTCCTTCTAAAAACAAATATCTTCATATTTAGCCATTATAATATATATAATAGATTTTGTTGATTTCTATTCAAAACGTATTATATAAACGTTTATAATCTCGTTTAAAAACGATATCAACTTTGTAACACCTCGTAATTCTGTAACGCTAAGATTCACAAATCAAGGCAGGATTAAAAGTTAAATTCAAAATCAAGGGAAACGGGCTGCGCCATTGCATTCGTCTCGGAATTCTACATGAAAACGAGTCCGAGTTTGTGTAAATCGGAGTCCGTATGAGGAAGATATGGCCTTCGGAAGTTTCAGCAAAGTTCAAATTTCAAAACTGACTCAGAAGCGGGCTGGGCGGGAAATTTCCCGCCCAGGACCCAGGTCGACTGGGTAGTCGACCCCCCCAGGTCGATTGGGGAGTCGACTGGGTAGTCGACCCCCCCCCCCTTTTTCCAGCTTTCTGAACCTGATTCGTTTCTCTGTATCCGGACGCCATTCTGACCAGATTCGTTGACTTCTACACTATATAAACAGCCCTAGTCTCCTTCTCTATTCACAATTCTTTTCTATCCTTATGCTGCCTCTGAGAAAATATATATAAATAAATAAATATAAGAAAATACTACAAAAATCCAAGACAAGGTTATGCTGCTCAAATTGTCCAGAAGAGATTCAAATCAAGATTAAAGCTTCAAGATAAGGATCAAAGGCTAACGTCGCACGAATCATAGCAACACCATCTTTCTTTTCTAATCTAAATCTCTGTAAGTCAGTTATTTTTAGATTTGAACGTTTCTCTCTGTTCGTGACACGAAATTAAAGGAATAAAAGAATATGCCAAATCTTTCTATTCGAACCTGTGCCTATATCTTTGGACCTAATTAAGAACTGTTATGATTCGATGACCAATTAGGCATTGCCTCCTATGACTATGAACATTGCCTATGACTATGAACATTGCCTATGACTATGTACATTGCCTATGACTACGAACATTGTCTATGACTGTGACTGTGACTATGAGGATTATTTCCTTGACTAAACCCATGCCTTTGATTAGAAAACATAAACTATTGCCTATGACATAATAAGGACATCTGTGATTAAACACCTATGATTCATGACTAGGAAAGTGTTGCTTAAGTTCTGTGATTATGAGATTGGGTCTAAACCCGATTATTTATTCTGCCTGTCCTTGGTTTTCTTTGGTTTTAGACCATGGGAATTTACCTATTAAGTTAGGTCTACCCATGTTCTTGAACCTGCGTCTCTATTCTGTCTATCCTTGGTTTTAGACCTTGGGAATTTACCTATTAAGTTAGGTCTACCCATGTTATTGAACCTACGTCGTTATTCAAACCTTTTATGCCAGTTATTTTGTCCATCCTTTTTCATAGCATCTTTGGTTCATTCCCTATTTTCTATGAGTCTAGATTTATCCATAATCTAGATTGAATCGCAATTATATGAACAGTTGGAATACGATTTGGGCATAATGTGAAATGTACTAAAAACATAGTTATAAACTTGGAATTTGGCATAAATTGGGAACATGAATTATTGCATGTTCATAGAAATACAAATTGGATAAATTTAACATGAATTATAGGACGTGTAATTTGAGTCTAGTATTGACTTGTAAATCTAGCATTTACATGAGTTATGAACTAGAATAATAAGTCTAGTTTGACGTGAACTGTAATTAGAATGTTAAATTAGGAGTTTATTAGCTAATTTGGCGTAATAAGTATATTGGTATAAATTTGAAATTGGCCATAATTGGGAATAACCGTCAGATTTAGCAAAATCATGGTTAGTGACACTTAATTGGTATAGTTTACATACCAAAAGGCATAAATATGATATAGAGGGGAAAATGGGCCATAAGAATAAATGTTGGCAGTTTACATTAAAAGGGTAATTAGGAAATAAGTAAATTAGGAATAATTTACTTATAGAATTTGGCCTAAATGAGGAAATGCAAATTTAGACAAATTAAAGGTTTATTAACGACATCTCTTTTAATGGTACACCAGAAAGTTCTAAGGTGACAGAGAGGATAGTGTCTAGGCTTGGGTTTGGAAAATACAAGTTTCTTGCTCTCCCTGGCTATCCCTAACTGATCCGATGGACGGGATGGTTATTTTCAAAACCTGATTTGAAAATTAACCAAAACCCTTTTTAACTTAGAAAACACGAATATGCCTAACCCGAGGTTAGACTGAGTTGCGATGTAAACCTGCCCGGAACCAACCGGCACATCCAGTAATCGCAACAATATATGTCTAATGTGAGTGGTAACGGCTTTAATTTATTTAGTTAAAGCTAGAACAAGAATGGTAGGGTTAAGTTAACTAAGACACTTAACCAATTCAACAAGATAACCAAACCGATGGGTGGTGTTAGGTTCATACAGACACAGTTAAGCTAGAATGGGAGGGTTAAGTCTATAGGAACACTTAACCAACTTAACACAGTCAAGCTAGAATGGGAGGGCTAAGTCCATAGGGACACTTAACCAAACTTAGGGTAACAAGACAAGATTTGTAGAGGTTAAGTAACTAAGAAAACACTTAGCCAAATTAACATGTTAACTAGTCTAGAAAGTGGGGTTAAGTAAAGTTAATACACTTAGCCAAATTAACATGTTAACTAGACTAGAGGTTGGGGTTAAGTAAGATTTAATAAACTTAGCCAATTTGATATGTTAGCTGGGCTAGACCGTAGGGTTAAGTAAACTTGAACACTTAACCATCAGATTGTGATAAAGGAATAGGGTTAAGTCTAAAACATGAAGGGATAATACTTAACCATTAATAACATGTTAGTTAAAACAGACGGGCAAGGTTAAGTTAAAAAGGAACACTGAACCAATACAGGGTGAATGGGTAGGGTTAAGTAATAAGAAATACTTAACCAATATAACTTGGTTTGTGGTGGGGTTAAGTCAACATGAATTACTGATAACACTTAACCAGTTTGATAGGATAAATGAAGAGGGTTAAGTCGGCTTGAATTGACTAATGACACTTAACCAATCCAAATTGACGGGAAAGGGAACTAAGTAGAAAACCTTAGTTAAGAAAACAACGATTCTGGAAACTAAGTGGTAAATCTTAGTTAGTAAAACTAAGTAGTAATTCTTAGTATAACACGGGAAGGAGCGACTGTCCGTCTGAGTAGAAAGAAGGCTCCAACGAATTGGGTTATGAAGCCCGAGGCTTCGAGGGGACGTGAGGGTACTCTTGGTATCCCTCTGTGAGGCTGCAGATGATCCTCCTGGGCTCACAGAGGTTAAGGTCTGCGTAGAAGAACAAGGGGTATGCCTTGGTTGCAATACATGGCAACCTAAAGACCAGGATGGACCGGCGTGATTCGGCGAGAAAACAGTAGCCCTGTGATAGCAACTCGTCGTCTACCATCCATCTTGAGTCAATCGAGATACGTGAAGCGGAAAGGCGGAGAACTCCAAAAGACCATATACTTACTATCTAGTTATGGGTGAGGATGGCCATAGGATAGAGGGGCACCGGGGGCCGGCGTATAGTTCTCATTTTACAAGGTGTGCCTTTCATTAGTTGAGGGAGGGGTCAAGTGGGACCATAGCCACTGGAATAAAAACAAACCTTAGCATCTGCATCGGCAGATATCTGAAAGCTCCCGACCGAGTTCTGTATTCCTTGATTTGCCCTGTCACAGGACTCGGACGGCACATTATAGGACATGTGCATCTAGACAAGCGATAATGATTCGCGATACATGTGTGGGGAAGTATAGGAACATATACCACTCTAGGTAGTATGTCCTAGACTTGGGGGCATCGTTCGACAGGTAGCATAATCCCTAGTTGGACTAGGTGGCATAAATCCTGAATCCGAGAAGCGTTCAGTAGATAGCGTAAACTCTAGTTAAATCTAGAAAGTACTTGATAGAAAACCCTAGATTTGATCTAGGTAATAAATAATGAATGTATGCCGGAAGGCAATGGAAAATACAGGGATTGGGATCACGTTCTCGTTACTAGTTGGGACACTAGATAGGCGGTGCAAAGATATAGAAACCAGTACAACAAGGAAATAGCGAAGCGGCGAAAGTACTAGAGCGTATCCAGTTTATCTTATCTTAGCATATCTTGTGACTACCTTGTCTAATCTTGTTGACCCTATCGTCATGGTGTAATCTTGTATTCAGTTAATTCATGTCGTTTTGTTTTCCATGTTCACATGCTAGAAGTTACTGAACTTACTCAGGCTTTACGTCTGACTCTGTTTTTCTTTCGTCTTCTTTTCTTTCGTCCCCCCCCCCCCCAGGTAGTAAAGGAGGGAATAGTTTAGCTCAGGTTAAGTTGGACTGCCACTCTTTCCCAGCTTGAAGATTTGTCGAAGTTTGCTTGGATTCTCTTTTCAGATGTTATGGCTGGCTCTTGCTAAAATCGGGGAATATAAATGTTGTTTTTATGCTTCTTTATTTTGTAAGACAGATGATACTCTGATATTGTAAAGAAACCATTGTACAAACTATTTTATCAATAAAGCAAAGTTTTATTTTCCGCTGTTTAATTTATGTATGTCTTGTAATTTATCTGCATCTTTTACCCTAAATGCTCCACAGAACTTAGTGCATTCCCTTTGTGAGTGACACTAACGGATGTGGGGTGTTACACGTGGTATCAGAGCTGAAGGTTACCAGATCAGATAAAGGATTTGCAAAATTATTTTCAAAACGGTTTTTAAAGAAGCATTTTCAAGAGAAAAGATTTGTTTTAAAGACATATTCCCCAAAGCCATACGCACTATCTTCTCTTCCTCCGTTTAAATTCTTGTCTCCTTCTTTCTTGAGTCTCTGGGGCTCCTGACTTTCTGGGAGGTAACCTTATCGAAGGTCAAAGTAGTGCCCGGCTTCCATCCATAGCCGTAGTTGTCTCATCTACGGGCAGTTTTCTTTCGAAGCTTATAGGGTTTTCCGGACGATGGAGGCAGTTTTCGAGTGATTTGTCAACATGACTACACACGGAAGGGGATGAGGAGTTTGGCTAAGGAGCATAACCCTAGGATGAGGAATTCATGGATGTAGACTTAACACACGAAGGAGGAAGAAATTATAAAACCTAAGACAAGAGGAAGTATCTTTACTAGGGTATGATAGGGCATATACTTAAGGACAAGGGCAAGAACGAGGATGAGATTTTCAGAAGGACAAGTACATGCTTTCGCCACCAAGCGTACCTAGGAGAAAGGTAGTCCAGTTGGAAGAGTCTAGTTTTCTGTTCGTACTATTTCCTTAGGTTCTAGCGCTTCTCATTTGTTCATATCCACTTCCATAGTTGGGTCTCTGCACTATAGTACTTGTATAGTAGAAAGATCCCACTAGAGTCTCAAATCCAATTGGTGGTCCGACCAGTTTATTTTTGGTTAGTAGGGATTTGAGAATAGCTATCGAGTTTGTTTATATCATCTCACGTAGATCGTCTAAATTCGGAGGTGATATTCCTTGGGTGCTTGTCTGATATTGGTTTAGGCCTTTGGGGCTTGTACTTGAGGAATGTCGAGTTCGGTTTGGATGGTTTGCGTGAGAGATGAATAGTTGTGGCAGGCACTACAAAGAGCACGTAGTGACCTTTCGACTCTTATAGGTATGGCATGGCGGATAAGAGGGAAACCTATAATCATCTTAGTACATATACTTGGTACCGTGATTGACATCTGTTTATTTTGGAAATGGAGATCCGGAACTTCACAATCGTGAAGTTAAATTAGTTAAGATACAGTGGAGTAAAGCTCAAGAAGGCTAGATACTAGCATCATACCCTTTTCCTTGAGGGTGCATCCTTGATTTCTTTGTTTTAGGAGCATTACGCATAATTGTTTCTCTCTTTCCAAAGTATATCACCTAGGTCGTATCTTCGATCCTTAGGTAGAAGCCAATGGATGTAAACATGTATTTGAAACATGTTATGGTTGATGGTTTCAAGTGGTTGCTAATGGTTGCTTGTGAATGCATATGCATACGTATTAGGCACTAGATCAGTTCAGACGCTTTCATATTGCATTTACAGATATGTATTTGTTTGTAAATTGAACATGATATATTATCATATGGGTGTTGCATATGGATGAATGGCCGTGCACGCATATAGTATTTACATACTTAGGGATGCTTGCACACATGGTTGGACGCATGGCACTGACATGACTCGCATTAAGGAGGTCGACTGAATCAGTAGACCGCCTGATTTTACAGTAGATAAAGACATATACACACACTATGCATATGAACATGAAAGCATTAGAAATCTTTTAAGGACAATGGATGCCTGTGAGTGAATGGTTGAGTAGATGAGTGATTGGATGGTAGGACACATTCTTCCTAACTTGAAGATTTCGGGGACGAAATCCTTTTAAGTGGGGGAGAATGTAACACCTCGTAATTCTATAACGCTAAGATTCACAAATCAAGGCAGAATTAAAAGTTAAAATCAAAATCAAGGGAAACGGGCTGCGCCATTGCGTTCGTCTCGGAATTCTGCATGAAAACGAGTCCGAGTTTGCGTAAATCGGAGTACGTATGAGGAAGATATGGCCTCCGGAAGTTTTAGCAAAGTTCAAATTTCAAAACAGACTCAGAAGCGGGCTGGGCGGGAAATTTCCCGCCCAGGACCCAGGTCGACTGGGGAGTCGACTGGGTAGTCGACCCCCCCCCCCCAGGTCGACTGGGGAGTCGACTGGGTAGTCGACCCCCCCCCCCTTTTTCCAGCTTTCTAAACCTGATTCGTTTCTCTGTATCCGGACGCCATTCTGACCAGATTCATTGACTTCTACACTATATAAACAGCCCTAGTCTCCTTCTCTATTCACAATTCTTTTCTATCCTTATGCTGCCTCTGAGAAAATATATATAAATAAATAAATATAAGAAAATACTACGAAAATCCAAGACAAGGTTATGCTGCTCAAATTGTCCAGAAGAGATTCAAATCAATATTAAAGCTTCAAGATAAGGATCAAAGGCTAATGTCGCACGAATCATAGCAACGCCATCTTTCTTTTCTAATCTAAATCTCTGTAAGTCAGTTATTTTTAGATTTGAACATTTCTCTCTGTTCGTGACATGAAATTAAAGGAATAAAAGAATATGCCAAATCTTTCTATTCGAACCTGTGCCTATATCTTTGGACCTAATTAAGAACTGTTATGATTCGATGACCAATTAGGCATTGCCTATGACTATGAACATTGCCTATGACTATGAACATTGCCTATGACTATGTACATTGCCTATGACTACGAACATTGCCTATGACTGTGATTGTGACTATGAGGATTATTTCCTTGACTAAACCCATGCCTTTGATTAGAAAACATAAACTATTGCCTATGACATAACAAGGACATCTGTGATGAAACACCTATGATTCATGACTAGGAAAGTGTTGCTTAAGTTCTGTGATTATGAGATTGGGTCTAAACCCGATTATTTATTCTGCCTGTCCTTGGTTTTCTTTGGTTTTAGACCATGGGAATTTACCTATTAAGTTAGGTCTACCTATGTTCTTGAACCTGCGTCTCTATTCTGTCTATCCTTGGTTTTAGACCTTGGGAATTTACCTATTAAGTTAGGTCTACCCATGTTCTTGAACGTACGTCGTTATTCAAACCTTTTATGCCAGTTATTTTGTCCATCCTTTTTCATAGCATCTTTGGTTCATTCCCTATTTTCTACGAGTCTAGATTTATCCATAATCTAGATTGAATCGCAATTATACGAACGGTGGGAATACGATTTGGGCATAATGTGAAATGTACTAAAAACATAGTTATAAACTTGGAATTTGGCATAAATTGGGAACATGAATTATTGCATGTTCATAGAAATACAAATTGGATAAATTTAACATGAATTGTAGGATGTGTAATTTGAGTCTAGTATTGACTTGTAAATCTAGCATTTACATGAGTTATGAACTAGAGTAATAAGTCTAGTTTGACGTAAACTGTAATTAGAATGTTAAATCAGGATTGGATTAGCTAATTTGGCGTAATAAGTATATTGGTATAAATTTGAAATTGGCCATAATTGGGAATAACCGTCAGATTTAGCAAAATCATGGTTAGTGACACTTAATTGGTATAGTTTACATACCAAAAGGCATAAATATGATATAGAGGGGAAAATGGGCCGTAAGAATAAATGTTGACAGTTTACATTAAAAGGGTAATTAGGAAATAAGTAAATTAGGAATAATTTACTTATAGAATTTGGCCTAAATGAGGAAATGCAATTTTAGACAAATTAAAGGTTTATTAACGACATCTCTTTTAATGGTACACCAGAAAGTTCTAGGGTGACAGAGAGGATAGTGTCTAGGCTTGGGTTTGGAAAATACAAGTTTCCTGCTCTCCCTGGCAATCCCTAACTGATCCGACGGACAGGATGGTTACTTTCAAAACCTGATTTGAAAATTAACCAAAACCCTTTTGAACTTAGAAAACACGAATATGCCTAACCCGAGGTTAGACTGAGTTGCGATGTAAACCTGCCCGGAACCAACCGGCACATCCAGTAATCGCAACAATATCTGTCTAATGTGAGTGGTAGCGGCTTTAATTTATTTAGTTAAAGCTAGAACAAGAATGGTAGGGTTAAGTTAACTAAGACACTTAACCAATTCAAAAAGATAACCAAACCGATGGGTGGGGTTAGGTTCATACAGACACAGTTAAGCTAGAATGGGAGGGTTAAGTCTATAGGAACACTTAACCAACTTAACACAGTCGAGCTAGAATGGGAGGGCTAAGTCCATAGGGACACTTAACCAAACTTAGGGTAACAAGACAAGATTTGTAGAGGTTAATTAACTAAGAAAACACTTAGCCAAATTAACATGTTAACTAGTCTAGAAAGTGGGGTTAAGTAAAGTTAATACACTTAGCCAAATTAACATGTTAACTAGACTAGAGGTTGGGGTTAAGTAAGATTTAATACACTTAGCCAATTTGATATGTTAGCTGGGCTAGACCGTAGGGTTAAGTAAACTTGAACACTTAACCATCAGATTGTGATAAAGGAATAGGGTTAAGTCTAAAACATGAAGGGATAATACTTAACCGTTAATAACATGTTAGTTAAAACAGACGGGCAAGGTTAAGTCGAAAAGGAACACTGAACCAGTACAGGGTGAATGGGTAGGGTTATGTAATAAGAAATACTTAACCAATATAACTTGGTTTGTGGTGGGGTTAAGTCAACATGAATTACTGATAACACTTAACCAGTTTGACAGGATAAATGAAGAGGGTTAAGTCGGCTTGAATTGACTAATGACACTTAACCAATCCAAATTGACGGGAAAGGGAACTAAGTAGTAAACCTTAGTTAAGAAAACAACGATTTATTAAACTAAGTGGTAAATCTTAGTTAGTAAAACTAAGTAGTAATTCTTAGTAGAACATAGGAAGGAGCGGATGTCCGTCTGAGTAGAAAGAAGGCTCCAACGAATTGGGTTACGAAGCCCGAGGCTTCGAGGGGACGTGAGGGTACTCTTGGTATCCCTCTATGAGGCTGCAGAAGATCCTCCTGTGCTCACAGAGGTTAAGGTCAGCGTAGAAGAACTAGGGGTATGCCTTGGTTGCAATACATGGCAACCTAAAGACCAGGATGGACCGGCGTGATTCGGCGAGAAAACGGTAGCCCTGTGATAGCAACTCGTTGCCTACCATCCATCTTGAGTCAATCGAGATACGTGAAGCAGAAAGGCGGAGAACTCCAAAAGACCATATACTTGGTATCTAGTTATGGGTGAGGATGGCCATAGGATAGAGGGGCACTGGGGGCCGGCGTATAGTTCTCATTTTACAAGGTGTGCCTTTCATTAGTTGAGGGAGGGGTCAAGTGGGACCATTACCACTGGAATAAAAACAGACTTTAGCATCTGCATCGGCAGATATCTGAAAGCTCCCGACCGAGTTCTGTATTCCTTGATTTGCCCTGTCATAGGACTCGGACCGCACATTACAGGACATGTGCATCTAGACAAGCGATAACGATTCGCGATACATGCGTGGGGAAGTATAGGAACATATACCACTCTAGGTAGTATGTCCTAGACTTGGGGGCATCGTTCGACAGGTAGCATAATCCCTAGTTGGACTAGGTGGCATAAATCCTGAATCCGAGAAGCGTTCAGTAGATAGCGTAAACTCTAGTTAAATCTAGAAAGCACTTGATAGAAAACCCTAGATTTGATCTAGGTAATAAATAATGAATGTATGCCGGAAGGCAATGGAAAATACAGGGATTGGGATCACGTTCTCGTTACTAGTTGGGACACTAGATAGGCGGTGCAGAGATATAGAAACCAGTATAACAAGGAAATAGCGAAGCGGCGAAAGTATTAGAGCGTATCCAGTTTATCTTATCTTAGCATATCTTGTGACTACCTTGTCTAATCTTGTTGACCCTATCGTCATGGTGTAATCTTGTATTCAGTTAATTCATGTCGTTTTGTTTTCCATGTTCACATGCTAGAAGTTACTGAACTTACTCAGGCTTTATGTCTGACTCTGTTTTTCTTTCGTCTTCTTTTCTACCATCCCCCCCCCCCCCCAGGTAGTAAAGGAGGGAATAGTTTAGCTCAGGTTAAGTTGGACTGCCACTCTTTCCCAGCTTGAAGATTTGTCGAAGTTTGTTTGGATTCTCTTTTCAGATGCTATGGCTGGCTCTTGCTAAAATCGGGGAATATAAATGTTGTTTTTATACTTCTTTATTTTGTAAGACAGATGATACTCTGATATTATAAAGAAACCATTGTACAAACTATTTTATCAATAAAGAAAAGTTTTATTTTCCGCTGTTTAATTTCTGTCTGTCTTGTAATTTATCTGCATCTTTTACCCTAAATGCTCCACAGAACTTAGTGCGTTCCCTTTGTGAGTGACACTAACGGATGTGGGGTGTTACAAACTTCCACTAACGTCTCATATTATTATAATATTAAAATAATAATATTTTCAAAATGTAAGATTTCGAAATCCAATCTTCTCAATATTCGTTATAATTTTATAATCTTTGTGTCCATCCAAAATCGAACATCAAAATCAAACTTTAATTTTTACTGAATATTATATTAAAACCTTCGTTTTTATTCAGGATTGAAATGAGATTCAACCAATTACCATATAATTTTTTTTATATGTATTTCATACATCACATGTATTCAACAATAGTTATAAACAACTATTAAATATCCAATTCACATCCAAAGTGCACCTACAACTGTATAAGCATTAAATAATTAAATAACGCTTATAACGGTCTGTCAACCAATCGGTTGACATACAACTATAAACAAGGGAGATGTATAAATTAATTATCATCTCAAGACGCGTGTGGGGTTTTCAACTAATAAATAATCAATTAATAAATTATTTATTCATCCAAACGATATTACTTAAATGAGTGAACATAAACAAGTCGTTCGACTTGTAAATGAATATTTAATCCAATTTCAACCACCACAAATAATTTAACATCTTTTTAACATGTTAAGTATTTCAAAATCACATTCAAATCATAACACAAATAAACATCCATTCGTCCATCCGGTTTGCAAACAATTGTGATATGACCTACCATATACCGTATAACAATTTGTGATAATTACTTAAATAAAAATCAGCATAGACAATCAAATATATAATTAACTATAAAATAGAATAATGGTACAAATTAGTTGAGTAAGGGAGTTCTCACTTTGACAGGTTCTAAAATCGTTAAATAACGATTGTATTGAATTAAACCGTGCGTTCAGTCTAATCAAAAATTGCAGCTAGCTCTAATCGCGTTCCAGTTAGCTCCATGGCGTATTATTTTTCACCACGACTCCAACGTTTCTGAAATCGTTCAATTTAATTTTTGTTTGCATAAGTTATAACTATTTAAACATTTGACAATTTAATAAGTGGTTAACTAAAACAATTCACAATTGATTATCTTAATTACATCATTAGGGTTAACAAACTGTGGCACCCCACGTCCGTTAATGTCACTCACTAAGGGAATGCATTAAGTTTCGTGAAGTGCTATAGGTAAACAGACACAGGATAATTACAAGACAGCTATAAATAAGGCAACAACGGAAAATTTAAATTTTTATTTCAACCATAAAGCATAATATCGCGGTCCACAATTTCATAAGCCACAAAAACCATTACAATAAAATAACTTCTGTCTTGCATCATCATAGTACATAAGAATATGAAAAACATAATTTTCTCCAATTAAAAGAGTTAAGCCATAGCAGAGACAAGAACTTGAGCCATACTTCAGAAGTAGCTCCTAGCAAGATGATATCTGAGTCCTGATTAAGTCTGCGTGTTTCCTCCCTGAGAACCTGGGGGGAACAGAAGAAAAAAGGAGAAACAACAGGGTTAGACATAAAGTCTGGCGAGTCTAGTTACTTTTAGCTAGTAGATAAATAAAAGCAACATGATAGGCATATAAAGTGGATAAGAGAGAGAATACTACATAAATGGCAGGCGTGACAAGGCAAGCAAGATAAGGTGTATGTACCTCACTAATGATTGCTCCGCACTATTACTAGTATAACTGGAATGAAATGATCCCTTCCACTATGAGTTGGTAGGCTTAGGTCATACGTCCAAGTATACCCTAATTACTACCCTAATCAATCGGCTCCCTACTCCGTAGATATCATGTGTTGGCCCCACAGTAGGAGGTATCACTTCCTAAAGTGGCAACCCAAGATGTGCACAGCCATATCTAGTGGTGTCACGATCGTTTTAGCCTCCTATGCAAGGTCCATGCATGCACATGTCCCCGATCGGTTTGCGCCGCCCACACCATCCGTCTCGTTTGGATCTCTTACAATCAATCAGTAAGCATGCCCCTTCTCCGCCTAGTACGGAGTTCTTTACTTGATACCAACTCCGGGTTACTAACTGAAATGGGTCCCACGCAATATGGTACAAGCTCTCCCCCTTGTCTTGCATCCCCACTAGGTTTTCCACTGACTATGTATACCCTTAGGTGTCTTTAATTACATATCCCTATACCAGTTATGCTTACCTTAAAGGGTGTCTTTAATTACATAACTTCATTACATTATCCATCGGTTATGTATACCACTAGGTGTCTTTAATTACATAACCTTGTTGGGTTAAGTTCATGGGCCTATATATAAATGTTACCCACCCCCTCTAGTTTACTTAACCCTCCCACTACCCATCCAATTTTACTTAACCCTAATTTAAGTTCAGAATCATACAATCTTTAAATTAGTTTAAGTAGTCCAATTCAATACCATGTCCAATTATGGTTATAATGGGCTAGACATCCCACATTAGGCCTACAATGTGTGGATGCTGGATATGGCAGTCGGGTCCGGGCAGTCTTATTTCACAGTTGGGCCTAACCTTGTATCTTATCCCGATTCGTATTTACGTACTTAGACCTCCCACATTAGGTTCAGCATTAGTGGCTGCTGGATATGCAAGTCGGGTCCGGGCAGACTTCCGTCACTAATGCAACCTAACCTCATGTCATAAGTACAATTACAATTCCTAATTGTAATTACTAAACATTTCATTTTTATCCAAATCTATCTATGTCATTATAGGTAATTATTTCTATGTTTCCTCATTTGAATTGAATGTCCAATATTACATAAATTATGCCAATTATAAACCCCTCTTTCCCCGTTTCTTGACTAACGTATTCGCACGTATTTTGGCGGCATCTAGGCTATAAAGTAGCCTAGCCACAACAATGAAAAAGGGAATATGACAAAGGATGATAGTTTTTCAACATGTCTTGGCATACACATAAACTTAACATGATAACAAGGTGAGTGGACATGTAATTTTCATCATAACAAGGTGGACATAAAACTAATAAACTTGTGGCAACTACAATGTAAAAGCAACATAATGAGATCTAGTCCAACTATTTATATCTAGCGTAATTAGGGTGACATAGCAACATATTTAGATCTAAAAATGGTTTCATATGTCAAGTTTACAACATATTTAAAATAATCACAATATGACAGGTGATTTACATAAAGAACTAGATCTGGCCAATGTTACAACTGTCCAATAGATGTACATTCACTATAATACAGTTACAAGTTCAGATCCACATAGACAACATAATAGAATAATCACAACTGTATTAGATCTAAGGAATTAGATCTATCATGACATAGTATATGATTTAACACTTGCATAGAATCATACTTTACAACATATCCAAGTCATATTCTTTCACAATTTACTTTCATTTATCTAAACCTAAAAGTATTCTAGAAACTCACAGTGTTAGGTTTAGAGAATTGAGAAATAACGGATCAAGAATTTCTGAATTTTATTTGCAAAGTATGTTGTTGTAGAAAACGGTTCAGTTCGCAGTCTAGCAGCATATGACCTCCATTACTTCCAATGAAGAAAATATGAGAAATAGCCACATATTTATAGCTGCAGAGCCCTCTGAAACCGACTGTCACCTCAGCCCTAGGGGTGTCGAAACCCTGTGGGTAGGTCGACCCCTAGGTCGACACCCCTCTAGGGGGGTCAACCCCCTAGAGCGGGAATTTTGGCGCTCTGACGAATTTTTCAAATTTGAACGGTTCTGGATAGAATTCCGACTCAGCTCTGACTCCTCTCTGACCCATACATATGTATATAATTTTTCTACGTGTATACAAACTTAAAACCCTCATAACTTCCTCATACGATGTCCGTTTTACGCAAACCAAATGTCTACCTTGACCAGAATTTCGAGATGGTCGCAATGGTGCAGTCTGTTTCCTCTAATTCGAATATTAAATTAATTATTATTTAATTTATCCTCTTTTAGTGTTGGTACAAATTCAGGGTGTTACATTCTCCCCTACTCAAAGGATTTCATCATGAAATCTCTAAGTTGAGAAGAATGCATATCCTACCATCCATCATCCATCTACTCATCCACCAATCACTGGCATCCATTGTCCTTAAAGATTTCTAATATGAATATATGCGAAGGTGTGTGTATATGTCCCAACACTAATGCGAAGATCAGGCGGTCTACTGATTCAGTTGACCTCCTTAATGCAATGTATGTTAGTACCATGAATCCAATATGCATGCAAATAAACCTAGCATATCATATAGGTTCTATATGTGTGCACATTCATTCGTCCAAATGCAACATCCATATGCTAACTCATCCATTTCCATTCATAAAAGAAAAGAAAATGCACACACATCCATATGCAGTATGAGAGTGATTGAGCCAATCTTAGTGCCTAATGTGTGTGTATATGCGTCCACAGGAAACCACTAGCAAACACTTGCATTCACTTGCATCCATCAAACATAACATGTTCAAACACATGTTTACATCCATAGGATTCCTATCTAAATGTCGAAAATATGATGGATAAGATATATTCTATTGACAGAAACAAGCACTGATAAAACTTAGGAAAAAGAGTTAAGAACATACCCTCGAAAGGAAAAGGGTATGAAGCACGAATCTTGTCTTCGGTCTCACAAGTCGCATCTTCTGCGTTATCTCCCCATTAAACCTTTAGCAACTTGATCTCCTTATTGCGAAGCTTCTTAACATCTGACCTAAGAATACGGGTAGGGACTCGTCTGACTGTTGCTTCCCGTTCCACTTCGACTTCTTCCAACATACTCGGCTCAACAACTTTCGCGGTGTCATGAAGGCACTTCCGCAAATGAGAGATGTGGAAAACGTCATGAATGCCGGATAGATTTTCTGGGAGCTTTACTCGGTAGGTCGTTTGGCCAATCTTCTCGGTTATGGGAAATGGTCCCACAAACCTAGGTGCCAACTTCCCTACTGATCCGAAGCGAACCACATTCCTTATAGGTGATACTTTGATATAAACAAAGTCTCCCACTTCGAATTCAATGTCCCTCCTTCTCTTGTCTGCATAGGACTTATGCCTATCTTGAGCCGTCTTCATCCACCGTCGAATAAGGTCATTCTTTTCGGATGTTTCCCTAACCATATCTGGCCCAAGTAATAATCTTTCTGTAGATTCCCACTAACAAGTTAGCGATCTACAGGGTCGTCCGTACAATGCTTCGAAGGGTGCCATGCCGGTGCTGGCTTGATAGCTGTTATTATAGGCAAACTCTACAAAAGGAAGATGCTCTTCCTAAGTCCCTCCGAAATATAGGATACACAGCCTCAAAAGATCTTCAAGAATCCTATTCACCCTCTCGGTTTGCCCATCGATGTGAGGATGATAAGCGGTGCTTAAACACAACTATGTACCTAATGCCTCTTGCAAGCTCCTCCAAAATTCGCTAGTAAAGATGGGGTCACGATCGCTCATGATGCTAGAAGTTACTCCATGAAGACGAACTATCTCACGAACATAAATTGATGCCAACCATGATGTCGTCCTCTTACTCTTAACTGGAACAAAGTGAGCGCTCTTAGTGAGTCTATCCACTACCACCCAAATACTGGTGTTACCTTTCTTTGATCTAGGCAACCCATCTATGAAATCCATAAAGACGCTCTCCCATTTCCACTACGAAACCTCCAACGGATGAAGTAATCCATCGGGCTACTTTTGCTCAGCTTTAACTTGCTGGAAGACTAAACATTGAGAAACAAACTCGGCCACATCTGTCTTCATCCCAGCCCAAAAGAAAACCCTCTTCATGTCTCTATACATCTTATTACCACATGGATGAATAGTCATCTTAGAATGGTGAGCTTCTTCTAGGACTTCCTTTATCAAGCTTCTAGTTTGAGGAACACAAAGCCTTCCATCTCGTCGCAACCACCCCTTTTCATCTATGGCATATCTACTGTGGTGACTAGAAGTCTCCCCTCTTCTGAGCTTATCCATGATGTCTATAATCTGTAGGTCACCTTGTTGTGAAGCTCCTATCTGATCCATAAGGGTTGGTCGTAACTCCAAGGATGCAAACAAATCAGGCAAAACCTCGATGGAGGGTCTAAAATCAAAAGCTGATATGAACTCCAAGTTCTTTCTCTCCACAAACAGAGGACCCAGGGTCATCCTCGGCCTACTTAATGCGTCTGCCACCATATTACCCTTGCCAAGGGTATAAGCAATCTCAAAATCATATGAAGCTAAGAACTCCATCCACCGTTGTTGCCTTAAGTTTAGATCCTTCTATGACAATAAATACTTGAGAGATTTATGATCGGTGTATAACTCAAACTTTTCTCCAAGTAAATAATGACGCCACGTCTTTAACGCGAATACTATGGCAGGTAGCTCTAGATCATGGGTGGGGTAGTTCTTCTCATGAAGTCTCAACTGTCTACCTCCATAACATTTTACTTTCCCTTCTTGCATCAGAACCGCACCAAGCCCTGTACCACACGCATCAGTGTAAACAGCAAACACTTTACTTCCATCAGGCAATGTCAAGACTGGGGCTGTTATCAGAGCCCTCTTCAGTCGTTGGAAAGCAATCTCACAGTCTATGTCCCATGAAAATGCCAAATTCTTTTTTGTCAGCCTGGTGAGAGGGGCTGTATTTTCGCGAAGTCCTTAATGAACTTCCTATAATAACCTGCCAACCCAAGAAAGCTTCTCACCTCGGTTGCATTTTTAGGAATCTTCCAATCTTGCACTACAACCACCTTGGCGGGATCTATAGCTGTCCCTTCTTTGGAGACTACATGCCCTAAAAAACACACCTCTTTTCTCCAAAAATGGCATTTGGATAACTTTGCCTTAAGCTGGCGGTCATGGAGAGTTTTCAAAACTTTTCTCAAATGTTGGGCATGCTCTTCTTCATTCTTGGAGAAGATCAAAATATCATCAATAAAGACTACAACAAATTTGTTTAGCAACTCCCGAAACACCATACTCGTCAAATCAACAAAATAGGCGGGTGCATTTGTCAACCTAAAAGGCATAACTAGCCATTCAAAGAAACCATCTGGAGTTCTGAAAGCAGTCTTATCTATGCCATCCTCAGCCGCCCTCAACTGATGGAACCCCGTAGCCAAGTCCAACTGAGAAAATACCGAGGCACCAACAAGCTGATCAAATAAATCATCAATCCTCAGAAGTGGGTGCCTATTCTTCTTGGTGAGCTTATTCAATTATCTATAGTTAACACACAGACGAAGTGCACCATCCGCTTTAGTTGCGAATACTACTGGAACACCCCATTCCGATATGCTTCGTCGGATAAACCCTTTCTCAAGTAGCTCCCCTAGTTGCTTACTCAGCTCCCTCCTATCCCTTGAAGCCATGTGGCGTACTGGTAATGCAACTGGCTTTGCATTGTCCACCAGATATATACGGAAGTCAATCTCGCGCCTTGGAGGTAAACCCCGTGCCTCATAAAAAACATCGGAATAATCTCGAACCACTGGAACAGGTTGCAAATCATCTATGGATGCATCTAGAGACTCTAGGAAGCTAAGCATAACAGACCCTTGGGGGTCACAAGAAACTTCGAGGGTCTTCCCATGGCAAGTCAGGAGTCTAACAACCCTCCTCTCACAATCCAGAATGACCCCATACGTGGTAAGCCAATCCATTCCTAGAATCTACCCATAGCCCATAAACCCGAGCACATACGCGTCGCATTCAAACTCGACGCCTAACACAGGTATTTTCAAACCCTGACAAATCATTGATAAATGAGTCGAACCGCCAATGGGATTTGAAACAACTACAGGATCCACTACCATACTAGTAATTAAGTGCAGAGATTCAACTACTGAAGTTGATATAAACGAGTGTGAAGCACCAGAATCAAAAAGTGTTCTAACTGGATGGTTTGAAAGAGAAACTAAACTTTCTACGAAAAAAATTTCTACCTCTTTCAGGAGCACTGATCACGAGAGCATGCACCTGCCCTCCAGAAGTCCCTGCTCTTTGACCTTGTCCCTTGCGATCCCTATTTCTTCGGGCACTCTTTAGAGAAGTGTCCGACCTCTCCACAATTAAAGCAATTGGCCTTCCTTTTCTTGCAATCTTTGATCAAGTGACCCTCTTTCCCACAATTGTGATATTTTCTCTTACCCTTGCCTTTATCATCTTTCCCTCCTTTCTTCTGTTGTTGTTGCTGCTGTGGCTGTTGTTGCTGCCCCTTCTTGGGCCACATCTTCTTATTCTGCGATGCCCCCTTAGCTTTTATTTACTTCTTTTCTCCCTTGTCCTCCTCATGCATTAGGGCCATATCAACAAGCTTTTCAAAAGTGGCTCCCATTGGAATATGGGACATAGCAAAACCATGTAGAGGCTCATTCAGTCCTTTAGCAAACCGCAAAGCCTTTTTGTGTGGTATATCCACCAACTCTACCCAAACCTTGTCAGCCGGTTGAACTTGTTCACAAACTCCTTTACCGTCAAATTTTCTTGTTTGGGTGTTAAGAACCTCTCCATCTGTATGCTTCTCTTAGCTTGGGAAAGAAATTTCATTTCGAAGCTCTGTCTAAAATCTTCCCAAGTTTCCACCGAACGTCCAGCTTGGGTGATTTCCTACCAAAATGAGACTTCGTCCTTTAATAGCCAAGCAGCTAACTGAATCTTTCTTCGGTCCTCCACTACAAAGATTATGAATAAGTCCTCGGTCTCCTTAAGCCAATTCCGAGCTTCAACGAATGTCTCGTTCCCATAGAATGACCTTCCTCCCATAGCCAGGAGGTCTTTGCAGATCTTGGCAAAGTTGTCAGCTCTTGGACGGGGAGGAGGAATGTCTGGTGCAACTGGGGGAGGAATGTCTCTTTGGCCTTCGGCAGGCGCCGTGACCTCCAAATACATACGGAACCATCCGGGTATTGTGGCGCCCTCTGGGAAATTAAGGATGATTTGCTCCCCAGACATGTTGAAAAAAGGGAAAAGGAAGAAATTTAGATAAAGGACCGAAGGATATTACATATGGCTTTTTGGGGAATATTTTTCAAAATAGACTTCTTTTGAAAATGCTTTTCTTTTAAAATCTTTTTGAAAAATTTCCAAAAAAACTTTTATCTAATTTGGTAACCTTCAGCTCTGATACCAAGTGTGACACCCCACGTCCGTTAATGTCACTCACTAAAGGAATGCATTAAGTTTCGTGAAGTTCTATAGGTAAATAGACACAGAATAATTACAAGACATATATAAATAAGGCAGCAGCGGAAAATTTAAATTTTTATTTCAACCATAAAGCATAATACCGTGGTCCACAATTTCATAAACCACAAAAACCATTACAATAAAATAACTTCTGTCTTGCATCATCATAGTACATAAGAATATGAAAAACATAATTTTCTCCAATTAAAAGAGTTAAGCCATAGTAGAGACAAGAACTTGAGCCATACTTCAGAAGTAGCTCCTAGCAAGATGATATCTAAGTCCTGATTATGTCTGAGTGTTTCCTCCCTGAGAACCTGGGGGGGACAGAAGAAAAAAGAGAGAAACAACAGGGTCAGACATAAAGTCTGGCGAGTCTAGTTACTTTTAGCCAGTAGATAAATAAAAGCAAAATGATAGGCATATAAAGTGGATAAGAGAGAGAATACTACATAAATGGCAGGCGTGACAAGGTAAGCAAGATAAGGTGTATGTGCCTCACTAATGATTGCTCTGCACTATTACTAGTATAACTGGAATGAGATGATCCCTTCCACTATGAGTTGGTAGGCTTAGGTCATACGTCCAAGTATACCCTAACTACTACCCTAATCGATCGGCTCCCTACTCCGTAGATATCATGTGCTGGCCCCACAATAGGAGGTATCACTACCTAAAGTGGCAACCCAAGATGTGCACAACCATATCTACTGGTGTAACGGTTGTCTTAGCCCCCTCTGCCCAGCCCATGCACACACATGTCCCCAATCGGTTTGCGTCGCACACACTATTCGTCTCGTTTGGAACTCTTACAATCAATTAGTAAGCATACCCATTCTCTGCCTAGTACGGAGTTCTTTACTTGATACCAACTCCAGGTTACTGACTGAAATGGGTCACACACAATATGATACAAGCTCTCCCCCTTGTCTTGTATCCCCATCAGGTTTTCCACTGACTATGTATACCCTTAGGTGTCTTTAATTACATAGCCCTATACCAGTTATGCTTACCCTAAAGGGTGCCTTTAATTACATAACTTCATTACATTATCTATCAGTTATGTATACCAGTAGGTATCTTTAAGTACATAACCTTATTGGGTTAAGTTCGTGGGCCTATATATAAAAATTACCCGCCCCCTCTAGTTTACTTAACCCACCCACTACCCATCCAGTTTTACTTAACCCTAACTTAAGTTCATAATCATACAATCTTTAAATTAGGTTAAGTAGTCCAATTCAATACCATGTCCAATTACGGTTATAATGGGCTAGACCTCTCACATTAGGCCTACAATGTGTTGATGTTGGATATGCCGGTCGGGTCTGGACAGTCTTATTCCATAGTTGGGCCTAACCTCGTGTCTTAGCCCGATTCATATTTACGTACTTAGACCTCCCACATTAGGTTCAGCATTAGTGGCTGCTGGATATGCCGGTCGGGTCCGGGCAGACTTCCGCCTCTAATGCAACCTAACCTCGTGTCGTAACTACTAATTGTATGTCCAAATCTACCTATGTTATCATAGGTAATTATTTCTATGTTTCCTCATTTGAATTGTATGTCCAATATTACATAAATTATGCCAATTATAAACCCCTTTTTCCCCATTTCTTACCTAACGTATTCGCACGTATTTTGGTGGCATCTAGGTTATAAAGTAGCCTAGCCACAACAATGAAAAAGGGAATATGACAAAGGATGATAGTTTTTCAACATGTCTTGGCATACACATAAACTTAACATGATAACAAGGTGAGTGGACATGTAATTTTCATCATAACAAGGTGGACATAAAACTAATGAACTTGTGGCAACTACGATGTAAAAGCAACATAATGAGATCTAGTCCAACTATTTAGATCTAGCATAATTAGGGTGACATAGCAACATGTTAAATCTAAAAATGATTTCACATGTCAAGTTTACAACATATTTAAACTAATCACAATATGACAGGTGAAAGGTGATTTACATATAGAACTAGATCTGGCCAATGTTACAACTGTCCAATAGATGTACATTCACTATAATACAGTTACAAGTTCAGATCCACATAGAAAACATAATAGAATAATCACAACTGTATTAGATCTAGGGAATTAGATTTATCATGACATAGTATATGATTTAACACTTGCATAGAATCATACTTTACAACATATCCAAGTCATAGTCTTCCACAATTTACTTTCATTTATCTAAACCTAAAAGTAATCTAGAAACTCACAGGGTTAGATTTAGAGAATTGAGAAAGAACGGATCTAGAATTTCTGAAATTGAATTGCAAAGTATGTTGTTGTATAAAACGGTTCAGTTCGCTCTCCAGCAGCATATGGCCTCCATGACTTCCAATGAAGAAAATATGAGAAATAGCCACATATTTATAGCTGCAGAGCCCACTGAAACCGACTGCCATCTCAGCCCTAGGGGTGTCAACACCCCTGTGGGTGGGTCGACACCTAGGTCGACACCTCTCTAGGAGGGTCGGCCCAATAGAGCAGGAATTTTGGCGCTCTGACGAATTTTTCAAATTCGAACGGTTCTAGATAGAATTCTGACCCAGCTCTGACTCCTCTCTGACTCATACGTATGTATATAATTTTTCTGCGCATAAACAAACTTAAAACACTCACAACTTCCTCATACGGTATCCGTTTTACGCAAACTAAATGTCTATCTTGACCATAATTTCGAGATGGTCGCAATGGTGCAGTCTGTTTTCTCAAATTCTGAATATTAAATTAATTATTATTTATTTTATCCTCTTTTAGTGTCGGTACAAATTCGGGGTGTTACGCAAACCCTCGTTCCTCCTCGTTTTCGTTTCCCAGGTCCTGATAATTGAACCCACACACGCCTCTTTAACCCAAAATCGCACGCGCCACCAGCCACCCTGACGTCGATCAGACTAGCCCACGACGTCGAGCCTTCCACCGGCTCCCCGCGCCAGAAACCCTAGCGAGCTCGATCCCCCGTGGCGCCCTAAAACCATTTCGAACGGTGTGACTTTGAGCCTGGAAATCGCTCAAAACACTACACCATATTCGATCAAAGCCATATGAAATTAAATCCCTCAGGAAGATCTTTGATTTTCATTTCATGAGTTTCGAATGATTTAGCTTTGATTGGAAGAAATTAATGAATTAAAAAGGAACGAAATCAGGCATTGAAGAGGAAAACGACGGCGACCTGTTTAAGTGAATTAGGGTATTCGATTTTTTAGGGATTTATATGTACATATTAAATTATTATTTTATTTTAACTTTATTTTCTAGTAAAGTTTTTCTCTCGAACTCCAAACGAACCCCAACGACTTTCAACCCTAACAAAATACCCTCATTCCGGACACACTGAGATATGTTTGTAAGTTGATTCGACTGTTTTGATCAGTTTTTATCAAAAATAAAATATAAATCAATACAACGTTCAAAATTGATTTTTAACATATGTTTTAATTTGCCATGACCACATACTGAATCCAGAAATTACAAAATTTGGTGTAACAACCCGAAAATCTGGGCCAGTTTAAAATTTTTATTTTGGCCATTTTAGCGAATTTTGATTATTTAAAATGAATTATTTTAAATAATATCGACGAGAAATTTATTTTGAATATAATTCGATCGTATATATTATACGCGTCGTCGTTAGAATATATAAATAATTATATATAATTATAAAAGGGATTGAAAATGGCGCGGTAGTTCGATAATTCGATTTCAAACTTCAATTGAATGTACCGGGTGCAAAACAATCCGGATTTTAGTGAAACCAAAAACAATAGGATCTATTTGATAATATCTTTCCAACGAATCAGACCAATCGTAATTTCATAGCAAGAATCAAAAGATATGTCCAGTTGAAAATTCTGAATAGTCGCTATGGAATTCAGGCCCTTAAAAATAGACATTTTGCAAACGACCTCGGATTTCGACGAAACCAGTTTTGTTGGGTCCGTGATGTAAAGTTATTGCTAGATTTCAAATTTCATGATTTTTCAAATCAATATGTGAGCGTGGCGAAGGAAAACGCGTTTGACCAGTTTCGGTTGATTTTAATCGACTGGAAAATGGCCATTTTTCCAACGGTCTCAGAATTCGACGAAACTAGTTTTGTTAAGACCGTATCGTTAATACGAAGCTAGAAAATATTTTTATTGAATTTTTAGAGTTAGTATGTGGCCCCGGTGAATTGAAATGTGCGTTCAAATTCAATGTACATTGTATTATATTTTAATTTAAATCAAAACTGATCGAAACGATAAAATTGGCTAACGATACATATCCCATTGTGTTCGGAATGGGGGCAATTAGCTAAAGACGACAGTCGGCGGGTCTCGTTTAGAGTTGAAATGAAAAATCAACTTTTTAGAAATTAAAATAATTAAATAATATAAATAAATTTTATAAACCCCCCCCCCTTAAAACCCCCTCTCCTTCTCCCTCGTTGACTCCGCCCAAATCAAAATAGAAAGAGAAAAAAAAGAGCAGACCCCCTCCCGTCGCCTTCTACCCTCGAACGTCGCCACCCTCCGATAAAGCGCCGCCGCCCCCAGCCCTCTACCTCGCCTTCCACCTCCTCCTCCCATCGCCTTGCCCCCCCCCCCTTCTCCTCCGCCTGCGCTTCAATCCCCACCCGAATCGAAACCCCCCTTTTCCCCAATTAGAGGTCGCACCCATCTGAAGCGCCACCGAGCTCGACTGGATTGGAGGGTGTGGCCAAGGCGGAGCAATCGGCAACTTCTGATCGGCAGTGCCAAGCTTCGAGATGCGTGCGATAGTTAGAGTTCCAAGGCAGGCGGATTTTCCTTTTTCACGATGATGCCTGGAACCAGTTTAGAACGGAGGAAGGTGATGCTCTTTATTTATTTCTTTAAGTATAATAGCATTGCTGAAATATACGATTTTATTTTTTTTATAAAATTAGCTTTGTTTTAAAAAATATACGTTGTTTTTAAAATATAAATAACATCAAATAAAAATGTGATTTTTATTTAAATAGCTTTGCAATAAAAATATGATTTGGATGAAATGGCTTTTATAAGAAAAAATGAGATTTTTGTTGATATTGAAAATGAGATTTTCTTTGTATACAAATATATTGGTTTTTAAAAATAGAAGGATATGATTCGTCTATGTATAGAAAAATAGAATTTTTATATATTGAACTTCGATAGAAAAATAGAATTTTTATATATTGAACTTCGATAGAAAAATAGAATTTTTATATATTGAACTTCGAAATAAAAATATGATTTTTATATGTTGAACTTCGAAATAAAAATATGATTTTTATATATAGAACTTCGAAAGAAAAATACGATTTTATATATTGAACATCGTAGTAAAAATTCGTTTTTTATATATTGAATAGCGTGGTAAAAATATGATTTTTAGTTAGAAGAAAGGAAGTGATTTTTATGTAGACAACATAAAATAAAAACGAGATTTTTATTTATGTAGCGATATAAAGGTATAATCTTTATATAGAAAATAGCGATATAAAGATTCGATTTTTACTATATGAATATCAAGGTAAAGATAGAATTTTTATCTATATAGTAGCGGTAGAAAAATGTGATTTTTATCTGCATAGTGTAGAAATAAAAATATAATTTCTATATAGAAATTAGCGTTATAAAAATATAATTTTTATATATTAAGGAGTGGAGTAAAATTTCGATTTTTATATATTGAATAACGAAGTCAAAATTCGATTTTTAAATATATGAAGTGAATATAAAAATATGATTTTTAAATTGAAAGTGAACAAATAAAAATGTGATTTTTATTTAAAGACATCAAAATATAAAAATGTGTGATTTTTATATATGTAGTGAAAGCGGATAACGAAGGTGACAAAAAGGCGAAACGACGAAGACTTCTGCAAATGAAGAGCCGTGGAGCTAGGATAGCTATATGTGAGAACTTCTCACTCTAAATTTCTTTTTCTAGTTATATATATATATATACTAGGATGCAGACGGTGTTTAGTAGCACCCGACACCCGTCATCCACAGACCATGGATGGCTTGTTTGTTTAATTGTTTGGTTGTGTAGTTGATTTGATTATTTGGTTTGAATTGAATTGTTTGGTGAAATGAAATTGATCTGATTGATGTGTGAATGGCGTGGGCCTTCACTAGACCGGGGATAAGGCTAGGCCTCGTCCCGTTTCTAGTATCGTGCCGTTATGCCGCCGAAGTTTTCTAAAATAAGTTAGAAAAATAAAAATATCATTTTATTTAAAGAATGAACTGAATAGAAATTCATATGTTGGAATAAAATGTTTTGTCGTTAAAAATATAATTTTTAACGTGAATGTGAATAAATAAATATTCATTTACAAACCAGACGGTTTGTTTATGTACACCTATTTGAAGGACATTGATTGGGTCGATAAATTTTACACATCGCCCAACTGCACAAATAAAATATGCGTTTGATTGTTTGAAACCCCACACGGGTGTTGGGATGAAATTTGAAGTTCACTCATCCTGATTGATCAAATATGTCGATCGATTGATTGACAGGCTGTTATAAGCGTTAGATATCTATATTTGATGCTTATACAGTGTAGTGCACTTTGGTTGATGGTTGAGTATTCTTTAATGCTATTATATGTGTGTAATGCATGAAAATCCATATAATTAACTTTATATGGTAATTGATTGGGCCTCATTCCAATTTGAAAAATAAAGAATATTATAAAATAAAGGTTCATGTGTTGACAGTACTCATCCATTGAGATTGGTCATGTGTTGAACGAAATATTTTAGTATTGGCAACTATTTTGAAAAAGAAATATTTGAAATAGAATATTTGAAAATAGAAATATATGAAGCCGTGTTGATTAGATTGACGCCATTTTGACGATTTCGAAATGAATTGAATTGAAAACGATTTCGAAATGAATTGAATTGAAAACGATTTCGAAATGAATTGAATTGAAAACGATTTCGAAATGAATTGAATTGAAAACGATTTCGAAATGAATTGAATTGAAAACGATTTCGAAATGAATTGAATTGAAAACGATTTCGAAATGAATTGAATTGAAAACGATTTCGAAATGAATTGAATTGAAAACGATTTCGAAATGAATTGAAAACGAATTCAAATTGAATTGAAAGCGAATTGAAATGAATTCAAATTGAATTGAAATTTGAATTGAATAGAAATGAATTTTGAAACGAATTTATAAAGAAGAATTCAATTTCGATTTGAATTGAAATGGAAGTTGAAATTGCTTTTGAAACGAATTTAAAACTATTTATATAATTCGTTTTAAATGGAAATCGACGATATATATATTATATATATATTATATATATAATATAATGGCCTAAATAGAACGCGCCGCGCCGCGGCAGTTCGTGAATTTCGACCATTTATTTCAAACGGACATTACGGGAGATCCGACCGTCGGATTCTCCTAAAACCGGAACCGTTGGGTTCGTATCGAAAAGAGCTTTCTAACGAATATTAGAAATTAGAAATCTAATGGTTGGATTTGGAGATACGTCCAAATCAAATTCGAAAAAGGTCGCTGTAAGTGCAGTTCGATGGCCATTGGTGGAAATCGACTGTACGGGCCTTGATAAAATTATTAAAAATAGTAATAATTTGTGAAAAATCATAAGAAATGATTTAGAAAGAATTGGGATGAAAAACTCCATATTTGAAAAGATAAAAATAGATTTTTATCGAAATGAACTGGTTTTGAACTAGAATTATAATTCTATTTATTTTTAAATAAATAAATTGAATTTAAAAAGGGTTTTGAAGATAACCAGAATATCCAATGATTGCATTGGAGTGGATTTGAATCGAAATTGTCTTCGGAATATTTCGATGTTGGAATTCGTGATTATACAGGTGTTGTTGCGGAAATTTGAAAGATATATATTTATATCGTTATTTCCAATACGACATTTGTTAGTCGTAGAATTCGATATTGAATATAAGCCGATATATTTTCTATTCAGAGCCTTGTATTGAATATCGAATGTGATTTGGGTTTGTCGTGAATGGTGTCTTCACTAACACTGTTCTTGAACCCAGTTGAGAAATGATTAAATCTTTTTATTTAGATTTAATGAAGTGTACCAATTAAATAATATTTAATTGGGATTGAATTGATATTGATTTTTGGGTTTATCGTGAACAGTATTTTAAATAACACTTGTTCTTTAACCCGATAATTAATGAATGTGACTTTGGGTTTATCGTGAACCGTGTTTTTAAATGACACAGATTCTTTAACCCAGTTAACGATTAAAACTAAGTGGAGTTTTAATGAATCTTTAATTAGATTGAAATGGTCGAGAATGGAGTATCACCAGTTTTGCTCCAGGCGATAGTTAAATCTTTAATTAGATTTGAACGTCAAATGGTAATTGAATTTACCGATAACACCGTGGTGTTAGATATGAAGTATTACCAGTTTTACTTCATGGGATGAATAGGTTGGGATTGGGAAATTAAAACAAATGATTACTTCGGTAAGGTTCGTTAATCCCGACGAGTTTGAATTGATATTCAAAAGTAGATTAAAGAATAAATTCAAGAATTTATCTTTGATAAGATTAATGGGAATCTTTCCCTATGAATGTGAAATTAGAAACTAACTGTCGGTTAGCTAAGCAGAATGGTTTTCTGGATATTGATCTGATGTTGGTTTCGGCCTTCGGGGTTAATATTTGGGGAATTATTCTCTTGATTAATTTACGGTTAGTGACTGATGAATTGGAATGAGGCGTATGTTGTGTTTGTGTAACACTTATTTAAAATATACGCGAGTTATTCGGAAAGACCGGGTTTATCCCATTCTGAATAACTGATACGACGATAAGTCGAAGATGAAGACGGTGGTCGAAGACCAGAAGTCTTCACGTCGTTTGGGTGATTACTGATGATCTTGATTGGGCTGTACACCCAAGAAGATGGAAACAGTTAGTGATCGTCCAGACGTACTTGGAGATCGATGGATATGCGGGGTACTAGGTGCCTCCGGTTTCGTTCAGACCCAGAACGAACTTGTAAATGGACTGTGTGTCTGACATTGGATTTTAGTCTGTGTGATTGATTTCTATTAAATATATATCTGTTTGGCGGCGGAGAATTTATTCTCTTGCTTAACGCCCTTCTCTGAGACGTACGAGCTCAGGGGTTATATATTGATGGATATCAAACGCATGGAGTGAATTGCCTGTGTAGCATGCCTAAGTGGCAATTGATCGAGGCTTCTGTTGAAAAGCAAAGTCTTGTGGTGATGATCAAAGCACGGCCTTTGTGGCGTAGCTTTGTGTAACGTTTACCTCGCGTGTTTCACACCCGGTATGAACCAAAAACGGGAGACGGACCTCAGGGAGGACTTGCGTTTCTTTCTAGCTAAAAGTGGCGTCAGTGGTTTTACACGCCCTGACGAGTTTGACTTATGTGGTTGTTGCTATTGCGAGGCGCCTCGGATGGATCGGTCGTTCTCGAACCGATGGAGTCATTTGATGGCTCATTTGCGCCCCAAAGGGCGGGGAAACGTAGTGTTCAGGCATTTTAATCCACATCGGTGGACCGGCCCTGTCGCTCCTAGGGTCACTCGAGCTCTGATCCTGAGACATGGTAGGCTAGATTGTCTCGAATCGGTTGAGGACTATCTTTTGCCTCGGTTCATAGACGGAAATCCAATTTCCAAATACGACATTGCGGTTTTGATTGTAAACCTATATGTGGCGACATAGTGGCATGGGACGCTCATGTCGCCTATGATTGATACTTATGATTTGAAGTTGTTTTATACACTATGCACTTATAATAGTATCAAATGATTTGTTTTTAAACGTATCAAGCATTCTTTGGCTGTTATAAGGGAAAACCCTATCCCCCGGCTTGCGTTGCATTGTGTGATAGGACCTGGGTCTTATAACAGCTTCATTTTTCTTTATTTAGCATTGCGCTGTTTGTTTTATGCACTGGTATTCTTGGGAGGAAACCCGTTCCGTGTTATACGGCGTGGTCCCTTGATTTACCAAACTTTGAAAATAAAGATAAATAAATGTTTTAGTTCTCACACCAGTCCCATGACTGACCTGGAGTTTATTGTTTTAACCTAAACTCTGGGTGCCCTTATTTTGACACGGGCAGCTAGTAGTTTTGGGTTTTGCAGATTTATATTCACAGGATCCTGGTTTACAGCTGGAACGATATCCGGAAAGCTTTGTATCCGTATATCTACTTCTAGTTGTGTATTGTATTATTTTCCGCTGCTATGTATTTAAATGTAATTTAAATCTCTGATATTTCTGTGTAATATTCATTCTGTATATTCTTGTAATCTGATGCATTGTTGTAATATACAATGAAATGTTCTTCTGTATGCGTTCTGTTTTGTCCTGTTCTCAAACGATAGGGCATTTCGAACGGCCTGGATCGGTTTAGCGACTGGTTCGGGCCGAGCGAAATTTCTTGCCGTCACAGTTGGTATCAGAGCTTTGGTTTACAAAGCAGAGAACAAGGCACATTAGAAACATACGAAAGAATTCATCAGATATTGGATTAGTAATATCCAATTAGAATGACTCGTTAGAAATGGGATCAGTAGTATCCTAGAACGAGTGTGAAGAGTATATTTTTAAAGTGAAAACAAATTTTGTTTTGAAAATTTAAATCAATTATTCGTAGTTGATTATTTATTTATATTGATTTGGACAATTCAGTATATAAAGAATTTGCATATACGCCTTGCAAACGTATATTCAAAATTTTAATATATTGGATAGATATAGCATCACATTCTAGTCGCTCGGAGATGGTACTGAGGATTGTCATGACATCATCAGTATTTATGTTCGTGTTTCGAAGGTGTGATTTTCTATATATTTCCATTAGGCTGGTGTGAGAACCAAACCTTATATATAGCTAGAATACATCGTTGTGATTTGGCATCAAAACATGATTTTTGTATACGTATTAAAATTATGAATTTGAAAAGCTAATCAACTAATTGATTGATGTTTGTGTTGTTTGTTTATTTGTTTGCTAATTTTTAGCCATTTAGCCTAACAGAACCAAATATTGAATTATATCGAAAATTGGTTGTGTTTGCTTGCATATACATATATATCATTGAACAGGTCATAGCAAGGAGGCTAGAGCAGAGAATAAAATTTGTTTGCCCGACAAATAGGTACATGTTTACTACATAACTTCCTGTTTTGTTTGGGTGATGATGATTTTGTGAGCCTATTGGCTAGCCGCCTGGCTTTTTCTTTTTCTTTTTGAGATCTGAAGGACCGGGGAAGCTATTTGAAATTCCCCGATGCTCCCGGTGCAGGGGAGGTTATGGCGAAATTTTTCGAAAATTTAGGGTGTTAGCCAAATTTTTGAAATTTTGAAAATTCTCAGAAACTAAAGAGTTGGAGAATGGAAGCCTGATCGATCGTAGAGCTGAATAATCAAACCACTTTCGACTTTGTTCCTTTTCGGGGACGAAAAGTTTTAAGTGGGGGAGATTGTAACAACCCGAAAATCTGGGCCAGTTTAAAATTTTTATTTTGGCCATTTTAGCGAATTTTGATTATTTAAAATGAATTATTTTAAATAATATCGACGAGAAATTTATTTTGAATATAATTCGATCGTATATATTATACGCGTCGTCGTTAGAATATATAAATAATTATATATAATTATAAAAGGGATTGAAAATGGCGCGGTAGTTCGATAATTCGATTTCAAACTTCAATTGAATGTACCGGGTGCAAAACAATCCGGATTTTAGTGAAACAAAAAACAATAGGATCTATTTGATAATATCTTTCCAACGAATCCGACCAATCGTAATTTCATAGCAAGAATCAAAAGATATGTCCAGTTGAAAATTCTGAATAGTCGCTATGGAATTCAGGCCCTTAAAAATAGACATTTTGCAAACGACCTCGGATTTCGACGAAACTAGTTTTGTTGGGTCCGTGATGTAAAGTTATTGCTAGATTTCAAATTTCATGATTTTTCAAATCAATATGTGAGCGTGGCGAAGGAAAACGCGTTTGACCAGTTTCGGTTGATTTTAATCGACTGGAAAATGGCCATTTTTCCAACGGTCTCAGAATTCGACGAAACTAGTTTTGTTAAGACCGTATCGTTAATACGAAGCTAGAAAATATTTTTATTGAATTTTTAGAGTTAGTATGTGGCCCCGGTGAATTGAAATGTGCGTTCAAATTCAATGTACATTGTATTATATTTTAATTTAAATCAAAACTGATCGAAACGATAAAATTGGCTAACGATACATATCCCATTGTGTTCGGAATGGGGGCAATTAGCTAAAGACGACAGTCGGCGGGTCTCGTTTAGAGTTGAAATGAAAAATCAACTTTTTAGAAATTAAAATAATTAAATAATATAAATAAATTTTATAAACACCCCCCCCCCTTAAAACCCCCTCTCCTTCTCCCTCGTTGACTCCGCCCAAATCAAAATAGAAAGAGAAAAAAAAAGCAGACCCCCTCCCGTCGCCTTCTACCCTCGAACGTCGCCACCCTCCGATAAAGCGCCGCCGCCCCCAGCCCTCTACCTCGCCTTCCACCTCCTCCTCCCATCGCCTTGCCCCCCCCCCCCCCTTCTCCTCCGCCTGCGCTTCAATCCCCACCCGAATCGAAACCCCCATTTTCCCCAATTAGAGGTCGCACCCATCTGAAGCGCCACCGAGCTCGACTGGATTGGAGGGTGTGGCCAAGGCGGAGCAATCGGCAACTTCTGATCGGCAGTGCCAAGCTTCGAGATGCGTGCGATAGTTAGAGTTCCAAGGCAGGCGGATTTTCCTTTTTCACGATGATGCCTGGAACCAGTTTAGAACGGAGGAAGGTGATGCTCTTTATTTATTTCTTTAAGTATAATAGCATTGCTGAAATATACGATTTTATTTTTTTTATAAAATTAGCTTTGTTTTAAAAAATATACGTTGTTTTTAAAATATAAATAACATCAAATAAAAATGTGATTTTTATTTAAATAGCTTTGCAATAAAAATATGATTTGGATGAAATGGCTTTTATAAGAAAAAATGAGATTTTTGTTGATATTGAAAATGAGATTTTCTTTGTATACAAATATATTGGTTTTTAAAAATAGAAGGATATGATTCGTCTATGTATAGAAAAATAGAATTTTTATATATTGAACTTCGATAGAAAAATAGAATTTTTATATATTGAACTTCGATAGAAAAATAGAATTTTTATATATTGAACTTCGAAATAAAAATATGATTTTTATATGTTGAACTTCGAAATAAAAATATGATTTTTATATATAGAACTTCGAAAGAAAAATACGATTTTTATATATTGAACATCGTAATAAAAATTCGTTTTTTATATATTGAATAGCGTGGTAAAAATATGATTTTTAGTTAGAAGAAAGGAAGTGATTTTTATGTAGACAACATAAAATAAAAACGAGATTTTTATTTATGTAGCGATATAAAGGTATAATCTTTATATAGAAAATAGCGATATAAAGATTCGATTTTTACTATATGAATATCAAGGTAAAGATAGAATTTTTATCTATATAGTAGCGGTAGAAAAATGTGATTTTTATCTGCATAGTGTAGAAATAAAAATATAATTTCTATATAGAAATTAGCGTTATAAAAATATAATTTTTATATATTAAGAAGTGGAGTAAAATTTCGATTTTTATATATTGAATAACGAAGTCAAAATTCGATTTTTAAATATATGAAGTGAATATAAAAATATGATTTTTAAATTGAAAGTGAACAAATAAAAATGTGATTTTTATTTAAAGACATCAAAATATAAAAATGTGTGATTTTTATATATGTAGTGAAAGCGGATAACGAAGGTGACAAAAAGGCGAAACGACGAAGACTTCTGCAAATGAAGAGCCGTGGAGCTAGGATAGCTATATGTGAGAACTTCTCACTCTAAATTTCTTTTTCTAGTTATATATATATATATATACTAGGATGCAGACGGTGTTTAGTAGCACCCGACACCCGTCATCCACAGACCATGGATGGCTTGTTTGTTTAATTGTTTGGTTGTGTAGTTGATTTGATTATTTGGTTTGAATTGAATTGTTTGGTGAAATGAAATTGATCTGATTGATGTGTGAATGGCGTGGGCCTTCACTAGACCGGGGATAAGGCTAGGCCTCGTCCCGTTTCTAGTATCGTGCCGTTATGCCGCCGAAATTTTCTAAAATAAGTTAGAAAAATAAAAATATCATTTTATTTAAAGAATGAACTGAATAGAAATTCATATGTTGGAATAAAATGTTTTGTCGTTAAAAATATAATTTTTAACGTGAATGTGAATAAATAAATATTCATTTACAAACCAGACGGTTTGTTTATGTACACCTATTTGAAGGACATTGATTGGGTCGATAAATTTTACACATCGCCCAACTGCACAAATAAAATATGCGTTTGATTGTTTGAAACCCCACACGGGTGTTGGGATGAAATTTGAAGTTCACTCATCCTGATTGATCAAATATGTCGATCGATTGATTGACAGGCTGTTATAAGCGTTAGATATCTATATTTGATGCTTATACAGTGTAGTGCACTTTGGTTGATGGTTGATTATTCTTCAATGCTATTATATGTGTGTAATGCATGAAAATCCATATAATTAACTTTATATGGTAATTGATTGGGCCTCATTCCAATTTGAAAAATAAAGAATATTATAAAATAAAGGTTCATGTGTTGACAGTACTCATCCATTGAGATTGGTCATGTGTTGAACGAAATATTTTAGTATTGGCAACTATTTTGAAAAAGAAATATTTGAAATAGAATATTTGAAAGTAGAAATATATGAAGCCGTGTTGATTAGATTGACGCCATTTTGACGATTTCGAAATGAATTGAATTGAAAACGATTTCGAAATGAATTGAATTGAAAACGATTTCGAAATGAATTGAATTGAAAACGATTTCGAAATGAATTGAATTGAAAACGATTTCGAAATGAATTGAATTGAAAACGATTTCGAAATGAATTGAATTGAAAACGATTTCGAAATGAATTGAATTGAAAACGATTTCGAAATGAATTGAAAACGAATTCAAATTGAATTGAAAGCGAATTGAAATGAATTCAAATTGAATTGAAATTTGAATTGAATAGAAATGAATTTTGAAACGAATTTATAAAGAAGAATTCAATTTCGATTTGAATTGAAATGGAAGTTGAAATTGCTTTTGAAACGAATTTAAAACTATTTATATAATTCGTTTTAAATGGAAATCGACGATATATATATTATATATATATTATATATATAATATAATGGCCTGAATAGAACGCGCCGCGCCGCGGCAGTTCGTGAATTTCGACCATTTATTTCAAACGGACATTACGGGAGATCCGACCGTCGGATTCTCCTAAAACCGGAACCGTTGGGTTCGTATCGAAAAGAGCTTTCTAACGAATATTAGAAATTAGAAATCTAATGGTTGGATTTGGAGATACGTCCAAATCAAATTCGAAAAAGGTCGCTGTAAGTGCAGTTCGATGGCCATTGGTGGAAATCGACTGTACGGGCCTTGATAAAATTATTAAAAATAGTAATAATTTGTGAAAAATCATAAGAAATGATTTAGAAAGAATTGGGATGAAAAACTCCATATTTGAAAAGATAAAAATAGATTTTTATCGAAATGAACTGGTTTTGAACTAGAATTATAATTCTATTTATTTTTAAATAAATAAATTGAATTTAAAAAGGGTTTTAAAGATAACCAGAATATCCAATGATTGCATTGGAGTGGATTTGAATCGAAATTGTCTTCGGAATATTTCGATGTTGGAATTCATGATTATACAGGTGTTGTTGTGGAAATTTGAAAGATATATATTTATATCGTTATTTCCAATACGACATTTGTTAGTCGTAGAATTCGATATTGAATATAAGCCGATATATTTTCTATTCAGAGCCTTGTATTGAATATCGAATGTGATTTGGGTTTGTCGTGAATGGTGTCTTCACTAACATTGTTCTTGAACCCAGTTGAGAAATGATTAAATCTTTTTATTTAGATTTAATGAAGTGTACCAATTAAATAATATTTAATTGGGATTGAATTGATATTGATTTTTGGGTTTATCGTGAACAGTGTTTTAAATAACACTTGTTCTTTAACCCGATAATTAATGAATGTGACTTTGGGTTTATCGTGAACCGTGTTTTTAAATGACACAGATTCTTTAACCCAGTTAACGATTAAAACTAAGTGGAGTTTTAATGAATCTTTAATTAGATTGAAATGGTCGAGAATGGAGTATCACCAGTTTTGCTCCAGGCGATAGTTAAATCTTTAATTAGATTTGAACGTCAAATGGTAATTGAATTTACCGATAACACCGTGGTGTTAGATATGAAGTATTACCAGTTTTACTTCATGGGATGAATAGGTTGGGATTGGGAAATTAAAACAAATGATTACTTCGGTAAGGTTCGTTAATCCCGACGAGTTTGAATTGATATTCAAAAGTAGATTAAAGAATAAATTCAAGAATTTATCTTTGATAAGATTAATGGGAATCTTTCCCTATGAATGTGAAATTAGAAACTAACTGTCGGTTAGCTAAGCAGAATGGTTTTCTGGATATTGATCTGATGTTGGTTTCGGCCTTCGGGGTTAATATTTGGGGAATTATTCTCTTGATTAATTTACGGTTAGTGACTGATGAATTGGAATGAGGCGTATGTTGTGTTTGTGTAACACTTATTTAAAATATACGCGAGTTATTCGGAAAGACCGGGTTTATCCCATTCTGAATAACTGATACGACGATAAGTCGAAGATGAAGACGGTGGTCGAAGACCAGAAGTCTTCACGTCGTTTGGGTGATTACTGATGATCTTGATTGGGCTGTACACCCAAGAAGATGGAAACAGTTAGTGATCGTCCAGACGTACTTGGAGATCGATGGATATGCGGGGTACTAGGTGCCTCCGGTTTCGTTCAGACCCAGAACGAACTTGTAAATGGACTGTGTGTCTGACATTGGATTTTAGTCTGTGTGATTGATTTCTATTAAATATATATCTGTTTGGCGGCGGAGAATTTATTCTCTTGCTTAACGCCCTTCTCTGAGACGTACGAGCTCAGGGGTTATATATTGATGGATATCAAACGCATGGAGTGAATTGCCTGTGTATCATGCCTAAGTGGCAATTGATCGAGGCTTCTGTTGAAAAGCAAAGTCTTGTGGTGATGATCAAAGCACGGCCTTTGTGGCGTAGCTTTGTGTAACGTTTACCTCGCGTGTTTCACACCCGGTATGAACCAAAAACGGGAGACGGACCTCAGGGAGGACTTGCGTTTCTTTCTAGCTAAAAGTGGCATCAGTGGTTTTACACGCCCTGACGAGTTTGACTTATGTGGTTGTTGCTGTTGCGAGGCGCCTCGGATGGATCGGTCGTTCTCGAACCGATGGAGTCATTTGATGGCTCATTTGCGCCCCAAAGGGCGGGGAAACGTAGTGTTCAGGCATTTTAATCCACATCGGTGGACCGGCCCTGTCGCTCCTAGGGTCACTCGAGCTCTGATCCTGAGACATGGTAGGCTAGATTGTCTCGAATCGGTTGAGGACTATCTTTTGCCTCGGTTCATAGACGGAAATCCAATTTCCAAATACGACATTGCGGTTTTGATTGTAAACCTATATGTGGCGACATAGTGGCATGGGATGCTCATGTCGCCTATGATTGATACTTATGATTTGAAGTTGTTTTATACACTATGCACTTATAATAGTATCAAATGATTTGTTTTTAAACGTATCAAGCATTCTTTGGCTGTTATAAGGGAAAACCCTATCCCCCGGCTTGCGTTGCATTGTGTGATAGGACCTGCGTCTTATAACAGCTTCATTTTTCTTTATTTAGCATTGCGTTGTTTGTTTTATGCACTGGTATTCTTGGGAGGAAACCCGTTCCGTGTTATACGGCGTGGTCCCTTGATTTACCAAACTTTGAAAATAAAGATAAATAACTGTTTTAGTTCTCACACCAGTCCCATGACTGACCTGGAGTTTATTGTTTTAACCTAAACTCTGGGTGCCCTTATTTTGACACGGGCAGCTAGTAGTTTTGGGTTTTGCAGATTTATATTCACAGGATCCTGGTTTACAGCTGGAACGATATCCGGAAAGCTTTGTATCCGTATATCTACTTCTAGTTGTGTATTGTATTATTTTCCGCTGCTATGTATTTAAATGTAATTTAAATCTCTGATATTTCTGTGTAATATTCATTCTGTATATTCTTGTAATCTGATGCATTGTTGTAATATACAATGAAATGTTCTTATGTACGCGTTCTGTTTTGTCCTGTTCTCAAACGATAGGGCATTTCGAACGGCCTGGATCGGTTTAGCGACTGGTTCGGGCCGAGCGAAATTTCTTGCCGTCACATTTGGAATATAGTAATAATTTAATATTCCAGATCCAACAAATTTAGTTTCGTCAAAAATGGATGTTGTTTGTAAAATGGTCATTTTTAAGGCGTATATAATATTAAAATATTAATAAATTCCGTAGCGACTATTTTAAATTTTAATTTGGACATAACTTACAGTTTATAACTTGAAACCTAAATTTATCACATTTATTAGAAAGATATAATTAAATAGACTCTAACGTTTCTTGTTTTAACAAATTCTAACTTATATTGAATTTTGTATATTTAATTGAAATTCAAAACTCGAATTTTCAAACTACCGCGACGTTACGTGTTCGTTTTATAATTAATATATATTTATACGCTCAAACTTCGTTATAAGTAAATTTAAGTCGTTTATTCTGAAAATAAATCATTTAAAATATTTAATTTCCATTAAAATCAATTAAAAATAAATTTTAAATTGGTTTCAAAATTCAGGGTTGTTACAGCATTGTTGAATCGTTCGAGGTAGCTCTTGAGAGTTTCCCCGGTGCCTTGTTATATGTTCGAGAGGGAGAGAGTGTCTCTCGGTACATTGGCATGCATTCTGAACTGCTTCACCAACTCAGTAGCAAGCTGATCGAAAATCACGATCGTTCTCGGTGGGACTCAAAAGAACCAAAGCAGAGTCACGCCTTCAAAAAAGATGGGAAAGCACTTGCACTTTACTACATCGTGGCGCAGCTCGAGACCATGTGTCATTCGTAACGGTTCATAAAGTTTTGAGGATCGGTCTTCCTCGAGTAAGCCATTAGCTGTGGCATGTTGAAGTGACTCAGCCATTTAACGTTAAGGACAAATGGAGTGAAGGGGTTACGCCTCATACAGGTTTCTCAGAAGTCGTTGACGCATGCCTCCGTGATTCCGTCATGGTCCTACGGACCATGACGGTGAGAATCGAAGGTTGGATCCCCGCTGGATTCCAACGATCGTGATCCACCTCAGGAGTTTGTGACCTTGGACGCCTTCTTGGAAGAACATAAGCATCATCCTCTAGTAAGTCACCAACCTCGATTCTTTGATTTTGCAGAGATTGGTTTACATGAACTCGAGCTTGGTTTGCAACTGGCTAAGTCGACAACAAGTTCTGAATGGAGGCTGCCTTGTAGAGGGTTGGGCGCTAGTTCAAGTATCAAGACTAGGCCCCAACCGGGAATACTCGGAATGACGAGCTCCCTCTTTGATTGCAAACGTAGCACCGTTGTCGTTAGTGCGTCGCCTTTAGCTATGGTTACTATGATAGGTATCGGAAGAAGAGCTTTCCGAAATGTACTGACGAGGCTGAGCGGCCCTGTTGGCTTGAAGGCTTGCGACATCCGTATGGGTACTTTGGTGCATCCTTTGCATCAAGTCAATATTCTGCTTAATTTGGTCTTTAAGCAGTCGCTAAGTTTCCTCCAATTTTTTGGTCACTTCTAAGAATTGAACTTGCGTGACTGGAGCTTCCGGGATGGAAGAAATTGCCATATCCATGGCGGTCGGACCTTCCGAAGTTTAACGTTATGGAGAGGTTTCCAGTTCGACAGTCGAGGGCCCAACCAAAGGAGCTTCTCATTTCATCACCATTTCGGTAAACTTGATCGATAAATCTAAAGAGACCTAAGTAGCGCTTTCAAGTTTCTGTAGAAGAATTGTAAGAAAGATGAAGTCTTTAAGCTCCCAGTGAAAGCACGCTAATGTTGATGCGTAAAAGTCAACAATAACACCCAACGAGTTCCAAGACAACGAAAAGCGGATATTGTGCAGGAAATGAAATAACACAGTATTTTATAGTGGTTTAGTCCACGAGAACCTACGTCCACTTTGAAAGTTTTGCTCTTTTTGTTCACTTTTAGTCAAAGTACAATGGTAGGAGATAGATACAATTGGTTGCAAATGCAATGGTGGAAAGTAAGTTCTATTAGGTCCAAAAAGCGGAGTCTAATTCCTTCTTCCTGAAATGCCTATGTTAGTCCAAAAGTCCAAATCTTCAAGAAGAAGGTAGAATTTTTCTTCCTAAAGTTCCAAGGTGGTCTATAGTGTCCAAGAATCAATATCACCTTACAAAAGTGTCAAATGAGCAAGTATTGAACTCTTTCCCGCAGGCTGGAGGGTATATATAGGAAAGTGGAGCAGGTGGGAGTAGGTAGGAGCAGAGGCTTGTGGGCATGTGCCACATTTCTCGTACCCTGAAGTCGATACCGATCCCGGGATAGGTATGTATCCCGAAGACTAAGTTTACTTTTTGCTCTGGTTGAAGCTTTAAACCCGCTACACTTTGGTTAAATTCTAAAAGTTAGGGATACTAAAAGTGAAGGAGACCACCAGGGTACGATGTGTTGTCATACTGACCCCGAGAGTTCACTTGTGGGATACAAATTGTGGCATGGACATCGGGACACGAAATGTCAGAGAATGTTTATACCGACCCCAAGAGTTGGGTTGTGGGGGTACGAAATTTGGTGTAGAGGCCTGGATACGAAACGTGATGGATGGTGAATACAGATTCCTAAGCACTTAGGCATATTAGAGCAGTTTCGACGAGCCGCAACAACTGTACTTAAACGACTCCATCTGGGCTTTGCTCTTGGGTATGTTGGCGACACTTCTGGGTTGTTCAACCATGCGGTGGGCCTGGACTGTTTCTGGTATCCGAACCAAAAGGCCGGGTAACAAGGGTTGTTGCATCACGACATTTCTATTCTAGCTCTCTGAAATAGTTTTATGGTTTTGTCAGGCACGTTGGCAATAGGTTTATAGCGGACTTAAGGGGCCTTTGACTTCACGTGTGAGTATGATGTATGTGTATGTGTACGTACATCCATACATATAGTTGTCTGATTCCTGAATCCTATGTCCTTTATATAAAAAAAAAAAAAAGTCAGCCAATCGTGAAATTCTAGTGATGCTTAGTCGAGAGTTTGAATGCCACAAAGAAAAATATTACAATCCATTTTCAAATGAAATTTTTTAAATGTAAATACAACTACAAGTTTAAACTTTATTACAAAAAAAATCAATTTCTTAAGATATATTTCTCAATTCAATTTTACTATAACTATAGATAAATTTAAGATTACATAATTTTATAAGAATATTTTATGTGCACGTGCCATAAGCCCAATGTGATATGCTGAGTATTAGGTATCGTTCTCAAGCAAGTTTCAACACTTTATCGTCTGTAAAGTGCCTGATGTGCCTGATGCCCCAACGAAAATATCAAGTTCCCCATCATCAATGGAATAGTAGATACATTAACCCCAAAGTGTTGGATGTATTGAACGTCAACGTACCAACTTCTAACTTCTCCATCTTCTACCTATGTTGTTCTCATCCTTCTTTATCTTCTCCCAATTCCATTATGTTCTCTACCCTTTTATATATATATATAGAATACTCACATGTATAAACACAAAAAGAAGAAAAAACACTTTTCTCCATTGGCTCACAAAAAGCCGGCAGTAGTGTGTGAAGAATGCACGTCATACTACCTAAACAAAACTGAACGTTAAACAAAAACGGAGAAACAAAATACAGATGTTAAACCCTTTCTAACAGTCTAAGAACAAGAAAAAAACACAGAGAAACCGAAGCAGAACCCAAACTCAAAGGACGAATCCCCATCACTACATAAGCAAAGGAAGACTGGTCCGATGAATAAAATGGGAAAGATCAAAACCAGTTAGAATAGAGAAAAAAACACCTCCAACAAGGCAGCACATAGAAGGACCTGCTCCAACTATAGAACTAGCAAAATCAACCCAAGCAAACAAAACGACTTCGGGCCAAACAGCCAATACAGAAAGATGCTAGCACAACAAGTCAGAATCTATCAAAAACACCGAACTCCATGCTACACGAACCAAAGTTCGATAACTGCACAAACCTTTTAAAAAAACACAACTCACCCCACCCTATCTCAAGGCCTAACTCCCAAGGAAATAGCTAAACCTCAAGCAAGAAGAACGAACACAGGGCTTAGGACACCACGAAGGGCCTACCTCAGAAAGCGAATGAATATCATAAAATTAATATTAGAAGATTCTAAATATTAAAATCGCACAGTATTTAATCGGTGTATCATTGCATTTATATAGAAAAATAATATTGATCATCTTTCAACTAAATTTAGTAGAATTTTCAACATAAATATTTACCACCTTATTGACATAAAATATATCATATTACTCATTTTTTTATGAAACCTCAAATCTACCAAAATCATTTAATGAAAATTTTAAGTTTTGCCATTCACGTTCACATATGGTAATTGAGAGAATAATCAAAAAAAAATACCATCATAAAGAATATTTCAAGATACTCATTTGAAACATTAAGTAAAAGTTATCATTACTACAATAAATACATAATTTTATATATGATACAATAATGGTGGTTTAAATTTAATGATTTATGATGATAATCATGATCTTGTTCTGGATGAATACCATAAAGAATATTATAGCATAATAAGGCAAATAGTGCGCCTGGACATATACAATGACACATAACCAATGAAATGGCAACACTTAACAATACCGTAAAAGATGAGCTATATTATTATATTTGAATTTAGAAATTATTGTATGTAATGAACTATTTAACCTTGTTGTATTTTACCTGCATTGTATCGTTATATTTTTTAAGATATTTTAATTAATTTAGATATGTTTTGATTTTCTTATTTTTCCCCACTTTAGTTAGACATATTACATAATAAAAACAAATGATAAATTAACTATAAATCAATTAATTTAAAATTGCATTTAACATGCACAACTCAACACCAAAAACAAATTCTCCTTTAAACCTTCTCCGCTCAGGTGTTATGTTCGTTTTATCAAGAACAGATCCTTTAAAGATGTACAGTTAAAATGCTTAACGGTTCTAAAGCGGCGGAGTTGCAAAAAGGTGTAGCGAGAAAATAGCAAGGATATAACGGAGACACAAAAGGTTCATTAGAAGTAAAATCAAATATAGAAAATTAATTAATCATCTTTCTCACATTATATGTGTACATGAAACTAATATTAATTAATCTTATAAGAAAATCAAGAAATATCATATTTACGCATGCTAAATTTGATGAATGTAATTGATTATTACCATATATTAGGCACTTAGGACTTATAGTTAGTATTTTTCGCTAAATTTACTGAATTTTTCGAAAAGAACTAGTAAAATCTAAGGTATCGTTTGTTTCCAGTCAGTGGCTCTGAATAAGCTTCTGAAAACTTACAGATTCAGTGTTTAGAAGTTTTGAAGGTGTTTGCTTTACCATATCATTCAGCGGGATTCAGTCAATTCAACGCTTTTTCAATAAGCGTTAAAATAATGCTTAATTGAATGCTGGATCTGAATGAACATTATTTGCCTATAATACCCTTACTGCTGCTCTATGTAAACAGGTTTTATGACTTTATCTCGTACTGTCGGTGACTTCCTAGGCAGTGTTATTAAAGAACGCTTCGTTGCTCAACCTGCATCATTTTATTTTCCCTTGGCAACGTTGAAATAGTAAGGGTGAGGAAGTATAGCATCTATATGTCCTTACGTTGAATGTTCTATGTCATGGTGTTCATGGTGTACATCAGGTATGTTGTACCCGTGTGCATTATTGTATGTTATATGCCCTTGGGTTTCTTTATTCTACATAAAGTACAACATATATCAACATATATGTGTAATTATTTTACAATTTATGTTAAGGGTAATTTTGTCAAATAAATATTTGTAATAACAATTCTTTTTCCTATTCAGCATACAGTCAAACATTGTATCATTCATTCAGTATTCAGATTTCAGCGTTCAACATTCAGCATTCAGATTTCAGCTTTTAACTTTTTAATCAAACAGAGCCTAACTCTATATACTAATATTGCTAAAACAAACACTAAAAAGCCTTGTTTTAGCGGATGCAGCGAAAAATAACGAAGTTAAAATCAGATCTACTATTCACCGGTGTTAAATTGAAATACGATAGCAATTGAAGAGCATTGGAGACATTGTGGGGGTTTTAGGAGGACTTTAACTGTGCAGCTTTAACGTTCCGCTGCACAAACAAAACAAGCATGTGTTGGAAGAATGAGTAAAGTGGTTGAGGCAAACTAAGTCCCACATCGGGGAAATTTGTGCCTTATGCCACTACTTATACTAATGTTTGATGTATTATATCAATAGAAAGAGGAGATGGAAGAGGGAGAGACAATGGCATGATAAAACATTCATGCTAATATTTAAAGGTCAAAGATAAAGGGCCTTGGGGCTCTTGGGGTCTGGTGATTAATTGGGCCTCCGATGGGCTCGCTGCGCTGCGGAGCCGCTATTTTTTGAATTTGACCGCGCGATTGCCAACGGAAATTTCTGTTGGTAAAGGGTTGCAACCTTTCCAACAGTCATAGCCGTGGAAATTCGAACAGAAGCACATGTTCATAAGAACATGCCTCTTCCAGCCTATATATAGGCCTACAGAATTCGAATCAAAACACGAATTTGAAGTCTAATTTCTCTCCTCCTTGTTTTCTTCTTCCTCGCTCTGTTCTGCATCAAATATATACAGAAACTCTCTTGCGTTCGTCGTCGATTTGTGACTGTAGCGCAACATCACAAATACGGTCCGTTTCATCCTTGGGAAACGATTGCTCATCATCCTTCCGCGCTGTAGAGGGAGCAACTTCGTTTCAAGGAAACAGTGCTCGCTGGACTCGGACAATAGTCGGTACTGCTTCTTTCTCTTTCTCTGGATATTTACTGTATCGGTGCATTCCCTTGCATACTTGTGGTTGAACTTTGTAGTTGCAATTTGCAATATCATTGAATCAGTATTGCTAACGCTTAAAGGCGTTACTGTTCATAGAAACGGTTTTTGCACGTTTCTAGTGATTGGTTTCTAACAATCTTGAAACGAAGTTGCTAATAGTTGCTTTCATTTGCAGACGACAATGTCGCAAAACAGCAACAGCAAATCTGTGCCGACACTGACTGTGCCACCGGCTCCGCCTCTGGTTCCACCAACTGTCCCATATTCGCATGGTGAGAGACCAGAGAAGTTTAATGGCCAGGATTTCAAACGCTGGCAACAGAAGATGCTTTTCTACCTAACAACCTTGGGCCTGGCCAAATACATTACGGAGGATCCACCGTTTGTTAAAGAATTAGAGCCAGACGCCACCAAAGTTGAGGCTTTTACTGCATGGAAGAATTCTGACTTCATCTGTAAGAATTACATTCTCAACGGATTAGATAACAGTTTATATAATGTATACTGTACCGTTGAGACTGCAAAGGTTCTCTGGTTATCACTTGAAAAGAAGTACAAGACTGAAGATGCCGGAATGAAGAAATTCATTATCGGAAAGTTTCTTGACTTCAAAATGGTCGATTCCAAAACAGTCGTTAGTCAGATTCAAGAACTCCAAGTTATCATTCATGAAATTCACGACGAAAAGATGGTGTTAAGTGAGTCATTCCAAGTGGCTGCCGCTATCGAAAAGTTGCCTCTATCATGGAAGGATTTCAGAAACTATTTAAAGCATAAGCGCAAGGAAATGACCATGGAGGATCTGATTGTTCGTCTGCGAATCGAAGAAGACAACAGAAAATCAGAGAAAAAGGCTACCAGTTCATTGCAGGCAAAAGCCAACGTGGTTGAGGATGAAAAGACAAATAAAAGAAAGCGCGAGCAGAATCCTAATGCAAAGAAACAAAAGAAGTTTCAAGGATCTTGCCATAATTGTGGGAAGAAAGGCCACAAAGCAGCCGTGTGTCGTGCGCCCAAAAAGAAGAAATCTGAAGCAAATATGGCAGGAAATTCAGAGGATGTTACAGATATGGATTTGTGTGCAGTTGTTTCTGAATGCAACCTTGTTGGCAACAACAAGGAGTGGTTTCTAGACACAGGAGTCACTCGTCATATATGTGCCAACAAGTGGATGTTTACAACCTACAAGCCTGCCACTGATAACGAGCAGCTATTCATGGGTAACCCGTCCGCATCAAAGGTTGAAGGCAAGGGAAAGATTGTCCTGAAGTTAACTTCTAGAAAGGAACTAAAATTGAATGACGTTCTCCACGTTCCAGAAATACGCAAGAACCTGATTTCAGGATCGTTGCTCAGCAAGCATGGTTTCAAACTAACATTTGTTGCTGATAAGTTTGTAATATCAAAGAACGGAGTGTATGTTGGAAGAGGATATGTGTGTGATGGCTTGTTTAAAGCAAATGTAACCACTGTTGTACCGAACAATGATATGAATAAAAGTGAATCTTCTGCTTATATTGTTGACTCTTCTAACATATGGCATTCTAGATTAGGGCATGTAAATTTTGATACATTGCGAAAATTAATTAATCTAGAATTCATACCAAAATGCAATATAGATCCCAACTATAAATGTCAAGTTTGTGCAGAAGCAAAAATGACTAGAACCTCGTTTCATCACGTTGAACGAGAGACCGAACCTCTAGAATTAATACATACTGATGTATGCGATTTGAAAATGTGTCAAACTAGAGGTGGAAAGAGGTACTTTATCACATTCATTGATGATTGTACCAGATACTGTAATGTATATCTCCTTAGAAGTAAGGACGAAGCAATCGACATGTTTAAACAGTATAAGGCAGAAGTTGAGAATCAACTCAATAAGAAAATAAAATCTTTAAGAAGTGATAGAGGAGGAGAATACGAGTCTCCGCTGAGGAATTTTGTGCTGAGCATGGAATTATACATCAAACTACAGCCCCGTATTCACCTCAATCCAACGGTATAGCCGAACGGAAAAACAGAACTCTTAAAGAAATGATGAATGCCTTACTAATTAGTTCTGGATTGCCAGATAACTTTTGGGGAGAAGCTATTCTTTCGGCAAATCACATCTTGAATAAAATACCGCGAAAGAAAACATCAAAATCTCCACATGAACTTTGGAAAAATAGACCACCATCCTACAAATACTTGAAAGTGTGGGGGTGTCTTGCCAAAGTAGAAATACCAAAGCCGAAAAAGGTCAAAATTGGACCAAAGACTATAGATTGCATATTCATTGGATATGCTCATAATAGTAGTGCATATCGATTTTTGGTGTACAAATCTGAAATTGATGATATTCATGAAAACACCATTATCGAGTTTCGAAATGCAAGATTCTTTGAACACATTTATCCTCTAAAGACCTCTATTGAAACTAGTGTTCAAAAGAGGCCAAGAGATTCAGATACTCCCGAGGATAATGCTGATCAAAGAGAAATGAATGATGAAACTGGGATAGAGGAACCGAGAAGGAGCAAGCGACAAAGGACCTCTAAATCCTTTGGACCTGATTTCTATGCATATATGATAGAAAATGAACCTCTAACTTACCAACAAGCAATGTCATCTCCCGATGCTCCTTATTGGAAAGAAGCCGTCAATAGTGAAATAGAATCCATTCTACAAAACCATACGTGGGAACTAGTGGATCTCCCTAAAGGATCAAAACCACTAGGATATAAATGGATATTTAAGAAGAAACTAAAGGCTGACGGCTCAGTAGACAAGTATAAAGCAAGACTTGTAATAAAAGGATTCAGACAGAAGGAAGATCTGGATTACTTTGATACATACTCTCCAGTTACCAGAATAACATCAATTAGGATGCTTATTGCAATCGCATCTATATTGAATTTGGAAATACACCAAATGGATGTGAAAACTGCGTTTTTGAATGGTGAACTGGAAGAAGAAATATATATGCAGCAACCAGAAGGGTTTCTAAGCCCGGGAAATGAAAATAAGGTGTGCAAATTAGTAAAATCACTTTATGGCCTTAAACAAGCTCCAAAACAATGGCACGAGAAATTTGATGAAACTATGTTATCAAATGGATTCAAAATAAATGAATCAGATAAATGCGTATATATAAGATATACGGATATTGGATATGTCATTGTTTGTCTTTATGTTGATGATTTACTAATCCTAGGAAATAATAATGCCATAATAAAATCTACGAAGGATATGTTATCCTCTAGATTCGACATGAAAGACCTAGGAGTGGCTGATGTAATCTTGGGTGTGAAAATTATAAAAACACCACAAGGATATGCCTTATCTCAGTCACATTACATAGCCAAATTACTTGAAAGGTTCAAGCAGTATAATATAACCATTGCAAAATCACCAGTGGATATGAACCAAAATTGGGTAAAGAACACCGGTGATGGAATATATCAACTTGAATATTCTCGCATACTGGGAAGTATCATGTATGTCATGAATTGCACTAGGCCTGATATTGCATACGCTATAAGCAAGCTGAGTAGATATACCAGTAATCCTGGTAAACATCACTGGAAAGCAATAATAAGGGTCCTAGGATATCTGAAGTACACACAAAACTATGTGTTACAATATGAGAAGTATCCTTCAGTGATAGAAGGATATAGTGATGCCAATTGGATAACTGGCTCAAATGACACAAAATCCACAAGTGGATATGTGTTTACATTAGGAAATGGAGCAATCTCATGGAAATCATCCAAACAGACTTGCATAGCAAGGTCGACAATGGAATCGGAGTTCATTGCCCTAGATAAAGCCGCAGAAGAAGCAGATTGGCTTAGGAGTTTCTTGGAAGATATCCCAAACTGGGAAAAAACGGTACCTCCAATATGTATACATTGTGATAGTCAATCTGCTACAGGAAGGGCGAATAGTACATTATATAATGGTAAGTCTCGACATATTCGTCGTAGACATAAAACCATAAGACAACTTCTCTCTAATGGAGTTATCACTATAGACTATGTAAGGTCAAAGGATAACATAGCGGATCCACTAACAAAAGGCTTGCCAAGAGAGAAAGTTCAAACCTTATCGATGGAAATGGGCTTAAGACCTATGAACTAAAAGTTTTCTAAAACGGAAACCCCACGTAGTTGACTGAAGATCCCAAGATCTAGGTTCAAAGGGACAACTAAGTTTAAGATAAACTTGACGACACTATTAAATACAAAACATTCCTATGATAAGTCAGTGCAAAACCCGTCGGAGAATAGGATAAGCTAGGCTTTTAATGATGTCTATACTGTGGTGTTATAAAGAACCAAGTGGAGTATTACGGGATACTCTCAATAGAATCACCTATGTGAGTGCGAAGGCGCCGCTTCAAGAAGAATTGTAAGGTCGAATTCTTCAAGCACTCATGAAACCAAAGCGGTGTTCATGGAAACAACGAACACAAACAGAGAACCAAGGGGTTAAAGAGCATTTATCATGTGTTATCCTTATAGACTTACACAAACGGCTTACAGTTCAAAGACAGTCTAGTCTACTGATTCACCAGTTAGTTATAACAATAAAACACTAGGAAAAGTTCAAGGCCTCTGAGCTACTTTTACCGATATGATAAATGTTACACAAAGTTTCAGAACAGATTATACAACCACTCACTCATGTGGGGGATTGTTGGAAGAATGAGTAAAGTGGTTGAGGCAAACTAAGTCCCACATCGGAGAAATTTGTGTCTTATGCCACTACTTATACTAATGCTTGATGTATTATATCAATAGAAAGAGGAGATGGAAGAGGGAGAGACAATGGCATGATAAAACATTCATGCTAATATTTAAAGATCAAAGATAAAAAGGGCATTGGAGCTCTTGGGGTCTGGTGATTAATTGGGCCTCCGATGGGTTCGCTGTGCTGCGGAGCCGCTATTTTTTGAATTTGACCGCGCGATTGCCAACGGAAATTTCTGTTGGTAAAGGGTCGCAACCTTTCCAACAGTCATAGCCATGGAAATTCGAACACAAGCACATGTTCATAAGAACATGCCTCTTCCAGCCTATATATAGGCCTGCAGAATTCGAATCAAAACACGAATTTGAAGTCTAATTTCTCTCCTCCTTGTTTTCTTCTTCCTCGCTCTGTTCTGCATCAAATATATACAGAAACTCTCTTGCGTTCGTCGTCGATTTGTGACTGTAGCGCAACATCACAAATACGGTCCATTTCATTCTTGGGAAACGATTGCTCATCATCCTTCTGCGCCGTAGAGGGAGCAACTTCGTTTCAAGGAAACAGTGCTCGCTGGACTCGGACAATAGTCGGTACTGCTTCTTTCTCTTTCTCTGGATATTTACTGTATCGGTGCATTCCCTTGCATACTTGTGGCTGAACTTTGTAGTTCCAATTTGCAATATCATTGAATCAGCATTGCTAACGCTTAAAGGCGTTACTGTTCATAGAAACGGTTTTTGCACGTTTCTAGTGATTGGTTTCTAACAGCATGTAGTTCGTTTTGCACCTTCTTTCTGTAGAGTATAATCTAATACATGAACCATAAGCGAATTTAAACTTTTAATGCATAGACGGACAAGCAAAAAAAACAGACAACCCAGCAATCATCATGCGCATTAAATATAACCAATTAAACAGGTAAATCCAAACCACCCATCTGTATGGCACAGGCATCCTTCAACTCCATTCCACCAACTTCCCATAAAACCAAAACACACTTTGCTAATTGTTGACGTCCAACAGCACTTGGATAACTATCAAGACAAAAGCAAACAAACAGGGAAAGTGGCAGTCATTCTCCCACGTAACAGTATCGCTCGTCATTCAAGTATCTTTCTGTCAACTCCTATTGGTTTATTATTGCAGTTCCACTCCTCAGCTCATTCAAAAGAATCAAAACCACGTTCACCTCTCTACTTGAGTAAAGGTGAAAAAAACCGACGGATAGAGCTAGTATGCTATGCATACAGTGTTCTATTTGTCTTGATTCGTGGTTGCAAATGAATTAGATGGACGCAGATAGACCCACCAATTATGGCCCCATCACTCTCACCCTTACAGATGTTTGCTTAAAAGAGAACCACACCCCACACTTGCCCCTCTATAATACCATTCGTTTTAACCAAGTATCAGTTATGACAACTTCCAACATGCTCATTGACCTAAATGTGCCCTTAAACTTCCCTTGTTCCACTGGCAATAATAGTATCCTGAGTTCGGACGCAGCTGATACTGAAAGGCTGAAACAAGATCAACTTTTACATGATAATGACGAGAGATGCTGCTATGAAGATGAAGGTGTAGGCGATTCTTGTTACGATTTTATTGGGAGATTAAATTCAAATACGTGTTTAAGTGGAATCAGCTTGCCGGATATGATGGTCAGACACCACTCGCCGCGAATGGATGTACAGACAGCCATGGTTGCAGCAAGTGATTACATTGTGAGTTCAGTCTTCAGTGCAATACGATGTTTATAGACTTTAAAAATCCTTGGATTTTAAAATTTACAGGTCATAACATTTCAAAACACAGTGCTCAAGGATATTTGTGTCCGGTATTTTTTTGACTTTTAAAAAAATGTCACCACTATAGCCCGCTTGCAAAACCACACTAAAGTACATTGGACACTCATCCAAAAACCTCATTGTAAAACGGATAAAACTTGACAAATACAGAGTATAAACTTCAATTTCGAAATTTTCTTTAAACTTACAGATATCAGATTCACTATCCAATGATGCATCAAGCAGCAGTTGCGCAAAAGATGAAGGCATGAAATTAAATCTAAGCGATCCGAACCCAAATAGAGAAGCAAAATTGCTGAGGTACAGAGAAAAAAGGCAAAAGAGAAGATATGAAAAACATATTCGGTATGTTTCTAGAAAAGCTTACGCTGAAGCGAGGCCTCGAATCAAAGGTAGGTTTACGAAGGCACCAGATATATGCCAGCTAAAAACAAAAATGTCTCAAATTGCAGTCAGACAATCAATAATTCTGAATGGTACCGACACCAACAATCTTGATTGATTAAGTAGGAAGAGAACAGTGCAAGCCTACCTATTGATTTATGTGATGTATATGATCTAAGTAGATGCGTCATTCTGAATATAAAATTTCTTCTGACTGGAGGAATTAGTGCTTGTTTATGTACTTGTGTTATCGTAAATATGATGCAGAAGTAACTTACCACACAGATTATTAAGGGCATGGGCATAAATATATTGATTACGTCTTTGTATAAAATAAATAATTATGTCATGCATCTGCCACATCTGGCATGGAAACCTTGTACATTCTTCTCAGTCCGCATGGTTATGCCTGCCAAAGATTCTATTGATGAACTGCTTTTCTTTTAGATATCTGTTTAAAATAGAACAAAAATAATAAGATGACATGCTTTCAGACCGATAAGACCTGACAACTGCTTATGCTTATAATTAGAAGTCCCCCATTAACATATTTTGGCATGTTAAGTGTTATGTGCTTGTAAGTTGCAAGTAGTTGATATTCAAACGGCAGATGAGAAATAGTTTAAATTTGACTGCTGGGAAACTTTGAATATGATACTAACTTTAGTTCTACAGGAAAAAAAAAACAAGGGGCTGAAACTAAAATAATAAGAGAGTAACGAGGCTTACATCACCATAGTCGAGAAGGCAAAGCAGAAAACGCCAATAAAGAGGTGAAGTGGTAAAGTTTTCAAGAAGTTCTTTCTATCTAAGAACATCTTCTCTGACATGAAAGTAACTGCAAAAGAAACAATGAAAACCATCCACCCTGATGGCAAACATTGATGAAAAGAAAAAGCCGATGAACCCTGAGAAGTAAATATTTGCTGTGAGCTTGCAAAATATATATATTTAAATTTGAAATATTCCATCAAGACACATAGAAACGGGAAGAGTGCATTTTTAGGGAATCATACCTGGAAATATTTCCTGATAAACAATCCTGAATATATAATTCTTAGAGTCATATCTTGACGCAGTTAAAGGATACGTGAGAAAACATGGAACTTGTTATTTGGTGTAGTAAATGATGCACTTAATTAAAATTTCCTCCCGACAGCAAAACTGAGGTTTGACAACAAATCACTGGACTAGCGAAGTGCTACAACGATTTCCAAAGGATAAAGACCCCTCCCTCATCCTTTGATTTTCCACATAATTCATACATCAATTTTCTAATATATAAGTCTCAAATTTAGCTAATTTTTTGTTAACATGATGTCGTTATGAGGTAGATCCATGGTTTGAGGTCTCGTCCGAAACCACGAGATCCCGTTGTTCTCATTCCGATTTCGACAGTCACCGGGATGAAACAACGGCCGAATCTCGTTTCGGTTCGTAAGGGAAAAATAACCCTAAATCGTGATTAAGTAAACACCAGACAAAGCAAGAGAAAATACCTGAAATCTTCACAGCTCGAGCTAAGTTCTTCATCGATTCAGCAATCTTCACAGCTCGAGCTTCAAAAATGTATCAAATTTGAAGAAAGTGCTTAGCAGACATGAAACCCCCAGTTCGAGCATAGCAAGCTTCCGTCTTATGTTGGAAACTTCGAATCGAACACGTCGAAAGCTGCGAAGGTGTTTTTTCTACCTTTATCGCTTCGTATTTTCGTTTTTTTTTTTTTTTTTTCTTTTTTTCTTTTTTCCTGTTTGATTTGTGGTATCGTGGAAAGCAACGAAGTTTAAGTCTTGAGTACTGCTCTGGGCTTAGTTTTCATGGGTTTTGGATATGTTTTATAGTTTTACCGTTTTCAGAAAATAAAAGGTTAAAAAAAAAAAAAAAAAAAAGACTTCTAGTCTTAAGTTTACATCTAAAAATGACGAAACCGAAACATTTATCATTATTATATTTTTTGTAGACTATATTTCTACATGAAGTTGCAACATTTATCGCTAACTTTTTACTAAAAATATAAAAGTATGATTTTTTTGGCCGAAACCGTCTGAAACAAGTAAATTTTCTAATGACCGAAACCGAAACCGAGTTTTCGAACCCTTGGTAGATCAACTACACAACTTTATCTACTTCTTTTTTATTCAAGGTTTTGAACCCCTTTGGGACTATGTTTTAAATCAATGGTCAACAACAATATTTTTGATTTTAAATATGAATTTAAAGATGACCTACATAATAATAACAGCATATCTATAAACAAGAAAAAAAACTAAATTGAAGACCGAAATGTCCCCCGGTTTCAGCTACAAGTTTTGTCTCTCGTTCTTTTTCCAATTCTCAAACAGTACAATACCCCAGGATGCCATAGAATGTTCATATATGTGTATTATATATATATATATATATATATATATATATATATATGTGTGTGTGTGTGTGTGTGTGTGTGTGTGTGTGTGTGTGTGTGAAGCAAGCTCCACAGCACCCATCTATTGCAGTACCCCCAAAAGCCCTCTGTATGAGTCACAACTTTGTATTTAAATAATATTTTGAAGGGGAGAAAGCCAATGGAAGAAGGGAGAAAGTGAAATATGTGATGGAAATTAAGGAGCATATAAGGATGTTGCACCCAGCGCAACAGAACATTCCTATATTTAAAATTCCTTTTTCGGAGCACCCCTTTGCATCCAAACTTCAATAACTTGTATTCAAATTCTCAGCCGTTAGACTGCCCCCGAATTCCACCTCATATAAGATTAAATTGATCTTGTGGTTGAGATTTTGTCTCACTTTGTGTCAAATTTGTGTTCAAATAACCGCCACATATATTTGTGTGTGTCTGTGTTACACACACACACACACACACATATATATATATATATATATATATATATGTGTGTGTGTGTGTGTGTGTGTGTGTGTGTGTGTGTGTGTGTGTGTGTGTAAGGCTGGTTCAATGGCACCTCAAACAGTGGAGCACCCCTTTGGCCTCCTCAGACAACATAATGTGTGTGTGTGGCTGTGCGCTAGATAAACATCTTTGATTAACATATACTGATAACGAATTATCAAGATTGTGTGCATTTGTTAGGTGAACATCATCAGATGAGCTTATTGCATATGAACAAGAATTATATCTCTAACTGAAAGGATACTTAATAAATTAGCAGCTATCAGGCCCACGGTTCCAGCAATTCGAATTAAGATGACATTAAGCGCTATGTATATCCCAGAGAACACAAGCAAGTATTTATTTGATTGCATCAACTGACTTTCATTTGCAACAGCATGCAAAAATGCTTCTGATGTCCCTGAAAAGTAAAATAAAAAACTATGATTTTCTGGATCAACAGAAACACATGAATACATTTACCCCACACACACATATGTATGTTTGTACTATGCATGTAGAAACTCTCTCTCTCACACACACACACTATATACACTATATGTATGTATGTATATGTGTTTATATATATATATATATATATATATATATATATATATATATATATAGAGAGAGAGAGAGAGAGAGAGAGAGAGAGAGAGAGAGAGAGAGAGAGACCGCTACACCTCTTATATTGCACGTGAACTCTCCCCCTTGATTTCCACCACCCATTTCCCCACTTATTCTCCATCTTCCCACTAAGAAATAATATTGAAATGGAAAGAGAGAATAAGTGGAGAAACGAGTGGTGGAGATTAAGAGGGAGAGTTCATGTGCAATACAAGAGCTGTAGCGGAACCCTCCTCACACACACACACACACACACACACACACACATATATATATATATATATATATATATGTGTGTGTGTGTGTGTGTGTGTGTGTGTGTGTTTATGTATAGGCAATGCATGCATGTGGACGGCTGTGTGTGTGTAAATCTATGTACATAGATAAGGATTCACTACACCCCACTTTCGCTACTTCTCCACGGTTTTTAGAGTTACACTATCCACAGTCGAATGAAACTTCGGAGATATTCAATCTGCACTATGTACATCGTGCCCGTAACAATGAGAACGTATTGAAACTTCTAACATGTCCAGAATATTAAGTCAGTTCTCAACCATTAAACATTTATTAACCGTCAATTTGAAACATAATTTGAATATATGTTAGCATTATTGAAATTAATCCACTTTTTGTGGAGGTGACCTTGAGGCACAATTTTTGTTCAATTTTGAAATGTGCAACTCCAAAAACCGTAGATGGGGTGTCAGCAGAGTCCAGTGCCCTTCCCTGTATATGACTGATGAACCCAAGGTCCAGGTTATAGCAAGCTCATATTTTCCTCACGTTCAGTTTTACAAAAGACACTCTACGGAATTAATATGTCAGCAGTGTCCTGACTAAGAGTATAATTGACCAAAAACAAACAAAACAACTGCTGCAACCTATCTACGCATGACTCAGTTTATGAAAAGCATACAAAAAGTAACAATCGTGTATACGTTGATCTAACTACGGAACATTAAATACAGTCCAATAACAAAATACTTGGTCTTATAAAAATAACAATAACGTAATTCAGCAAACTAAGACTTGCTAGAAGTCAACAATGATATACGAGCATCCCTAAAGTGGAGGGACATGAGTATTAATACGCAGTTACCACGGTATTAAACGGATATCATTCGCATATTTCAGCTGCTCGATTTCTGAATGCTGCTACGGAACTAGGTAAGAACTTGCCAAGGTTCAGATCATTGGATACGTGATTTTCCTTCTAATTATAGGGAAATTTCAGTTAATTTTACTTAATAATCTAATTTATTTATAAGAACTTATCAGAACATAATTGATTGAGAATTCTCTAGCTGAAATTTGATTAAAACATGGAGTAAACACAGTTCATTGAAGTCTACTTATATAAGTGATTATCTTGTTTACGAAAAAACATAAGACCCGTCTGATGTATTGTTTACAGTTTTGTGTTGTCGTCTAAACAAAAAATGTGCATGTCATATGTATTGCTTGAAAACGACCAATTTTGAGAAGATGAAATTAACATGTAGAAGGAAATTTCATGTTTTGGAATATTGATGAAGATGTTAAATGAAACAACCCATATTTTTGGAACCAATTTAAAATTTATTTTTAATGGATTTTATTTATTTAAAATAATTTATTTTAAGAATTAACGATTTAAAATTTATTTAAATCGAAGTTTGAACATATAGATTTAAAATTTAACTAAAACGAACTCGTAATGGCGTGGTAGTTTGAAATTTTGGTTTTGAATTTTAAATGAATGTACAGAATCCAAAATAAGTCAGAATTGGATAAAACAAAAAATGTTAGAATCTATTTAATTATATCTTTATAATGAATGTGAAAATTTTTAGATTTCATATTATAAATTGTAAGTTATGTCCAGATTAAAATTTAGAATAGTCGCTACGAATTATATTAATATTTTAATAAATATGTAAGCACTTAAAAATGGTCATTTTGCAAATGACTTCCGTTTTCAACGAAAATAATTTTGTTGGATCCGGAACGTCAAATTATTGTTAGGATTAAAATTTCGAATCGATTGGAATTCATATGTAAGCGTGTTAAATTTAAACGTGTATTGGATTTCAGTTATAATTTAATAAGCCAGTTAAAAAGTCATTTTTCAAACAGTCTCCAAATTCGATGAAATTGATTTTTGTTAGAACTGTAATTGTAAAACATAGCTAGATTTCAAATTTCATAAATTTTTGAGTCAGTAGGTGGCCGTGGCAAATTAAAATATATGTTCAAATTCAATGTTGAACGTTATATTGATTTATATTTTATTTTTGATAAAAACTGATCAAAACAATCGAATTGGCTTATGAAACATATCCCACTGTGTCCGAAATGGGGGTATTTAGCTAGGGCGTAAGTCGTTGGGGTTCATTTGGAGTTCAGACGAAACTGAGTTAATCAGAGAATTAAATATTATATAAATATATTTATATACGTTTTAATCTAACGCTAGGGCATTCTTTATTTCCGCCGCCAGTTGAAAATAAATGGCCACGATGCTCAGATTTTCTCCCCTTAATTTCTCTTCATCCGCAACGAATTAGGCCAGGGTTCTAAAACAAAAATTGTAGTACTTTATACGCTCTTCAAATCCATACCAATTTGATCGAATATAATGGAGTATTTTACGTGAAGGCCTAAAGCCATTCCATTTGAACAGAATTTGCAGGCCCCAGGGGCTTCGAGTTGGGCCTCACTGATGGCGATGGGAGGTGGCGTTCTGCTCTTCGATGTGGGGTGGGTCGATCGGGGTACGGCGGCTCTTATGGCGGTGCGTGGTAGAGAGAGAAGAACGAAGGGTGGGTATCTTCGGTTACAGTAAACGAACGGGATAGAGGAAATTAGAAGAAGGTTAACATTATAATTTAATTAATTAATAGGTAGCTAACGTTAATTACTTATTTAACTGTTTAATGTTTAAACGTCCATATCTTTTTCAAACCAACACAGAATTCAACAATTTCGAAAGCGTTGGAACCGTGACAACGAGCACTACATTATGGAATTGGCCAGAAGGATTTTGGAGCTAGTTACAAATTTTAATTAAATTAAATGCATCGTTTAATTTAATTAAAACAATCGTTATTCAATGATTTTTTATCCGATCAACGTGAGAACTCTCTCACTCAATTATTTTGTACATTTGTTTATTTTTATAACCGAATATATATTGATTGTCCGTGATTGCAATATTTGTTTGGTGATTAATGGATGTTTATAGTTTTAATGCTATATTTATTAAATTGTTTATATATACGTTGTTAAATAAAACGTTTATATTATGAATTATTCTGAGATGACAATTCACCCACCCGTCTCCCAAAGATAGATATGTTCACATATACTATGATGTAAAACCCACACGGGTATTAGGACGATAATTTTACACATCGCCCAAGTATACAAATAATAATATTTGGTTGATGGTGGAAAACCCCACACGGGTCCGGGGATGATAATTAATTCACATCTCCCTTGTGTTTAATTTGCATGTCAACCGATTGATTGACAGGCCGTAGTAAGTGTTATTTAATTATTTAATGCTTATACAGTTGTAAATGCACTTTGGATATGAACAGAATGTTTAATAGTTTTTTATAGCTATTGTTGAATACATGTGACGCATAAAATCCATATAAATAAAATTATATGGTATATGATTGAATCACATTCCAATTCGGAAATAACGAATATCTTAATATAATATTCAGTGAAGAATCAAAATATGATTTTCATGCCCGATTTTAGATGGACACGAAAATATTGTAATATATTAAGCCGAATTAGTAGATGTACGCCATTTTAACTCGAATAGATTTTTATCGCAAAGATTTGATTTTAAAATCTGATATGTTGAAAATATTATTATTTTGATATTATAATAATATAGATTGTTCAATTTTGATTTAAAATTGAAAAGTAAATTGAAATCGTTTTAAAATAAATTTACAAACGATTTATAACATACGTTTTTAATGGAAATCGACGAAATATATTATTATATTTAAATAGTTTGAATAGAACTACGCGACACGTTCGCGAATTTCGACCACTGACTTTGAATTGACGTAACGGGAAATCCGACCATCAGATTCCCCTAAAACCGGAAACGTTGGGTTTGTATCGAAAAGATCTTTCAAATAAATATATGAGATTTAAAATCTAACGGTTAGATTTTGTGAATTTAATTCAAAATTTAATAAAAACAGCGCTAGTGTAGCTAAATGACCGGAAACGTCATTTAACTGAAAGGGCCTATTTAACATGATTAAAAATATAGAAAAATTATGCTAAATCATAATAAATGATTTGGAAAGATTTTTGAATGAAATATTCCACTTTTGTAAAGATAAAAGATATTTTTATCTGAATAAGTTGTTTATCAACTTGAGTACAGAACTGAAAGGAATTATATGGTTTTGATATAACCAGAATTTCCAACGTATGAATTGGAAAGGATTTGAATAGAAATAATATTCGAAATATTTCAATATTGGATTCCGAGATTATATAATATCGTTGAGAAATTTGGAAGATATGGATATCATTATTCCCAATACGATCTCTGTTGATTTCAGAATTTGATATTGAATATAAATCGATATGATTTCTATTCAGAGCCTTGTATTTAATATCAAATTTGATTTTGGCTTTGTCATGAATGGTGTCTTCAATAACACTGTTCTTAAACCCAGTAGAGAGTAGAATAAATCTTTTAATTAAGATTTAGAGAAGTTTACCAATTAATATATTTAATTGGAATTGAACTGAAATTGAATTTTGGGTTTATCGTGAACAATGTTTTAAATAACATTTGTTCTTTAACCCAATTAACAGTGAAGATATGATCTGGAATCTTTAAATCATTTAATTAAGATTTAACGGAATTTTCTAATGTAAAGTTTTCCATTTTAAAATATTAAATTAGAATTGAGTAGAATTCGATTTATTAATAATCGAAATAAGCTTCTGTGAAGGAAGACTGTTACTATATATGGAATTTAAAAGGCTTTGTCGTTGTTCCATTTATAGTATTAGTCTGATACGGAAGTTTATATAAATTATATACTGATCTGGTTTCCGTGAAGGTTTCATTTGAATGGAAGATGATTATGGGTTTATCGTGAGCAATGTTTTTAATGACATTTGTTCTTTAACCCAGTTAAAGACAGGATTAATTTCCTAAAGTTGAATAATCATTAAATAATGATTTTTGAAGATTAAAACTAAGTGAAGTTATAATGAATCTTTAATTAGATTGAAATGTGAATGAGGTTGTTAAATTTACCGGGTTCATGAAACGTTCGAAATGGAGTTCCACCAGTATTACTTCATGCGATAGTTAAATGGTAAATAATTTTATCGATAACACAATGGGTGTTAGATATGGAGCACTACCAGTTTTGCTCCATGGGATAAACAAGTTGAGAATGAGATAATAAAATGAATGATTACTTCGGTAAGGCTCGTGAATCCTGACTAGTTTTGATAAACCTGAATCTGGTTTAAGTTGAGAAAAAAAATTATGAAATCTTTTGAAATGATTTCCAAGGAATGGATTAAACAATGAGTTTAAATGAGATAATCTTTGATAAGATTAATGGGAACCTTCCCCAAAATAAATAATATTTAAATTAAAGAATATTCTGGATTGGAATGAGGCGTATGATGTGTTTTTATATCACATGATTATAAGATACGCGAGTTATTCGGAAAGATCGGGTCTAACTCATTCTGAATAACTGATACGACGATTAAAAGTCGAAGATATTGAAGACGGTGGTTGAAGACTGGCGATCTTCACATCGAATGGATTACTACCGATGCCCTTGATTTGGGTAGCTCTCATGAAGGGGTTATAGTGGTAGTTGTCCAGACGTACTTGTTGATTGTCCGGGTATGCGAGAACCTTTTTTGTATTGGACATATAGGACGAGGAATAAGGTGTCTCCGGTTTCGTTCAGACCTAGAACGGACTTGCAAATGAATTGTATGCCAGACATTATATTTTGAGCTGTATACGTTGATCTCTGCAATATATATATATATATATATATATATATATATATATATATATCTTTTTGGTGGCGGAGAATTTATTCTCTTGCTTAACACCCTTCTCTGAGACGTACGAGCTTAGAGGTTACATATTGGTTGAAATAAATGGTATGGTATAAATTGACAATGTGGCATGCTGAGTTGCAGTGATCCAAGCTTTTGTTAAAAAGCAGAGCTTGGTGGATGATGATCAAAACATAGCTTTAATAGCGCAGCTTTGTGTAGCGTTAATTCACGAGCCTCACACACCGGTATGATGGTGAACTGATAGTTAGATCGGTATGCTTTTGAGATGAGGATAGACAACCTTCGGGTTGAGGACAACTTTCAGGATTGTCATGGATTCGGTCGACCGAGATGTGCTGAGTGTGGTCACTACACCCCTAGAAGGGATAGGGCTTATATTTGATTCCCAGAAGGATAGAGTAAGCGGTGTTTTCCAATGACCTGGACTTAAGCCGCAGTGATACTTGATTTCCTGGATATAGTGCGGATGTGTATTGCGGTGTTTTCCAATGACCTGGACTTAAGTCATCGATATACACTACGTGACCGATCTTTCGAATCAATAGCTATCATGATGGAAATCCAACTTCCAAATACGAGTTTTACGGTTTTAGTTGTATACATATGCGACATAATAGGATGGGGTATTATGCCGTCTAGGATTGATACATTTATTTTCGAAGTTGATTTCTACACTATGCACTTATAGAAAAGATAAATTTCGCGTACCAAGCATATTTGGCTACTATAAGGTAAAACTCTATCCTCCGGTTTGCGTTGCATTGTGTGATGGGACCTGAGTCTTATAATAGCTTCATTTTTATTTGTTAGCATTGCGTTGTTTGTTTCATGGTATTCTTGAAAGAAAACCTGTTCCGTGTCATACGGCGTGATACCTTGATTTACCCAACATTAAAATAATGTTAATAATTGTTTTAGTTCTCACACCAATCTCATGACTGACTCGATGTTTATTATTTCCACAAACTCTGGATACTCATATTTTTCACACGAGCAGCTAGTAGTTTTGGTTTTCGCAGATATTTCTTTTCGCATGATCTTGAATTATGGCTGGAGTTATATTATGGAATGCTTTGTATTTATATATTTCCTTCAGCTGTGATAGTTGATGTTATCCGCTGAACATTATATTCATGTATTATATTTTTGTTGCTATGTAATTTAAATCTATGATAATTTTCCGCTGTAATTATTTATACTCTGATATCTTGTACTCTGATGTAAATTGTGGTAATAGCAATGAAATGTTCTACTGTTTGTGTTTTGATGGGTCGTGTTCTCAAAGCAATCCGCCTTCTTGTTCGGTTTAGATCGGCCGGGAAGTTCGGGTCGCTACAGATGGTATCAGAGTTTTGGTTTACAAAGCTCGAGAACAAGACACGCTAGAACCGAACAAAAGATCTCATCAGAGATAGGATTAGAAATATCCTATAAGAAAGACCGTTAGAGATAGAGTTAGTAGTACCCTAGAATGAGTTTGAAGAGTTTTATTTATAAAAACGAATTTAGTTTTGAAAAATTATATCTTATTATAAGATTTAAGTATTTTATTTGGTTTTGAATTTTGACTATCGAGTATAAGAAGACTTTGAACATACACGTAATTAACGTATATCTGAAGTCTCAAATATATTGTATAGATATAGAGTCACACTCTAGTCGCCCGAAGATGACTCTGATAATTGCTAGCATCATCAATGTTTATGTTCGAGTTCCGAAAGTGGGATATCTACATATTTCCAATTGACTGGTGTGAGAACCAAAACTCGGTTAGATTTTAATGTTTGTGATTTGGCATTGAAAATATGATTTTAAGTATATAAAAAAATATATTTGAAAAGCTAATTGACTAATTGATTGTTGGTTGTGATGTTTGATAATTAGTTTAACTAATTAAAATATTGTAATAATAAAACCAATATGAGAATGAGAGGTAAATTAAGCCTAATCAAATATAATGTTGAATTAAATTGAAAATTTGTTTGGATTGGATATATGTATGTATGTGTATGTATGTATGTGTGTATATATATATATATATATATGTATGTATGTATATATAGGTTGGATAAGTTATTGCGTGCAAACTAAAAAGAGGAATAAAATTATATGTCCGACAAGGTACATATTTACTGTAATCATTGGGTTTTGATGATTTTATGAGCCGCTTGGCTTTTTGATTTTCTTTTGATATATGAGAGCCTGTATATGTCATTCGTAGTTAACTGATCTACTCGTACAAATAAAGTAATTGCGATTTTTTTTTTAAATTTAAGGCGCTAGCCAAATTTTGAGAAATTTGAATGTTCTTCGAAACTAAAAAGTTGAAGAACTCAAGCCAGAATGAGAGTTGAGTTGGTTGGTTAAACAACTTTCAGCTCCATTTCTTTTTCGAGGACAAAAAAGTTAAGTGGGGGAGATTGTAACAACCCGTATTTTTTGAACCAATTTAAAATTTATTTTTAATCGATCAAATGGATTTTATTTAAAATGATTTATTTTGAGAATTAACGATTCAAAATTTATTCAAATCGAAGTTTAAACGTATAAATTTAAAATTTAATTAAAACGAACTCGTAATGGCACGATAGTTTGAAATTTTGGTTTTGAACTTTAAATGACTGTACATAATTCAAAATAAGTCAAAATTGGATAAAAAAACAAAACAACTCCTGCAACCTATCTATGCATGACTCAGCTTTTGAAAAGCATACAAAAAGTAACAATCATGTATAAGTTGATCTAATTACGGAACATTAAATACAGTCTAATAACAAAGTACTTGGTCTTATAAAAATAACAATAACGAAATTCAGTAAACTAAGACTTGCTAGAAGTGAACGATGATATAAGAGCATCCCTAAAGTGGAGGGACATGAGTATTAATACTCAGTCACCACGGTATTAAATGGATATCATTCGCATATTTCAGTTGCTCGATAGCTGAATGCTGCTATGGAACTAGGTAAGAACTTCCAAGGTTCAGATCATTGGATACGTGATTTTCCTTCTAATTATAGGGAAATTTCAGTTAATTTTACTTAATAATCTAATTTATTTATAAGAACTTATCAAAACATAATTGATTGAGAATTCTCTAGCTGAAATTTGATTATAACATGGAGTAAACACAGTTTATTGTAGTCTACTTATATAAGTGATTATCTTGTTTACGAAAAACATAAGACCCGTTTGATGTATTGTTTACAGTTTTGTGTTGTCGTCTAAACAAAAAATGTGCATGTCATATGTATTGCTTGAAAACGACCAATTTTGAGAAGATGAAATTAACATGTAAAAGGAAATTTCATGTTTTGGAATATTGGTGAAGATGTTAAATGAAACAACCCATATTTTTGGAACCAATTTAAAAATTATTTTTAATGGATTTTATTTTGAGAATTAACGATTTAAAATTTATTTAAATCTAAGTTTGAACGTATAGATTTAAAATTTAATTAAAACGAACTCGTAATGGCGTGGTAGTTTGAAAATTTGGTTTTGAACTTTAAATGAATGTACAGAATCCAACATAAGTCAGAATTGGATAAAACAAGAAACGTTAGAATTTATTTAATTATATCTTTCTAATGAAGGTGAAAAATTTTATATTTCATATTATAAACTGTAAGTTATGTCCAGATTAAAATTTAGAATAGTCGCTATGAATTATATTAATATTTTAATAAATATATAAACCCTTAAAAATGGCCATTTTGCGAACGATTTCCGTTTTCAACGAAATTAATTTTGTTGGATCCAGAACATCAAATTATTGTTAGGATTAAAATTTTAAATCGATTGGAATTCATATGTAAGCGTGATAAATTTAAACGCGTATTGGATTTCAGTTATAACTTAATAAGCTAGCTAAAAAGGTCATTTTTTAAAAGGTCTCCAAATTAAATGAAATTGTTTTTTTTAGAGCGGTAATTGTAAAACATAGCTAGATTTCAAATTTCATAAATTTTGAAGTCAGTAAGTGGCCATGGCAAATTAAAATGTACGTTCAAATTCAATGTTGAACGTTATACTGATTTATATTTTTTTTGATAAAAATTGATCAAAACGATCGAATTGACTTACGAAACATATCTCATTGTGTCCGAAATCGGGTATTTAGCTAGGGACGAAAGTCATTATGGTTCATTTGGAGTTCGAACGAAATTGAGTTAATTAGAGAATTAAATATTATATATACACACATTTTAACCGAACCCTAGGGAATTCTTTATTTCTGCCGCCAGTTGAAAATAAATGGCCACGATGCTCAGATTTTCTCCCCCTTAATTTCTCTCCACCCGCCGTAGTTATCAAGGCGCCCGCTTAGGCGCGCCTAAATGAAAAAAAGCCAAAGGCTCAAGACTTGCGTCTTTTGTGACACGTACGAGCTTAGATGTTATATATTGGTGGAAATAAATGGTATGGTATGGATTGACAATGTGACATGTTGAGTTGCAGTGATCCAAGCTTTTGTTGAAAAGCAGAGCTTGGTGGATGATGATCAAAGCATAGCTTTAATATAGTGTAGCTTTGTATAGCGTTAATTCGCGAGTCTCACACACTGGTATGATGGTGAACTGATGGTTAGATCAGTATGCTTTTGAGATGAGGATAGACAACCTTCGGGTTGAGGACAACTTTTAGGGTTGTCATGAATTCGGTCGATCGAGATGTGCTGGGTGTGGTCGCTCCACACCTAGAAAGGATAAGGCTTATACCTAATTCCTAGAAGGACAGAGTAAGCGGTGTTTTCTAATGACCTGGACATAAGCCGCAGTGATACTTGATTTCCTGGATATAGTGCATATGTGTATGACGATGTTTTCCAATGACCTGGACTTAAGTCGTCGATATACTACGTGATCGATCTTTCGGATCAATAGCCATCATGATGAAAATCCAACTTCCAGATACGAGCTTTACGGTTTTAGTTGTATACCTATATGGCGACATAATAGGATAGGGTATTATGTCATCTAGGATTGATACATTTATTTTTGAAGTTGAATTCTACACTATGCACTTATAGAAATAAAAGATAAATTTCGCGTACCAAGCATATTTGCTATTATAAGATAAAACTATCTTCCGGCTTGCGTTGCATTGTGTGATGGGACCTGAGTCTTATAATAGCTTCAATTTTCTTTGTTAGCATTGCGCTGTTTGTTTTATGATATTCTTGGAAGAAAACCCGTTCCGTGTTATACGGCGTGGTCCCTTGATTTACCCAACATTAAAATAAAGTTAATAATTGTTTTAGTTCTTAAATCGGTCTCATGACTGACTCGAAGTTTATTGTTTCCACCTAAACTTTGGGTGCTCATATTTTCCACACGGGCAACTAGTAGTTTTGGTTTCCGCAGATATTTCTTTTTACAGGATCATGTATTACGACTGGAGTTATATTATGGAATGCTTTGTATCTATATATTTCTTTCAGCTATGGTAGTTGATGTTTTCCGTTGCACATTATATTCATGTATTAATGTATTATATTTCCGTTGCTATGTAATTTAAATCTATGATATTTTTCCACTATAATTATTTAGTTATACTCTGATATCTTATACTATGATGTAAATTGTGGTAATAACAATGAAATGTTCTCCTGTTTGTGTTCTAATGAGTTGTGTTTTCAAAGCAGTCCGCCTTCTTATTCGATTTAAGCCGGCCGAGAAGTTCGGGTCACTACATTATAGCTTTAGAATTCAAGCGAGATGGATGAAATGACAATTAGCATCTGACATCCTCGAAGACAAGAAAATCTCACAAAAGCTTAAAGCAAAGTTCTATAAAACGACAATCAGATCTGCAATATATGGTGCAGATTGTTGGCCTATTTAAAAAATAACATGTTCAAAGGATAAGTGTAGCAGAAATGTGTATGTTGTGATGGAACTGCGATCATACAAGACGAGACCAAATTAGAAATGATCACATACGTGACAAACTTGAAGTAGACTGTAACGTCAATTGAAATTGAAGAGAAGTTAGTTCAACACCGCTTAAAATGGTTTGGACATCTTTAACGGAGATCTCCCGACACATATGTACACGTTGGAATTATAGGTCCATCAATGGTCAAAGAGAGGTAGATGTCGATCAAGAATGACATGAGAATAATTGATAAAAAAAGACTTAGGGGATTGGATGATACCCAAAGAGCTGGTTTTGAACAAAAATACGTGGAAGTTAGCGATCCGCGTTCCAAAACCGTGAGATGATGGTTGGTTTAGGGATGATATTTTAAATTATAGAAATAATGAATAGGAGCCTAAGATGGTGTTTGGTCTTCGATCCCTATGGACCCTATCACTACTAGTACTATTATTATTATTAGTATTAGTATTACTACTATTATTGTGATTTTTTTAACTATTTTTATTTATTATTTGTTAAATTAAAATTTTTATCTTTATTTCCATTTTCGCGTTTAAATCTATTACTGTTATTACTACTTTAAATTGACTTTATCATTTGATTTTTGGTTCCATCTCTAGTCGATCCCGATTTGTTTGGGAATAATGCTTTGTTGTTGCTCGTATTTTGGGAGATAATAAAAGCATGGAGAATAATCCAACTCCTTTGTTGTCCGCCGTTCGACGGGAATGCCCAAGAACTGTGAATCTTATTGTCTTGTTTCCTTGTATTTTAGTGCAAACTGAAAACGCAAAACCTAACCCAAAATGAAACCAAAAGGGGCCAAAATTTCCAATATAAAATTCATTTTTATGTCCATAAAGGCAATAATAATGGTCCATGCGAACACAAAGACTCGCAAAGCGGGGGAAATTCTATGAATTTTTGTAGCATATGGAATAGTACGTCTTACATCATGATAGGGGTAACTAAAGTACTGCCCAGAAAGGGAGATGCTTTCGTTCCTCTAAAATGTGTGTGTGTATGTACATACGCACATACATACATTGCTTTATAAGCTAAGAGGTATTTGTTTCCTTGTGGCAAAAATAGTGAAATAAGATGGGGATTATGCATTGATGTCACTTGTAGAAGGTGTTATTTCTTGCTGGATCTACTAGAGAGTAGGATACTCATTTATGCATGGGAACATAATATATGTAATGATGTGGAACATAATATATGTAATGATGTTCTTTTACCAAACAGGTTACTGACCTTACCAGCTCAATTTGACCAAAAATAAGCTGCTAAAATCAGCGAGTTTCTAACAAGGACTGCAAACTCAAAAATCTGTGTAAACTTCTTTTAAAGTTGAAATTGAAATTATGTAAACAGACTATATTATTTCGGATCATTTTTTGCATTGGGCTTCAAAAAAAAAAAAAAAAAATCAACTTTTCTCTCTGTTTCAAACTTATTGCAAAAATAAACACGGTTTTCACCAGGTTGGCAATTTGTGTTTACACTTTGAAAGTGTAAAGCGCAAATTTACAATATTAGAAAAGAGGGAAATTTTGGAATACAACCTTGTGTCTATAAAAAAAAAATAGGTTCCTCTCTGAAATTCAGGCCTGGGTTGGGGAAAGAAAAGGGGGGGAGGGGGGAGGTTGTTAATCTGGGTCATTTTACTGACTTTAACATGCACTCTTAGAGCATTTGTTCATAATTCACAACCGTCCACACAAAACCTGACTTGGTGAAAACTGAAATAAATTGAGAACGGAAAAAGCAAAAAAGACGTATGTATAAAATAGTTTCTAAAATTGAGGGATGTAAAACATACAAGTTTTAGAAAGAGTGGTTTGTCCCAAATTCCCTCATCAAAAAGAATATCAAAATGCAAAAACAAAATAAAAATTCAAGTTTGTGCACCTTAATATTGCTCAAACACAAAACCTGACTTGGTGAAAACCGAAAATACTTTTGCAATAAGCTTAAGAAGGAACTTTAAATTGAAAATTGCTTCTTCTTCTTTTCCCTTAAAGCCTATTGCTACAGTTTATCTTATTATTTTAAAATTATTTACTACAAGAAAGTAAGTAGGTAGTTATTTACGAATGATTATGTAGTTGCCCTTTTCGGGCTACTAAAACAGATGTTTGGCCCATGTTAAAACCAGGGTACAGCCCCTTCTAATGATATGACTAGAGATAATTACACTTATGATTGAACATTTCCACCCAAAATGAGCAGTTCATGAGCCTTTATACAAATATTTATCTAACAAGTTTACTCCTGAAATAAGAAAGTATCAATACCCAAAGATTTTTTTGTCTCTACTATTAATAAAGAGAATTCAATGAACATGACTTCCAGGGTGTCCTTTTGAAATTCCAAAGATAACCTCATCTATCAAGGGAATCTCACCACCGATTTGCAACATTCACCACCATCCCATTCCCGACTACTCATCAAAGGAATTTACTATCAATTTACAATTGATACTACAAAAGAAAACAACTTGAAATTAAAGTGTTGTGTGCACTTACAACTCACATCCGTCCACTCTTTATTTATTTATTTATTAAATAAAAAGTAAATATATCTAGATATTTTGTGCACGTACGTGCATTTATACTAGTATGAATAGAAAAAAGAAGCTGTGTAACAAAGACATCAATAGTCTTGTCCTTAAAGAAAGAATCATCAATATGCAATGATTTATATGAACTGAAAAAGGAGGATGAATAACAGAGGCCTGATATTATACTGCCAAATTCGTATTTCAAACAGTCACAAATTCATAATCGAGGCAACTTTTACTTTAAAAAGGTTAAACCATGACACCTGGAAAACAGTCAATCCACTTACCGTTCATGGCTAGTGAAATGATGAAAATGCAATAATAACGTAGTGCGTTAGGAGCTTCGCCATCACTCCAATGTCCCCCATATAGCAGCCGAATGAATGTATAGGAGTAGCTTGGACCGAAAGATATTAACACAAGGCCTAATAATAAAAAAAACATATATTATTTTCTTGTTAAGGTATGCATCATATCACAAAATAATGAAGATGTATATCAGGAAGTTGAAATATAACAGGATGTCAACCCCAAAAAAAAAAAAAACAGTTACATTTTGGCTTCTTAATATATAAGCCCTACCATACCCATTTCCATATATTCGACGAGATGGGACATCTATAATTAAATTGTGACATAATGTAACAAACAGAGTTTGATAACAACACAAAAGGAAAAAAATAAGTCGGTGATCATCAAACATACCAATTGTTAGGATTATCTTAAGCTTATCCACTAAAGACCTTCCCAGCCTCTTAGTCCTGTCAGGAGTTTGTTCTGCCAACTAAAAGAATGAGAATGAAGATAAACAGCTTGATACATAATGCGAAAAGCATTGGCTTGTATTAGCATTTTCCAAAGGGACCACATTATTGTCCATTAACCATGGAAAATGTCATATGCCGCTTCATCTTAATTATTATATATTTTGAATATTAATATCTAGCATATGGATATCCTTTCATACCAATTATCTTTCAATGATAGCATTATAGTCGCTAAATTTCTTGCTTATTTGCTACAGATGTGTAATATATGTAATCCTTACTCAGAAAGCTATATCATACCCATTTTCATCGCCAGAGCAGTGTTACAATGCGTGTAATTGCTTGAAAATATTTACATGGGCTTCGCTTATGGGACAAATACTGTGTTAAAATGGAACTCAAGATGATTTATCGAATAGAATGCAAATTCACAGAGAGTTCAAATTAACTATGAAACATGATAAAGGAATGACAACTCACCTGATGCTAATTTTGCAAAAGTGGCATATGAACTTTCTTCGAAAGGGAGAAAAACCAATCGCACGACTAGACTTCCTGAAAAGGAGTAGAAGGTATTTTCGACACTGAATAACAACTAAAATACTGCTTGGATACATAATTACCATACATATTTCTATCAGCAAACATAATAAATATTTTTTCCACAAATTATATTAAAAATAAATTACTGTGTACCTATCTTGTCAACAAGGGCATATACTCCTTGGTTGTAGCGTGTATCAAATAAAAGAAGTACCATCTTTTCTCCCTCTTGAAGAAACCACTTAGATATAGACTGACCAGTACATACTTTACACATACGCCATAAGTCCTCATCACTATACGAAATACTATTTTTCCTATAGTACATTACTAGACGATTTGAGTACGTAAAAAAGTTGACCAGTAAGAAAATAAGAACCTTGTTATTATGACAAACCTAAAAGGGATAAGATGTTTCCATTCAATAACTCGGAAGAGGAGGAAATAAATCCAGTAACCTACAAAAACGCAGCCACCATATGCAGTCTGTGAGAAACCAAATATAATTCCTTTATCCTGCAGTTGAGTCACATAAGGTTAGTGAAAAACTGGGACAAAGAAGGTATAGAAAGGAAAAGAGAACTCGATGCATCATATGTCATTATTAATCAAAACTTGATACTAACAGGTAAGAATTAAGTTATTACCATGGTAGGCCGTCTAATGATAAGGAAGTAGGTTGTCATGCAACGTAGAAAGGTGGCAGCAGTTTCAACCACCAATCGCAATTTAAGCAGAAGCAGATTTTGAGAAAGAATGTAAAGGGGCTCTGCCAACAACTCTAGTAGACAGGCAAATCCTGACAATTCATCCAAAAATAATAATATCAAGAGAACTGATAAAGATTATATAAAAGAAAAGGCGAGCTTCCCAAAATTTTGTCTTGGAGCATTTGCTTCAGGTTAAGGCTTCGGCAAAAAATAATTTATTTGTTATGTCCTTTCAGTTGTCAGCCACTTTCTTTTCTTTTACGAATAGCCCAAAACTGATAAGCATATAAAGAAAGAGATTTGTGGTTTAGTCTAAAATAACTAGTATTCAGATTTTACAATTAGTAGTATTAGGGAAGATAATGTTTCTACAATTAGAAGAATACTGGCAATAATTATCATATGTTGCGTTCTGGTATGATAGAGAAAATTACCATGAATTAGTATAGTTTGTGTATGGGGGTCAGCAAGGTTCGTATTCTTACACCATAAGGCAATAGCAGTTACTGTAACAAAAATTCCAAGTGGGAAGCTCATCCAAGCTATTTTTAACATTTTTGCTGCATCTTCCTGCATTGATGTACCACTGCTGCAAAATAAAGACATGTAAGTTATAAAAAAAATTGAGTAATTTAATTTAGGTTTTATGTCCAGTATGCTTGTCTTTGTTTTTCTTTTCTTTTTCCTTTTTTTTAATGAAAATACAAACATCTTATGTTCATGCATGCATGTGTGTGTGCACATATTACACATGCAAGTAAGCAGCTATGCAGTTAAAGCCCCGCAACATCCTCGCTATAGCCCATAGCGCCCTTCAACCGCTACGTTATTCCAATTTGGCGCTGATGAGTAATAGATCCGCTTCCATCCCCGCTATTTTCCACTGTATCCGCTAAATCAAGACTTTTTAGCGTCCGCTTTAGCAGTACTAATATACAGTCATACAGAGCTTGATTTGACTAGTTTTATTTTTTAAAAAAATCAGATAATTTAGCGTAAAGGGCTAAAATTAAGGCATAAGTGCCTAATATATGGTAACAAACAATTACACTCATCAAATTTAGCATGAATAACTATGATATTCCTTGATTTTATTATATGACATTAATTAATATAGGTTTCTTATACACATAATGTGAGAAAGATGATTAATTAATTTTCAAATTTTTGGTTTTACATCTAATATACCTTTTTGCACCTCCGCTATATCCCCGCTATTTCCGCGTTTTATCTCCGCTACACCTTTTTGCACCTCTACCGTTATGGAACCGCTAAGCGCTTAAACTGCACGGGTAAGCAGAAGGTGCTACTAAGTTCTTTGTCGTGTTTACAAGGTATCAAATAACCAAATTTTCTTGTAAGATCAGATTTTAAATTTCCTTAGTTTTTCACTGTTGACGTATGCTCTTTCTATGGTTAGTAATTACATAACAAGATATTGAGTTTTTGCTACAGAGGACCTTTTAAGGATAGAGTCTCGCTATGTGAGAAAAGACTGCAGAGTGTTCCCTTTAAATTTACAAATATATTTGGTTATTCAAATAAGGGATTTGATGATCGAAAATTTGATATGTGATGTGCACTTTCAGGATGAAAAGGAGCATTTGTTTATCAAGAAATCATTACCCTTGAACATCAACACGCATGCATGCACGTCTAAATCCTTCTCGGCTTAAAAATAAGATTGAAGTAACAAGAAGCTGATAATTAATTGCATAATCCTGCAATAAGAAGTAAAAACAAATATAAAATGACAGTCTCAAATATATTTATTCAAACCAGTCGGTAATTGTACAGAATGTCCGCACGTGAACATAGCACCCATCTCAACTACCCAAAGATAATATGTTCATAATCATAGATTCATAATATACAAAGCTCCATTTATATACTTTATATTCAGTTACATTAACTTACTCCATATACAATAAACTAAACTTCAAAATACAGGTTTCAAAACGGGTACTCGGATAAATATAAATTTAATACATTTTTTTTTCTAAATCTGCAGTTATAAACTGGCAGGTGAATCTAAAGATGTTACCGCAAATTCTTCTTCAGTGAGGTGCCTCACTATCCATGTATTGAATATAAAAGGTATCAACCTTGAGATAAACTGTGTAGCTGCATAGTAAGAAGAAAAAAAAATATAGAAATAACATAAACATTTGTTATCTGGAAATATATATATATATATATATATATATATAAGGGAATAGAATCTCAAACAAACCCATAAGGAATTTGAACGTGCGAGCAAAGCTGTTAGCAGAAGAGCTTGGTTCATCGTCTGTTGCTTCCATCTGAGAAAAAAAAATCACTATATTTACTGCAGTAACCTTGCAAATAAAGGCCCCGTTACAGAAAGCAACTTGGTCGTCCAAAAATAAAATGTAGGCCATGAAAAATCTCTTGCCTAGTTTAGACGGGAAAAGGGAGACACCGTCTATTTCTGAGGAGATAGATATGTTTGCTTAGGTAGTAAAATTTGATACAGTGTACTACATCTGAGCTCAGCAAAATGCAGCAAAGGTAGTAAAATTTGATACAGTGCTTGTGTAGTGCAAAAATGGTATTATAGTTGGCCCAAGCCCCAAATGTGGTTCAAATTCATTGGGGAACACATGGGAGTACAGTAACAGTAAAAACAAAAATTGGACAAAAAAATAAAAACTTGTGCAGTTTCGTAGTTACTTATGCTCATTAAACTTACCTCCGAAAATCCATAATGATACCGCTTAAGTCTTACATACATTATAAAGATGAACTGTTCCTATACTAATAATAGTTTATGCCCATTCAAAATTACCATGAAATGTTTAATGATGTGTCTGTCCTTTCAATAAAAAAAGCAAAAAATGATTTACAGTTTACATGTGGCGTAATATTTATGATGATCCACTTGTAGAAGTATTCTTATCAATAAGGAACAAATAGCTAGCCATTTAATGGAATAAATATAGACAAAATGATAAAGATAACGGTGATATCAGATAATAGACTAATAGTAGATTTTGATGCAAACCATGATGAAATATTAATGTTGTACTGGACAAAGAATTAAGATAGATACTGTAGCAAAACTCGTTTAAAAGGATAAATCATTTTTTTATTTCTGAAAATATGGAAACAAGTATGTCCCAAATATTAGATCATTTGATCAAACATGTCAAGAGCAACATAAGTTTACAGGGGGCAAAGACATGAGAGAAAATACAACTAGCTCACAGACGCATCAGTAAACTATCTCGATCCCCGGTTCGACATTAAATATTATAGATCAGATGCATATAGATGGAAACCCCTAGTTTAAGGGTTTTTAGGCTGACAGAATAAAGTGAAGGGAAAGCAAACCTGAAGTACAGAGACAGTGCTCTTCGAAGATGAAGTGGGTTTTGTGGATGAATTGGATAAAAGAACATGTAGATGCTATGCAGTAATCATAGATAAAAAATGTAAACAGCAAATGTGAAGATTTGAAAACAGGAAAATAAGTTGAGTAAACTAACTTAAAATTTGGGCATTTTTTGAGGCCCCCCAATCCCCCAAACCAAAAAAAAAAAAAAAAAGCCACTGAAGTTTTGAATCTTCTGATTAGACAGTGGTAGGGCTAGTGATAGGCGAAGGGGAGGCTAACCACTAAGAAATTGATTGATTGTCGTAACAGTCGAAAAAAGTGAAGAAACAGTACAAGGTAAGCAAGAGCATTGTTAATAACACTTCAATTTTGGATAACAGATGGTCATTTTTTAAGGGCACACCACTTAATTTTGAATTGTTAAGGGGGTTTTAAACCTAGAAACATTTTCAGAAATTCAGACAAAATTACCTTTAAACTTAACCTATATGGAGAAAACCCTAAGGCTTCTTCCGCTTAAACTCCTTCTCCATCGCACAAGTCATTTTCAATCATCTAAACGTTTCCATTCCAATTCGTTCTACTTAAATAGTCATACTTTGATTTCTCTGTTTGCTTCAATAAATTTTATTAGTTCAAGTTACTGCAGTTAGAAATTAAAGTTAAAAATGTGAAAGGGGTAATTTGGTCATATCGTAATTTACTATTAAGGAAAGACTATTTTTAGCAGTACACCTTACAGTAATTCAAAAAAAAAAATCAAAAAAAGACCATCTTTTATCCAAAATTGGAGTGTCCTTACCAATGGCCGTAAACAATAAGGATGCGGTCCAGTGTATTAAAAAACGCGCCTGAGGCGCGCCTCGAGGCGAGGCGTTGGCAAAAACGCCTTGAGGCGCATATCAAAAGGCGTTTTACCTCCGAGGCTTAAGCCTCAACCAATCAAGGCGTAAAAAAACGCAAAAAAAGTTAAAAAAAAAAACGTAAAAAAACGCAAAAAACGTAAAAAAAACTGGTTTAAGAGACTTTTGTTTTGTCTTTTTTTTCTGTCTTTTGTTTTTGTTTGTTGTGTTTCATTGAAAAGCCATTTTAATAGTTTCCTCATTTCAATTGTTGGCTAGGATAATTTAAAATGAGCAAACATGATATTGCATGGAAGTGGGTCGAAGATTTACCGAACTCTACAAATTCAAAAAACTTTCTTTGTGGATTTTGTGATCATATATGCACGCACCGGAGGAAGATATCATTTGATCTTTTGCAATTTATATTATATATGCACTAATCGACCACCCCCAGAGCCCGGAAAGCCGTGAGAATAGTACCAGGACAGAAGACTGACCTGGGAAGTCCTCTTGCGCTTGAGTACGGGAGCCTTTGGCACTGGGTATCCACATTTTTGCTTTGAATGCTTTATGGTTTTTACTTACTATTTGACGATTAATGTTCCTCCACATTAAAAGTTAATTATATGTGTTGCGCTTTTCTTTTGCCCGAAAGGCTTACGCCTCAACGCTTCGAGGCTTACGCCTCGCCTCACAGACCCGAAAACGCCTCACGTACGCCTTTTGCGTTTTAAAACATTGATGCGGTCTTAAAGCCTAAATCTTCCAATGTGGTAAGGGAAGAAAGGCGGGGGTACGCATGAGAGGCCAAATCAATTAAATAGTAGTCAGTAAAACACAACAATTTCTAAATTTATTATAGATTTTAAGAGTCTTCCCCTTCTCCTTAGTTCTCTCTTGACTAGCACGGACCCGTGCTACGCACACCAGTCTTCCTACAACATTAGTTAGCAGAAATGGCGTCAAAATATATGAAATTGTATTTTCAAGTTAATTCAAGTTATTGTTGTCAAAGCATTAAATAAATTTCCCGATAATTGAACAAACATCTTTTTACCATATCCAAAAGAAATCAATTATGCCGTTGATGGCAGGATAGAAATTCATCAAAAATCTAATATGGCAGTATTGAATTTTTTTCAAAATCTAATCGTATACTGCACAAGGTTGCTTCATGTGGATTAGAGTAACTTGGACCTACTTTCTACAATAGAGCTTAATATATATATATATATATATATATATATATACACACACACACACACACACACACACACACACCATGTTTGTCAAAATCTTAATTTATCCATTAAATACCTACATTTCTCCAAACCCAACCAAGTTGTTACAGTAAAAACCAAACTGTAAGAATGACACAGGAAAAGTTTAACATATAATGACTACTAGTATGCCTACATACTTTTGACAAAAATATTAACATGTCAACTCCTATGCATGCCAAGTCAATCTCCTAATTTATGTAGAAAATTTCTGCTATTCAAACATAGCACCATGATATAGTTCGCTACTACAACTTAAAAATAACTGTCTAATTGATCAAGACAATAAAATATATAGATAAAAAACCTCAATAACTAATATGGAAATTACTTATTCAGTCCATAGGTAGAGTCCAATACACTACTATTATATATCTTCAATTTTTAGACTAAAAGGCAGAAAGCATTCCAAAGAATTTGTTGCATTTCTTGTCATTTTTCTGTATCATCACAATCGTTCCATTCAAGACAACTGAAAACCTCCCTACCCATGCAATAACTGATCAGACCGGTGCAATGCACATGCCGATAATTGCATTAGTTTTCCTGCGATTAGAAAAAAATAATTCATTCAAGATAAATTAAGCTAAAGCTATTCTTGCCATGATTTGATAGTTTGTTTCTGTACTTTTTTGTGTGGAAAGAGAGTTTGGTCATTCTTTTCCGATTTATACACTGCAAAGTTTTAAAAATGATTTTTTTTTTTTTTTTACTTAGTTTTTTGAATAGGTGAATTTCGATTGAGGTAAGCTAGAAAATATTCTACATCTGATCTAGAAAGTACCTTGAAAACAATGTCAAATAGTTTGGCTGAGCTCTCAGTAATGATAAATCTTGTTTCAAGTCAGCAAAAATATTTTTTGGCGTACATAACTTGAGGTGGAAAAAATTAATTGTATTACTTAAAATTTTGTTTCACATGAACAATGAAACGAGCACAAACAACATTTGTGTTACATCAAAACGATGACCCAATTAGTGATACGTTTTAACTAAGTGCTTGAACAAAGTTCATTTTCGTAAGTTGATGACACTGGAAATTGGCGTTATGCATCTTTCGTCCACAAATCAGTAATATGTTTTTCTCAAAAGGCTAGTAGATTTTATATCATGTTTTGGAATTCCAAGTGACTAAAAATAATAAACCATAAGAGGAAATGAGACCACTTTTGATGACAATAATTTGAGGAAATGATTAAACTTCCATCCAAATTGCATGTGGTGAAAAATTAATCTTCATTTTATAAAGAAACATGACATCTTAAAACAAAAATCACGATTTTTTTCCGACCTTCTTGCCATAATAACCTACATTCCTTGGTTAATCTCACTTGTAAAACAATACAAAACATGCTCAAACTACGAAGCATTTGGATTTCAATGCAAAAAGATATTAAAGTAATCAGTGTTTAGTTCATATTTTTGTCATGCAATAGTTATCAAGGCGCGCGCTTAGGCGCGCCTAAGCGCAGAAAAGCCCAAGGTCCAAGGTTTGCGCCTTTTTGCAGTTTGAGGCTTTTTTTGGCGAAATTCAAATTTTTATTTATAAATAGTCAAATAAAAAATTTATTTGTTCAATAAATTATAAAATAAGGTTTAAAATTTAAATCTTATTAATAAAATATGTAGATAATTGAATCAATTACAAAGTATGGTTTAAAAATTTACTTTGTAGTTAGTAAAATAGCAAATCAAACTCATATAAAAGGCACACAAAAAAGCCCAAGGCTCAAAAAAGCCCCGGACCCAATGCTTGAGCCTTTTTGCGCCTTAGCGCCTTGACTACTATGTGTCATGCTATAAAAAAATAATCTGTCCTCTAGTATGAAAGCAACATCAACCGTGATCTAGGTGTCATCGACACTTCAACACAAAGACCGCGTGTAAATAATTTCAGAAATCTCAAAACTATAACAACTTTCCCTTACTGTTTATGTCACTTCTCTTATTTATGATACCAAAAAGAGCACTACAATATGCTCCCACCAATATACATCCTAAGGCTACTTAGAAGAGGTACTGAAAGAAATTAAAAAAAAAAAAACACTTAAAATACCCACCATTGTTGTTAACAAAATATTCAAATTTCTACAAACTTTACCAAGAATCTCACTGTAGATTTATTTACCAAATTGAGCGATTTTTTATTTCCAGATCATCCTAACAGTACCTTCAATTATTATCGTTTGAAAAGAGATCTATAATGAATTTGTCTAATATCGTAGTATATTATGGCCTAAAATCATCCAACAATAATTGCAATTTTCTAATCAAAAATTGAATTCGTAGAAATTTATAGAAATGATTGGAGTTGTTAGGATTGAGTTCAAAGCTACTGTTTACAGAGGTAGTTTTAGAAAAATGAAAGAAATAATGCTTATTTTTTTTCAAAAAATCAACTAAATGAGAAGTGGATGCAGAAGACCTGACTGCATACATGAAAAAATACCCATGAACAAATAAACATGTTTTTATATCACATCCTGCAATGATAAAATATTGGACAAAATGGGAGTATAACACATTTGCATAAGTAAATACATTTTTGCAGATTATGATACTTGAGCAGTCAAACCAATTAAAGCAAAGCACATAGGTGGTGTCCCATATGTCTGCAGTTGATGGTAGTTTTGGAATTTATGCATTATTCTTTGTGCCTTTATTCGTTAGTAAGGAAGACAATCCTCCCTGTGAATACATGAAACCGTAGATTCTTCTTGCTTAGGTTATCTAATCGTAGGGGGTGTAAAAAAACGTTGTTTACTCTATTGTGTAAATTTTGGCATGTTTACTTCTATCGTGTGGACTCCTGTGTAACTCAGTCTCGCGTAGCTAGTGCATGTTTAGTCATCTTATTCCTGCATGAAACTAAATTTTATATCCATCCACGAAGAGAGTTTGAAAAAAAAGTTTGTGACTAAGAGAATAGTTACCATTCAATTAATGCTCGATATGCAAGATACAGACGGAATCTAATATGATCGCCCATGCTCTGCATTGCAAGTAGGAACATGAATGGGAAGCAACTAATATTTCAGAATGTACTAATTAAATTTTAAATTTAAGTGTGCACGCTAAAACATAGCACTATTTTCAGTCCTAATGTGTCGTTCGGGATGGCCAACTGATCAAGTAATGTTTCGGACGTGCCAGAAACGTTGCCTGACCAATCGGCCAGGCAAGCCAATGGGTGAAATTTCACCTGTTGGTTATAAAACCCTCCCCGACCTCCCTCTTCCTCACCCAAACCCAAGCCGCCATAGCAAATTCTTCCATTTTCGATCTCCTAGACTCTGTTTTTCCAGACAATTTTATTTACAGTTAAGCATATTTTTTAGTTTTCTACATCTATTTTTTTTTTTTTTTTTTTTTTTTTGAAATTGTTGAGCTTGTCAAATCTATGGCTAACTCACCCAGTTCTGTTTCGACTACTCCTATAACAAGCTGGACGGATGAACGCACAGTGGCGTTCATTGATATTTGCGTAAACAACCTTGGTTTGTTGCTGACGAATTCAACGAAAAACTTAACGATAGCTGGTTTGAAACGCAAATGAAGAATACATGAGATAGTCTTAAGTGATTGTGGAAATCGTGAGACACTTTATTACTGATTCCGGACGGTGAGTGAAATGAGGAGCACGACTATCTAGATGGATCTAACGAATGGTGGAACGGTACTGTGCACAGGTACTGAAAGTTTAGCAAGAATGCTCCTCTTAAATTTAGGGAATTGGAATATATGTTTGGTGGATGCATAGAAAAGGGCACTTGCCAGTATCAGATATTGGCAGATGCACCTCCCCAGGTCGAGCCTCATCCTCAACCCTTCACTGTTGGAGACGCATCTCTCTACAGCGATTGGATGACTAACGAAACTTTACGAACCCCGCCTAAACATTTGATATCCAGCAGAGCTATGACTGTTGCGACAACACCGCCTTTGGTTCTGATCGAACATTTCAATGAGATGGTGGACCATTGCTTTTCTGTGTTGGTCAATGTTATAGACGTTCAAAGATGGAAGTTTGTTGAGATATTTCGCACCAATCTCATGATTTTGAGAGTTGGTTCATTGTTGCATTAGATGTAACATTTATAAGAAGGAAGCTTAATGAATAGCAATATGACTTATCCAAATAAATAGGTAATGCTTACCTATTGCAGTTTTTTCAGCTATAGTGAAATATCATGCACATTTGCATTACTGGAAAAAGCTAGCACTTATAAGTACAAATACATAGGGTATACAATACCTAGGTAGTCAATGCGCAAAAAAGCCCAACGCTTGCGCCTTGGGCTTTTTTACGCCTTGCGCTTTTTTGTGTGCCTTAGTTGCGCTTTTTTTCCTGCTGTCACTGTAAAAACTGCACTTACAACTACAACTTAATATATAGTTTTGACAATAAATAATAGCTGAGTTTGCAATTTCAATGATAAAACTTCATGAGTTCATGTCACAAACCAAAATAAGTAGTCGAAAAACCATTCAACCTAAATTTACAACAACAAAATACTTAAAATAAAAAAAGTGCGTTTTTTGCGCTTTGGGCTTTTTTGCGCTTCACTAACAGGTGCGCCTTGAACTAAAAAAAAAAAAAAAAAAAACTTGTTGCGCCTTGCGCTTTTTTGCGCCTAAGCGCGCGCCTTGACTACATAGTACAATACAAAATTATATCCTATAAATGCTCGGACATGTAGATATTAAACATATGCACACGAATCAATATTTCAGATCCATCATCAGTTATTGTCTATTTTTTAAAATCATTACTTTTTTTGCTTTAATATGAAGTTGAGCCATTTATATAGCATGATATTTTCTGTATCTTGAGGAAAGTTGAACCACTGACTGATTAAAAGACTAAAGAATCCAATCATTAGAGCGCTCATCAAAGCATATATACTGTATGGGGAATGGGATATCATTCAAATGTGATAATAGTTGTCATGGTATAGCAATAATAGTTTAGCATTGGCACAAAAGATGTGCTATATTGTACCATATGTAACAGCCATATACAAAATATCAAAAAAAGAATAGCCAGCTTTAAAAATTAGCTATAAAGATACCCCTCCAGTTTCCTAAGCAGTAAACTTCATTCCAATAATTAAAAAAATCAACCTAATGGACTGTACCCACCTAAACTTTGAAAAGGTAAAGTGGTTCTCATACTTAAACTAAAAAAGGCTGCAGAGGAAGCAAAACATATACAAATTTTGTAAACCAGGCAGCGGAGGAATCGTATATCACAATTTTCCTTCTCTTTATTGAAGTTATTATAGCAAATCAGTCAAAGTTCCTGAATTTTATAACTAAATATTTACATGATTTGCTATGAATGAATGTTAGTTTGTATACACGAGGTTGGAGCATATTAATAACGTAAACAGTAATAAAATAATGGATCTAGCTATTGCCATCCCGACATTTGCTCTTCACTCTCAATTAAAATTTTAAACTTTTATTTCCAGTTATACCCTTTAGTAATAAAATAGATAGCTTGTCTAATGTCATGCGACGATTAAAAATAATAAAATCAACCATATATGACGTTTGAGGTTAAATTACAAACAATACTTAAAACTAAAAATAAGCGGTGTACGTGATTTCAAAAAAATTAAAGACAAGAATTACAAACAATGATTAAAATTTGTAAAGTCGGCGGTGTATATAATTATGTATTTTTAGACCGAATAGATTGACAATGTGCAGGAATTGCAAATGCCTGAATAACAAATAACTAAATCATCAATGTATAAGGTGTTAATTTAAATATATCAACGCTCAGATGGAGTGTTAATTACCAAAACAACGATAGGCAATCAATGACGCCGTCTACAAACGCTAATTAATTCGATTAAGACATTAAAGAGAGAGCTACACAAACAAACTGCAAGTTTAAAATAAGAAGTAAAAAAAAACCATAAGAATAAAAATATAGTAAGGGCATTTCTGGAATAAACGGTGTGAAAAGAGAAAAAGTTGTGTGTACATTTTATTTTCCACTTAGTGGGGGTGAAGAGTAAATAACGAAGTGTCAATAGAGGGACCCTAGAATAGTAAAAACATCAGAACGTAAGTATCCACTTTCGTATGCTTAGTTGGAAAAAGAGGGTAACACCTGAAACAGACAACTCAATAGTGCATTAACTTGTTTGAGGTTTTATATGTTATGTAACGACGGTCGGAACAAAGTCCCTTTCCTTCCTGCATAGGACGCACACGTATGAGTTGACACACATCCTTATAATAAAAGTAGTCTTTTTTGTTATGTGCCAACTCATTTATATACATCACTCCTTCAATTTATTCCGATGTCGACTATCTATTCAAACCACTATTCCTGCCAACATATGAGGCAATCCTAACAGTCTCCACTTTGACTCGCATTCTACGAGTATCTTTTGAAAGCACTGTTTTGTCTACATGGCCCAGACCGTAACTTTCGGCTCTGATATCATGTTAGAATTTGATACCGAAAGAAGGAGAGAGACTAAACGTGAAACAACAAAACGACATTGTTATTCACTTAATTGAAGGATTACATCTCATAAGATTTAAATAAATAAAGAAATAAAACTACATAAACTCTAGGCACATTCCTAAATAATAGGTAACTAAACACACCAAGTTACTTAAGAATAGGACAAACACAAGTACTTATTCCTAACACCCTCCCTTAAACTGGATATGCTAATATTCGGTTTACGCAATTATTAACTTTCAAATAACTAAAATTCTTGATTGTTTCATCTTCTCGTATTGTCGATTTCACAACGCCTTTGATCTATGACACTGGACATGTTCTACTGCTCCACATTCAATGATTCACCACTTATGAATCATTGTTGAAGTTTTGTGGTTTCATTCAAGGAATTTACAGGACCTCTCCACTCGGGTCATCCTCTATTGTTGTATATGGCATCTCCTTAACAAGTGAGAACCGTAGTTCTTCTTCACGTACTTGTTGGATGACACAAAACCACACCTGCTTCACTTACAAATTTTACCTACGACGCTTGTAGACATGCCTATCTTCTCTTAAGCATATTATCAAACAAACAGCTCACGAGCACTCTACGAATTGTCCAACCTCATGATCGACACCGATTTTTTCACTATCAGCATCCACAACCAATGCCGTATTAAACGACTTCTTCATTCTAACATCAACATTACCATTGCGACAAACATCTGAAAACGAACTCAGCCTTCATCAATGTAATCACAACACTCAACTCTTCAACCTGAAACATCAAGCATCCACAGTAATCACTTCCTTCACGGAAACTCGACCAACCTTCCACTCGTACAGCAACAAGCAACCATCCTCAATAAGTCCATGCAAATTCCACACCATAATCTCTTCAACACTGCAATACAAATCTGTCAACAACCAGTAAATTTTCCACCTCTCATCACACAACCTAGCTGCCACTAATTCACACTTCGACCACGATCAATATCAAACAAAACTCCTACAACAAACCATACATCCAAGCCTCTGCAACTTCAAGTTCACAAATACTCCATCTCCAAACTGTTAACATAGCCTGCCCAAAAACCACCACAACATTGTCATCCCCAAGTTCTACATCAATCAAACAACCTTCATCATAACTCCTCAAACCAACAACTACATCAATAACCTGCAACTAACCATCTACAAACGGCAAATCAATTTCCTCTCAACCCAACACAACTAGCTCACCAAAGAAATGCAACGACTCCTGATCATCCAGAGCTTCATTGGACTTCAGCCATCACTTAATATCATCTCATTTCGTACATAGACTCTGACAAACTTCTCAGTGGCAGTGGACATTTCAACAGCTCTGCCAAACTAACAGTTGAATTTGTGGCATGAAATTCTTTCAAGGAGTCCACTGGATCCCCTTGCATATACTTATAAGACAGCGAAGAGCTTCTGCATATCTCTAGAAGTTAATGCTTTCTTACTAGCCAAATCTGCAAGTTCATCTCCTGGAGATTTACTTTTCATAGGGTTTCTCAGAAATGGAGTTTTTGCTTTTTTGGATGCATAGAGACAACAACTACAGCCACGCACATTTGTGAGAACATGCACAGCATATCCAATCATATTTTCCCGTTTTCTCTTACTTCTTCCTTGTTCTCATCTTCTCCTAGCCACTCATTTTTTTCTTCAAACCTTCTTCCAAGTCATCATCTGAGGCTGGATCCTGATGCTTACCAAAGATCTTCAGTTCACGCAGTAACTGAAAACTGTTACAGAGGGCGAGGAGACGTGACAACTATGGCGGTAGATAAGGGATATAAATAACAGAAAACGAGGCTAGCATGGTGACGATACTGTAAAGGCAACAACCAACACCACAACCAGAAAACATACCAACACCGGAGAATGACTAACTCCAGCATCAAAGACTGCTTATGATCTCTAATGGAGGAGGAGATAGAGATGTGACGAGGAGATACGGAGAATGGGAAGAGGATGCAGAAACATTTAAGGCTACTTTTTATGTTTTATTGATTTTTTTTATTTATTTATTTTAAAAACACTTGCTAACTTGTCTCAGAGATCTCTTCCCCTCTCTCTCGTCTAACATTTAACCAAGCTCTGATACCATATTTAAATTAATCTTTATCCCATCGAACTGTGGTATTATTCATTACCAAATCCAAGTGCATTAAATAATAGTGCTACATTCACGTAATTATCCATGTAATCACGGCATGTAACCATCAAAAGCATCCAAATATACATATCACATATGTTAGCAGTTCAGTGCATTTTTACTAACATAAACCCATGCCGTGCTCATATTTTTTTTATTAATAGTTGTCATGAAAGCAAAATCTTTAATCCCAACCATAAACTTTTGAAATTGTCTTTCATATACTGTTATTCAGAACAATAGTCTTTAAATGAAAATTAAGCATTAATATTTTACAAATGTTAACATTGCATAAAATTATGATCTAATACTTTTTTAACAAATACGAAATGTTATCTCACATATATTATCAAATTTAATATCACAAAAAAAAAAAAAATCTTATAAATAAACTGCATACACATTTAACGACAAAAACAAAGATTCACACTAACCAAAAAAAAAGCTACCACTTTGAAATCAAAATTCAAACTAACTATTTATGATCCCAATACAAAAAACATAACTAAATATTTATGGAAACCATTTCTGTTGAATATGTAAATTAATTTTCTTTTAAATCGTCCCTGAAGCATGTGCTGTAAGCATGTACGAAGCGTGTGCCAGTAAATTTTTATGCAAGCAACTTGTAAAAAAAAAGATTGTTCAGACACGAACTGGGTGCAGTATTAATCTTTTTTCAATCCCCTCTATTTTGTCTGTCTCTATTTAAACACTGAAATCAAGACTTGCTCAAACCATCAGAATACAAGGATAAAATGCCACTTCTGAAGTCACTGATGAACAGACTAGTAATGAAATCAAAGACGAATCAACGACTAAACGGAAAACCTGAGCAAAGGGTTGCACCAAAGTTGTCAGGAGACAGCGTTCCTAGAACGAGTGAGACGCGGAGGAGCTCGGCGCTAAGGGCGTCGGACGCAACAACTGTGTTGACTGAATCGGCGGATCCGTATGTTGATTTCAGGAGATCGATGCAAGAGATGGTGGACGCAAATTATGTGGAAGAATATGGGGTAATAGATTGGGATTTTCTAGAGGAATTGTTGGCTCAATTTTTGGAGTTGAACGACAGTGAAGTGCATGAGTGTATATTCGGGGGGGGGGGGGCTAGTCCCCCATTTCATCAAAAAATATCATGACCAAAATACCCTTTTTCCGTTATAATTTTTTTCCAGTTTTTTGAATACGTCGTAGTTGTACTACGTGGTTTTTCGGCGAACCTCGTAGTAACCTTACGTGGTCCATGAATGAACCATGGAGATCATCTACGTGGTACTTTGACAAAGCACGTAGAACAGCTACGAGGTACACTGAAAAACCACGTAGTCTCCCTACGTGGAAGGGTATTTTTGGTTTTTTTTTTAAGAAACGGGGGGCTACTAACTAAATTTGGGGGTTTACCAACTATTTCATGATTTGGGGGGCTACTAACTAAATTAGTGGGTTGAAATAGAATTTGCCTATTTAGGGCTTTCGTGGACAACTGAAATTTTGATGATAACAGCTGCTACAACAAATTCAGACTTAAAATTGTTGGCTCAATTTTTGTGTTTCTATTGCATTTTAGGCTAATTCTATTTACGAGCGTAACGGCACGCGCTTCGCGTGTGAATTGTTATTCCTCAAATATCGTGTATTTTATAATATGTAAGGAGATGTAAAATGCATATTTGAATATGTCACATGGTGGTTATATTACTTTGTTTTAATATTTTATTAGTATAAATATATATCTGAATACATACTAAGTACGATCAAATAGAGAGATTTATAATTGTGTTGGCGCATCGGGAAGCACATGGATCTAAGCATTTTGAATGTGTAAATATACTGCAGGCTCACCTTTAAATGAGTAAACTTAGGTATGTGCAGTAGCAAATTTAAATGACTAAATATAGCAAAATTTAAATGAGTAAAAGTAGCATAAATATGAAGTTAAGAAAATTTGGATTATTAATTTATAACAGATTTAGCAGGCAAAGAATGGAAATGAGAACAGCAAAAATTTGCCTTTTCACATCCATCATGATTTGATTTTTTTTTCTATAAAAAAGAAGTATTTGATAAGCAAAAAATGATAAAAACAATAAAAATAATTCAATTTTGGAAACGTACTACGGCAGTTAAATTCAATCTTGGTGCAGAAAACTATTTGCACCGGTGCTTAGAAATTATTTGCAGCTGCACACTACACATTTTGTACAATCAGGTAGACCTTACAAACCAACATTGCATGGCAGCTTCAAGTAATACTCATCTGGCAAAGCAATATAGTCCAATGCATTTTTAATGAGTGCAAAGCATTATTGCCTTAATGAGCGCAAATACATGAAGCGGAAACATTACAGTCTGGGCGAAGCATTGCAATCAGTATAGTACATATTTAAGCAGAGTTAATCTTATTTTCCCCTCTGCATTGAAGGGGAAAAAACATGAAACACAAAAAAGAACAAACAAACAAAAAAAAAAAAAAAAAAAAAAAAAAAAAAAGAGAAAGCATCCAAGTTGTAGATTCGTGCACGAAAGATTGTTGTTTTATGACAGTGAGATGAAGACATACATGGAGGAGTTCAAAAATATTGGGAAACAAATATATAAAGTGAGGTTTACCTGAAATTAAAAGCTTTCATAGAGTATGAAAGGCTAAAAAGAAGAAATGTGTTGTTCCCAGCGGTTGAGAAAGAAAAAGAAGATCATGTAAATTTATAGTTGAAATACTATGCAATTACATGAGATATCGCGTTATTCAAGGAGGCAAAATATTAGTTTCTTACTTAAATTAGAAGGATATTGAAAGATAAAAAGAAATTGTACGAAAATTTGGAAAATAAATCGGAAAGAACGAAAATGTCAGTGTTTATGCAGATCCTTTTTTTTTTTTTTCTGAATTCAATCAGACTCGATATTTTAGGAGAAATATTAGTCGCTTACTTAAATTAAGTTTTCAAAGAATTAAACGAAAATATCAGCCATATACTCTAAATCTACGCAGATCTTGTTTTTTTTTTTTAATTCAATCAATACTTTTCTAAATTGTTAAAGGGTATTTTCGTCAGTTCAGGTGTACACCAAAAAAGTGTGATACCAAACCTATTCCAATTATTAGTAAGGATACACCAAAGATTGCTAAACATATACCAAAAATTATAATAAACTACTATACACCATATATTATTTTACATACACCGTTTCTTTTACTAAATTACCCATGTTCTCATCTTCTTTTTCTTTCCTTTTTCAAACTTAAAACACAATTACCTAAAATTAGAAATTCTTTGCCTCAAACTGAGTTAAATTTAAAAAATGAAATTTATTTCTTGTACTAATATTGTAGCTTTTATTAACTTTTTGAAAAAAAAAATCAACAAAATTATTATAGTTTTACAAAATAAATCAACACTTCTAACTCAGACCATTATTTCTGAATGTCATGATTAAATAATTCATTAACATCTTCATTAACATATTTAGTTTACCTAGAGGTTCAATACTTCTAAGAATAATTTGACTATTTATGTGCAAAAAAATTAAAAAGCAACAATGAGAAAAGGGTAATTTAGTAATAGAATTTTATAGAAAATAATAGTGTATGTTGAGTCATTTTCGGTGTTTAATAAATAGAATTTGCCTACATTTTATCCTTGTCTTAAAATTGCCCAGTGGCTTGGGTCACTGAAAATGCAAACAAAAAGACTGGATTTTTTCTTTATGTACATTCGACTATTTGAGTACTCTGTCCAATTCTTCCTTTTTATTGACCTTTTATCTTGTTGAATAGCATTTGTAGCATATGCTACAACAAAATGCAAAATGGTCTTTAGTATTATATCTGTCTAACGACAAATCAATTATTAGATATGGTTTATATTATTATCTGTTCATTGATATAAAGCATTATCCTAAATTTGAATGCAATGCCTATGAAAAAATATGAATATTTTATTTCGTCCATTTAAAAATATTAAATTAATGTCAAAAAATTATTGATAGATTTTAACGTGGTTTCACTAAATCCATAAACAATCTTAAATGTTATTTTAACATTCTTAAAACGTTTTAACAAATTCAAAAATAATAATAATTGAAGTACATACTAGTTAGTGAGTGGTTGGTTTGCAGTCCAAGAACAATAACGAAAGCTTGTTATGAAGCATGATGTTTTGACATCGAGTATTCAGATACGCTATTAAAACATTATTTCATTTCAATCTAAAATTTCATTTTTCGCCTCGTTGTTCATGAGGCATGACCATGGTATCGGCATACTGTTACTAATTTCGTACGATTTTGGAATGATTCATTTTAAACTTTGTGAAATTTGTGTCATATTTGAGCTATAGTTTTTCGGTAACACTACACCATATCAGCCAATTTGGCACACAACGTTGCAGGGATAAAATACGGTTTATAGTCGTATCATATTTGATAGGTCTTAGAGTCGTAGCAAACTACATTTTGCAATCCGCACCACCTTAAACACCATAAATCTGACCGTCCATCGGGGATGCTCCGGATCGGTTCATTTGACATGGCCTTTGGCCAAATCTAATTCGTATCATATTATGCACCCCTTCAGGCACTCTAAACACAAATTTTGGCTGCTTCCTTTTTCTTTTGTTTTAGTTAAATGGTGACCGAAAACCCAAATTAGGGTTTTCGATTGGTGACCAAATCGTGCCTCCACCTTTATCTGGAATCTCCTCCTCCGGCAGAGATGATTCGATTTGTGTGTCTCCAGCTTTGCACTGGTCAGATCACTGGCATCACTGGCACCAATGATCAACCAGCACAAAGCTAGAGACCCCAAATTTGGGTAATTTGAAGATTGTGGACTTTGCGTAATTCCGATGTGTTAATCAACTTATTCTTAATTTGTATCGTTACATTCAGGTAATTCTTTTTACTTGTTCATATTATCTTAATGTCACTCTCAAGGACAGAGCCAGAATTTTAATTTCCACCAGGCTAAGTAAAAGATTAATTAAAAAAGGAGCGATCTTGATTATAATAACGTCATTCACAGAGTAGATTTGGGGATAAGAATAAACATTTGTACTTGTAGGCAAATGAAATTTAGATAACCACATTTACTTGGTTCTTCACAGAGTAGATTTGGGGATGTAATTGGGTTGGCAGTTTTATATGCTTTGTTAAAAACATAGAAGATTGAAACAGGATCTCCCATCTTGAAATGTAAGAAAACCATGCAGGCAGCCAAGTTGCATTGTTTCTATTCTATGTATAATATAGATAGATGGATTTCAAGGTGTACAACCCTTCATGTAATACGAGAAGTTGTTAGTGTTTTGAACCGTATAATAGGTTATAACTATGCAGTAAAACCTTAATTGTGCAGGGTCTGCTTGGATTGGGATTTCTGTCATGGTACTTAGCAGGAAAAATCAGAGCATTTTTTATATAAACTTCAGATAATATCTCGCCTTTTTCCATCCCCTCATCTCGGATACACTGCATTAGCTAGATTAGGGTGATAGAATAGAAAGGGCAAGGCTACAACAATGTTATATCTACAATATTACAGTCAAGTGACAAGGAGAATTATAATGAGTTTGTGGTTTAATAACTTTTAGAGCGAATTAGTGAGTCATTACGTGAAAATCATGTCTGTGGAGATTTTGGAGAATGAAAAACAAACCGGTTCAAAGCAAAGGAATTGTTTTGGAGAATGAAATCATGTCATGTAGCATTACATAAAGATGTTATACATATAATTGACAAATATGCACACACGAATACAAAGACACGATATGCCCTTCACTGTTATCAGTACGAACACAAAGACACGATATTTTGTGTGCAATCAGGCATAAAATTACTTCTTTTTTTCTATAGATTTTGGGCGCTTTTGTGTTACTGGAACTCAGGCGCTGACTATCACGATTCAGTTTTACTGCCAATCATCAGGTTAGCCTTTTAAGTTTTTGTTTTAAATTGTATACATGGTAACATATATAAATATTTATGTTGTTATATATAAAACTTTATGATCAACATCATGGGCTAGCTTATTCTCATAGTAGTATTGCTTTGATTTACTGCAAACACAAGAATTTCATAGGCATATTGATCAGCACGTACGCTCAATCTTCCCGGCCTCGACTGGAGTTATATATACCAGGCTTATCATATGTTTTTACCCCTTTTTTTGTTAGTTCGTACTGTTATGAAAATCTTTGACAGTTTCCTTTGTATATGTTAGTATGTTATACATTGTGTTCGTGTTATGAAAAATCTTGTAAATGCTTTGAGTATATATATATATAATATAAATTGTGTTATTCTTGTGTATAAATTGTGGTATATATGCTGTGTTATATGAAAAATATGTGCTACAGTTTCTCTGTGTGTGTGTGTGTGTATTTATGCATATATATAAATATGTGCATACACATGTATAATTCGATACGGTCAAAGGTCGTGTCTGAATAATACTTAGATACGGCTATAAGCCGTATGTTATTACTTATGAGATACGGTTTGTAGTCGTATCTAAAAATTTAACATGCCGTTTTTTGATACGACTATTGGCCATGTTTAAGAGCCTTAGATGCGGCTAAAAACACAGCTTAATCAGCATATATGGTGTAGTGTAAGGCTTGCAAAGGCATTGAAATTTATTTTTTTAAGAAAAATAATATTATTTTGATTATGATTAAATATAATTAGCTTTATTACTTCATTATAATTTTGTTCGATATCATGTTCATCCATTAATGATGCGTATATTATATAGAACTTCAAATTTAAAATAATATTTATTTACTTCTACAAAATTAATGCATGAATGACACATATGGTAAACTGCATATAAATATAAAATGTTATACCCCAAATTATATACTAATAAAACGGAGTTACACAGTCTAAACTATATACTATAAATTATATGGTATAAACTAGTTTAAATATCATACACTACAATAAAAGGTCATATTTCAGACAGAAATTCGACACTAACTAAAATTTATGTTATCTCAAAAAATCAAAACTGTAGACTTACACTAAATCTCAAATGGGTGTTAATTTGTCCTTCGATCTCTATTTTTGAGGGGGTTTTTCTCGACTTAAATTCATTAGGTAGTCAATTCAAGTTAAATTAAATGTTGCCCACTTTCTCTATGTTGTCATTCTAGGGCTTACTGTCATGGTCAAGCAATTCTTTCATTTCTTCTTCCTTAAATCGGTTTATAGACTTCACTTATTCATATTCTCCAGAAATACATAATGTTTCTAAGTTGTGGTCGTTAGTATCCTCGTACTTATTTTTGAATGTATAAATATGATTAATATTCTCTAGCAATATTCATTGCAACAATACATTATCTTGGAGTTATTCTTTTTGATTGATTATGCTTGGTCGACAATATCCTTTTACTTACAGAAGATGATCCCATATGGATTATACATAGTTACATTCAAAACGCAAGCGCATATTTGTTTCAAGAATTGTTCCACCAAGCAAGCACTATGCACTTATTAGTTTGCACCACTCCAATAACTTTGAGCTTATTAAGTGTGCAAATTATGTTGGACATAATTTTCATCATTAAAAGGTTATTTATTTTACAGTTTAATTCATTACAAATTTGGTTAGCCCAAGGGAACTTACGTGTTTGATCAAATTCCTATAATATATGATACACTGCTAAGATATACTCCCTCAAGTCCAAAATATAGGACGTTTTGTGAAGTTTATTGTTTTTCAAAATATAAGACGCTTTTACCTATAATAAATTGTACCTACTTTATTGACTTGCCATGAAGTACTTTTATTGGCTCATGTGAGACTGCTTTGGAAACCCCAACAACCACTTTTTGTGCTTGGAAATAGAGAAAGTAACTTAACTTTGCATGTAAAAAGAAGCCAACCCACCAAAAAGAAGCATTTGAATTTTTCTTAATTCCCGTGCAAATCTCTAAAACGACTTATATTTTGGATTGGAGGGAGTATGTTTTATCTTGGCAAATCCGAGATCAAATTGCGGTTGCTATGTTTTTTATATAAACATTTTTTTAAGTTTTGGCCATTTAATGTTCGGTTATGATGACAATGTAGGATGTAATTATATACCGAAAACATAATTCTTTTACTATTTTTATCTAGCATATATTTATATATCAGTGACCCATTATTACTTACAACTTTGGCCTTTAGTTATTAGAACATAACCAAATAATATGTTCTTACAGAGTTCCTAAGTTATTTAAGACAAGTTTAGTTTGTTTCTAATTTCCTAGATACCTGAAATTTAAAATAAATATATTGTCTGTTAGGTCTTAAGCAAAAGATAGAGACCGAATAACTTAATTAAGGTTCAACATATAAGGTCTTCAATTCTTTTTTTCTTGTAGTGATGAAATATAGACATTCCATAATGAATTGTATATTAATTTAGGTTATCCATAAAAAAGCAACAAAAGTCAACATGAAGTTGTTGGTGGGGCATCACTTAATCATAAATGTACCTTAGGATAAATTATGTATTTTTATTATATAACTTAATTCGCACCACGAATCTTCATTAAAATAAATAAGCTTTTGGTTTGATTTTCTATTTTATGTACTGTTCCATTGTGATTTACAATATGATAAATGTTTTAAATACATTAAATATTAACAAGTTGAAAATCTTTAGAAAAACCATTTAATTTATTACACTTGTGAATATATATATATATATATATATGTATGTATGTATGTATGTATATTTGTAACCACAGATATTGAAACCATAGAAAATATTTGTTTTGTCAAAATGTATCGAGAATGTGATACTGATACCCATTGATAATGTCCATAACACTTCTCTTATCATGAACAATGAATTATTTACAATCTGTTTGACCAAAAAATGGCACAAACACCCTAAGACTAGGATTTGTAGAGAAAAATAAAGAAATATCAAATGAAAACAAGAGAAAAGCAACAAATACACACAATTTATAGTGGTTCGGCGTTAACGAGCCTACGTCCACTTTATAATTCCTTGATTCGATAAGAAATTTCAATTACAATGGATATAATCTTCAATCGCTCAAGATACAACTCTTGAACCCTCGAAATTCCATAATTGAGTATGAAAAATGGATTGAATCGATGATACTGGTTGCTGGCTCGTGTGTGCTTGGAGTGATCAGGTGCCAAAAGTTCTTAAAACCGTGTAAATATAGGGTCAAATCTTGGTGGGAATGGTTGTTACAGATGGCATTCGATCTGGACTTTTCGGAGTTAGTGGTGGCAGTTAGAAGGTGGTTACAGGATCAAAACATTGCTTCTAGATAGAGGGGAAACATGGGTTCGTGGCTAAATGGTTCGACTAGTGGACACGTGGAATCACTTCCGGGTCATCAGGAAATCGTGGGGAGAGTGGGAAAGTAGTGTACCATCCCTTCCTAGATCAAAACATGGATTAGATCAAATTTGATCTGGGGCATCATTCGATCTGAGGCTTTCGTATCTTGGGTGGCTTCATTCAATCCAATCAATTCAATCCGAGAGCGTTCAAGCCGAGGCTAGGAGCTACATAAACCATATTTATCAATCCAATCTTCCTTGAACCGAGAGCTACCCCGTATCTAGGCATATATTTAAGGCTCTGGGACTCTTGGTCATGGGTTTCTGGACCTTGGATGGCTTTGTCAAAGGGCAAGCTAATATTTTGTCCTTCAAAGTGCAACTTATCGCAGATGAGATGTGCTTTGAACTCTTTGAGCTATACATTCTCAAACAAGCAATGGTTAACTGTTGTGTCTCCTTGTAAAGTCATGACTCTTGATCTCTTGTGCTATGCATAAATAGAATATCACATCCAGGATTGTCTTTGTCGTAATCAGCAAGCCAAAATCCATAACTGGAGTGGCGACAAGTACATAGGTAAATTCTCCAAACCCTCGTTGAATCAAAATGTTAGATTTACCCATTTCAAATCATGCTTATTTGTTGGTTTTCGTACATGAATATACGCATACAAATTATTCCAAACAATGTTTCTAGTGAATACCGAAGTCAAGTCGGGCCCTCTATGTCATATGAGTTCACCGCACTGTCTAAGATCTGAAATGGTTGGTGAAAACATCCCTTATCCTTCTTCCAATTCTTTTCTGAGCATCTGGTTTCCAGATCAAAAAATTTCATTACCCTTCGGATCGAATCATTCGATCTAGGGATTATTCGATCTGGTGCTTCCCCATATCTTTTGGCTGAACTGAAAAAAAAGTCATTTCGTCATTTCAGAGGGAGCTGAATAGTCACTTCCATATTATATAAACCAACCTGTACCCCACTTCTTACTTTTCACTTTCCTCTTGCTGTCATTATCCCTGAATTCATATAAACCCTATTTCCCGATTTGATTCCATTCCTTTCGATTTTCGAATCTCAATTTAAAGGTGGGTCACAATTCATGCAATTCGTGTATTAATCTGAAATATCATATGAATTACACCCCAAACTCACCCTAATTGCCTTCGATTCGTCACGGCATTGGTGTATTAGACACCAGGGATCGCTGTCGCCGTTGGTGGTGCCTGAGCAATCACTGGCACTTCGGCGGTGCATACGGCGTCGTCTTGGTGGTGTGATGCTTGCCTTCGTGGCATGGAGGTGACTATTTTGGAGAAAATGGAGCTTTGATTTTCTGGGGAGTTACTGAAGCACAAATTAAGACCATTGGAGAAGAAGGAGAATTGAAAGGTGTCTGGAAAAGCTTAGAGGGGAAGACATTTATCGGATTTAAGGAGTTGAGGAGAAGGAGATGCAGAGGCTAGATAGGGTCATACGGGTTCGGGTCGAAGATTTCTGATCTGAAGTGGTTTGAATAGGGATTCTCGATCTGGTATTTTATTCAATCTAATTGTTGTTCAAACCGGATGGCAATCTTACCCATCATTCTTTCGATCCAAAATTACTTGGTCCGAAGCCCAGTCTAACCCGGGACATATATCTTTGGTGACAACTCCTTCTATCATTACCATCCAAATGAATGACCATCACATCTTTGCATAATATATAACTGATGAACCGTCTAATGCTAAAATAGACAAACATACTTATGGACAGTTAGGATAGAGCCTTTCGCGACCTAAACCATAATGGCATATGACTTTGGACAGTCTGGATTAGGGGTGTTACGGTTACGGCAACCATCAATTTTACCTCCAACTGTAACCACAACCGTTGTTGATGGTTAGCAAATTTTATAACTATTACCGTAACTCTCTAACCATTACCGTAACCATTATCGTAAATTAACGTAGTTATCCATACATAATTCGAGTTTTAACTTTTTCTTAAGAATTGGTTTGTTTATCTATGAAACAAACCATCCATGTGCATGTTGTCTATACATAAAAATGCAAATAATTTATACAAATGTTTTTTCTCTAGCTTAAGTTATTAAAAAAACATATATTTTTTTATGAAATACTACCAGAAAAAAATCATGTGCAGTTGGTATGTTTTACAGCGAAAATCAAAATCCATAACCGTCACCGTCATTGTAGTAGACGGTAACCATGTAAACAGTTAGTACGGTTTGGCGGTTGAGCGGTTCAACCATAACGGCCCTAATCTAGAGATAAGGATATGATTCTCCACAACACTGCGACACATATCAAACAGTTACATGCATTTGATGCTTCCTGCCTTTGTGAATTTCAACACACTTGCATTGCACACACTAGCACACATACATAGGAGGGCATGGGTTACTTTACTCTAACTACCAATATTTCTTGGATAGGACAGCAAGCAAGTTTAAAAGATACCCGATAAGATATGCTGAATTTGAGAAGGGCAAGGCTCCAGAAATAGAGACCAATCCCAATATTCCTTCACCAGATTCTAACTCTGACGGTGACGATCCAGGATTTGAGGTGGATATTCATGGGGAAGTAGAATCCTCTGAAGAAGGAACTTCTTTGGATGACGAGGTCATGGGAGTGGGAGATAATAGGGCTCCCGACACATTTTGATATGCAATTTTTCTAGAAAAGCCTAAGGATTTTTGGTGCCCACCACTGATGAATTAAGGCTGACGCAATTATGTTTGAAACATGGAATCCCTTGGAAGATGTACGGGCCTCTGATGTCTTAGAGAGACCTCAAAATCCTTCGGAAGGGTATCTGGCAATAAGTCGATAGATGTGCTCAGTCAGGAGCATTCCTCCCTTTCACCCTTTCGTCGTCGATTTTCGTAGATGACTGAATAAGACACCCATGCAGCTTAATCCAACAGCATACTCGTACCTATACACTTTACTCATAGCATATATGGAGATCCTGGGTATGGAACCCACCTATGAAGATATAATCTTTTTCTATAACTTCAAGCATCGCCAACAGGTTGCTCGTTCATTTTTTTTTAATTCTGAATATGTGCCCAAAAGGAAGATTATCACTGAAGGTACAACAACGTAGGTGTCACTAGGCCTAATTGGTTCTATATCCATCATCGAGTCGGGTGCACTAGGAGCTGGTTTCAATCTAGTAAGCTTCAAGTTCCAGTCTCTTCTCCTTAACCTTATGCGCAGGATTTCTAACCTTTTTTCATTATCAGTTCCGAACCCAAAGAAACTGCAAGGTCGGGTGTACCGGGATCGCTTGACTGCATTACTAAATGCTCCACCGGCATCGCTAAGCATCAAGAGTTGCCTTGTGGATAAATTTCTTCATCAGTACCATTTTCTCAGCCCACATCGGAGTATGGGAGTTGGTGGAGGTTGTGCTCTGGTACAGGTGCCCCCCAACTCAGAATCCTCCAGCGTCATTGAGGATAGAAGGCGTGCCCTCAGTCGAGGGCAGCCAACAACTTCATCCGAAGCCAAGGGGCCCCCCACAAAGCAAAGATATTGTGAGTTCTAGTTAGGAGCCTCAATTGGGTGAAGTCACCCGAGAAAATTTCATTGAAGGACTTAAGAGCCCTTCTCCCATTAATGTATTCACAAAGGAGCTCTTAGACAAGACCGTTAAGAAGGAGCCTAAGGACCCTTCTCCAAGCGATACCTCAACTATAGAGAAGCAACATTCTCTTAAGATTCCACCTTCGGCTAAATCACCAACTCATGGTCCTCGGCAAGAGAAATCAATGTCTCCATTCAGAGGCTTAGGCGATCTTTCTTTGTCATATACTATATATTCTTCTCAAGACATTGGTTCTGGCACCTTCTTTCTAACTTCCAAAGAGGAAGTTACACCCACAAATGCGGGGCAGACAACACTGATTAGCCAAACTTCAGGCTTCCGTCCATCAAGGGGTTACTAGGACACACATGATACGGGCACTGCACGTCACTACACCTATATGTTGCATTAATCTCTGATTCTAATAGTGGCTTACTTTGATTTTGCAGGAACTATGTCTCATCGAAGTTATAATCCTAGAAAGCTCCGTAAGAGTCTCTCAAAGTCTTATCCTGACCCCAAGCGTGAATATAGAGATGACCGAGTGGAGAGAAGGCGCTACCAAGAGAAGTACTATCCCTCCTCACGCTCTCATTCTTCGGTTCGCTCCGATGTTGACAAGCATAAGAGCTATTAGGGTTCTCATGAAGCGGATAAACAAGTTGCTAAAGCTCCACTTCCCCCAAAAGAACCACAAGACAAACATCCTAAGAAGCATTCTGAGCCCAAGGATAAATCCAAGGATAAGGATGGTGGAGCAATCATTCCGTCCAAACGCAAATCCATTGATATCTATAAGTCAAAGCTCGTTGTTCTTGATACCTCTACTGTTGAGTGGATAAAAGTTTTGAAAGAGCAATTCCCTTAGTATCATTTCGGGGACATGCACTTTGTGCCTAACCTCCAGCGAGTCCCTGAAAATTGGTCCAAGAGCATTAAGGAAAAATAGATTTCGTTGACAAACAATAAAAGGAAACATGCAAGTATGCTCGGAAGCTGTCTGAGGTTACACAAAATCTCCAATTGGATTTGGATAATCAGAGACATTTGTTGGAATGCGATATGTCACGTTTCAAGGCTGTTGAGAAAGAACATGAAGAAGCTCCGGCTAAACTTGCACTTGCAGAACGAGAAGCCGAGAAATACAAGAAAATGCATGATGAGTTGCAATAGCGCTTCCATAATGAACTAGATGTTAATAGCAAGGAACGCACAACCCTTAAGCAGAAGTGTCAGAGTGTTACGGCTGAAAACACTGATTTAAAGTTGTCTTTAACTTGCCTCGAGCACGAGAAAACTGAGCTTGAGAAGGAGAATGTTGATTTGAGGGTCAAGTTGGCTGAAGCTGAGGAGCATGCTAGCACTGCTCTTGAATATTCTTCTAATTCTAAGGCTCAATTTGAGGTTGACAAGGCTGAGTAGGAGAAACAACTTGATGAGGCCAAATAAGACCTACTTGGTATGAGGCTCCTCATTCTTTGTTTCTTCACGCAAGTTTTTCGATATCATGATATATCAAGGATGGAAGACTACCCCACTACCCTAGTTGAGGCATGGAGTGAGCTGGTCGAGAATGAGAGGCGTAGGTTGAAGTTTGAGATTGTGGATGAAGAAGAGTTGAAGAAACGTTCTTGAGGATCCTGAGGATCCAGGGCTTGTCACACACACGCCTCTTTCGCCAATCATCGAGGCTAAAACTCCTGCAAATCCTGGAGACCATTCTACTGAAGGTATTTTCGTATTCTCTCCTCAATTCACTAAAGTTATTATGGCGTGTCGTTGTGCTATTAGGCTTCCAATTGAGAGGCCCGTTATTTCTCCGGAGCTAATAACCATTGTTCTCGCTGCTTTAGGTACCAAGCCTGCCGATGTTGCCGTGGAGAAGGGAGCTAATCCGATGAACCTGCATTGCCTCCAGGCGACGATGCCTCGAAGGAAGGAGAGATGATATGTAACGAACCAAAAATTTTGATATTTTGGAAATTCGAGTTTTTGAGAATTTAAAATAATCGCACAAGGTTCTGGATAGATACACTCATTTTTAAATATGATTTCGAAAAGTATAACGGTCAGATAAGTTATTTAAATCAGTTTTATCAACTTATCATTTCAAACAATTTTCGCCAGAAATGAAATTTTGATATTATTCACCGAAATTGTAAAATTTTGAGATTTTGATATAAGTATTTGAATATAACTTATATGATAGTTAAGATTAGGTTGTCGGAGTTTTAAAATAATAATTAATAAGAATATTTTGAAATCGATAATTCAATACTAGTTTAAAAAAGCTAGAAAAATATGTATTTTACAAATGATCTCGAAATTCAACGAAACCAATTTTATCGAATCTGTAATGATAAATAATGATAAGATTCCAAATTTCAAGTCAATCGGAGTTAGTGTGTGAGCGTGTGTAATATAAACACAGGTCAAGAAAAAGCAATTAAAATTAGATAATAACATTAACAAAGGCCATTTTGTAAATGGTCTCTGAATTCGACGAGACCAGGACTTTTAGAACCGTATTTGGAAAATAAAGCGGAGTTTCAAATTTCATAGCCATTGGGATTAGTATGTGGTCGTGCGAGTAGAAAACACATAGGTAAATTTTAAATGAAAAATAATTTAAATAATAGAATTAATTAGATTTGAGCCAATGTTTAGTACTTATAAGTATAAAAAAATATAGTTGTTTAATGTTGTGCAAATGTTTTTAAAACATTAACTTATTTCCATAAGCATCGATATGTAATTATATGACCTTTAGTAGTGTAATAAACTATATAAGGATTTATAGTCAATTAGAGCCCGTTATAATTAATAAAAATAATATATTTTAAATTTTGTTTACATATTATCGAAGAGCACAAAAAACTGGTTAATATTACCAAAAAATATATTTGATATCCTATGAGTTGTTGTGTCAATAATTTGCATGGAACGTTGTATGTATGTATGCTAATTAGCTTAAATTATTCATTTAGTCTAAGAGTTTTGAAGTTTTCATGCATCTAAGCCACCAAGGTGTGTTTTCTCCCTGCCTCCCTAGCGCTGACAACTCAGTGATCCGCACCTACCATTTTCCTATAAATGAGGGAGCTACCTTCTCATTATTCATTCCTTTTCTTCCATTCTCTTTCTCCTTCCTCCTCCTCTCTCCCCCACTTCCACCGTCGGTCTTCCCCCACCACCAGCCCACGCCGCCACCTCCCTCTCCCCACGTCAGAGCAACAACCCCTTCCCCATGGTCCCTACTTCACCCAAAAAACCCTTCTCCACCTTAAAACACCACCTTTTCTCTTCTTTAAAGACAAAACCACTACCCCTCACCTCCAATAGCCCACGCTAGCCACCTCCTCGGGCCCACTAGTCCACGTCAACAGCCCATCATCCTCGTGGGTCCCATTCCTAAATTTCCGTGCCCCATTTGCCTTAAAACCTTTTTTGTATGCTCCTCGAACCAAAATTACTCCCCGTTATACACTCGTTTATTTTAAAAACCAAACAACGTCGAAACCCTATCCAAATAATTTTCAGAAAATACCGGTGACACTGAAAGGCTGCAGAAATTTTTCAAAACCAATTTATGTGTAAAGATCCTACCTTTTTAAAGTTAGACGGATTGGAAATCAATGATGAGTGATGTATTGCTCATGTTTGAATTAGTTTGTTATATATATGGTAATTGATATTATATGTGATTATATGCAAGTAAATATATGCTATGTTGTATAGTAATGAAGTTTGGATATGAATTATTGATGTTGGTTAGCGATTGGTATGGTATTGTTAGTAATTTAGAAGTTGAAACCATAAACGAAACGATTGTTTGATTTGGATTATAACTGAGTTGCATGTTGCATGAACATTGACATAGAAAATATTTTTTTTGCAAATTAGCATTGGGTTGTTAAATAATTAAACATTTAACAATGAGATTTGGATGGTTTACCATATCCAAAACAACATGTATATGTAGTGTTTATGGTAGTTGAAATCATGTACTTGAATAAACAAGTATATGGATGAATAGTGAATCACTTTTTATGTTGATGCAACTTTTATCAGTATTAACAGTATATGAGTACGAACTCCCTTTGATATTTGAATGCATATGTTAGTTGGTGTTTGTGTTTTGCGGTTAATCTGTTGATTGACAAAAACTTATAAGCATTAAATATTTAATGCTTACATGTTATGTACTATGCCACGATATGTGTGCAACGAATGTTATAATGGATGTAGGAATGATTGATAAATGTTAATGGAATGTAATTAACATTTTTGATTCATGTAAATTGAATTATATGGTCGTTAGTTAAGTTTTATTCCAAATTGGGAATTAATTGAATATTTTAATAACATAATACGTCCGATTTTGGATGGATGTAAAGAATAATCCATCAGATGAACATTTGCAAAAGGAAGAAATAATTTTAGAGACATTAAAAGCAAGTTAAGGCTTGTTCAAGATTTTATTTTTAAATGAATAGTAACTAGAAAAAATGAAGTTCAATTAGGATATCTAGGAATGATTTTAAAAGGATTTTCTTTACAACACTTTCTTCCCATTTTTTCCTAAGCATGGATCGTTAAGCGGTAATCTGATTGCCGTTAATGTAAAATGAAAAGATACGCCATTAAACGATAAATAAAAAACCATTTAACCCTTAAACGAAAATATGTTTGTCATTTTGCGCGTTTTGATTAAATTTAAAAAAAAAACACGCGGAAGCCTCGCTCTTGGAAGAGTGGGGTCTCTCCACGTTTTTTTTCTTCCTGCTCATGAAAATGGATGCTCTGATGGGGATGATCTAAGAAGTGAGAAAATAGATAAGGAACATGCATAAAATAGAAAATAAAAGTAAAGAGAATGAAACGGTCGGCGGGAACGAAAGCCGAGGTAGGAGGGAACGAGAAGTTAAAAGAGGGAAATGAAAACATATTTCCTTTAAATGGGTCATTTCTCAATTAATAATTAAATATATTTACCTGCTATTTGTTATTTACTACTAAATTATTAATTATATTTATTCACTATTACTTATTTACAATAACAATTATAACTAAAAATTAAATATATTTATTAGTTACTGCTTATTTATTTCTAGCTTAATAATTTTATATTTTTTATTATATTATTAACAATGAAATATGAATAAATACTAACAATGATCTAGTAATTCTTAGTAATGAAAAAAATGAATTATTATATATAAACTATTATTTATTTCTAGTTTATTATAATGATAAAAATGAATTAATTTAAAACATCAGTTGTAGAAAAAATAAATAGTTGATGTTGTTTTGCAATTTCCTAACAAGTCATTGATTTTTTTAAATGATCAATTATTAACTATTAATTACTAAAAAAATTTACTATTTATTAATTTCAAAATTTTAATTTTATAAGTATTAAATATTAAAAATAATTGTTAATTATAATTATAAAATATTAAATGCTAAATGTTACTTCTTGATTATTAATACTATTTATTAATTATGAATTATTATATATTTTTCTTAATTATTGATTTTTTAATACTCATTATTCGATAATAATTAAATTAATTTTAAGTAGTAATAATAAAGAATTATTATAAACAAAGTATTATTCAAGTAAATTGTTTAGTAGTAATTATTAATTAATGATTATTTAAAATTAATTATTTAATACTAAATGCTACATATTAATTATTAAATATTAACTATTTTTCAAAATTAATGTTGCATATTAACTATTAAATATTTACTATTAATTATTCGATATTAAATATTTAATGTAATTGATAAAGTTTAACTATAATAACATTAGTAATTAATATTAAGCTTTTTAAATAAAAATAAAAATAAAAATTATTGATAATTTATAATAGTTAGTAACTACATATTATTTATTAATTAATATTTACTTGTTTAAATACTACATAATTAGTTAATAATATTTATTAAGAAATAATAATCAATTTTTAATTATTAACTAATAATTATTTAATGGTGTTATTGAATAATAATTTTTAATTGTTAAATATTACTCATTCTATAATCATTATTAATATTACTTATTAATCAAATTTTATTATAAATAATAATCTTTAATTATTAAACATGACATATTAATTATTAATAGTACTCATTAATTTAATATTAATTGTTAAATTTAATTATTAAGTACTGATTATTAATTAGTTAAATATTTACTTTAATTAACAAATATTTAATAATGATTACTAATTATTATAACTAACTATAATAAATTATAAGTGTGCTACTAAAAGCACCCTGAAATGTGTTTCCTAACACCATAACTAAACATCACCATCCTTCCTATACACATATGCTTCTAGCCACCACCAAATAAAAAATAGGCACCCAACCATACAAAGTTAATTTAAGATAAATAACCTCATCTTCTTCATTAGAGCATTGACTATTCGCGAGATCTTCATTCGTGTATAAGTTCTTGCCCTTCATTACTAAGAAATCCAACAGTAATGATTACTAAAATAAGTTTTCCTCGAATTACAATAAAATTGAGAATTAGGGTTTAAGTGGAATCAATTGGGGAAGAAGTAGATGGCAGATCATGTTAGGAAGCAAATCAGGTGGACGTTTATATTTGATCGATCGAGATATGATGATAAAAAGAAATAGGGTTTACGTTTGAACTAATGGCGGGAGATGGAATACGTTCGGTGATTAGGGATTGAGTGGAGGAATAAAACTGGTGTTAGGAAGTATATTAAATTAATTAAGAGTGATTAAATTAAACATGGTGTTAAGAAGCACATTTCAGGGTGCTTTTAGCAGCACACAATTATAAAATAAAAAAATATTCGTTCTATAATAATTTTTTATTGATGATCGTTAATTATAATAAATTATAAATAATGACTTACATGAACGAGTATTTATGATTACTAATATGCGTATTTGCTTCAATTAAAATAATCAACAATTGCATCGATTTTTAAAAACCTGATGTAAACAACACTATTGATTGCGATGCATTTGCATTGATTTCTAATGAATTGATGCAAATGACACTACTTTCATCGGTTGTAATGACAACCGATGCAATTATACTATTTGCTTGACTACATTTGCATCGGTTCCTCAGGAGCCGATGCAAATAACACTATTTATTTAGGAACTGATGCAAATAACACTATTTGTTTCACTACATTTGCATCGGTTCCTCGGGGGCCTATGAAAATAATACTATTTGCATCGGTTATGAGGAAAACCGATGCAAAATACTATTATTTGCTTCTGTGTATTTGCATCGGTTCCACAAAATCGATGCAAATAAAACTATTTGCATCAGTTGTAAAGACAACCAAAGCAAATGAGGCAAAGCAACAAGTATATTTTGTACTAGTGTAAATTATTTGGTTTATCAAATATAACCATGATTTAAAAGAAGTGTATAGATAAATCTTTTTTATTTTGAAAAGATTTCCAATTTGAATAAAAATTGGATTTGGATAGAAGTGATCTTCAGATATTTGGTATTGGTTATCGTCGTGTAGACATTTACTATTGAGGAATCTGGAGATGTTAAGATCCTTATTCCACTTATAGTATTCATTGATTACTAGAATTTGTGTTGAATATAAGTTGATATAACTCTGTTTGAATTATTATACTTAATATCAATTAGTTTGGGGTTTGTCGTGAATAGTGTCTTCAATAACACTGTTCTTTAACCCAGTTAAAAGATAAGATGGTTTCTCAAGATTAGTTGAAAAGAAATCTTTATCTGATTATAAAAATTTGAGTAAAAGAATATTCCCAAAATGGAATAAGACATAGGACATCGTGTATATCTTCGTTTATTTAAAAGATGCGATAGTTATTCGGAATGACCGGGTTTTGACCCATTGTGAATAACTAAACGACGTAATGAAAATGGCATTGACTGTGATAGAAGACTAGAGACCTTTACATCGGAGGGGTTGCTCGTTGATGCTTCGGGATGATCCCCCGTTATGAGGTTATACTGACAGTGATCCAACCATACTTGAAGTGATTCGAGATGCAAGGACTTTTGCACCCAGGAGGGGTCGTGGAATAAAGCGCCTTTGGTTTCGTTCAAAACCAAGAACGGACTTGTAAGTGGATGTGTGTCTGACATTGTATTTTATAGTATAACCGTTTGGTTTCTATTGATGTTATATCAGTTGGTGGTGAAGAATTTATTCTTTTGCTTAACACTCTCCTCTGAGACTTATGTACTCAGAGGGTTATATATTAATAAACACCGATTATATGTTGTAAATTAACAATGTGGCATGCTAAGTGTTGAGTTGATCAAAGCTGTTATTGAAAACCAGAGTTTTGTGGATGATAATCAAAGTAGGGCTGATATAGCGTAGCTTTGTGTTAAATGTGGCCTTAGAACCTCACAACCTATGATTGGCCGAAAATAAGATGATGGACCACAAAGTAAGGACTAACGTGTCCTTCTAGCTAAAAGTGATGTCATGGTATGGAGCCCAGGCAGGTTTATTTATGAGGATAATGGATTAAGGCGCCTCAAATGATGGTCAAATACGACCAGGACGGCGGTCAAATACAACCGGGGAACGTTATGTTCAAGAGAAACCCGAACTCGCCATGAATTGGTGGGTCGGCTCTGCCGCTCCGAAGGATCACATGTGTGTGAGTCCTAAACAGCTTACTAGAGATGATCCGAAAGGATAAGGAAGATCCTTTGCCTTGGCGATTTTTGGAATCTAACTTCTAATACGACTGTACGTTTTCAATTGTAACTTAATAGCCAACTTAATGGGATAGGGCATTATGCGAGCTAAGATTTAAGCATTTATTTTCGAAAGTGATTTCCACACCTAGACATTAATAATAATATCAAATGTTTTGTTTTAAAGAATATCAAGCATGTTAGGCTATTATAAGGTAAACTATATCCTCCGGTATGCGGTGCATTGTGTGATAGGACTTGAGTCTTATAATAGCTTCATTTTTCAAAAGCATGAATTTAGAAACCTTTGAACTTGGTTGATGATTGAATGATATGGGTTTTGGTTTGTTATTTAGTTCTTAAACTAGTTAATCCAAGCCTGACTCGAGTGTTGTTTCGCTCGGGTCAGATCTGAGTGCGTGTTTCAGGATTAAACAGATGGATGAGGAGTTTTCCTGTTGATTCAAGAAAGCTGGAGTTCTTCTTAGATGGCAGGACGTATTATACTGTCTATACCTGGATGTACATGGATTGATGATGTAAGAATGTATTTAAAAGATGTAGAAGTTTCTGTTGTAAAGTTATATATTAAATATTATATTTCGTTTCTTTTTCGCTATGTTTCACTCGGATAAAATCCCGATGAATCGAGTTTGCGACATTTGATTTTGCGGTACATGAACACCGTGGATGTGTTAAGTATTGACTATCGAAGGCCGGAAATTTGGTTTATCGCATGACCTTCCGTAGGTGCTTGCCTTCTGAACTAGGCTTGAGTGGTTTATAGTCCGTTCAAAGGGCGGGGATTTGCAGGTCGTCCTACTTGGTATTAGATCTTTGATTTAGCGATAAACCTTGGGTCTACAAAGTAAAATACTCGTCAAAGATATGATCTGTAATATCCTAGGACGAATAACTTCTCACATATAGGATCAGTGGTATCCTAGGACGAGTGACTCATTAGAGATAGGGTCAGTTATACCCTAGAATGAGTTGAGAGGATTATATATATATATATATATAAGAAACATATTTATAGTTTTGATTTTCAAAAGTAATAAGTATTTTTGAAAGAAAATAATATTAAAGATATATGGTTTGAAATGACATCTTTTTAATTATATATATATATTGTTTTAATACTCTGTTCTTTGCTTCGTCTTCTTTCCTTTTCGGGGACGAAAACTTTTGAAGTAGGTAGAATTTAATGACTCAAAATTTCTGATATTTTTAAAATTCGAGTTTTTAAGAACTTAAAATAATCACGCACGGTTGTGGGTGCATACACTCATTTTTAAATACGATTTCAAAGAATATAACGGTCGGATAAGTTATTTAAATCAGTTCTATCAACTTATTAGTTCAAACAATTTTCGTTAGAAATGAAATTTTAACACTATTCACCGAAATTGTAAAATTCTGAGATTTTAAGATAAGTATTTGAATACAACCTATATGATAATTAAGATAAGGTTGTTGGAGTTTTAAAATAATAGTTAACAAGAATATTTTGAAAATCGATAATTCGGTACTAGTTCAAAAAGCTAGAAAAAAGGTATTTTGCAAATGATCTCGGAATTCGACAAAACGAATTTTATCGAATCTGTAATGATAAATAATGATAAGATTTCAAATTCCAAGTCAATCGGAGTTATTGTATGAGCGTGCGTAATATAAACACAGGTCAAGAAATAGCAGTTAAAATTGAATAATAACACTAATAAAGGCAATTTTGCAAATAGTCTCCAAATTCGACAAGGCTAAGACTATTAGAACCGTATCCGGAAAATAAAGTAGAGTTTCAAGTTTCATAACCATTGGGATTAGTATGTGGTCGTGCGAGTAGAAAACGCATAGGTAAATTTTAAATGAAAATTAATTTAAAAGATAGATTTAATTAATTTTGAGCCAATGATTAATACTTATAAATATAATAAAAATATAATATAGTTGTCTAATGTTGTGTAAATGTTTCTAAAACATTAATTTATTTTCATGAGCATTGATATGTAATTATACGACCTTTAGTCGTTTAATAAACTATATAAGGATTTATAGTCAATTAGAGCTTGTTTTAATTAATAAAAATAATAAACATTTTTTTTACATATTTATCGAAGAGCATGAAAAAATAGTTAACATGACCTGAAAATATATTCGATATTGTATGAGTTGTTGTGTCAACAAGTTGTACGAAATGTTGTATGTATATAAGCTAATTAGCTTAAACTATTCATTTATCCTAAGAGTTGTGTTTGTTTGGAGTTGTCATGCATCTAAGCCACCAAGGTGTGCTTTCTCCCTTCCTTCCTAGAGTCCAATGTTCCATGCCTACCATTTTCCTATAAAAGAAGGAGCTACTTTCTCATTATTCACTTCCTTTCTTCCATTCTCCTTCTCCTTCCTCCTCCTCTCTCCCCCTTCCACCGTCGGCCTTCCCCCACCACCAGCCCACGCCGCCACCTCCCCCTCCTCCCCACGTCAGCGCAATAGTCCCCTCTGTGGTCCTCACTTCGCCTAAAAAAACCTTCTCCACCGTAAACCATCCCCTTTTCTCCTCTTTAAAGCCAAAACCACCACCCCCTCACCTCTAACACCCCACGCCAACCACCACTGCGTCCCACCAGTCCACGTCAACAATCCACCAGCCCTGTAGATCCCATTCCCAAAAATTCGAGCCCCGTTTGACTTAAAACCTTTTATCGTTTGCTCCTTGAACCAAAATTACATCCCGTTATACAACCGTTTAGTTTAAATACCAAAAAACATCGAACCCGTGCCCAAATAAATTTTAGAAAACACCGGTGACGCCGAAAGGCTGCCGAAAATTTTCAGAATCAATTTAGGCATAAAGATCCTACCATTTTAAAGTTAGACGGAGAGAAAACCAATAGTGAGTGATTTATTGCTCATGTTTGAATTAGTTTGTTATATATACGGTAGTTGATATTATATGTGATTATATGCAAGTAAATATATGCTATAGGAATGGAGTTTGGATATGAATTATTGACGTTGGTTAGTGATTGGTATGGTATTGTTAGTAATTTAGAAGTTGAAACCATAAACAAAATGATTGGTTAAATTGGATTATAACTTGGTTAAATGTTACCTGAACATTGACGTAGAATTTTTTTTTTTTTGCAAGTTAGCGTTGGGTTGTTAAATAATTAAACAATTAACAATGAGATTTGGATGGTTTACCGTATCCAAAACAACCGGTATATGTAGTGTTTATTGTAGTTGAAAACATGTACTTGAATAAACAAGTATATGGATGAATAGTGGATTAACATCTACATTGACGCAACTTTTGCCAGTATAAACAATATATGAGTTCAAACCCCATTTGATATTTGAATGCATATGTTAGTTGGTGCTTGTGTAATGTGGTTAATATGTTGATTGACAAAAACATATAAGCATTAAATATTTAGCGCTTACATGTTATGTACTATGCCACGATATGTGTGCAATGAATGTTATAATGGATGTTGAAATGATTGTTAAATGTTTATGGAACATAATTAACATATTGGATCCATATAAGTTGAATTATATGGTCGTTAGTTGAGTTTTATTCAAAATTGGGAATTAATTGAATATTTTAATAATATAATAATTGGTGAAAAATAAAAGTCAAAATTTGACTTTCGATTTTGGATGGACGTAAAGTATAATTCATCACGATGAAATTTACAAAAGAAAGAAATGATTTTCGAGAAATTAAAAGTAAGTTAAGGCATGTTCAAGTTTTTATTTTTAAATGAATAGTAATTAGAATAACTGAAGTTCAGTTAGGGTATCTAGGACTGGTTTTAAAAGATTTTCTTTACGTAACTTTCTTTACGTAACTTTCTTTTTTATTTTTATAATGAATGTTAAAAAAATTTGGGTTTAAAATAACGAAATTTGAAAAATAACATTATCTTAATAATAAAAATATATTATAGTAGTCATTTAATGGAAATATTTGAATTTAAAATGAAATATTGAAAATATGGTTAACGGTAATCATTAGGTGATTAATAAACTATTTTGGAAGCAATTCGATTTAATTTTAATAATAGTTGAAGTTTGGTTTGAATAGAACTTGTCGTGCAGCGATAGTTTGCGAATTTCGACCATTGACTTCAAACTAACGTACCGGGAGATCCGACCGTCGGATTTTCCCAAATTAAAAACCATTTGGTTCAAAACGAAATGAACTTTCAAATGATTGTAAGATCTTTAAAATCCAATGGTTAGATCTTAAGATAAGTTCAAATCAATTTTGAATAACGACAACGCTATTGCCGTTAATAACCCGAAAACATATTTTAACGAAACGAGCTATTTTTAAATTATTAAAAATAGGGAAAAATTATGATAAATCATAATAAATGATTTCAAAGTGATTTTAAAAAGAAATAAGAAGTTTTTCACTAAATTTTTGGATATTTCTGTTTTAACTTGATTGGCTGATAACGGTAAAACGAAGTTTTAAGAATTTAGGTTAAATAAACTTAAATATTTGGTTGATCAAATATAACCATGATTTGAAAGAATTGTATAGATAAATCTTTTTGATTTAGAAAAGATTTCCAATTTAAATAAAAAAATGGATTTGAATAGAAATGATCTTCAGATATTTGGTATTGATTACCGTCGTGTAGACATTTACTATTAAGGAATCTGAAGATGTTAACATCGTTATTCCGCTTATAGTATTCGTTGATTACGGGAATTGGTGTTGAATATAAGTCGATATAACTCTGTTTGAATTCTTATATTTAATATCTGGAGTTTGTCCTGAGTAGTGTCTTCAACCACCACGCCATAGATTGCATACTGCAACACCAGAGAAGTGATGTAGGAAGTGTCAAAAAATGTTGCTATAGGCCAAAAATGATCCGTGGCAACACTTTCTCGGTGTTGCATCTTTGTCACATTGCCTTAGAGTCAAAGGCAACATCTTTGCGACCCTAAGGCAACATCGGTACAAGTGTTGCTGCAGGTACTAAATTTACAAAATGTTGGGGCCACTAAAATATGTATCCCAAGTTCACGGAATCCTATTGTGGCTATAACACGGGATCACAGAATCCTATTGTGGGGCCCACATGCATTAATCTATGGCAACCCTTTTACCATCCAGTGACAACAATATATCATAGCTATGGCAATATTTAACATCACAAATTGCAACAATATATCATATCTATGGAAATATTACATCACTTACTGCAACATTACAGAATTTAACATCACACTTAATTAAACAAAAAACTTCTTATCTCAAATTAACTAGCAATACAAATAGTATTTACAAACATACTTCAAACATAGCCAACAAATTCATGTTTACAGACCGTACTTACAAACACATCAATTCATGTTCACTGCAAATTGTTGCACAAAGTCCCCAATATCAACGACCGAGAGTGCGTTCAGTTCTTTCAGTTTCGATGCCTTTACTATGAATTGTCACACAAAGATTCCCAATATCAACGTGCATGTCAGGGTTTGCTTTGCCTAATTTATTAAGCATCCTTATTAAGTTCTACTGAAGTTTTTGGTTCACCTTTGCATCAAATTCATCTTGGACTATCTTGTTCACCTTTGCTTCGACTTCATCAGTTATATCTTCCCTTATCTTCATTGCCAACTCCTGTATGTATGTGCTTGTTGTTGAAGAAGCTTTTGAAACTTTTGCAGACTTTGTGTGCCGTCCTATAAGCCATAATGGACCGTGGGACTTTCCATCAGAATCAAGTTCTTGAACAATGCCATCACTGCGTCCTTCACCTACTGCTTTTTCAATCTTCTCCTGCAAAATAAAGCAATTTCAAAATGTGACATCGTTAGTGAATAAAATCTGAGTAACTCTTTAGTACAACTAATGTTTTCACAGTGAATACACTATTTCAGAACAACCAAAGTCATGTATGCCTTGGTTACAAACTGAGGCAATGCCTCATTTACAGTTCAACAAAAAATGAGAGGCATGCATGCCTCAGTTGCGTTTCAGTTGCAAATCTACGCCATAGCATAACTATGCCACGATTCGTTCAACAAAACAGGATCTAATTCTACAAAATGTTGATCACGTGCAAAATGTAGCTTTTTTTTACATCTGATTGAAAAGAAAATAAAATTCTTACAATTCTGTTGTTCATTACTGAAGCATCAGTCTTGTACACCTTCCCTTCTTTCTGCTTGCGAGTTTTAACAAAAAGTTTCCCATCTGATTCCTTGGACTGATACAAAAAACATTAGATAGTAAAAGGATATCAAACCAATTATTCCAAAACATATATCATTAACATTAAATGTTAGACAGTAAAAAGATATCTCCATTTGAATCTTCATTGATATATGTAGTTTATTCACAAGTTAATAAGGATACTACATTCGATACCTTCACATGACCTATATTATTAAACAAGCCAGCCATAAAAATAAGAAAATTACATACCATTTTATGCCGAATTTTGGAAAAAAGTTTTGGACCAGCAGTGTGTGTCAGTATACGATTTCCAATTTGCAGAATTTGTAAGGGCCACGGACTACAAAAACATGAAATAAAGATGCTTATCTGCCTGATTTAAATGAGTAAAATGGGAAAGAAATTTGTGATAAAACTTAAAATTATACCTGAATTTTTTTCATCTCCCCAAAACATCAAGACTACTATGAAATCCTCAAGTGAAATTTCGTCCGACCTATTTTCAAGCCTCTTTTTATCAGTTTCATAAGCCCTATAATGTGTCTTTTTAATACGACTCTTGTACCCCCTCCAAGCGTCACAAATTGACCTTAAAGCCCAATATTCACATTCATCTGGAATAATATACCGTTTCTTAAATACAAATCAAACATTAAAAAGAACAGTCATGCTACTTTTGTGACAAGTTTCATATATTTAAGTAAAATTCAGTTAAGTTTGCAAATTACCTTGACATAGCTCCACAGCATGCCTTTCAAACTTGAAGGAACATCAAACCAAGACTTGTAAGTAAGTGGAACACTCCTCTTTAGTCTTCCTAAAAAATAACTCAGTTCATGCATTACTTGGTCATTATCTGAAATAGGTTGGTCCTGATTATTCATTTGGATTATAACTCTTTTGTCATATGGCCTTGAATGAACTTTATCCATCTTTGTTTTTCCCTTGAACCTTCTTGGAGCTTCGACTACTGTTACAAAGTACATACAATAGTAATGAGAAGGCTAGACATAACATTAAAATCATAACTCAATTAGATAATTCCTTTAGATCCTTCTACTTCATCTTCTTCGTTTTCAATATTTGTCGAGACATTTCCAACAATAGCCTTGTTCCTTGCCTTATTCCTTGCACTTCCACTTCCACTACTGTTATTCTTTTGGAGTTATCGCATAGCCAAATAAACATCCATTGTTCCTGCTCCTTATTGTGTGGTAACTCAATGCTACATGGTGGATCATCAATTTGTTTACAAACTAGAATTTTTCATGCCTTCCGAGTTGCATTCTTATCACTTGCATATTCAACATTGGCTCGTGAACGAGTTGTTGGTCTAGACTGAGGCTTTGTAACCGTAACCTTTTTGGTTCTCTAAAATACACACACAATAACAATAAAATAAATAAATAAAGCTAGTCTATAATTACCAACATAAAATTAATTCTTCAGCTGTAACGCACCTTAGCCTGATTTTTTGAAGTACCATCTTCACTAAGTTCATAAAATTCTGGAACATAATCTTTGCTATCCTCAACAAGCTTATTTGATTTTGCTTTATTTTTTTCAAATTCATTTCTCAGTCCAGTAACTAATTTAGGCATCCCAAGTTTTTCAAAAGCAATATTCTTTTGTGAGACATTTTTGTCTCTCTCCCTTTCGTATTCTGTAAGTGGTGGAGGTGGCGGAGGTGATCGATCATCATTCTGAAAGTAATTTAACAAGACATTATTGTAAATATTAGCAAAATATGTAGATTATATTATAAGATCTGATTGTAGTCTTCTTACCAGAATCTCATTTTCATTCGTATTTTCCTCTTCATGTGGAGAATTATCGAAATCCAATTTACTCCTGACACCTTCTGAGTTGGTATTCAAAGTTGCATCGCTGACTTCAGTTGGATTTTTCTTCTCTGGTAACTTCGCCGAACTGCTGACTCTAGTTGACTTCTTGCTGACCACCTTTTTCTTGTTGCAACGTGGACTCACAGCAGCTTCGCTGATCAGTTCTGGGTTGTTGGTAACTGAATTATTTAGCCGTGCTAATTTTCTAGGAGTAAAGACTTCAGTCTTCTTGTTGTTGATAGGTGGACTCTCAGCTGCTTCGCTGATCACTTGTGGATTGTTTACTCGTGCCTACTTTATAAGAGTAAAGACTTGATCAATCCGCTTCTTCTTTTTTGCTACCTGTTGTAGATGGTGGGCAGTGACAAACTGCCATTTCTGTGATTTTGCAGCTATGACATACAAGTTCTTTATTATTCTACTAAGTGCACTAAAAATCAAACAAGTTCTAATATTCAAACATAAATGCATAAAAAAAATATGTACACTAAAAGTAGCAAAATGACTAAGAGATCCAACAAAATGACCAAATTTATCAAAATAGTACAAATGAGAAGATATGTTTATACCTAGAAACAAATTCTTCCTTGGGCGTACAATGACATGTGGCTGCATTTTGTTTCACTAGCTCAGCTTTATTATCGACCTCAATGTTAATATAGAAATCAATGTAATCACCATTGTTTTTTATTTGCATCATAAAAAACAAATCTACATCATCGGCCACCAATTTCCACCCAATCGTTCGACCTTTCTATCCATATACTCCTCTAATTTCAGTGTACTGTAGCTCATTCATGACAAACTCCATCAGTACTGTGTACGAAAACCTATCCAGATCAACTCCCTTGACAATAGCCTGTTCTCCACCGACATATCCATTCTTACCAAATTTCCCTTCTAGTGGAATCTAAGAGTTGCCTCCTCCATCCTACATAAAATGGAGAAATTAACATTAGAATGAAATAATTACAAAATAACATTAACCAAGTGCATTATAAAATAAAACAACCACTTCACTAAAATGTAACATAGGCAGAAACAGTAAATAAAAGGATACAAAAAGAAGCCACAAATATGATACATCAGTTACAACATTTAATCAAGGCAGAAACAACATTTTCTTACTTAAATTTGGCACATTTTTTCTGGTATAGCCCACATTGAAACACGGTAAGTTTTCCAGCTATTTTCATTTTCATTTTCTAGCCAAATGTAGCATGCAGTCAATTGGACATGCATGTATTTTTTGGTAATCGAGGCATAAATTTACACACAAATAACATGCAGTCATCTGAACTTAGGAATTTCTATCCATATTTTTTCTTCATTCATCACTAATTTACACAAAAAAACATACTGTAACACCCTACATCCGTTAAGGTCACTCACAAAGGGAATGCCTTAACTTTAATGGAGCATTATGGGTACTGGAACAGAAATATTACAAGACAGACATATATAAAACAACAGAAAGTAAAGTAAAAGTACTTCAAATCATTTGGTAAATATAATTGTTTACAATAAAATCCCATCAACTTCCAATATTAACTACATAGCTAAAATATCTGTCTTGCTCAAAAACAAAGAAGCATAACAATAAACTGTAGTATTCCCCAATAAAGCAAGGCAAGCCATAGCCAAGAGAAATCCAAGATGTACATGAAAGAGCCTTCAAGCTTGGTAAGATCCGAACTAAGCTGTATTCCCACCCTGCGAACCGGGGGGGGGGGGAACGGAAGAAGAAGAGGCGAAACAAACCGGGTCAGTCATAAAGACTGAGTAAGTCCTGGTGACTTTCATCATAAAAACAGGTAAAGATAATATGGCATGAATAAACTGAAAGTAAACATAAGCATGATGACGAGGTAAGATACAGGCACGATGAATCAAGTATAACATCCCATACTTCCTATCAAGAGTAGCATCACAAGGTTCCTACCAAGTATCCCACCGCAAGGTTTCTATAACATCGCAAGATTTTCTAAGCTTCACCATTACCCTATTTTCCTTGATTTCCTATATTTTCTGCACCACCTAACTAGCGTTCCAATTGGTTTACTTGGTTATAATTACAAGATAACTGATCCCCCATAACCCACATGATAGTTTTATAGGTACATATCCCATGATGAGGGTCCCACCTCATATTGACAGTTTCATGTCCCCACCGTACCTATCTTAATTGATCGGCTCTTACTTACAATGTTTCATATGTGTTATAAATATTCAGGTTATCCCAACCCCGTAATTGTGGTAGCCTTCAGGACTACATCTAATATGAGGATTTCACCTCAACCAGCCCAATTGCCATGAATATGTTAGATGTATCCTTACTACCCTAATCGATCGGCTCCTACTCGACCTAGATCTTGTTTATGTCACGCGGCCCCCTACTTGTAGATACCTGTGCTGGTCCCACCATAGGGTGTATCAATCCCTAGGATGGCAACCCCGACACAATTTTTGATGCACAACTTTATATCTATTGATGCCCAGTGGAAAAATTTTCCACTTCGAAATACGTGCACGCCCGTAATCCGTCGGAACCTGCACTGCTGCATCACCCACCGCCGTTTTGACCGCTTATAATCAGCCCAGTAATCGTGCCCCACCCTGCCAAGCTCAGGGTACCGTTGATACATAATGTGGGTTACTGCTAAAACGGGACCTGCTACTAGGGTTTCCTTAGGGTCTATTCGTATACCCCACAGGTTGGTTAAGTGTTATCCACTCAAGTTAACTTAACCCCACCCCCCATCATGTTACCTTGGTTAAGTGTTCTCTCTTGTGTTACTTAACCCTACCGCATGTCTTGTTATATCGGTTAAGCGTTCTCCCCTGTGCTAACTTAACCCTTACCACACCTCACGTTAGATTGGTTAAGTGCATGTTAACTCAACCCCATCCACTAGCCATATTATAATGGTTAAGTGTTACCCTCGTGTATTTACTTAACCCTACCACACATCAGGTTATATCGGTTGGGTGTTATCAACCCATTCAAGTTAAACCAACCCACCCGCTAGTCATGTTATAACGGTTAAGTGTTATCAACCTATTCAAGTTAACCTAACCCACTTGCTTGTCATGTTATGTTGTTATTACTTAACCGCAACCACTTGTCTAACTAACCCGTTGTATGGGTTAGGTGTTCATACTTTACTTAGCCTTATCCACTTGTCTAATAATCATGTTATAATGGTTAAGTGTTCTCAATTTACTTAACCACACCTACTTGTCTGATTAACACGTTATCCTGGTTAAGTGTTTTCTAGTGATTCATGACTTAACCCTACCAAGTGTCGTTTATCGGTTCACGTTGACTTAACCCACCCATATGTCATGTCAAAATTGGTTAAGTCCACACTTATAAGTTTTACGTGTTCTTAACTCATACCGGATAGGACCATATTTACATGTCAAATTTCCATCTCATCCCACCTAACCCTCTAACCATACCCATGTCTTATTATGGTTAGTATTCCTTAATTCGTTTATTATGATGAATGAAACATGACCTCTCACATTAGACCGTGCACTTTGTGGCCCCTGGATTTGCCGGGCGGTTCCGGGCAGATTTACACCACAAACTGAGTCTAACCTCGTGTCATAAACCGTTACGCCTAGAATTCGACCTTCGACCTCTCACATTAGACTAACACTTTGTGGCTACTGGATTTGCCGGGCGGTTCCGGGCAGATTTACACCACAAACTGAGTCTTACCTTGTGTCAAAGGTTCATTAATGGTCGTATTCTACCCAAAACCCCAATATCAGTTCATGTGTTTAACATACAAAAATGTTCATGTTTGTGTTTCAACCATGTTCATATTTCCAGTTACATGCCAATTATCGAGTTCATAATTCACGTTTTTTCCCCAAAACATATTCCCAAATTATTACCATAATTCACTATAAGGTTATGCCAAGTTATAGCCTTTTATTTATAATACATGCCAACAACCCAAAACCCAACTTAGGCGCGTTCATATTAGACCTCTACCAAGTCATAAATTATCGTATATGTTTCAACTCTAAATTTTACATAATTAACATATGCCCAAGTTCTAAATTACATGTCAGTTTTACATATGCCCAATTCATACCAAATTTACATATGTTCAATTCATGCCGTTTTACATGTATGCCAATTTTATGCCAATTTACACATATGCCAAGTTTCATGGTGTTTTACATATGTCAAGATTCATGATTTACATGTTTACAAAGCTATGCTTAATTTACATAGATCAAGTTTTATATAAAATTACACGTATACCACGTTTACACCAATTTACCCATAACAAGTTCTAGCCAAATTACATATATCAAGATCCATATCAAATTATATATGCCAATCCCCATTCTTGCAATTATCATTTGAAGGACAATACCCAAATATCCAATTTCATGTTAATGGTAGTAATACCCAAATATCCAATTTTTATGTTATGCCATCACTTCCACCAAACACATATATTCCACTAGGCAATATTCCAATATTTCCCCCGTATACCATCGCACGTATATCGTAGTTTAGGCCTAGGTCCGAAATTGACCTAGGTTCATCAAAAGAAAATAAATAGGGGAAGGTAGAAGTTGCAATAAAAACAAGATCAGAGAGAAAATGGCATAAAAACATCATCTCAGGCATAAAGAATAGATCTTGATAATAATATCAACATGAACCAAGAAAATTGATTTACAACAGGCTGAATAGACCATAAACTTGTCATGCGAATAAAGATAGAAAAGTTCTCAAGATCAAGATCCAAGAAGAAACAAGAATAGACTTGAATCAAAAGTCCAATTTCACTTCATCACATGTCCATATTAAATTTAATTATTTTAATCTGAAAATAACTAGAACTTACAGACAAGGAATTAAGAACTGAATTTGTTGTAAAAATGTTGCGACGTTGTTGATTTATTGTCTAGAATCATTGTTGAAGCTTTGTTCTTTGAATTGATTTGAATTTGAATGCTTGTACTTTGATTTGGAGACGACGACCATGGTTCAAGAGATATTTTAGCAGCATAATGGTGTAAGAATGATTTGTTATGAATTAGGTTAGGTCTTAGGATATATTTATAGGCGTAGGAACTATTTAGGGCCTTTAGATCAACCCTAGAATCAATCCAGACCATCAAAACACGTCTCAGGCTTCAAAAATGGGTTCTGGGTAGAAACAGGCCTACCAGGTCGACCTGTAAGGGGGGGAGGTCGACCACATGGTCGACCTGGGGGGTAGGTCGACCCTAAGGTCGACCACATGGTCGACCTGACCCCCAGGTCGACCTGCTTGGTCCTGTGCTGCCTGAAATTTGCTGAATCTTCTACAGGCCATAACTTCTTCATCCGGACTCCGATTTTCGAAAAATTGGGCTCGATTTCATGTAGAATTCCGAGACGATCGTATTGGCATAACCCGTTTCCCTTGATTATCATTTTAAAAATTAATTATACCTTGATTTATTGTTTTAACATGTTATTAAAATTCGGGTTGTTACATTCTCCCCTCCTTAAAGGATTTCGTCCCCGAAATCATCATGTTAAGAAGAATGTGTCCTACCATCCAATCATCCATCTACTCAATCATCAATCACAGGCATTCATTGTCCTTAAGAGATTTTTTATGTTATATGAACATATGCAGAAAGTGTGTGTATATGTTCCTTATCTAATGCAAATGATCAGGCCTGATTGATCTTCTTAATGCAAAATATGTTTAGTGCCATGAGTCCAACATATGTGCAAATAGTCCTAGTCACATAAACACTATATGTGTGCACAAACATCCATCCATATGCAACATCCACATGATAACACATTCAATTTCATCCATAAACAAGTATAAACACTCATGCATATGCAGTATGAAAGGTGACTGAGCCGATCTAGTGCCTAATGTGCGTGTATGTGCATCCACGAGCAACAATTAGCAACCACTTGCAACCATCGATCATAACATGTCTCAAACACATGTTTACACCCAATTGTTCCTACCTAAAGGTATAGTCGAATGATAGAAGCAAGTAAAAACTTTGTGCCCATTAGGCAATGTCAAAACTGGAAATCTATGTCACATATATACTGATTAGGAGTAGAACTCCCTAAGCACCAGCCCGAAGACCGAAATCAACATCAGGCTGACACCCAAAGAATTACTCAACCCAACGGACACCCTCTATCCCTAACATGTATTACTAACAGATGATCCCTATGGGGTTTGCAAAAGAAATAGGATTGAGAATAGGACCGAGAGGATATACTTAAAAGATAGCATGCAAGTAAGCTCTACAGGAAAAGAGGGATCAAGGATCTATTCTAAAAAAAAAAGATATGATGTGCGTATCTAATCTTCAATCTTCTAAGTCGCATTTCCTTTGGCTTAACTCCATTGTGCTTTGGCCGTCTTTAACTTCACAATTTCGTAGCTTCTTAATTCCTATTTCCAAAATATGAGTTGGAACTCATTTCACTGTCACCTCTCATTCCACTTTCACTTATTCTTTTTCTAGTATACTCGGCTCAAACATAACTGCGTACTCATGGTTTCATGCAAGCTCTCCAAAATTCATTAGTGAATCCTGGATCTCGTTTACTTATTATAAGGTATTCCACGCAGAAGAACTATCTATTGAAAATAAAAAAATGCCAACCATGCTGCCAAATGTACTTACTAAGGTGATTTTCTATAACTCATGCATAAGCGAAATGAACCATCCGCCTTAGTGGCGAACACTACTCGAGCGGATCAATAAATGTATCAAGAGATTCTAGGTAACTAAGCATTGCAGAACCCTAAGGGTTAAACTAGACTTCGAGGGTATTACCGAGGCAAGTCAAGAGCCTAACTACCCTCTTTTCATACTCGAGAATGGTTCCATTTCTGGATAACCACTCCATCCCTAGAATCAACCCATAGCCCAAAAACATAAGCTTTACTTCTAAACTTAACACTTAGCATAGACTTTCTAAAATCCAAACGAGTCATGAATAAATGAGCCGATTCCCCAACAGGATTTGAGACAAAAATGGGATCCTCTACTATGCTAGTACTAAGGTGCAGAGACTTAACTATCGAAGCAGAATTAAAAAGGATGCGATGTACAAAAACAAAGTTCCCATGGTATGATAGAAAAGAAAAGCAAAACTTTTAACAAAAACGTTACCACCTCTCTTAGGTACGCTAGTAGTGAGAGCATACAATTGCCCTCTCGACGATCATGTCCTTTGCCTTTGTCCTTTTCCTATGGTACTTGATGGAAATTTAGGGTTAATTAGATCCAATCCAAACCCTAAATTAATTATCATTTTAACATTTAAAATATGCAGATCTTATGCAAATCAATAAATCAAAAAGTTCATACCTTGCTTGCTCGTGAAAAATCCCCAGTCTTTGAATCATTTGAATTGATCGAATCAGTTGCGAGATCTTCGAATACACTGAAGATCGGAAGGATCGAATCATTAGCCCATCAAAGCGACGAGCCTCTACTGGTATCCACACGAATGTGTTCTTCTCCGATCAAATCGAAGGAGAGAATGGAATTTGGTGCTAGCCGCCATGATTAGGTTTCACATTAAAAGGGAAATGTTCGGGTTAGGTTTTTAGATTTAGATCTAATCTGACTTAATGAAATGGTTCGCTCATCTTTTATAAGGAACGAAAATGACCTTACAAAATCAAGCGTTTACCACAATATAAGGAAACCCTGCCATACCATTTCAACGTAAATTAAAATATCAACAAATTTGATATCTTGTTTATCTAATACATGTTCTTCCCTTCATTGCGTTCTAAGTGTGTGACCTTATAGGTTATTATAACGTTGGCAATAATCTAAATCGTATTTAAATCATAAATAGTGAGCGGTATCTAGCAACACATCGCTGCTACCCAAGTTATAATAAGATCAACGATTCGATACAACCTTTCCGTGACTGGTATATCAATGTAATATAATCCTTTTAACCATTATATCCAAGATTAAACTCGAGGCATGGAACATATCACCCTCTTTATAATTTAATCTATTTTATCTTGATCGATGAGTAGACTGTTTAAAATAAATCAATATTTGAGCATAGCCATGCATTTCACAGTCTCACTCAATCAAGAGGCCCATGAATATCACTACGAATATATCGTAGGTTAAATTCCATCTAGATCATTCATAATTTTCATTCGATTCGAAATATATCCAATAATCACCGTTATCATTATTCTGTTACGAAATAACTTTAGATGATATCAAAACATAAATATCCTCGAATAAAAATATAATGATTTCAGGTCTGAGGACCATTATATCACTGTCACTATGAGAACAACTTATGATACTGTTGATTATATTCCATGTAGTTATCTCACGGTGGGTCAGCCCAATACGCTATTCTCTAATACGTATTTATATCTTGACTTTAATATCACGTATATTAATGATCAATGAGATGTGATCATCAGTCAATCAATATACTAGTCTCAACGCTTTATTGTTGTCCTTTATAAACAACAAAACTCGACTAGGGACATTTAAGAATTATAATTCTTAATAATTATATGATCTCAAGTTCAGTCTTACTCGAACTATATAATTCTGTATTATTATTCTAAGGACTTTTATTATATTATTATTTAAATTACGCAGTAAATATAACATAACATTTTATTCCAAACAAAACAACAACGTTATTAATCACATCAAATGGATTGCCTCTAGGGCATAAACTCTTACAATCTCCCACTTGCACTAGAGTCAATCATTTACGTATCATATACTCATGAAACTATTGTGACTATTAAACTGCTACTGCGATGAAGTTTAATTCAGTAGGTCTGCAACATTACAACTTTTGTAACTTTGCAGATATGTTCATTTCTTCTGTGAACAATTTCACATAAGAATTTTATTTCTTAGATATATATGTTTGGATTGATAATGAGTTTAACGTTTTAGGCCTGAGAAATAGCCACATTGTTATCGCAATGTAAACCATTGGATCAATAATTGAATTAATTTCAATTATGAACTTCTTAATCCAAACATTTTCTTTCTTAGAATCAGTATCTATTTCTTGTTTTATAAACTAACATTATTCACAATAATCAATGTGTTATCAAATAACATTAGAATTATTGTGCCACTCCCACTCAATTTCTTTTCTATACAAGATTCAATGGCATTTTGTGGTTTTTGAGACATTTCGAATTCTATTTCATTCTCATCGGTATCTTAGAGACTGTCTCTCCTTTATAAAGGATACCAATTCGAGCAATAAGCATTTTATTCTCAAAGAATTTATAGAAATAATATTCATTTGTTTCTTTTGGATATTCCACAAAATAGTTATCTGATTTGGGTCTGATCTCATCAGAGGAAGGATGTTTAATAAACGCTCTACGCCCAAATCTTCGCATTAGACATACTAGAACATTTCTTAGTTCGTATCTTATATGGCGTCTTCAGAATCGTTTTAGTATGATTTATATGAAATTGTTCAAAATTTAATTTATTGGAAGAACTATATGACTTATCATTAATCGTATTTTATCTTATAAGGTACGATGTCTCCTATCAGACACACCATTCCAATATGGTGTTCTAGATGGAGTGAATTATGAAACAATTTCAAATTAATATGGACAGTCATTAATTAATTAGCCTACTCTTTGATCCTTTTGGAGAGAATTTATTTTCTATCAAAATTGGTTTCTAACTTCACTTTGAATTCTTTGAACCTTTCAAAGGATTCTGATATGTGTTTCATAATATACACATATCTGTATCTACTGATGTCATCAGTGAATATAATGAAGTAATAAACCTGCCTCTAGCTTATGTATTCATTGCTCCATGTACATCACATTATGTATGAGACCCAATACGTATCGCTCATTCACTGTGTCAAGTGAAAGGTGATTCAGTTATTTTGCCTACTAAACAAGATTTGCATTCTTTATATGATTCAAAATCAAATGATTTCAAAATTCCATCATTATGGAGTTTTGATATGCTTTCTTGTTTATATAGGCTAAATGGTAATGCTAAAGGTATATTGGATTTGAATCACTAAAATAATCCAGTCACTATTAGTGTCAAGTACATTATAGTTAAGGATTTACAAATATCATTATTTGTGAAATTCCATATGATATTTCATTTAAATAGAATGAATAACAATTATTCTTTTATTACAAATGAAATTTAAACTTGTCTAAACAAGATCTATTATAACATTTATTTTAAGTGGAATTTCATAATAACAATTGTTATATTTATTTAATTAAGCCATTATATTCAACAAGAATCAACTAACTATGGATACTCTATCAACATTTACTTCATTTCCAATTGTAAGTCCGCTTGTTCTTTTATCAGATTTCTACTTATTCTGCAATTTCTATAAATCAACATACATTTATGTGATTTATCTAGTATCTAATACTAGAAATGTATAAGTAGATTACTATAACATTTATATTTTGTTCAGTTGAAGTCATAATTTAGATCCTCTCTTTATATCTAAAACAATTACGTTTAATTTGTTTGAGGACAATCCACAAATTTTAATGTTAGCCCAGAAATTTGATTTAATTTAATTTGTCCTTCTCAGGGATTAATTTAAATTATATTAACATAATTATTTATTTAATACAAAATTTTGACAATCAAAATTTATATTAACATAAATATGTAATTTAAACTAAAATACACTCCCACTCAAATTAACATCCCTCCGTTTATATATACGTATCGGTATACATATATAACGGTGTTCCAAGATCCATATATAGTCATGCCTTGACCCAGCTTTGGCTAAACCCAAAACACAAACTTTTAGGTAGACATCTTATGTCAATTACATCGTATATAATTCTTGGATCGCATGATGAACATTTTGTTCAGTATTATTCATTTGCTCAAAATATAGAATAATGCATGCTATTGTCTCTAAGGCCATAATCGTATTATGCAGCCTAGTTAAGTCAGACCCAATAATAGGTTGGAGCACCACATTTTACTCCATTGCATATAACCAAAATAAAAGGTGCACAACGCTTTGGCGTTAGTTACATCCAATGATTTTGGACAGTGATGAGTATATTATTGGAAGACGTCACCACGACTTAATATAACAAAAAAAATGCTTTAGAGGGAATTTATAACTCATAGTGAAAAATATTAGAGTTAATTTACATATATCATAATATATGTATTATATATGTTGCATATATACGCAATAATATATTTATAATGTACAACATACTTGTACATTGATTTTAATGTTATAGAACAAGTATGCCACTATGTCTTTTGAACATATTCAAAGGGGTTAAATATAACATGTAGGGTAACAGAAGTTAAAACCAAGGTGATGTTCCAATTGGTTAATCATGTTCCAAAAAGCTCTAAATATATCAAGGTATATCTGACTAACATTTAAAATACAGGCCATTTTACTAGATGAAGTAAATCACGTTACCTGATGTATTTTAATTTCAAACATACTGGAAAAAAAAGGCTAGCATCTCATATATATACAATTATATGTACAGATGCCCAATAAAAAGATTACAAACCCCACTATACTTTCAGAACTATCTATCCTTTATTATTATAACAGATTCATTCAAATGTATAACAACAATGAAAATTAAACCATACAAAGATGTTAATCAAAGCATTTACACATAAACTTCCATTCAATCCTCAAATGCAAAACTATTATGCATTTAATTGTCCAGTCAACTGTGCAGTTAGCATTTTTTATATACATAACAATTACATATATATATATATATTTATATATATATATATATACACATTACAAATACCACACATTAATTATGTTTACATCATATGTATGCTAACTTGAATTTGTTAATATACATAAAACACACTGATTCATGCTGTGTTATAATCAAATTTTGCTGCCGATTTTGAGTGACTGATTTGCCTTCTCGCTGAAACAATTTCAGTAGCAGCATCAATCCCCTATCAAAAAAAAAAAAAAAAAAGAATTCAATTCATAGGGTTATCATGAATTAAACACATCAAATGTATTTAATATGTACACATGCATTAACTCAAACATATACATCAAATGTATTTTATTTATAAACTTATTTAAGCATTGCTTTAAGCAGCATGAATCATACATTCATATATATACCGTAATCAGTATAGAATTCAACCATCCAGTCCTTTTGCTATAGATAACAATTATATCCACAATATACTAAAATAAATGTGTGTGTGTATATATATATATATATATATATTTATCATTATAAATATATACGTATGTACTGCATATCGACTAGAATAGGGTGGTGAGCAACTTGAATATGTGAATTTTACTCAGTGCAATTGTATTTAGAATACAATTTCAGTGTCCAGATGTGATATGGAATAAATCAAAATTATGTGTTACGGATTGAATCACATTGTCACGAATAATAAGAAAACATTTGCATTTGGAACAATACATGAAATAAGGATGCACACATATGAGATGTATGTATTAACAGCATATTCAAGGAGGTGGAACTACTACATGTTATAAATAAAACATAGAGTGTTTTACAGCAGCAATGAGATATCAAATTTATGATCTACTTGGTCATAAAATTGTACAGGTGATATTCAAAGTTGATCAATTATTTATATACCAGAACCTATTTATGAATATACATTATATTCATACAACACCTAGTAAGATATTACACAAATCAGTATGCATTTTCAAATGAAATGAATATATATATATATATATATATATCTTGACTTAAAACAGAGGATGAAACAGTCTTACTGAATTTAATATTGTTATAGATCAAGACATGATCATTACATTAGACAATATACTCCTCAAAATATTAAATCAATAACATTCACTTCAAAATCAAACTGTTTTGATTTAGTTTTCAAAGTTAAGATCTGTCAAAATTTATTTAGATGAATGTATGACTATCATATAGCCTGTTTGTTAAGAATAAAATAACATTTATCTTTATTCCTATTTAGCTTTTATATTTGCAAGCAATCTATCATATGTCTAACAATTAAATATATACACATATACATAAACTGGTTTAGATGTCTACATGACTTTGAATTTGTCATCCAACACATTTCAGAATGTGTACGATATAAGGATTCAAATTGCAAACAACATTTGCAACATATACATATATATTTATATCAATATATAAATACATATGTAATTAAAACTCCGGTAATCATAAATAAACAGATCATACATATATTTAAATTGAAAGAGGGCTTGTCTGATTCTTCCAAATCCAAATAAATCTGATCATGTCAGATTCATATATGTACATATGTATATGTGAATTATGACCTATGCTATAGATCAAGTTTTTTTTTTTAAATATTGAAATTTGCACATTACGTGTCACTACACAAGTAATTAATAAACCATTCAGCAAATCTAATTTACTGTTGAAAAACGTATTGCAAATTCAATAGGTATATCCAATATAGTCATTCATGCTTCTTCCTACATTCATATGGGCAGAATTATATATGAGACAGTTCTCAAAATTAATCAATATACATATAATTATATATATATGTATATTTGTTTATCAAATGAAACAATATTCTATAAAACATGCCATAATATTCCTTTAAAACAATTGTATGTGTAATATATATATATATATATATATATATATCATAATATACATACATATATATATATATACATATACATACATATACATATATATATATATATGAAAATAAAATTATACAAATCAAATTTGTATAACAGAATCATTTAGGTATCTATATACTCAAAATGATTACACAAACAATTGATATGTACTAGAACAATTCAATATCAGAAACAGATTAATATCATGCAGTTTATTCCATGGAATATATCTTTATATTTATATATATATATATATATATATATATATATACATACACACATATATATATACACACACACGATACATGTCCAACAAAATTGGCAAAATAATTGCAATTTTGGCATTTCATAATCAATATTAGAAATCAGCTTTTACAAAATTCCATGTTTCAAATAATTTTACAGATTCAATCATATTAATCTGTATAAACACAACTATTTCAAATCTAATCAAAATAGTATGTCCTTTAATTGACAGACTTAAATATTATACAATACTTGATCAAAACGACCTTCAAAATCACCTGATATCCTTGACTAATTAAAACTAGATTTTGATTAATCTTCCAGGTTCCAAAATATATGAATTAGTAATATTAAACTAATTTAATATTTCCAACCATCTATAAATGGTTTTATATCATATATAAAACTTATACATATATCATAAAACAAATTTATAATTTGTATCAAATACAGGTAATCAAATGATAGTTGAACATATTCACATCAACAATGATTATATGTTAGTATCTCAAATTCATGATCTTAATGTCATCAATTATTCATGAAATCAAACAAACTGAACCCAAAACAAAACCAAAATATTAATTTCACAAAACATGATTCAAAATTTATTCGACCTTCTTGATCAATCAAAACTAGATTATGATCAACTTACTGGGCTTAACAGTTGATCAAAAGTCAATGTGAAATTAAGTAAATTTTATAATAAACTATAATCCATTACAGGATAATATAAAATCATTTATAGAAAATGATTTCTATATCAGCTATCAAATACAGGAGTATTACAGTAGTGAGACAATTTCACTGTTACAAATGAATATAGTTCAAAACTTAATATCAGTATGTATGATGCTATCATTATCCAGGATTATAAGCAGATATGAATCAATATCATCATTCGAAATAACGAGTTTTGCAACCCCAAGCTCCGATAACATTGAAGGAAATTTAGGGTTAATTAGATCCAATCGAAACCCTAAATTAATTATCATTTTAACATTTAAAATATGCGAATCTTATGCGAATCAATAAATCGAAAAGTTCATACCTTGCTTGCTCGTGAAAAATCCCCAATCTTTGAATCATTTGAATTGATCGAATCAGTTGCGAGATCTTCGAATACACTGAAGATTGGAAGGATCGAATCATTATCCCATCAAAGCGACGAGCCTCTACTGGTATCCACTTGAACGTGTTCTTCTCCGATCAAATCGAAGGAGAGAATGGAATTTGGTGCTAGCCGCCATGATTAGGTTTCACATTAAAAGGGAAATGTTCGGGTTAGGTTTTTAGATTTAGATCTAATCTGACTTAATGAAATGGTTCGCTCATCTTTTATAAGGAACGAAAATGACCTTATAAAATCAAGCGTGTACCACAATATAAGGAAACCCTGCCATACCATTTCAACGTAAATTAAAATATCAAAAAATTTGATATCTTGTTTATCTAATACATGTTCTTCCCTTCATAGCATTCTAAGTGTGTGACCCTATAGGTTATTATAACATTGGCAATAATCTAAATCATATTTAAATCATAAACAGTGAGCGGTATCTAGCAACACATCGCTGCTACCCAAGTTATAATAAGATCAACGATTCGATACAACCTTTCCGTGACTGGTATATCAATGTAATATAATCCTTTAAACCATTATATCCAAGATTAAACTCGAGGCATGGAACGTATCACCCTCTTTATAATTTAATCCGTTTTATCTTGATCGATGAGTAGATTGTTTAAAACAAATCAATATTTGAGCATGGCCATGCATTTCACAGTCTCACTCAATCAAGAGGCCCATGAATATCACTACGAATATATCGTAGGGTTAAATTCCATCTAGATCATTCATAATTTTCATTCGATTCGAGATATATCCAATAATCACCGTTATCATTATTCTGTTACGAAATAACTTTAGATGATATCAAAACACAAATATCCTCGAATAAATTATAATGATTCCAGGTTTGAGGATCATTACATCACTGTCACTGTGAGAACAACTTATGATACTGTTGATTATATTCCATGTAGTTATCTCATGGTGGGTCAGCCCAATACGCTATTCTCTAATACGTATTTATATCTTGACTTTAATATCACGTATATTAATGATCAATGAGATGTGATCATCAGTCAATCAATATACTAGTCTCAACGCTTTATTGTTGTCCTTTATAAACAATAAAACTCGACTATAAGAATTATAATTCTTAATAATTATATGATCTCAAGTTCGGTCTTACTCGAACTATATAATTCCGTATTATTATTCTAAGGACTTCTATTATATTATTATTTAAATTACGCAGTAAATATAACATAACATTTTATTCCAAATAAAACAACAACGTTATTAATCACATCAAATGGATTGCCTCTAGGGCATAAACTCTAACAGTACTTAACTACATGTCCCTTTTTACCATACTAAAGATACTTTCTCTTGTCAAGGGTTTTATTATTCTTTCACTTTGGCCTCTTTCCTTTCACCTTTTCCTCCTTCGTGGATTAAGCCATATCAACAAGTTTCTCATCCTTAGGCTTGTGTTCTTTATCCTCGTTCTTACTATCCTTGTATAGTTTGTTGACAAGTTTCTCGAAAGCTACCTCCATCGCACGATAATCCTAAAAAGCTTGAAATAAGATTAGTTGCAGATGGAACTACTGCGGCTATAGATGGAAGTTGGGCACTTCTTTGCCCTCCTACATGTGTCGTGCACCTACCAAAACTATGGTGAAAAAGAAAGAGAGAAGAGACTCAAGGAGAGAATCAAAAGATAGTGTATATGGCTTTGGGGAATATGCCTTTCGTAAAAAAAAACTTTTCTTAGAAAAATGCTTCTTTGTAAATGTTTTGAAAATAATTTCAGAAGGTTTTTAAAAGCTTTTGCGCAGTCTGGTAACCTTCTGCTCTGATACCAAATGTAACACCCCACATCTGTTAAGGTCACTCACAAAGGGAATGCCTTAACTTCAATGGAGTATTATCGGTACTGGAACAGAAATATTACAAGACAGACATATATAAAACAACGGAAAGTAAAGTGAAAGTACTTCAAATCATTTATTAAATATAATTGTTTACAATAAAAGACCACCAACTTCCAATATCAACTACATAGCTAAAATATCTGCCTTGCTCAAAAACAAAGAAGCATAACAATAAATTGTAGTATTCCCCAATAAAGCAAAGCAAGCCATAGCCAAGAGAAATCCAAGCCGTACATGAAAGAGCCTTCAAGCTTGGTAAGATCCGAACTAAGCTGTATTCCCACCCTGCGAACCTGGGGGGGGGGGGGGACGGAAGAAAAAGAGCCGAAACAAACCGGGTCAGTCATAAAGACTTAGTAAGTCCTAGTGACTTTCAGCATAAAAACAGGTAAAGATAATATGGCATGAATAAACTGAAGTAAACATAAGCATGATGACGAGGTAAGCTACAGGCATGATGAATCAAGTATAACATCCCATACTTCCTATCAAGAGTAGCATCATAAGGTTCCTACCAAGTATCCCACCGCAAAGTTTCTATAACATCGCAAGATTTTCTATGCTTCACCATTACCCTATTTTCCTTGATTTCCTATATTCTCTGCACCACCTAACTAGCGTTCCAATTAGTTTACTTGGTTATAATTACAAGAAAAGTGATCCCCAATAACCCACATGATAGTTTTATAGGTACATATCCCACGATGTGGGTCCCACCTCATATTGACAGTTTCATGTCCCCACCGTACCTATCTTAATTGATCAGCTCTTACTTACAATGTTTCATATGTGTTTTATATAATAAGGTTATCCCAACCCCGTAGTTGTGGTAGCCATCATGACTACATCTAATATGAGGATTTCACCTCAACCAGCCCAATTGCCATGAATATGTTAGATGTATCCTTACTACCCTAATCGATCGGCTCCTACTCGACCTAGTTCTTGTTTATGTCACGTGGCCCCCTACTTGTAGATACTTGTGATGGTCCCACCCTAGGGTGTATCAATCCCTAGGATGGCAACCCCAACACAATTTTTGATGCACAACTTTATATCTAGTGATGCCCAATGGCAAAATTTTCCACTCCGGAATACGTGCACGTCCGTAATCCGTCGGAACCTGCACTGCTGCATCACCCGCCGCCGTTTTGACCGCTTATAATCAGCCCAGTAATCGTGCGCCACCCTGCCTAGCTCAGGGTACCGTTGATACCTAATGTGGGTTACTGCTAAAACGGGTCCTGCTACTAGGGTTTTCCTAGGGTCTATTCGTATACCCCACAGGACGGTTAAGTGTTATCCATTCAAGTTAACTTAACCCCACCCCCCATTATGTTACCTTGGTTAAGTGTTCTCTCTTGTGTTACTTAACCCTACCGCATGTCTTGTTATATCGGTTAAGAGTTCTCCCCTGTGTTAACTTAACCCTTACCACACCTCACGTTAGATTGGTTAAGTGTATGTTAACTCAACCCTATCCACTAGCCATATTACAATGGTTAAGTGTTACCCTCGTGTATTTACTTAACCCTACCACACATCAGGTTAATATCGGTTGGGTGTTATCAACCCATTCAAGTTAAACCAACCCACCCGCTAGTCATGTTATAACGGTTAAGTGTTATCAACCTATTCAAGTTAACCTAACTCACTTGCTTGTCATGTTATGTTGGTTAAGTTTTATTACTTAACGGCAACCACTTGTCTAACTAACCCGTTGTATTAGTTAGGTGTTCTCACTTTACTTAGCATTATCCACTTGTCTAATAATCATGTTATAATGGTTAAGTGTTCTCAATTTACTTAACTACACCTACTTGTCTGATTAACACGTTATCCTGGTTAAGTGTTTTCTAGTGATTCATGACTTAACCCTACCAAGTGTCGTTTATCGGTTCACGTTGACTTAACCCACCCATATGTCATGACAAAATCGGTTAAGTCCACACTTATAAGTTTTACGTGTTCTTAACTCATACCGGTTAGGACCATATTTACATGTCAAATTTCCATGTCATCCCACCTAACCCTCTAACCATACCCATGTCTTATTATGGTTAGTATTCCTTAATTCATTTATTATGACGAACGAAACATGACCTCTCACATTAGACCGTGCACTTTATGGCCACTGGATTTGTCGGGCGGTTACGGGAAGATTTACACCACAAACTGAGTCTAACCTCGTGTCATAAACCGTTACGCCTACAATTCGACATTCAACCTCTCACATTAGACTGACACTTTGTGGCTACTGGATTTGCCGGACGGTTCCGGGCAGATTACACCACAAACTGAGTCTAACCTCGTGTCAAAAGTTCATTAATGGTCGTATTCTACCCATAATCCCAATATCAGTTTATGTGTTTAACATATAAAAATGTTCATGTTCGTGTTTCAACCACGTTCATATTTCCAGTTACATGACAATTATCGAGTTCATAATTCACGTTTTTGCCCCAAAACGTATTCCCAAATTATTATCATAATTCACTATAAGGTTATGCCAAGTTATAGCCTTTTATTTACAATACATGCTAACTACCCAAAACCCAACTTAGGCGCGTTCATATTAGACCTCTACCAAGTCATAAATTATCGTATACGTTTCAACTCAAATTTTACATAATTAACATATGCCCAAGTTCTAGATTACATGTCAGTTTTACATATGCCCGATTCATACCAAATTTACATATGTTCAATTCATGTCGTTTTACATGTATGCCAATTTTATGCCAATTTACACATATGCCAAGTTTCATGGCGTTTTACATATGTCAAGATTCATGATTTACATGTTTACAAAGCTATGCTTAATTTACATAGATCAAGTTTTATACCCAAAATTACACATATACCACGTTTACACCAATTTACCCATAATAAATTCTTGACAAATTACAAATATCAAGATCCATATCAAATTACATATGCCAATCCCCATTCTTGCAATTATCATTTAATGACAATACCCAAATATCCAATTTCATGTTAATGGTAGTAATACCCAAATATCCAATTTTTATGTTATGCCATCAATTCCACCAAACACATATATTCCACTAGGCAATATTCCTATATTTCCCCCGTATACCATCGCACGTATATCGTAGTTTAGGCCTAGGTCCAAAATTGACCTAGGTTCATCAAAAGAAAATAAATAGGGGAAGGTAGAAGTTGCAATAAAAACAAGATCAGAGAGAAAACGGCATAAAAACATCATCCCAGGCATAAAGAATAGATCTTGATAATAATATCAACATGAACCAAGAAAATTGATTTACAACAGCTTGAATAGACCATAAACTAGTCATGCGAATAAAGATAGAAAAGTTCTCGAGATCAAGATCCAAGAAGAAACAAGAATAGACTTGAATCAAAAGTCCAATTTCACTTCATCACATGTCCCTACTAAATTTAATTATTTTAATCTAAAAATAACTAGAACTTACAGATCGTGAACAAGGAATTAAAAACTGAATTTGTTGTAAAAATGTTGCGGCGTTGTTGATTTATTGTCTAGAATCATTGTTGAAGCTTTGTTCTTTGAATTGATTTGAATTTGAATGCTTGTACTTTGATTTGGAGATGGCGGCCATGGTTCAAGAGATATTTTAGCAGCATAATGGTGTAAGAATGATTTGTTATGAATTAGGTTAGGTCTTAGGATATATTTATAGGCGTAGGAACTATTTAGAGCCTTTAGATCAACCTTAGAATCAATCCGGACCATCAAAACACGTCTCAGGCTTCAAAAATGGGTTCTGGGTCAAAACAGGCCGACCAGGTCGACCTGTTGGGGGGGGGGGGGGTCGACCACATGGTCGACTTGGGGGGGTAGGTCGACCCCATGGTCGACCTGACCCCCAGGTCGATCTGCCTGGTCCTGTGCTGCCTGAAATTTGCTGAATCTTATACAGGCCATAACTTCTTCATTCGGACTCCGATTTTTGAAAACTTGGGCTCAATTTCATGTAGAATTCCGAGACAAACGCATTGGCACAACCCGTTTTCCTTGATTCTCATTTTAAAAATTAATTATACCTTGATTTCTTGTTTTAACATGTTATTAAAATTCGGGTTGTTACACATACACAAATATTATTTAGCCATGACTACAAGGCAAAAAAACACAGTAATATTATATAAGCACTGTTTAACATAAGTTTGTTACAAAGATAAACATAATAGTAAATCAGGAATATGATTACACATAAACACACAAGTAAATCAGTAAATTAGGCAACATAATAATCAAATCAGGAAATGCTTGAAATATACATTGAGTGATACCTTAAGCAGTAGACTAAATCGAAGCCCTAACTGAAATTTAAAACCCAAACCATCCCCAATTGAATACCTAATTGAAACAAGGAAGCCCTAATTGAACTTGAACACGAACTTGCCCTTATCAAACCCCAACTAAGCTTATAAACTTGAATTTTTAGCCCTAATTGAGCCTGTGAGTGAGAGTGTTTGAGAGGTTAAGCGACATAGTATTTTGTTAAGTTTAGACTCAAACCATTGGATATTTTGCTATGTGTTTTACTGCTTTGTTTTTTTGTTTTTGCGTCCCGAGTAAAAGATCATTTCACACGAATTGGTAACGTGGACCATTGGATCTTAATCACCCAGATTGATAATTTTATTCACGTAGCTACTTCAACACCTTGGATTTTCTATGCTAACACCTTGAAGCGTGTGTTGCAATAGACAAAAATCAACATACCTATCATTACATTGTAGCTAGAAACACCTTGGATTTTCATTGTAGTAAGTCATTTATGGCCTAGTGAATAACATTGTTCTTTAACCCAGTTAAAAGGGAAGATGATTTCTCAAGATTAGTCGAAAAGAAATCTTTATCTAATTGAATTATAAAGATTTGAGTAAAAGAATATTTTCAAAATGGAATAAGACTTAGTTCATCTTGTATATCTTATCTGATTTGAAAGATGTGAAAGTTATTCAGAATAACCAGGTTTTGACCCATTTTGAATAACTAAACGTAATGAAAATGACGTCGACTATGATAGAAGACCGAAGACCTTCACATCAGAAGGGTTGCTCGTTGGTGCCTCGGGTTGATCCCCCATTATGAGGTAATAGTGATGGTGATCCAACCGTACTTGAAGACTTGGGATGCAAACGCTTTCGCACCCAGGAGGGGTCATGAAATAAAGCGCCTTCGATTTTGTTCAAAACTAAGAACGGACTTGTAAACGGATGTGTGTCTGACACTATATTTTACAATATAACTGGTTGGTTTCTATTGATTTATATCAGTTGGTGGCGAAGAATTTATTATTTCGCTTAACACTTTTCCCTTTTCCCTGCATCCACAGACGTTAGTGAACATAAATAATACCCATTCTGCTTCGTGGAAAAATATCGCGGTATAGAAGGTCATCCACTATCATAGCGTAGGGCGCATAGGGTAATCATCCGCTAATGATACCGCGGGCATCCGCTAATGATACTGCGGGAATCCAACCACCAATATATATATAATAACCACAAGCACCAATCCTAAATAACTAATATATTTATATAATAGCCACAATAATTCATTCAAGCATTCAACAACCAATAATTATTTTTATGATTAAAAATAATTCTAAACATTAAATTTTGAGTGAGATTTACTCACCAAGATTTTTATCATGATAAATTCCAATGTATTTCCATTGCGTAGGTGACAACATCACGAATTCTACATGACCATCCTGTTTTCTTTAATCTGATATTGTATGAACTAGTTATTACGAATATAAAATAGTATAAGGATTAATTTACCACTTACTTTAACTAATTATTTCATTAACTAAATTAATTATAAATTAATTACCTTTAAATTATCTCTCATGCTTTCCCAAAACATCTATTTCCTGGTACAACTAGCTACACCAAGCACTTCCAAAATACCTGAACCAAATTGACCATTGTGACAACACAACGATTACCATTTGCTACTGCCATGCCTCCAATTCCTCAGCATTTGATATTCGAACAACTCTTCCAGGCAATAGCCCTTCTCCATCAAACTGCATTCACTATTCCAAATCGTACTTGCTTCAGCAACTTGCTACACCTCCCATTCCACCCACCGTATCCCATTCGAACCCTATAGTAACCATTTCGATTTCGGCTTCTCCAAAATTTCGTTGACCATCTCCTGCAACCACGCTCAACGCCTCTGACTTCATCACGATCTCAACCTGCTCGCAAGTACCTACAGGAAGTTGCGACATCATTAAGCACTGCTTCTTACCAAAAATCACTAATTGAGATTCTTACCATTCACGAACTTACCTCAGACCCTCGTTCAAGCAATCAGACTCTGATACCCACAAAATCGGAACCCAAAATTCCACTCACGTCATTCTGAAATCGCGCCTCACTGCCCTAAAATCCCATTGTGACATCGCTTCGTACTACATCGGTCGAACTCCTCCTGCCTTCTCATTTGGCAACCCTAAATTCAAGATGCAGAACCCTAGAATTCACCAAAAAGACGCGTGCGCCTTACTGAAGTCGACCTCCAGATGTTATATCGACTCAATCGAGAGTCCTGTTTGAACAATTTGAGAATAGATTAATTGGGCGCGGCCATTGATTTTGGTTTCTGAGATTCGATTTTAGTTTGACTGCGAGAAAGAAAATAAAGGCAGGAGCTTGCGATTTTGCTTGAGTTATAGGAGAAGATTGCGATTTAAAAATGAACAGCAAGCCCTTTTTAGGCTTTGTGGAGTTGAAGAGGAAAACGTGCTTGCTTCTCCTCCTTTTGACTCTTCTGGTTATAGAGAGGCCACGTTTTATTTCTCTTGTGGTTTAGAATTTCACAGCGAGGCCTCTATTTTGGTCCTTGTTGTTTTATTTCTATCCACAATAATAGAAATTTTCTTAATGATATTTTATTTTTAATTTAACGAAATTTTTAAAAACAAAACGCCTTACGTTTTTCGACCTCCTTTTCGATCGTAACAACCACCATTTCTAGGGTTATACCACTAATTTAAACATACCGGGATAGGTCACGAAGTCCCATTTGATCATATGGGGAAGATATCAATTTAGATCGATATCAAATTATTTCAAAATAATTAATTTCCTTGATAACAAATTAATATTGTCATTCTAATTCAAACTGAATTTTGTGTTGATTACCTAAACTGTTTTCAATTCAGTTTTAAATCTCGAATCAAATTATTTTTTGTTATTACGAATTTAATATATTTGATATTAAATCAAAATCGATTATTAAATCGATAACTCAAATATGAAATTCCATTTATATTATCAACTAAATATTTAAATCCATATTAAACAATTAAAATAAATTGTTCGAGAAATCCGGGTCATTACATATCCTTAGCCCGTATAAGGTGAGAAATGGTATTTCATCATTCGTTGTACCCTCTAGCTGACCTTATTGGATAACCCCCTTGGTCGCTTATTACTTCTAGTAGGATAGGTAGTCAAATCTGACCTTTCAAGTTTCCATCTTTGGGCAGGCAATACGACATATGCCATTTAATACCCCTAAACTGAATGACCTATTCCTAGGTGGACTTCTCAACCCTAGCCGCTTAAGACCCAAGAAGCGAATTATATGCGAAGGTTATTGGACTCATACCCCATTTGCCTTTAGCACCTTTCCCTGTTGGATAAAGAAAGCTACGTTATTAAGCTATTCGCTTTTAGTCCCCTTCATGGAAATATTATATGTATACAATTCATCTTCATCACGGGTTCGCATGGTTAATAATAATTTACATTATTAACCTACTATGTCCAGTTCTATTTTAATTATAAGTGTTCTATTCGTTAATATAAATAAGGAAGGTTATATATCCTCTTTTACCCTCGGATATTTATTTGCTTTACTTCCCAAATTGGACTTAGTATTTTAAATGAGAATCAATATCCATAGATCCTCTTTTTGACACCCATTTTCTTTTATTTCTATCTTTATTGCCCTTTATGACCATAACAGTCATATTTTCCTAAGGCAACTATTCATCAGTCCCAAAGTATCTATTTGTTGTACCCCAATAGACAATAACTATTCTAATTCATTTACTTATTTGTTTATTTATTAGTTGACTGTTATATATATATATACATACCAGACCTCTCACATTATGTTGACAACTTGTGGATGCTGGATTTTTCGGTCGGTTCCTGGTAGACTTCTACCACAAGTTAAACTTAACCTCGTGCCTTAGTACATTTATTTTTATGCATTTGACCCATCACATTAAGCTGACCACCTGTGGTTGCTGGATTTGCCGATTGGTTCCAGGAAGGCTTATACCACAAGTTAAACTTAACCTCGTGTCTAAATGCAGTTATAATTCAAATTCCCTAATTTGGGATTTACAACATTTATTCTAATTAGATTAGGAATTGTAACCATTTCCCTATCCATTTCATTTTCCCTAATCAATATTGGCTACAATGGTTATTTATTGATTTGCGGTCCAATTTATAGCAATTAATTATATTGATTGCTATAAATGGTCATCACAAATATTTTAACTCAATATGGAGTACATTTAATTCCATATTTGAACATTACCGAAATATTCAAACATTCCATACAATGTATATTTTACCATTTTACGCTGATTTGGACGGATAATATGTATATATTTATATTTATGTTTTCATGCGTTCAACGTAGTTATTATTTTTATTATTATAATTTAAATGATATTGTTTAATTAAAAACCAAAAATTCCTTTTTGCATTCAATCTTGTCAAAAGTTTCAAATCTTACAAAAAGACTTTTAGCCGTAATCATTGTAAATTGTTCCTAATTAATTGAATTGTCATATTTCAAAATCACAAGAAATATATGTAAATATTTAATTTGGAATAGTTGATGCAAATTACATGCAAATATATATATATATATATTTATACATACATTTGCAACACTTTTCCCTTTTTTATCTTTTTATCACACCTCTTGTAATTTCAAAATAACGTCTTTTTATGCAAAGGAGCAAAATGGCACATTTACACAATTAAGCAAAAAACCCCAATAAGATATTTAATACAAACAAGCATATTTCTTTTAACATTACAATCGCACAATTTACAAATTTCACATTTTTACCGAAGTTTCATTTATTCAACGCTGAACTAGAGATTTGGAATGTAACTGCATCTAAATGGTATTTAATGAGATTGATTTCCAAATCTACAATGTTATGCAACATATACAACATATTTTATGACATAACTGTACGAACATGTGTGAACAAGTTTAAGAATCCCACAATTGATATTAAGCATAATCACAACTTATAATTCACAAGTTTTATAAAATCAGATCTGATGGTAGTCAATATATTCACAATACTTAAATGAACAGATCTGCTAGGGAATAGTCATAAAAACATAGATCTAATTCAAACGAAATAGATAAATTATTATAACTATATTCGTAAATTTCCCACTCACCTTATAGCCTCCAAATCCAATGTTTGAACCCTTTAGGCCTATAAATCCCTAAATTCTTATAAATCTACAATTTATCTGAAAAGGGGAAAATTCCAGATTTGTAGAGATGTAAGAAAACAGGGAGAGAGGGGAGAATCTGATTTGGAGTGTCAATTTGCATTGTTTTCCATTAGATATGTTAATCCTCTCAATTTCATATGGATTAGATTTGATTTGTTATGTATGAATATATTTTTATTTAGATATTAGGTTTAGAGAAGGAGGAAAATGGCAGAGCTCCGCTACAACTGCAGATTTACATGGAAAACAAAGTGGCCTACCCTTTTATTTATAGGGGTGGAAATGGCCTAGAACCGTTGGATTAGTTTATGTTATATCCGTTTATCCGTTTTAAAAATATAATAAACCAAACCTTAAAAACGTAGCCATCACTAGGCAACCTGACACCAATAGGTCGACCGTGGCGGTCGACTGCTACGGTCGACCTCCTGGGCCTCAGTTGCCCAGGTCAGCTTGGATAATAAGGTAATATATTATTTTAAATTCTGATTTATTTGTTTCCCATCCATTTTCGTATTTCATCATAACTTTTTTATACAGACTCCGTTCGCAAAACTCTAAACATGAAAGTTGACCAGAATTCCGAGACGAACGCATCGGTTAAAGTTTCGTTGTCAAATTATATCATTTGCAGGCCAAAATTCCAGGTTGTTACATTCTTCCCTCCTTATATAGGTTTTTCGTCCTGAAATTCTGACACCTATAGTCCTATTCTAAACAACCAATTTGTGTACATCCACTTTGCAACCATGTGTACATGTGCATGGTGTACATAATGCAATTCAACCATAAAATATGCATGCAAGATGATTCTAATTGGATCCTCCTATATGTTTGCATTAAAAATTTGAAATACTTTTGAAAACATGATGCATAACATCCTAAATATACTGGCAGTTTTATATGAATGCAAAATTTGAAACTCTTTTTCATCCATTACCCTCACACAATTATGAATAAAAGTGTGAAGCAGCCAATTTTGCATCCAAACCCTACCATCCAAATCGTCACGTAATCTAACTGTTTCTTATCTAATTTCTCCTAAACAGGAAAAAGAAATCAAGCGAAGAATTTAAAAAAAATATGGCTTACAACTTTTCGATTTCCCGCCCTATAGTGGAATTTTCACCACAGCTACACAAAATACTCCAAAAATTTCCATCTTTAGACTATAACAGAGGCTTAAAACAAGATCTAAGATGTAAAATGAGTTAATTAATTGCTCACGTGCATCGTTGACAATGGAAACAACATTTCCAAGGAAAAAATAACCTTTTCCTTGTTACCGTTAACGTTTTTATCATATCATCAGTCCTGCTGCAATGCTAAAACGCACACACAAATTATCCAAAAATCTTCCTTACACTGTTGATGTGACCAAAAATCGAAATTTTTCATAAAAAAAAATTTTCGCTTGAAAACTTGTCATGTCTATTTTGAAAATTTCATTTTAAAACCAATTCACTTTCCTATAAAATAAGAAAATGGTTAAAAAAAATTCAAACAACATTTTCCAAAAACTTCAAAAATGTAATTTGCGGAAACTTAAATGATTCAAGTTACATGTTGGCGAAGAAGGAAGTCAGTTACGCCAAAAATGCGAAAACTAAAATCACACAAAAGACTAAAATAAATTTTAGTTTTAATAAGAAAAGGTGATCTATTTATTTATATACCCGTGATATGGAATCGGTCCTTTACTAAAATTTATCCAACACAAAATTCTATTCTTTCCAGCTATAGGACATATTGCTAGTAAATAAACGAGATTTCATTCAAATAATCGTGCGTGAATGACAAAACATTTTTTTTTCAACATAGAAATATCATTACTAAAGTCGTGCGATTTTCATTACAAGCAGTTACAAACATAACACTACATCAAAGAAAAATGCTGGAAAGGGAAACACATGATACAAGATACAACATACACAAGGCATATACTAACAATAGTAATGACTAACACTACCCATTGTAGGCTGATCTACCTCAGCGGCTGGAGCCTGATCCATTACCACGTCCATGCTAGGAGCGTAGTATAGCGAAGATGCATCCAATCTCATGCGCCTGTCGGCGCTGCTCGTCGCAAACCTCTCGGAGCTTGGCCTGCATAGCACGGATGGCAGTGAACTTTTGGCTCTCGTCACCGGGCAGCTGGAGCTACTGAGCTAGAGTAGGTGGTGTAGAGGCAGGAGCATCGGGCAGCTGAATGCCCATCTTTCAGAGAGTGGCGCGACTAAGAGCGGTTAGCGCCTTCCTCACTAGAGTCTCCCCATAAAGTCTCACCTGGAAGTGTCGGAAGAAACGGGTGAGAAGGTGACTATAAGGAAAATGGCTCTGCAGGGTGCTGACGAAGGGCTCATGAAGATGGATCATAAGCATGTGCACCCCATTGGCAGCTATGCCGCCAAGGATAGCATAGGTGGCGCAACGAACAAAAGGATAAATCTGCTCCATGCTTCCTGTCTTCGGGATGATATTGTGTTGTATGATGCGCATAACTATGCGGGCTATGGGTCGCAGATTGGCAGTGGTCCAGGCTCTGGGCTCTCCAACAAAGATACACTAAAGGATCTGAGGGTCCTCCATCTCGATAGCATCAAGCTCTACTCCGACAGCAAAGATGCCCAAAATCCGAGATAAGTCATCGTCGGTGAACTCGATGTGGGTGCCCACGACCTTAGATCTGATGACGCAGGACTCGTCATCATTGTCGGCATGTATCTGAGCATCAAACAGACGGACTCAGTGCTTATACAGGTCACACTCAAAATTGTCGAAAATAGGATCGGTGTTAGGCCTACGGCCACAAAAAGTTCCTCCAAACCAAATGCGGCGAAGTAGGCAAACTTCACTGATCGATCAACTTGAAACTCATAACTGGTCGTGGCTAGGTAGTGCTTGATCTTTGCATCATCCCGGTCTAGCCAAGCGGCTTCTTAAGGCATGAGACCGGGGTATTGGTTGTGAGGTGCCATGGAGGAATCGGTGAATCGAGCAAACAAAATTGCAAATCTGCAATATAATTGGGTAAAGATCTGCATGAGAAGGATTTCGGTGGTAATTAGGGGAGAAACGGAGCGGGGTTGCTCGAATTGGAGCTTGGGAAGGAGGAGGGTTTGGGTACAGTGGATTGGGGTCAGGGGAGAAAGGGTCAGCTGCACAATATATATCGTTCATCCGATTCAGGTCAAGTCACCCACGCTCACCCGTGGGTTAGCGGTCGACCTGGCCCTAAGAGGGTGGTCGACCGCTTGCCCCATAGTGGGCGCGATATGAACCTCAGCCCAATGGCCCGTTTAAATTATATATAATTTAATTTTTCTATTAGGTCGAAACAACTTCTACTCCCAACCAAATTCTCGTATCGACTTTCACCACTCGTCGAGTCAAGAAATTTAATTTTTCCAACGCCTTTCCCTACCTCTAAAGTGACCATCAAAATAAATTGACTTAAAACAGGAAATCAGCTAGAAATCCAAAATAAAATTTAAATGGATTTTCCCCCTTACTAGCTGACACAAACTAAATGATTCTAATTCAAATACCCCAAAATAAGGATGAAGGACTTTCTTAGCCTTTTCGAAAAAAATTTAAAACTTCGCAAAAACGGAATTAAATTTAAACTAATGGTTTCGTATTTATAAATCCATATTATTATTATTTATATTCCAATTTTATATTTCAAACTGGAAAAACCTTTTCGTGTTCAAAAATATTGGAGCTTAAAAACAATTAAGATTAATTTTGATAACTTTAATAAATTATCCAATATATATAGAAAAGTGATACTAAAAATCTCAAGGAATATGTATTTATTATTCTTGAGTTTTAATGGTATATTCCTTGTCATTTCTAACTCCTTTTTTCCTACCAATCGGATTAAATTTATTAAAATTACCAAATTGCCCTATAAATTTTGAAACACGGATAGATTAAAATTTAAAAACCATATCTCACTAAAATGGGCCTCTATAAAACCATTTTCCGAAACCATATTTCATAACTTTCAAAACCCATTTCTATTTTCCAAGTAGTTTTAAAAATAAATTTCCTAAAATAAATGGCCAAGAATTCAATTGGATACTTCAATAAAGGTAGATTCGGAATTTAAATGAAGTAACAAATGGAAATACCTCGTAATTATAATTCCAAAATGGATACGGCATATTAACATGGACTTTTCCTGTTTTAGATCGGGTAATGGTCTTAACCGGAACTGCTAAACAAAATTAGAACAAAAAACAGTGACTATCTCGGTTGTAGCTAGATTTTCCTTAAATATTGTTCCAGTTTCCTAACTCGAATCAACGGACTCCATCATATGTCATCCTCATGCTCTTCACGAAGAGATCGCCAACAAACTGTGGGGTAAGACAGAATTGGCTAGGAATTTGACCTCAACATATTTCAACCCTTAGTCGCTTAAAGCCCATTTTTGTTATTAGTTCGATGCCTAATTCGTCGTCGAAATAAATTAAAGCCAAGTAAGAAAGACGAAGAAAAACAGAAAAGAAAATTGAATTACGTTCTCTCATGACTCCTAATTTAATTAGTTCCTCTGATCGTTTAACCTAGGCACTGATATCAAATGTAACACCCCACACTTTTCTACGCCCAAATTTCGACAAAAATCTAAACTTGAACACATCCAAGCATGGAGCATGTATATCTCGTACCCGCAATAAATGAGCATGAGCATAATCAGAGTACGATAAAAGAAAACTCACAGCGGAAACATAATAGGATTACCAGTATTAACTTAAGCTACTACCTTTTTCGAAGTAAGTTACTTTGCCAATACCAAGCATAAGAGAGAACGAGAACCGAAAGCCAATCTTAAACATCTGTGAGAACCCGACCTTCTCTAGGAAACCTTGGGGTTGTAATGAGGAGGGGGGTTAGAACAACATGTTCTGGTGACTAAGAAATGTACGACACAGATTATAATACACAGATATATCCCGTTTGGTTCAACCTTAGATTGTATGCCCATCAAGGTTATCGATTCTAACCTAACCTTGTAGATGTTTACGCACGACTCTACTGCTCTTTCCAAGGTAGTGTTCCCAAAGTATAATACCGAGATAGGACGTTTATGCATATTTTTGTGAAGCCTTTATTCCAGAGCTTAGCTGGTTACTATATCGAGATTAGACCCCTAATTACGGAGTTTCTATATCCATATACTTTCAATCGCTTATCCTTCATCATTTATTGCCTCACTATCAATGATAGGTAGGGTGGATTCTTTCTGATCGCTTAAGACCCTAGGCGGACCGATTTGTCACTTATTATTTCTCAATAATTTACTTAAGGTTAGCATGAACTAGACGACACTAGCTACGGGACCTACTAGTTAAGACTTCCGTCATTCATGCATGTACCCTTGCCCCCGCATAAGTTGAGAGATGGTATTTTATCATTCATTATACCATCTAGCTGACCTTATTGGATAACCCCCTTAGTCGCTTATTACTTCCCATAGGATAGGTAGTCATATCTGACCTTTTAGGTTTCCAGGTTTGAGCAGGCAATACGACACATGCTGTTTAGTACCCCTAAACTGATTGACCTATCCCCAGGTGGACTCCTCAACCCTAGTCGCTTAAGACTCAGGAAGCGGACTATACGCGAAAATTATTGGACCCGTACACCATTTGCCTTTAGCACCTTTCCCTATCAGGATAAAGCAGGCTACGTTATAAAGTTATTCCCATTTAGTCCCGCTTCATGGAAATATTATACGTATGCAATTCATCTTCATCCAGGGTTCACATGGTTAATAATAATTTACATTATTAACCTACTAAGTCCAGCTCTATTTCAATTATAAGTACTGTATTCGTTAATATAAATATAGAAGGTGTATATCCTCTTTTAACCTCGGATATTTATTTGATTTACTTCCCTAATTTGGACTTAGTATTTTAAACGACAATCAATATCCAAAAATTCCCTTTTTGAAACACCCATTTTCTTTTGTTTCTATCTTTATTGCCCGTTATGACCATAACAGCCATATTTTCCTAAGGCAATTATTCATCAGTCCCAGGGTATCGATTTGTTGTACGTCAATAGACAATTACTATTATAATTCATTTACTTAATTATTTATTGCTTGACTGTTATATATATGTATATATATATATATATTTATGTACCAGGTCTCTCACATTATATTGATAACTTGTGGATGTTGGATTTGTCGGTCAGTTCCGGGCAGACTTCTACCACAAGTTAAACTAAACCTTGTGCCTTAGTACATTTATTTTTATGCATCTGACCCCTTACATTAAGCTGATCACGTGGATTGTGTAAAGACCCGTAACTTCCCCGGTAAGGAAAGAGCGGATACTTTGAGAACAACACACAAAAGAACGCAGACGGAAGAACATTTCATTGTGTATTACAACAATTCCATCAGAATACAAGAATATACAGAGTATGAACAAATAAAATACATTCGATAAATATCAGAGATTACAATAAATTACATAGCAGCGGAAAATAATACAAAACACAACTGAAGGGGATATACGGATACAAAGTTTTCCGGATATCATTCCAGCTGTTAACCAGGATCCTCTGAATATAAATCTGCAAAACCAAAACTACTAGCTGCCCGTGTCAAAATAAGGCCACCTAGAGTTTAGGTTAAAACAATAAACTCCAGGTCAGTCATGGGACTGGTGTGAGAACTAAAACAATTATTAATATTTATTTTAAAGTTAGGTAAATCAAGGGACCACGCCGTATAACACGGAACATGTTTCCTCCCAAGAACACCAGTGCATAAAACAAACAGCGCAATGCTAAATAAAGAACAATGAAGCTATTATAAGACCCAGGTCCCATCACACAATGCAACGCAAGCCGGAGGATAGGGTTTTTACCTTATAATAGCCAAAGAATGCTTGATACGCTAAATTTCATGTTTTTAATTATTAATCAGACTCCAACTGTAAATTAGTAAGAGAACGATTCACCCCGAAGGCCGAAACCAACATCAGACTAATACCCAGGAAACCACCCATCTTAGCTCGTTTCCAGTTAGTTTCTGATTTTATATACAATCATAAATATCAATCATAGGCGAAATGAGCGTCCCATGCCACTATGTCTCCATATATAGGTTTACAATCTAAACCGCAAAGTCACGTATTGGAAGTTGGATTTCCATCTATGAACTGAGACTAGGGATCGTCCTCTACTGATTCGAGACTGTCTAGCCCGAGCCGCAGGACCCAGACACAGGTGAGCCCTTGGAACGCCAGGGTCGGTCCACCGATGTGGATTAAAATGCCTGATCACTATGTTTCCCCGCCCTTTGGGGCGTAAATGAGCCAACGAATGACTCCATCGGCTCTACATAGTCACCGATATATCCGAGGCACCTCGCAACAGCAACAACCACATAAGTCAAACTCGTCAAGGCATTTAAAACCACTGATGCCACTTCTAGCTAGAAAGAAATGCATGCCCTCCCTGCGGTCCTCTCCCGTTTCTAGTTCACAACCGGGGTGTGAGGCTCGCGAATTCACGCTACACAAAGCGATGCCACAAAGGCCGTGCTTTGATCATCAACCACAAGACTTTGCTTTTCAACAGAAGCCTTGATCATTTCCACATAGGCATGCCACACAGGCAATTCACTCCATGCGATTGATATCCATCAATATATAACCCCTGAGCTCGTACGTCTCAGAGAAGGGCGTTAAGCAAGAGAATAAATTCTCCGCCGCCAAACAGATATATATTTAATAGAAATCAATCACACAGACTAAAATCCAATGTCAGACACACAGTCCATTTACAAGTTCGTTTTGGGGCTGAACGAAACCGAAGGCACCTAGTACCCCACATATCCATCGATCTCCAAGTACTCTGGACGATCACTAACTGATTCCCTCCTCTTGGGTGTACGGCTTAATCAAGATCATCAGTAATCACCCAAACGACTTGAAGACTTTCGGTCTTCGACCACCGTCTTCATCCTCGACACCACGTCGAATCAGTTATTCAGAATGGGATAAACCCAGTCTTTCTGAATAACTTGCATATATAATAAACAAGTGTTACACAAACACAACATACGTCTCATTCCAATTCATCAGTCACTAACCGTAAATTAGCAAGAGAACAATTCCCTAAAACATTAACCCCGAAGGTCGAAACCAACATCAGATCAATACCCAGGAAACCATTCTTCTTAGCTAACCTACAGTTAGTTTCTAAATTTCACATTCTTAGGGAAAGGTTCCCATTAATTTTATCAAAGATAAATTCTTTTAAATTTATTCTTTGATCTTCCTTTGAATATCGCTTCAAACTAGTCGGGATTAGCGAACCACGCCAAAGTAATCATTTATTTTATTTCCCATTCCCAACCTATTCATCCCATGGAGAAAAACTGGTAATACTCCATATCTAACACGGCGGTGTTATCGGTAAATTCAATTACCATTTCACGTTCAAATCTAGTTAAAGATTTAACTATCGCCTGGAGCAAAACTTGTGATACTCCATTCTCGATCATTTCAATCTAATTAAAGATTCATTAAAACTCCACTTAGTTTTAATCTTTAACTGGGTTAAAGAATCAATGTCATTTAAAACACGGTTCACGATAAACCCAAAATCACATTCCATTCTATCAGCCTTTAACCGTAAAATAGCAAGTGAGCAAATCCCTAAGTATTAACCCCGAAGGCCGAAACCAACATCAGATCAATACCCAAGAAACCGTTCAACTTAACTAATCTCCAGTTAGTTTCTGATTTTCTTAACTCCGTTGGGTCTAATAACAACATTATTGAAGATACCGTTCACGACAACCCAAAATCACATTCCATTAATTATCGGGTTAAAGAACAAGTGTTATTTGAAACACCGTTCACGATAAACCCAAAAATCAATCCCAATTCAATTCCAATTAAATATTATTTAATTGGTACACTTCATTAAATATAAATAAAAATATTTAATCTTTTTCTCAACTGGGCTTAACAGCAGTGTTAATGAAGACACGGTTCACGACAAACCCAAATACCATTCGATATTAAATACAAGGCTCTGAATAGAAAATATGTCGGCTTATATTCAATATCAAATTCTACGACCAACAAATATCATATTGGAAACAACGATATAAATATATCTTTCAAATTTCCATAACAATATCTGTATAATCACGAAATCCAACATCAAAATATTCCAAAGACAATTTCGATTCAAATCCATTTCCACTTTATATATTGGTAATTCTGGTTATTTTCAAAAACATTTCAAATCTACTTTATTTATTTTAAAAATAAATAGAATTATAATTCTAGTTCAAAACTAGTTCGTTTCGATAAAAATTTATTTTTATCTTTTCAAATATGGAAATTTTCACCCCACTTCTTCAAAAATCATTTCTTATGATTTTACACAAATTATTACTATTTTTAATAATTTTATCAAGGTCTGTACAGTCGATTTCCATCAACGGCCATCGAACTGCACTTACAGCGACCTTTTCCAAATTTGATTTGGACATAATTCCAAATCTAACCGTTAGATTTCAAATTTCTAATACTCAATAGAAAGCTCTTTTCGATCCAAACCCAACAGTTCAGGTTTTAGGAGAATCCGACGGTCGGATCTCCCGCAATATCTATTCGAAGTCAATGGTCGAAATTCGCAAACTGCCGTGGCGCGACACATTCTATTCAGGCCATTATATATAATATATATATTATATATATTTCGTCGATTTCCTTTCAAAACGTATTTTATAAATCGTTCTAAATTCGTTTTCAAAATGATTTCAACTTCATATTCAATTTCTAATCAAAATTGAATATTCCACAACATTAATCTATAAATGATAATATTTTCAAAACTTAATATTTTGAAATCACTTCTTTTTCTATATTCATTATAAAAATGAATAAAATCGATATAAATATCGTTCACGTCAAAATGGCGTCAATCTAATCAACACGGCTTCAATTCAACACATGAATTTATTTTCAATTCAACACATGAATTTATTTTCAATTCAGCACATGAATTTATTTTCAATATTGGAATGAGGCCCAATCAATTAACATATAATGTTAATTATATGGATTTTCTACAACATATGTACCTAACTGCAACGATAAATAATCAACCATCATCCAAAGTGCACCACACAACTGCATAAGCATTAAATATATTTAATTAACGCTTACACAGTCTGTCAACCCATCGATTGGCATACAACTAAACAATCGGGATTAGTGTACGTCAAATATCATCCCAATACCCGTGTGGGGTTTCAAATCAACAAACACATATTTTTATTTGTGCAGTTGGACGATGCTTAAAATTTATCGTCCCAATCAATATCAATCAAATCAATGTATATAAACAAATCGACCGATTTGTTTATAAATATTTATTTTATATACACGTTAAAAATTATATTTTTAACTATAAAATATTTTCCACTATAAAATATTTTATTTCTTCCCACAACACACAATCAAATTTCACAACACTACAACCAAACAAACAAGTCATCCATGGTCTGTGGACGACGGGTGTCGGGTGCTGCTAAGCACCGTCTGCATCCTAGTATATAATTTTAACTAGAAAACAAGATTTAAAGTGAGAAGTTCTCACCGACTAGCTATTCCAAACGCCATAACTCTTCGTATGAAGAAATTCTGTGTCGCGCTCACCTTTCGCCACTTTCGTTTCCCGTATTCACTACATATATAAAAATCACATTTTTATATTGTTGCTATGTATATAAAAATCAAATTTTCTTCTTCATTTCATATATATAAAAATCTCGCCCTTAACATCATAAAGAATTCGCCTTCAACATTATAAAGATTTTGCCTTTAACATTATAAAGATTTCAAGCTTTCTATTAATCAAAAATCATTTCTTTTCTTTGTCAAAAACCATGTCTTGTCTTTGTAAGAGGTTTCTATATTTATACCACTAAAACCCATATTTTTATTACTCTAGAAATATAAAAATCATATTTTTACTTTGCTCCTTACATAAAAATTATATTTTTATTTTCTTCATGGGTTAAAAATTATACTTTTAAGAACATAAAAGTCCTAAATTTTTGCATTTAAAAATCTAAGCTTTTCCTAAGGTAAAAATTATCTCTTTGCCATGATAAAAATTCTATCTTTTCGCTTATAAAAATCATTTCTTTTTCCGCTATTCATATAAAATAAAAACCGAATTTTTATATGCGTCAAATATATTAAAACGTATTTTTATAAGCTAGAACACATAAAAATAAATAAAACTCACTTTGAAATCGGACGAGGAGAGGGGAGGGGCTCGCTGCAGCACCCGAGTAGCGGTCGGAGGCGGGCGGAGATGGTGGCAGGGCGGCTTTAGGCGAAAGGGGGTTCGATTCAGGTGGCGTCGGGTTTTGGGGTTGGATCCGTCATGTTGGAGCAGGAAAGGGACGGAGGGGGTTCAAGGCTGCGGCGGTGGAGGAGAAGAGGAGAGAGGAGGGGCGCGAGGGGAGGGCGACGGACTGGAGAGGCCACGCCAGAGGTGGCGGCGTAGTCGACGAAGAGGAAAAGGGGGCGCGATTAGGTTTTTTTCCTTTTCTTCTACTTCGGGTTGACTGAGAAAACCAGGGTGGGGGGGGGGGGGATGGGGGGAGGGGGGCTGAGTGGTTAAGGCGGAGAGAGGGAGGAGAGTTTTTATTTATTTAATTTTTTTTTCGAAAAGGTACCTTTTTATTCTGACCTCGAAACGAGACCCACCGCCTGTCGTCCATAGCTAATTACCCCCATTCCGAACACAATGGGATATGTATCGTAAGCTGATTCGATCGTTTCGATCAGTTTTCATCAAAATCAACATATAACTCTATATATTGAATTTGAATGCGCATATCAATTTACCGGGGCCCCATACGGACTCTAAAAATTCCCGAAAAATATTTTCTAGTTTCATATTGACGACGCGGTCCTAACAAAACTAATTTCATCAAATTCTGAGACCGTTTGAAAAATGGCCATTTTCCAGTCGATTAAAATCAACTGAAACTGGTCAAACGCGTTTTCCTTTGCCACACTCACATATTGATTCGAAAAATTACGAATTTTGGAATTTAGCAATAACTATACATCACAGATCCAAAAAAAGTAGTTTCGTTGAAAACCGAGGTCGTTTGCAAAATTCCCATTTTTAAGGGCCAGAATTCCATAGCGACTATTCTGAATTTTCAACTGGGCGTAAATTTTTATCCCCGCTATGAAATTTCAATATTTCGGATTCGTTGGAAAGATATACTCAATTAGATTCAAATATTTTTGGTTTCACTAAAATCTGGTTTATTTTGAATCCTGTCATTCATTTGAACTTTGAAATCGGATTTTCGAACTACCGCGCCATTTCAGGCTCGTTATATAATTATAAATAATTATTTATATTCTAACGTCGATTAAAATAAATATATACATTCTAATTTCATTCAAAATAAATTTCTCGTCGTTATTATTTAAAATAATTCATTTTAAATATTCAAAATTCACTAAAACTGCCAAAATAAAAAATTTAATATGGCTCGGATTTCCGGGTTATTACAATCTCCCCCACTAAAAATTTTTCGTCCCCGAAAAGGAACGTAGCCGAAAGTTGTTTAACTAATCAACTCAACTTCCAGTATTTTCATTACGGCTTAAGTTCTTCAACTTTTCAGTTTCTAAGAACTTTTCAAATTTTTCAAAAATTTGGCTAACACCCTAAATTTTCGAAAAATTTCGCCATAACCTCCCCTGCACCGGGGACTTCGGGATATTTCATATAGCCTCCCATGGCCTTCTTCAATCCAAAAGAAAAAGAAAAAGCCAAGCGGCTAGCCAGTCGGCTCATAAAATCATCATCACCCAAACAAAACAGTAAATTATGGTAAACATGTACCTATTTGTCGGGCAAACAATTTTATTCTTCTTCTCTAGCCTCCTTGCTATGACCTGTTCAATGGATATACATGTACATATATTCAAATGCAACCAATTTCCACTATTCGACAAAATTTGGTTATGTTTACCGTTCATTCACATAATGGTTTCATTAAATAGCAAATAATCGTACAACACAACCATCAATCAATTAGTGAATTAACATTTCAAATTCATAATTTTGAGATACAAATAGAAAATCATGTTTTTGATGCCAAATCACAACAATAGCCCTATCTAGTTTTGGTTCTCACACCAGTCTAATGGAAATATACAGATATCACACCTTCGAAACTCGAATACCAATTCTGATGATGTCTAGACTATCATCAGAATCGTCTACGGGCGACTAGAGTGTGATTCTATATCTATCCAGTATATTGGAGGCTTCCAATACACGTGGATCAGACGTATATTAAAATCTCTATATACCTGATAGTCCAAATCAATATAAATAAATATTCAAATACGAATAATTGAATTAAATTTTCAAAACTAAACTTGTTTTCATTTTAAAAATATACTCTTCACACTCGTTCTAGGATACTAGTGATCCCATCTCTAACGAGTCACTTTTATTAGATGTTACTAATCCAATCTCTGATGAATTCTTTCGTACGGTTCTAATGTGTCTTGTTCTCCGAGCTCTGTAAACCAAAGCTCTGATACCAAATGTAAAGACCCGTAACTTCCCCAGTAAGGAAAGAGCGGATACTTTGAGAACAACACACAAAAGAACGCAGACGGAAGAACATTCATTGTATATTACAACAATTCCATCAGAATACAAGAATATACAGAGTATGAATAAATAAAATACATTGGATAAATATCAGAGATTACAATAAATTACATAGCAGCGGAAATAATACAAAACACAACTGAAGGGGAAATACATATACAAAGCTTTTCGGATATCATTCCAGCTGTTAACCAGGATCCTATGAATATAAATCTGCAAAACCAAAACTACTAGCTGCCCGTGTCAAAATAAGGGCACCCAGAGTTTAGGTTAAAATAATAAACTCCAGGTCAGTCATGAGACTGGTGTGAGAACTAAAACAGTTATTAATCTTTATTTTAAAGTTAGGTAAATCAAGGGACCACGCCGTATAACACGGAACGGGTTTCCTCCCAAGAACACCAGTGCATAAAATAAACAGCGCAATGCTAAATAAAGAACAACGAAGCTATTATAAGACCCAGGTCCCATCACACAATGCAACGCAAGCCGGAGGATAGGGTTTTTACCTTATAATAGCCAAAGAATGCTTGATACACTAAATTTCATGTTTTTAATTCTTAATCAGACTCCTACCGTAAATTAGTAAGGGAACGATTCCCTAAGTATTAACCTCGAAGGCCGAAACCAACATCAGACTAATACCCAGGAAACCACCCCTCTTAGCTCGTTTCCAGTTAGTTTCTGATTTTATATACAATCATAAATATCAATCATAGGCGACATGAGCGTCCCATGCCACTATGTCGCCATATATAAGTTTACAATCAAAACCGCAAAGTCATGTATTGGAAGTTGGATTTCCATCTATGAACCAAGGCCAGGGATCATCCCCTACCAATTCGAGACTGTCTAGCCCGAGCCTCAGGACCTAGACACAAGTGATCCCTTGGATCGTCAGGGCTGGTCTACCGATGTGGATTAGAATGCCTAAACACTACGTTTCCCCGCCCTTTGGGGCGTAAATGAGCCAACGAATGACTCCATCGGCGTCACATAGTCACCGATATATCCGGGGCGCCTCGCAACAGCAACAACCACATAAGTCAAACTCGTCAGGGCATGTAAAATCATTGACGTCACTTTTGGCTTGAAAGAAACGCATGCCCTCCCTGAGGTCCTCTCCTGTTTCTGGTTCACAACCGGGGTGTGAGGCTCGCGAATTCACGCTACACAAAGCGATGCCACAAAGGCCGTGCTTTGATCATCAACCACAAGACTTTTCTTTTCAATAGAAGCCTTGATCATTTGCCACTTAGGCATGCCACACAGGCAATTCACTCCATGCGATTGATATCCATCAATATATAACCCCTGAGCTCATACGTCTCAGAGAAGGGCGTTAAGCAAGAGAATAAATTCTCCGCCGCCAAACAGATATATATTTAATAGAAATCAATCACACTGACTAAAATCCAATGTCAGATACACAGTCCATTTAAAAGTTCGTTCTGGGTCTGAACGAAACCGGAGGCACCTAGTACCTCACATGTCCATCGATCTCCAAGTACGTCTGGACGATCACCAACTGATTCCTTCCTCTTGGGTGTACGACCCAATCAAGATCATCAGTAATCACCCAAACGACGTGAAGACTTCCGTTCTTCGACCACCGTCTGCATCCTCGACAACACATCGAATTAGTTATTCAGAATGGGATAAACCCGGTCTTTCTGAATAACTCGCGTATATAATAAACAAGTGTTACACAAACACAACATATGCCTCATTTCAATTCATCAGTCACTAACCGTAAATTAGCAAGAGAACAATTCCCCAAAACATTAACCCCGAAGGCCGAAACCAACATCAGATCAATACCCAGGAAACCATTCTTCTTAGCTAACCTACAGTTAGTTTCTAAATTTCACATTCTTAGGGAAAGGTTCCCATTAATTTTATTAAAGATAAATTCTTTTAAATTTATTCTTTAATCTTCCTTTGAATATCACTTCAAACTAGTCGGGATTAGCGAACCACACCGAAGTAATCATTTATTTTATTTCCCAATCCCAACCTATTCATCCCATGGAGCAAAACTGGTAATACTCCATATCTAACACCACGGTGTTATCGGTAAATTCAATTACCATTTCAAGTTCAAGTCTAGTTAAAGATTTAACTATCGCCTGGAGTAAAACTGGTGATACTCCATTCTCGATCATTTCAATCTAATTAAAGATTCATTAAAACTCCACTTAGTTTTAATCTTTAACTGGGTTAAAGAATCAATGTCATTTAAAACACGGTTCACGATAAACCCAAAATCACATTCCATTCTATCAGCCTTTAACCGTAAAATAGCAAGTGAGCAATTCCCTAAGTATTAACCTCGAAGGCTGAAACCAACATCATATCTATACCCAAGAAATTGTTCAACTTAACTAATATCCAGTTAGTTTCTGATTTTCTTAACTCCGTTGGGTCTAAGAACAGCATTATTGAAGATACCGTTCACGACAACCCAAAATCACATTCCATTAATTATCGGGTTAAAGAACAAGTGTTATTTAAAAAACCGTTCACGATAAACCCAAAAATCAATCTTAATTCAATTCCAATTAAATATTATTTAATTGGTACACTTCATTAAATCTAAATAAAAATATTTAATCTTTTTCTCAACTGGGCTTAAGAACAGTGTTAATGAAGACACCGTTCATGACAAACCTAAATCCCATTTGATATTAAATACAAGGCTCTGAATAGAAAATATATCGGCTTATATTCAATATCAAATTCTACGACCAACAAATATCGTATTGGAAATAACGATATAAATATATCTTTCAAATTTCCATAACAATATCTGTATAATCACGAAATCCAACATCAAAATATTCCAAAGACAATTTCGATTCAAATCCGTTTCCATTTTAAATATTGGAAATTTTGGTTATTTTCAAAACCATTTCAAATCTACTTTATTTATTTTAAAAATAAATAGAATTATAATTCTAGTTCAAAACTAGTTCATTTTAATAAAAATTTATTTTTATCTTTTCAAATATGGAAATTTTCCTCCCAATTCTTCACAAATAATTTCTTATGATTTTACACAAATTATTACTATTTTTAATAATTTTATCAAGGCCTGTACAGTCGATTTCCATCAACAGCCATCGAACTGCACTTACAGCGACCTTTTCCAAATTTGATTTGGACATAATTTTAAATCCAACCGTTAGATTTCAAATTTCTAATATTCGTTAGAAAGCTCTTTTCGATACGAACCCAACGGTTCCAGTTTTAGGAGAATCCGACGGTCGGATCTCCCGCAATATCTATTCGACGTCAAAGGTCGAAATTCGCGAACTACCGAGGCGCAGCGCGTACTATTCAGGCCATTATATATATAATATATATTATATATATTTCGTCGATTTCCTTTCAAAACGTATTTTATAAATCGTTTTAAATTCGTTTTCAAAACGATTTCAACTTCATATTCAATTTCTAATCAAAATTGAATATTCCACATCATTAATCTATAAATGATAATATTTTCAAAACGTTATATTTTGAAATCACTTCTTTTTCTATATTCATTATAAAAATGAATAAAATCGATATAAATATCGTTCACGTCAAAATGGCATCAATCTAATCAACACGACTTCAATTCAACACATGAATTTATTTTCAATTCAACACATGAATTTATTTTCAATATTGGAATGAGGCCCAATCAATTACCATATAATGTTAATTACATGGATTTTCTACAACACATGTACCTAACTGCAACGATAAATAATCAACCATCATCAAAGTGCACCACACAACTGCATAAGCATTAAATATAAATAATTAACGCTTACACAGTCTGTCAACCCATCGATTGACATACAACTAAACAATCGGGATTAGTGTGCGTCAAATATCATCCCAATACCCATGTGGGGTTTCAAATCAACAAACACAGACTTTTATTTGTGCAGTTGGGCGATGTGTAAAATTTACCGCCCCAATCAACATCAATCAAATCGGTGTATATAAACAAATCGGCCGATTTGTTTATAAATATTAATTTTATATACACGTTAATAATTATATTTTTAACTATAAAATATTTTCCACTATAAAATATTTTATTTCTTTCCACAACACACAATCAAATTTCACAACATAACAACCAAACAAACAAGTCATCCATGGTCTGTGCACGACGGGTGTCGGGTGCTGCTAAGCACCGTCTGCATCCTAGTATATAATTTTAACTAGAAAACAAGATTTAAAGTGAGAAGTTCTCACCGACTAACTAATCCAAACGCCATGACTCTTCATATGAAGAAAATCTTTGTCGCGCTCGCCTTTTGCCACTTTCATTTCCCGTATTCACTACATATATAAAAATCACATTTTTATATTGTTGCTATGTATATAAAAATCACGTTTTCTTCTTCACTTCATATATATAAAAATCTCGCCCTTAACTTCATAAAGATTTCGCCTTTAACATTATAAAGATTTCGTCTTTAACATTATAAAGATTTCAAGCTTTCTATTAATCAAAAATCATTTCTTTTCTTTGTCAAAAACCATATCTTGTCTTTGTAAGAGGTTCCTATATTTATACCACTAAAACCCATATTTTTATTATACTCTAGAAATATAAAAATCATATTTTTACTTTGCTCCTTACATAAAAATTATATTTTTATTTTCTTCATGGGTTAAAAATTATACTTTTAACAACAATAAAATCCTAACTTTTTGCATTTAAAAATCTAAGCTTTTCCTAAGGTAAAAATCATCTCTTTTCCATGATAAAAATTCTATCTTTTCGCTTATAAAAATCATTTCTTTTTCCGCTATTCATATAAAATGAAAACCGAATTTGTATATGCTTCAAATATATTAAAACGTATTTTTATAAGCTAGAACACATAAAAATAAATAAAACTCACTTTGAAATCAGACGAGGAGAGGGGAGGGGCTCGCTGCAGCACCCGAGTGGCGGTCGGAGGCGGGCGGAGATGGTGGCAAGGCGGCTTCAGGAGAAAGGGGGGTTCGATTCAGGTGGCATCGGGTTTTGGGGTTGGATCCATCACATTGGAGCAGGAGAGGGACAAAGGGGGTTCAAGGCTGCGGCGGTGGAGGAGAAGAGAGGAGGGGCGTGAAGGGAGGGCGACGGACTGGGGAGGCCACGCCAGAGGTGGCGGCGCAGTCGACGAAGAGGAAAAGGGGGGCGTGATTAGGTTTTTTTCCTTCTACTTCGGTTTGACTGAGAAAAGGGGGGGGGCTGAGTGGTTAAGGAGGAGAGAGGGAGGAGAGTTTTTATTTATTTAATTTTAATTTCGAAAAGGTAACTTTTTATTTTTACCACGAAACGAGACCCACCGCCTGTCGTCCATAGCTAATTACCCCCATTCCGAACACATGGGATATGTATCGTAAGCTGATTCGATCGTTTCGATCAGTTTTCGTAAAAATCAACATATAACTCTATATATTGAATTTGAACGCGCATACCAATTTACCGGGGCCCCATACGGACTCTAAAATTCCCGAAAAATATTTTCTAGTTTCGTATTGACGATGCGGTCCTAATAAAACTAATTTCATCAAATTCTGAGACCGTTTGAAAAATGGCCATTTTCCAGTCGATTAAAATCAACTGAAACTGGTCAAACGCGTTTTCCTTTGCCACGCTCACGTATTGATTCGAAAAATTACGAATTTTGGAATCTAGCAATAACTAGACATCACGGATCCAACAAAAGTGGTTTCGTCGAAAACCGAGGTCGTTTGCAAAATTCCCATTTTTAAGGGTCAGAATTCCATAGCGACTATTCTGAATTTTCAACTGGGCGTAACTTTTTATCCCCGCTATGAAATTTCAATTTTTCGGATTCGTTGGAAAGATATTCTCAATTAGATTAAAATATTTTTGGTTTCACTAAAATTCGGTTTATTTTGAATCCTGTACATTCATTTGAACTTTGAAATCAAATTTTCGAACTACCGCACCATTTCAGGCTCGTTATATAATTATAAATAATTATTTATAATCTAACGTCGATTCAAATAAATATATACATTCTAATTTCATTCAAAATAAATTTCTCGTCGTTATTATTTAAAATAATTCACTTTAAATATTCAAAATTTACTAAAATTGCCAAAATAAAAATTTTAAATTGGCTCGGATTTCCGGTTTATTACAAGTTGTTGAATTTTGTCGGTTGGTTTCAGGCAGGCTTATACCACAAGTTAAACTTAACCTTATGTCTAAATGCAGTTATAATTCAAATTTCCTAATTCAAGGTTTACAACATTTATCCTAATTAGATTAGGAATTGTAACCATTTCCTTATCAATTTCGTTTTCCCCAATCAATATTGGCTATAATTGTTATTTATTGATTTGTGGTCCTATTTATAGCAATTAATTATATTGATTGCTACAAATGGTCACCACAAATATTTTAACTCAATATGGATTACAATTAACTCCATATTTGAACATAATCCAAACATTCCATATGTATATCTTATCGTTTTACGCCGATTTGGATGGATAATATGTATATATTTATATTTATGTTTTTGTGCATTCAACGTAGTTATTATTTTTATTTTTATTATTATAACTTAAATGATTTGGTTTAATCAATAATCAAACATTCCTTTTTGCATTCAATCTTGTCAAAAGGTTCAAATTTTACAAAAAGAATTTTAGCCATAATCATTGTAAATTGTGCCTAATTAATGGAATTGACATATTTCAAAATCACTAGAAATATATGTAAATATTTAATTTGCAATAGTTGATGCAAATTACACACAAATATATATATATATATATATATATATATATATATATATATATATATATATATATGCACACATACATTTGCACTACTTTTCCCTTTTTGATCTTTTTATCACACCTCTTGCAATTTCAAAATGATGCCCTTTTATGCAAAGGAGGAAAATGACACATTTACAACAATTAAGCAAAAACCCAACAAAATATTGAATACGAACATACATATTTCTTTTAACATTACAATCACACAATTTACAAATTTCACATTTTTACCAAAATTTCATTTATTCAACACTGAACTAGAGATCTGGAATGTAATTACATCTAAATGGTGTTTAATGGGACCGATTTCCAGATCTACAGCTTTATGCGACATATACAACATGTTTCATGACATAACTGTAGGAACATGTGTGAACATGTTTAATAATTCCACAATTGATATTAAGCATAACCACGACCTATAATTCAAAAGTTTTAACCATATTTAAAATCAGATCTAATGGTTGTCAACAATACTTAAATGAATAAATTTAATAGGGAATAGGCATAAAACATAGATTTAATTCAGACGAAACAGATAAGTTATTATAACTGTATTCGTAAAATTCTCACTCACCTTATAGCCTCTAAATCCAAAGTTTGAACCCTTTAGGCCTACAAATCCCCAAATTCTTATAAATCTACAATTTATCTGAAATCCCTTGAATCCTAAATCCTATATCCCAATTCTGTAGATAACTCCCACTAAATCTATAACTCTCCCTTAATCTATAATTTTCCTTATATCTACAAATTTCTATAACTCCCTCTAAATTATGTCTATGCTAGTCTAATAAACTAAATTAAGCAAACCAATCAATATTTATAATCAATTCAAAAAAAAAAATTTCAAATAAATAAGAAATTCAAACAATCAATTAAAATAATCAATCTAAACCATCAACCAAAGCAAAAATACATGTCTATTGAGACTTCAACTAATCCTAGAAACTATAAAACTCATATTAACCACAAATGCATAAGTATATACCTATCAACCACTAATGAAATTCAACCATGTCAAACAAGTCAATTAGATCAAGAAAATCAATCAAGCCAAAAAAGTCAATCAAGTTAAACAAATGTGTTATGTAATTAATTTATAATCTTTTTTATTTCTAATTAGATAAAAACTACTCATATAGTATACTTGTTGTGTGCATAGTAAAAAGGTAACATGTACTATAATGTGTGCAGTATGTTGGTTATAATGCAGTATAAACTGTTTGTTATATGCAAAGTAATATGAAATGATATATTAAATAAAATGTAACTAATGATATGAATGATTTAAATTATGATGTATGATATGATGTACATGATAACATGTAGAATGATCTAGTGATGATATCCATTTCGGTAAAATATATTCAAAGTACTATCTAGATATTATATATATTTAAAGTATTATCTAACTTCATTTTAATGAAGTTTTGATTCAATCAAACAAAAATAATACATATTAATTTTTAGACTTAGGTTAATGATATTAATGAAAGAGATTGAAAGAACAGTATAAATGATTATTAAAAATATATTCATGAAAATTAATAAAATATTCAGAATAATCATATAAGAAATATGGAGTCATATAGTAGGGTGCTTATTTAAAAATAATATAGTAAACAATGAAGATCCTTAAAGAGAATATATAATTTTAGAATATGAAGTAAACTATAAACATATATTCATAATTGTACATAAAAACTGATTTTAAAAGGACTTAAAATTTAATTTATTATTTACCTTTTGATACAAATCAATTTTAATCTTTAGAAATCAAAACATATTAATTTGCTAAAGAATCAATTACATGTTAAAAACATTAAAAGAAATTCATATTCATAATAATGGTTTTTATGAAACTTGTAATATAATTTTAAAACTATAACTTCTTATATTTAAAATACATATTTATGGCATAAAAGATATATATACATATCCCAAATGTTAAGTTAAATATACAAGTTTTATAAAATAAATTAGTATTTAGTTACAAATAATATCTATGATAATATAACTCAAAATTGTTAAGAAATTATATGTAATTATATGAAAAATATAAGTTAAACTATGTATGTTTAAAATATAAATTGTTTAAAGAAAAAATTTATATTTTATTTTAAGCATACAAAAGATATGTAAATTTATATTTTATACAATGTTTGAAAACTATTTCAAGCATATATCTATGTATTATAAATAATTTTATAAAATTAATATATATATATATATATATATATATTTGAAACAAAGCTTATGAAACATAAGTAGATAAACAAAATTGATAATTAGTGTTTGAACTTACATTTTTATATTTGAAAAGATGTCTTTTCAAAACCAAATCAAAGAGTAGTTAAATTTTAAAATAAGAAGAGATTTTAATTAAATTGGTGTACTGATATGTATACTATAGTGTATTAATATATGAATCAAAATATCAAGGATTATAAATGGGATGAATTTCTATACGTAACTATGTGCGTAGATATATATATATATATATTTATTCCTAAATTCTATGATAATTATGAAATAATTGTGGGGCGTACCTATTTTTGTAATCCTTCTTTTTTGTTGTTTTTCCATTGTCATGAATATCTTTGTAACAACCCAGAAAATCAAAACCAATTATTTTTGGCAATTTTAATGAATTTTGAATATTTAAAATGATTTATTTTAAATAATAATGACAAGAAATTTAGTTTGAATAGAATTAGAATGTATGTATTTATTTAAATCGAAGTTAGAATATAAATATTTATTTTAATTTTAAAAGGAGTTAGAAATAGCGCGGTAGTTTGAAAATTCAACTTTAAATTTTGACCGAACGTACAGGATTCAAAATAATTCGGATTTTGGTGAAACCAAAAATATTTAAATCTGTTTAAAAATATCTTTCTAACGAATCTGAAAAATCGAAATTTCATAGCGGGAATCAAAAGTTATGGCCAGTTGAATATTTAGAATGGCCGCTATGGAAAAAATATAGCCCATAAAAATAGAGATTTTGCAAATGACCTCCGTTTTCGATTAAACCACTTTGGTTGGATCCGGCATGTCAAATTATTTCTAGGTTTCAAATTCCATAATTTTTGGAATTAATATGTGAGCGTAGCAAGGAAAATGCGTTTGGAAATTTCAGTTTGAATTGGATCGACCGGAAAAAGTCCAATTTTCAAACGATCTCCGAATTCGACGAAATTAATTTTGTTGAGACCGCATCGTCTAAACATAGCCAGATTTATTTTTCTGTTATTTTTGGAATCAATATATGGCCTAGGCAAATTAAAATATACGTTCAAATCCATAATTGAATGTTTAATATTTTAATTTGAAGAATAACTGACTGAAACAGTCAAATGGGCTTACGAAACATATTCCATTTTGTCCAGAATGAGGGTATTTAGCTAGGGACGACAGTCGTTGGTTACGAAATGGAGTTCGTATGTGGTAAGGGGTATTTTCGGATTTAATGAAATTAAAAATAAATAAAAAATAAAGGGGTCAATCAGAATCATCTTTCACTTTCCCAGAACCCGACAACGACTAAATCAAACAGCGGTTTTGGCTTCTCCCCTTCTCTCCTTGACTTCTGTTAATCCATTCAATAAAAATCGTTGCTTTAGTTGATGATTTTGGAGAGCTCGACGAGAGCTTCAAATCCATACCTGACACGCCCTCCCTCGTCGCGTGTATCTCGGGATCTGAGCCCGTGAAGTCCGCTGATTTAAACCGCCGCCGCCCCTTTCTCCCTGTGTCAAACTCCACGCCAGCACCTGGAAGCCCTCCCCTCCCTCTACGACATGGTATTACCTGATCGACCTCACGTGCTTCGGATTGGAAGAGAAGTCCAAACCTAGTTTTGAATCGAAGTGGAAGGTAATGGCTTATTTATTTTAATCTGTTTATAACACTTTAAATCACTAGGAATTGTGATTTCACTATAAAAATCAAATCTTTTTCGTATGTTGTAGAAATCCAGTGAAACAAGAGACATTGGACTCATGGTGACGTCCTCTACATTCTATGAGAGATCAGAGCATTTTCGGAGCTTCCTACAATTTTTGGAGGAGTGGAACCCAATGTGAGATTTCTAAATTCAAATTAGGAATGGAATATGTATAATTTATATAAGCAAAGTATAAATTATATACACATTGTATACCTCATATATTGGCGTTGTATAAATTATATAAGCGATGTATAAATTGTACATGCGTTGTACATACCATATATAGCGATATGGAATTGAATTGGAAAAAAATACGTTTTTATATACATATATATATATACATATATAATATACACACTCCCCTCGTCCACAAACCATGGACGATATATATTGGTTGTGATTGTTTGGATTGTGGTTTGGAATTGATTGATTGTGGTTGTGGTATATTCACATTGTTGTGAAAAGAAATTGGGCGGGAAAAGAAAATGGGTAGATGGGTAGAAAAATTGTGTAGGAAAAATGAATTACCCCTTATAAACGCCGCGAGGCTTAAGGTAGTGCGAGGAGCCGTACATCGAGACGGTGCCGGTTTTAATTACCCTGCCATTACAATGTCGAAATTTTCTGAAATATTCAGGTGTTTGAATTATATTCAAGTGTTAAAAATATTCAGGTGTTGATAAAATATTCATATGATAAATAAAAGATAGGAACGATAAAAATCACATTTTTATCAAATATATGAAGTATTAAAAATATTCATGTGTTAAAATAAATATTTGTTGGCCAAAAATATTATTTTTAACACGTATATGAAATGAAAATGGTTTGGAAATCGATGAACGAATTATATTTATATATATAAATATAAACAAAAATAAAATGAATAACGACACTATAGTTCGCGTTTTGGAATCGTAATTTTAAACGATTATACCGGGAGATCCGACCATCAGATTTTCCCAAAACTGGAACTGTTGGGTCCGCTTTGAAAAGATCTTTCCAACGATATAAAATTTGTAAAGATCCAACAGTAAGATTGTGTAAAATGTTTAATTCAAACCTGAATAAAAACAGCGCCATAATGAATTATATATATATATATATATATTAAAATAAAACGAATAACGACGCTGCAATTCGCGTTTTGAAATCGTAACTTTAAACGATTATACTGGGAGACTCGACCGTCGGAATTTCCCAAAACTGGGATCGTTGGGTCCGCTTTGAAAAGATCTTTCCAATGATAAAAAATTTGTAAAGATCCAACGGTTATATTTTCAAATACGAGTAAATCAAATCTGAAGAAAAACAACGCTAGGGCCGCGTCATGGCCTGAAGCCTCGTTTAAATAAAATGAGCTGTTTTTGAATAAATAAAAATAGCGAAAAATTGTTATAAAATATTATAAACGATTTGAAATGGAAATAAACCGAATTTACTTGGTTTATTGGATATTTGATGGTTGAGTGTGTTTGACATGAAAATTATATTAATGAACTGAATTATGGATGTCAAATAATTTATCCATGGAAAGAATTGATTTAAAATTCTAAATATACGTGAATTATTTGAAAAGGCCGAGTGAATTATCATTTCAAATAATTGGTCGACGATTAGAAGTCAAAGATATGAAGAAAGTGCAAGACCTACGATCTTCACATCGAATGGATGGCTACTGATGTCTGTGATGGGAGTTGCTACCCTGAAGGGGTTATAGTTGTAGTTGTCCGGACGTACTTGTTGATTATTCGGATGTGCGAGCGCCTCTCTCCTGTATTGGACATATGGGACGAGGAATAAGGTGCCTTCGGTTTCGTTCAGACCCAGAACAGACTTGTAAATGGATGTATGTCTGACGTTGTAGGTTGACAATGTTGCATGCAGAGATGTTGTGATCAAGGCTTTTGTTGAAAAGCAGAGTCTTGTGGTTGATGATCAAAGCATGGCTTTAATATAGGTAGCTTTGTGTATAGCGTTGATTCGCGAGCCTCACAGCCGAGTATGAACCTGAAACGGGAGCGGACATCAGGGAGGACATGCATTTCCTTCTAGCTAGGAGTGGTATCAAGGTTTTACAAGCCCTGATGTTTTACTTATGTGGATGATGGAAAGCGAGGCGCCTCGGTTATATCGGTCAATACGGTGCCGATGGATGGTTTGTTCGGTATATGACCAGTTTATGCCCCATAGGGCGGGGAAACGTATTGTTCAGGCATTTTAATCCACTTCGTGTGGACCAGCCCTGACGATCCAAGGCTTGTCTGCGCGCTTGCCTGAGACTCGGGCTAGAGAGTCTCGAAGCGGTAAGGACGATCCCTTGCCTTGGTTCATAACGGAAATCCAATTTCAAAATATGACATTGTGCGGTTTTAATTATAAACCTATATATGGCGACATGATATATGGTACCGATGTCATCTTTGATTGATACTTAGGATTGAATTGTTTTTGAAACATATAAGCACTAGTAATAGTATCAAATGCGTTTGTTTTATACGTATCAAGCATATTTTGGCCATTATAAGGTAAAACTCTGTCCTTCGGCTTGCGTTGCATTGTGTGATGGGACCTGAGTCCTATAATGTAAAAAGCATTGCGATGTTTAAACGATTTACTTTTTTAAGCACTGGCAATCCAATGGAGTAAACCCGTTCCGCGTTAGCTGTAGGATCGATAATAACCCTAGAGGGGGGGGGGTGAATAGGGTTTTTAACAATAAATTTAAACTAAACACAGTAATAAAGAAATGCAGTAAAAATAAAATCACACGCGGATATACCCAGCTTCGGCAAACTGTGCCTACTGCTGCCTTTCTAAGATTTTTACTAGGAGATACAAACAGATCCCGCTTACAATCCTATGTAAACTCGCAACTCCTGCTCCTGTTTATCCCTAAGCTCAAAATCCTAGACTAGTCTGTATACCCTAGACTAGATTTTCTCAGACTATACTTCACTATTCTGTGCTCACTAGTTTTTACAATAAAACTAGAAAAGAAATTTAAAAAAAAAACAATAAAAAAGACTAAAAAGAAAATAAGACAAGGAGTTAAAAAGAGGGGGTCATCCCCTTTTCCTTTGCACTAGTCCAAAGTGGTCGGGCCACTTTATTTTTCGCGGTGCTCCCTTGTATTTTCTTTAGCCCGATCCTTTCTTTCTCTCTGAAACAAAAATGGCGGCGGCGATTTAGGGTTTCAGTGATTTTTCCCTAAATCAGTCTCGGTGAAGTGTGTAATGGATTTCTAGACGCTTGTTTTTGCTTCTCCAGTATGTCTCCTTCGTTCTTGCGATCAATCTGAGTGAGTTTTATTAACTCTTGTAATTTAGGGTTTCGAAATTCTTTTTTGTGTGAATCGATGAGGATGTCGATGATGAATTGTGTGCTTTTATAAAGGTTTTTACACCCTGGTGCTCTGATTTCGTTAATGACTTGCTCGATTTGAATTTTGGAATTCCTTGAATTTTTGCTATCTGTACGGCCTTGAATGAATCGGCCCTTGAGAGTTTTGTGGAAATCCCTTTTGAATTTCTTTCTTTGAGCATTAAAAATTCTCTTGCTTTGTCTTGTTTGATTGACGAGCTTCGGCTTTGATTGAAATAATCCTGGCCTTGAATGAATGTGACAGATTCCTCTTTCCTTGTTTGGATTTCCTGATTGATCTATTTCACTGATTAACCAAAAAAAAACTGTTTTTGAAAAAAAAAAAAAAACTTTCTTCAAATAACTCGGTTAAAAATCAATTTGAAATCCAATAATTTTGTTGAGTTAAATTCTGCCTAGTCATTATCCGATTGAGATAAAAAAAGGAAAGGAAGAAAAACTTCCTTCCTGATTTGTTGCATTCTTTTCATAGTGTGAATCCTACACTGCATTGAATAATTTTAAACCCCTTTGCCGGATTTTGATCTTTTATTTTTCTGTCTGACTTGATTAGTACTAACAAGGGATTTCAGTATGTTCAAATCATTTGTACTGACTTTCTTGCACATTCATACTTACACTACACTCATCATTTCATTTCTGTGAAAAAAAAACTTGTTTCACTTTGCTGATGCCATCACTTGTTTCAGCAGCACTTGTGCACTTCCATATGTACACTTGAGTTTGCTTTGATCCCTGACTTGAAACCATGACATTGCACCCTCATCTTTGTACTTGCAGTCCACTTGTAGTTTAGTATCTGAGCTACATCATGCCTGAATTTGTGTATACTGCTGTACTGCTTTGAATTTGTTGCTGTGTTCATATGTATATATGAGTTTGCATCATGACCATTTCTGTGTGTGTTTACAACCTGAAATGCTTGTCATACTGATTGTTGCCATGTCGGCTTGTTTGCATGTGCTCGGCCATGTTTTTTTTTTTTTTTTTTTTTTTTTGTTGTGAGCATCTTAACTGAGGCTTGCTATTTGTCTTGAACCATTTGCACTTATCTTGAACTTTGCTGGTCCACACTTGCTGTTTTGCATTTTAAAAAACTGCCTCGACACTTTTGACTCTCTGACGTTGCCTTGTTCACTTGTGCTTGCTTTTGATGTTGCATTCACCACACCATACATGCTTGTATCATCCATGAACATTTCAGTTGCATTTTTTTACTGATTTGTGCACTTGAAATTCTGTACACATGCTGATTTTGTTGCTCCATATTCATTTGCATTTTTCTGATCTGAAAGTTTGCACTACCACTCTTCTTTTGGCATGTCTTGTACATGTAGAACTACTCCATGCTTTACACAGGTGCACCATGCACTTGTACACCATATACACAATCCATGTTGATCTGCCATGTTTCTTTTTGTTGATCTACCACCTTTGTTTCTCTCTTTTGAGCTGAAGTATTTGCACTGCCATATTTCTTTTTGTCTTTTGATTTTGTCTTGTGACTCTGAAACATAAAAAAAATAGCAGTCAAACTGTACTGTGTTGAGGCTGGTCAGAATCAGTTGGTTCTGATCAGCAAACCAGTATGGTTTTGATGTGGCTGTTTAAGTCTGAAATATGATGAGAAAAACACACAGAAAGCTGAGACAAAATGAATCAATCACACAGAAAATCATTTTTGTCAAAAGTATTTGTTTTAGTTCCAGTGTACTGTGTATTTTTCTTTCTTTTGTGACAGGTTACAAGATGATGCTTTGGACAGCTAAGGTGTTCTCAACAAGAATAATCCAGCTAGAAATGAGAAGAAAAAAAATGAAGTGCTTGTAAAAAAAAATTGTATGTACTGAAATTACTTGTAAAGTGATTTGTAAAGTCTTGTGTGTAAATGAATTGTAAAATAAATAATATTATTGGAAATAAGATTTATTTGATTTTTCTATATTCTGTGTAAATTCTGTGTTATTTTATTTTCCAATAATACTAGATATTCCACAATCAAACACTCCAGTAACAAAAATCTATTTGTTATCATCAAACAAAAATATTAGTATCAACAAACTCCCCCTTTTGATGATGACAAACAGACTTAAGATTTTTGTGAATAACGAGATGTGTTTGAACAAGGACTCCCCCTACATTTGAGCTCCCCCTATTAGTTGTAAACAGACATGAGTAAAGAATTTGAAGATGTAAAAAAAAAAATTAAACACTTAGCATTAATGGCAAAATAAAATCTATAGACGTCTGTAAACAACACAAAATCTTAACATCTTCTCCCCCTTTGTAATCATCAAAAGAATAACAATTCTGGACATATTTAAAGAGTATGGACTGTAAATAGTAATCAAGTCATTTGACATTATCAGATTCAAACACTCTGAACAATCAAACAAAAAAAAATTAGAATAATCTGTAAAAGAAGAACACATTTCACAAGACAGAAAATGGAATGACGAAATACTTAATATATATCAGGGATATTTCAATAGCAAGCTAACCACGCATGACCATAGCTTGGATTTTTAAATGGAATTAGCTGCAACATAAAAAAAAAAATTCAATACTATACTGACCACGCATAACCAGATCTTGGATTTTTAAATGGAATCAGTGATAGCATGAAAAAAAAATAAGTATTCTCATAACCATGCATGACCAGAGCTTGGATTTTTAAATGAGATTAGAGAAATACATTTTTTTTTAATACTTAAATCCCTTTGATATATATAAAATAATAATGATTGATAGAAGGGTGATAGAGACAGAAGATGAAAGTGAACAAAAAGTTCTTCAATTACTCATATTATAAAGCATATTTGATTGTATCAGATCTACAAATTTTCAAACATCTCATATTCTGAAAACTTATACAGTCACAAATTTATCATAAATGTCCAAAAAACAAACTGGTCTTTTCTTGATGATTTGAAGCATGGATTATTTGTCAGAAAGATAATTGCCAACAGAACATCTTAAGAGAAAATTTATCCAAAAATGCTAAAAGATTAATTTATTTCTATAATTCCCAAATCCAAACGTAATCTGCAAAATCTGTCTTCAGAAAGGGGTTTTGTAAAAATATCAGCAAGTTGAGATTCGGTTGGAATAAATTCTATACAAATATCTTCACAAGCAATATGATCTCTAAGAAAGTGGTGTCTTACATCAATGTGTTTTGTGCGTGAGTGATGTACTGGATTATTTGATAAGTCAATTGCACTCTTACTGTCACATTTTAAAGGAACTCGTTTATAACAAAGTCCAAAATCAGATAAAGTCTGCATCATCCATAAAATCTGTGCACAACAACTTCCTAAAGCAATATATTCAGCCTCAGTGGTGGATAAAGCAACACAGTTTTGTTTTCTACTTGACCACGACACAAGTGAATGACCTAGCATGAAACACGTTCCACTAGTACTTTTTCTATCAGTGAGTGAACCAGCATAATCAGCATCAGTAAACCCAACTAAATTAAAGTTATCACAAGAAGGATACCATAAGCCCAAATTTGGTGTGTGTAACAAATATCTTAGAATCCGTTTTGTGGCTTTTAGATGAGATTCTTTGGGATTTGATTGAAAACGAGCACACAAACAAACAGAAAACATAATATCGGGTCTAGAAGCAGAAAGATAAAGAAGTGAACCGATAATACCGCGATATTTCTTTTGATCCACAGCAACGCCTTTTTCATCTTTGTCAAGTTTGGTTGTTGGACTCATCGGTGTTTTCATTGGCTTTGCATCTTGAACTCCAAATCTCTTTAACAACTCCATCACGTACTTCGTTTGAGAGATAAAGATCCCTTTGCTGCTTTGTTTGATTTGGAAACCAAGGAAGAATTTCAGCTCTCCAACCAAACTCATCTCAAATTTGCCCTGCATAACTTTTTCAAATTTTTCACACAAGACATCATTAGTAGCACCGTATATGATATCATCAACATAAATTTGGACAATTAAAAAATCATCACCATCATGAGATAAAAACAAGGTTGTGTCAGCACTTCCTTTTTAAAACCATTTTCCAAGAGATATGTACACAGACAGTCATACCAAGCTCGAGGAGCTTGCTTAAGGCCATACAATGCTTTTTCCAGTTTGTATACATGATTTGGATAATCATGACTCTCAAAACCAGGGGGTTGTTCAACGTACACTTCTTCTTTCAGTTCTCCATTCAAAAAAGCACTCTTCACATCCATTTGCTTTAATTTGAACCCCTTAAAGCATGCAAAACTTAACAAAATTCTGATTGCTTCAAGCCTAGCAACTGGGGCAAAAGTTTCATCAAAGTCAACACCTTCGATTTGATTGTATCCCTTAGCGACCAACCTAGCTTTGTTTCTTGTTACATTTCCAGATTCGTCAAGCTTATTTTTGAATACCCATTTTGTTCCTACAACTGGGTAGTCTTTTGGTCTGGGTACCAAGTTCCAGACTCTGTTTCTCTCAAACTGGTTAAGTTCCTCCTGCATAGCTAACAACCAAAATTCATCATTAAGAGCAACATCATAAGAACTTGGTTCTATTTCAGATACAAAGGCATTATGAATACAAAGGGTACAAACTTCCCTATTGAGAGAGGATCGTGTACGAACACCAGCAGTTGGACTTCCAATTACCAAATTTGGAGGGTGACTTGGTTTGAATTTTAGTTTTTCGATATCTGTTGCTGCTTCAGTGGCTTTTTCATTGTTTGTCTCAACATCATTGTTTTCTTGTTCAATTTCTTGTGCACCAGCATCATCTTTATCATCTTCAGGTATCGTATCCATATCTGATTCATTGAACTTGACGTTGACGGTTTCCACGATTGTTCTTGATTGTTTATTGAAGATTCTGTAAGCCTTACTTCTTGATGAATAACCCATGAAGATCCCATCAACCGTTTTTGACTCAAATTTCCCAAGCTGTTCACCTGTGTTCAAAATATAACAAGGACATCCAAACACTCTAAAATATGAGATGTTAGGCTTTTTGTTAGACCACAGTTCATATGACGTTTTATTAAGTATTGGTCTAATCATAACTCTGTTCATTACATAGCACGAAGTATTAACTGCCTCGGCCCAGAAAGTTTGAGGCAATTGATATTCACATAACATAGATCTAGCCATTTCTTGTAATGTACGATTTTTCCTTTCAACCACCCCATTCTGTTGAGGTGTTCGAGGAGCGGAAAATTCATGTTTGAAACCATTTTCTTCACAAAGATTTTCAAAGTCTAAGTTTTCAAATTCACCTCCATGATCACTTCTTAAAGTTTTAATTGAAACCCCTTTTTCATTTTGGACAAGTTTTGAAAACTTTAAAAAATAATCAAAAGCTTCAGACTTTTTGGCTAGAAAGTAAACCCATGTAAACCTAGAGTAATCATCAACCAATACATAACAATAACGTTTACCATTTAAACTAGCAGTATCAGTAGGTCCAAACAAGTCCATATGAATCAATTCAAGCACTCGTGAAGTGCTAACAACATTTTTTGGACGAAAAGATGAACGACTAAGTTTTCCCATGGTACAAGCTTTACATACTTTGTTATTTTTGAAATTCTGATGTGGTAAACCCCTGACAAGTTCATTTGTTTTTAGTCTTTCAAGAAGACCCATACTTGCATGTGCCAATCTTCTGTGCCATAGGATTGCCTCCTCTTCTGTTGCTACCAAACACCTAGATACTGTTACATCATCGAATGAGAGAGTATAGACATTTCCTTTTCTTTTCCCTGTAAACACAACCTTTCCAGAGGAGATCTCAATGATTTTGCAACTATTACTATCAAACACAACATTCATTCCTTTATCACAAAGCTGACTGATAGAGATAAGATTGTGAAAGAGATTATCAACATACAAAACATCAGTTAAGGCAAAGATACTGTTACCTACTTTTCCCTTACCAATAATTTTACATTTGCTGTTGTCACCTAACGTCACATTCCCACCTTTATGTTTTTCCAGGCTAAGGAACAGTCTTTTATCACCCGTCATATGTCTGGAGCAACCTGAATCCAAGTACCATTTTTGTTGCTCCTTAGCCCGCCAACATACCTACACAAACAAAGAAGGAGATGACCTAGAGAAACTTCTAGGCCTAATCATATCAGTAGTAGAAGAATGATAGTCATAAGATTCTTTTGGAATCCAAATTTGATTTTTCTTTGTGTTCTAATCTTTGTGATAATTGTGTGCCAAGTGTTTAGGGACCCATACCTTTTTGAACTTCTGAATTTTACTGCTAATCTTGCAATTTTCATGACTGTGACCAATCACCCCACATTTTACACATTTGGGAAAAATACTTTTACCTTTAGCATTGTCACTTCCAGTTATTTCTTGTTTCTTCCCAAAACCAAGTCCTTTTCTATTATTCCCAACCAATTGGTTTCCAAGTAACATTTTAAAAGATGTTTGACCGATTGAGAATTTGTTCAATGTGGCTTCTAGATCTTGGACTCTTGTTTTTAAGATTGTGTTCTCATTCACAAGTGAAGTGCATCGTTTAATGTAGTTCTTTCTTTTAGTGTCATCTTCAACTTTTAGAATCAAGTTTTCTTTTTCAAGATTCTTAATGGTGCTTTTGAGTGTTAAAATTTCTAGATTCACATCTTTACACATTTCACAATCTAGATTATTGGTTTTTGAAGCATTTTTAATCTCAGATTCCAACTTCTTATTATTGTGAACAAGGTTGAAATTTTCCGCATTCAGTTTCTCTGCGTCTGATTCTAACATGTCAATAATTTCAGAAAGATGTTTACACATTGAAACTAGATCGTCATAACTGTATACCTCAGTGGTTTCTTCGTCAGTATCTTCAAGGTCTGATTTTGCCATGAAGCACAAGTTGGTTTCCTCCTCACTGCTGTCTGAATCTTCTTCTCCTTCCTCGTCATCCCAAGTTACAGCAAAAGCTTTCTTTTTCTTCTTGTTTCTTTGGAGAAGTGGACAATTTGGTTTTATGTGTCCAGGCTTTTGACAGTTGTAGCAGAGTGGTTCATCTTCTGAATTGTTGGTCTTTGGTTTATTTCTTCGAGGTTTGAATTTTCTCCACTTCGTGAGCTGTCTGACTGCCATGGCAAGCTGTTCAATAGGATCTTCACTATCGCTGGTGACGGTGTTGGACAAAGCTATTGACTTCTTTTTCAGATCTGAGTTGTTGCGATCTTCTCTTGCTTTCAGCTCCATTTCATATGTCATCAGATTTCCGATAAGCTCTTCCATGCTCAGCTTGCTCAGATCTTTGGATTCTTGAATGGCTGTGACTTTTGCTTCAAAGTTCATGGGCAGAACACGCAGAATCTTCCTCACAAGCTCCACTTCTGTATAGACCTTCCCAAGGGCTCTGGCATTGTAGACTAGTAAGGAGAAGCGTCCATACATGTCCTTGATGCTCTCGTCCTTCTGCATGTTGAAGTTTTCATATTCATTACTGAACATGGCAAGACGGGATTCTTTAACCTGAGAAGTTCCTTCATGTGTAACTTCCAGAGTATGCCAAATTTCCTGGGCTGTATTACAATGAGAAATTCTGTTATATTCTGTTTTATCAAGAGCACAAATCAAAGCATTCATAGCTTTAGAATCTATAGAGTATAATTTCTTATCATTTGCATCCCACCTACTTTTTGGTTTAGGTGTTACAATACCATTAACAGTTTCAGTCGGAGGTGTATATCCAGTTTCAATGATATCCCAGACATCATAATCAACAGACACTAGATAAATTTTCATCCTAGCTTTCCAATACGCGTAATCACTACCATTGAACATTGGTGGTCTAGCAATAGATTGACCCTCAGAAAAAGCATTGTTCATTGAAGTCATGATTCTAGGGTTCAAACACCGGCTCTGATACCAATTGTAGGATCGATAATAACCCTAGAGGGGGGGTGAATAGGGTTTTTAACAATAAATTTAAAATAACACAGTAATAAAGAAATGCAGTAAAAATAAAATCACACGCGGATATACCCAGCTTCGGCAAACTGTGCCTACTGCTGCCTTTCTAAGATTTTTACTAGGAGATACAAACAGATCCCGCTTACAATCCTATGTAAACTCGCAACTCCTGCTCCTGTTTATCCCTAAGCTCAAAATCCTAGACTAGTCTGTATACCCTAGACTAGATTTTCTCAGACTATACTTCACTATTCTGTGCTCACTAGTTTTTACAATAAAACTAGAAAAGAAATTTTAAAAAAAAACAATAAAAAAGACTAAAAAGAAAATAAGACAAGGAGTTAAAAAGAGGGGGTCATCCCCTTTTCCTTTGCACTAGTCCAAAGTGGTCGGGCCACTTTATTTTTTGCGGTGCTCCCTTGTATTTTCTTTAGCCCGATCCTTTCTTTCTCTCTGAAACAAAAATGGCGGCGGCGATTTAGGGTTTCAGTGATTTTTTCCCTAAATCAGTCTCGGTGAAGTGTGTAATGGATTTCTAGACGCTTGTTTTTGCTTCTCCAGTATGTCTCCTTCGTTCTTGCGATCAATCTGAGTGAGTTTTATTAACTCTTGTAATTTAGGGTTTCGAAATTTTTTTTTGTGTGAATCGATGAGGATGTCGATGATGAATTGTGTGCTTTTATAAAGGTTTTTACACCCTGGTGCTCTGATTTCGTTAATGACTTGCTCGATTTGAATTTTGGAATTCCTTGAATTTTTGCTATCTGTACGGCCTTGAATGAATCGACCCTTGAGAGTTTTGTGGAAATCCCTTTTGAATTTCTTTCTTTGAGCATTAAAAATTCTCTTGCTTTGTCTTGTTTGATTGACGAGCTTCGGCTTTGATTGAAATAATCCTGGCCTTGAATGAATGTGACAGATTCCTCTTTCCTTGTTTGGATTTCCTGATTGATCTATTTCACTGATTAACCAAAAAAAACTGTTTTTGAAAAAAAAAAAACTTTCTTCAAATAACTCGGTTAAAAATCAATTTGAAATCCAATAATTTTGTTGAGTTAAATTCTGCCTAGTCATTATCCGATTGAGATAAAAAAGGAAAGGAAGAAAAACTTCCTTCTTGATTTGTTGCATTCTTTTCATAGTGTGAATCCTACACTGCATTGAATAATTTTAAACCCCTTTGCCGGATTTTGATCTTTTATTTTTCTGTCTGACTTGATTAGTACTAACAAGGGATTTCAGTATGTTCAAATCATTTGTACTGACTTTCTTGCACATTCATACTTACACTACACTCATCATTTCATTTCTGTGAAAAAAAAAACTTGTTTCACTTTGCTGATGCCATCACTTGTTTCAGCAGCACTTGTGCACTTCCATATGTACACTTGAGTTTGCTTTGATCCCTGACTTGAAACCATGACATTGCACCCTCATCTTTGTACTTGCAGTCCACTTGTAGTTTAGTATCTGAGCTACATCATGCCTGAATTTGTGTATACTGCTGTACTGCTTTGAATTTGTTGCTGTGTTCATATGTATATATGAGTTTGCATCATGACCATTTCTGTGTGTGTTTACAACCTGAAATGCTTGTCATACTGATTGTTGCCATGTCGGCTTGTTTGCATGTGCTCGGCCATGTTTTTTTTTTTTTTTTTTTTTGTTGTGAGCATCTTAACTGAGGCTTGCTATTTGTCTTGAACCATTTGCACTTATCTTGAACTTTGCTGGTCCACACTTGCTGTTTTGCATTTTAAAAAACTGCCTCGACACTTTTGACTCTCTGACGTTGCCTTGTTCACTTGTGCTTGCTTTTGATGTTGCATTCACCACACCATACATGCTTGTATCATCCATGAACATTTCAGTTGCATTTTTTACTGATTTGTGCACTTGAAATTCTGTACACATGCTGATTTTGTTGCTCCATATTCATTTGCATTTTTCTGATCTGAAAGTTTGCACTACCACTCTTCTTTTGGCATGTCTTGTACATGTAGAACTACTCCATGCTTTACACAGGTGCACCATGCACTTGTACACCATATACACAATCCATGTTGATCTGCCATGTTTCTTTTTGTTGATCTACCACCTTTGTTTCTCTCTTTTGAGCTGAAGTATTTGCACTGCCATATTTCTTTTTGTCTTTTGATTTTGTCTTGTGACTCTGAAACATAAAAAAAAATAGCAGTCAAACTGTACTGTGTTGAGGCTGGTCAGAATCAGTTGGTTCTGATCAGCAAACCAGTATGGTTTTGATGTGGCTGTTTAAGTCTGAAATATGATGAGAAAAACACACAGAAAGCTGAGACAAAATGAATCAATCACACAGAAAATCATTTTTGTCAAAAGTATTTGTTTTAGTTCCAGTGTACTGTGTATTTTTCTTTCTTTTGTGACAGGTTACAAGATGATGCTTTGGACAGCTAAGGTGTTCTCAACAAGAATAATCCAGCTAGAAATGAGAAGAAAAAAAATGAAGTGCTTGTAAAAAAAAATTGTATGTACTGAAATTACTTGTAAAGTGATTTGTAAAGTCTTGTGTGTAAATGAATTGTAAAATAAATAATATTATTGGAAATAAGATTTATTTGATTTTTCTATATTCTGTGTAAATTCTGTGTTATTTTATTTTCCAATAATACTAGATATTCCACAATCAAACACTCCAGTAACAAAAATCTATTTGTTATCATCAAACAAAAATATTAGTATCAACATTAGCGGCGTGGTCCTGTGATTGGCCTTATTATAAAATAAGTTAATTAGATTTCTCATACCAGTACCATGACTGACTCGTAGTTCGTTTCACTTTGCAAACTCGGGTGCCCAAATTTCTATACGGGTAGCCTTGTGTTCAGGTTTTAGCAGGCTCATTCTGGATAGTTATGGAGCTGAAGACGGATTCTATCATTTCTATTTTGCTGTTCAGACTTTGTTATGTATATTATGTTTGATTCTGCTGCAGACATTTTATATAAAGCTGGTGCTGTATTTTGTACTAAGTATGATCCTGTTATACTGTGTAACTCTGATGATTATATTTGTTCCAGTGTAATTTATTGTACATTATCTGGTGTAATGATATATTTCTGTTCTGCTGTTATTGTATATGTGTTATATTCCAAAGATTATCCTTGCCACCGTGGAACGAGGGTTTAGGGTCATCACATCTGGTATCAGAGCTTTGGTTAATCTTAGTTCCGGAATATAACATATTAACGAAATCATCGGAAATAGAATCAGAAGTATTCTATGATGTATAACTCATTACAGATAGGATTAGTAATATCCTAGAATGAGTGTAGCAGAATGAAATACACCCCCATAGATGCATATACATTCAAATATATGTCTCTATGTTGTACAATATCTTTTCTGTTAGCCTAACACTTTGTCTGCTATTTGCAGACATAGAAAAATGAGTGGTGGAAGCAGAAGAAGTAATTCTATAGTCTGACATCTAATGAGCCAGTTATGCTCCCACAGCCAGGATCAAATATAAAAGCTCTATTAAAGAAGTATAGAAATCTGGGTGGAGTACCATTCTTGGGTAATGAATCCATTATTCAAACTCAAGCTTGGATGCGTTCTGCTAAGAGAATTTTTGAAGGTTTCAAGCTGAGGGATGACCAAAAAAGATTACTGGCATCTTGGGCACTCAAAGATGAAGATTTAATCTGGTGGGAAACGGTTACTAAGGATAATCCAGAAGGTAATATTACCTGGGACAGATTTAAAGAAATTTTCAATGAAAGATTTATTCCTCCATAAGCAACGGATCGGCTATACGATGAGTTCTACTATCTGATACAAGGAGATATGACCATTCAGGAGTATCTGGATAAATTCAGCAGACTTTCTCATTTTTCCCCAAAACTAGTTGAAGATCCAAAGAGGAAGAATCTGAGATTTATTAACGGGCTTTAAAGAAAGTACATAAATTGGGTAACTGCACATGTGAATCTTCCTTTTTTCTGAAATGACATACATGGCTTATCACTATGAGGATCTTGATAAGCTAGGTATTCTGGAGGATGAAGAGGAAGTCAGTTCTAGCAACAAAAGGAAGTCTGAAACTGATAGCCCAGAGATAAGTACACAGCTGGAGCCAAGTACGAAGTCTGAGTTCAGTAAGAGGCCTAAAGCCAATAAGAAAAGGGTTAAATCTGAGAAAGAACCAGTAATGACGACCACATGCTCTAACTGCAATAAGCAAGGACATTTGTTGATAAGTTGCATATCTATCTCTGAAGAAACAAAGAAAGGATGGATCTAAGTCTAATAAGAAGTTTCAAGAGACCAGAGAGTGCAATCTTTGCCATCAGGCTGGTCATATAAAGCGAGACCGCCGGCTATTGGGAGCGACCAAAGTGGCTCAAGTAAATGAAGTGGCAGAATTCCTGCACCCTCAGTCAGTCAAGTAAGGCCAGATATTTTGGAAGGCACACTTGCTGTCAAAAATATTCCGGTTAAAGTACTATTTGATACAGGCGCGTCATGAAACTTTATTGCAATTAATGCGGTTAAGAAATTGAATTGAAATTGAAAAAGCTCAAAGAACCCATTACTGTCCATAATCTGGTTGGGGGTTCCCTCAAACTTAGTTGGATTTGTGGGGTGCCTGTTTCTTTTTCCTGTTATCGGTTCCCTACCATCTCGATCGTCATGAATTTTACAGAATTTGATCTTATTTTGGGATTGGATTAGTTAACCAAATATGAAGCTGAGGTTAAATGCTCCGAAAGAGTTGTTAAGGCAAAGGTTAAACAGGGAATTATATAACCATACCATGCGAAGGTCTGAATTCGAATAGAAAAGATTTTTGGTCAGCTCTTGATATTTCTCCTGCTCAAATAGAACATATTCTTGTCGTCACAGAGAATATTCCGGTCGTCATAGAAAGTATTCCCGTTGCCAAGAATTATGCGGATGTGTTTGAAGAAGTTGTTAGCTTAACTCCGCATAGAGAAATTGATTTCAAAATTGCTTTAATTCCGAATGCAAGGCCAGTAGTGCACGCTATACGAAGAATGACCTTGAAGGAAAAAGAAGAATTAGACATTCAAACTCGATAGCTTGTATGGAAGGGTCTGATCAGGCCTAGTTTCTCTGATTGGGGGAGCAGCAGTGGTGTTTGTCCCAAAGTCAGATGGTACTCTCAGACTATATGTGGATTATCATGACTTGAACAAGCAGATGTTGAAAAATAAATATCCATTGCCGCGAATTGATGATTTGTTGAATCATTTGAATGGAGCGCAAGTGTTTTCCAAAATGGACCTAACTACAGGTTTTCATCAGTTGCGTATTGCCGAAGAATGTGTTCCTTTGACAGCATTCAAAGGTCCAGACTTATTCTATGAGTGGTTAGTTATGTCGTTCGGCTTATGTAACGCTCCAGCTTACTTCGTTGATCTAATGAATCGAGTATTCAGAGAAGTGTTGAATAAATTCGTACTAGTCTTCATTGATGATATTCAAATCTTCTCTAAGTCAGAGAGCGAGCACACTAAACATTTGGAACAAGTTTTGGAGATTCTCAAAAATAATGTTTTAAAAGCCAAATTTTCCAAATGTATATTCTGGTAAGATAAAGTGAAGTTCCTTGGTCACGTCGTATCAAAGGAAGAATTTATGTGGATCCAAGCAAAATCACTGCTATTCAGGATTGGAAACAGCCTAGTACTCCCGCAGAAGTCCGAAGTTTTCTGGGATTGGCTAGTTAGCACCGAAAATTCAGTAAAGATTTTTCGAAGCTATCTGGTCCAATGACGCAGCTTACTAAGAAACATTCAAGGTTTAAGTGGACCCCAGAATGTGAGGCAGCTTTCCAAGAGCTGAAATTAAGATTGACAACTACTCCAGTATTAACGATTATCGATGGTAATCAGGATTTGACGGTCTGGACAGATGCTTCTATTGGAGGTCTTGGTGCGGTATTAATGCAAAGAGGCCAAGTAGTCGCTTATGCTAGCCGTCAATTAAAACCGCATGAAAAGAGATATGCAACTCATGATCTTGAGTTGTTAGCCATCGTGTTTGCTTTGAAAATCTGGAGGCACTATCTTTTTGGGTGAGAAGTTCGAATTATATACGGATCATCAGTCATTGAAGTATTTGTTCACTCAAAAAGATTTAAATTTGAGACAACAGCGTTGGCTAGAATTTTTTGCAGCATACGATTTTGATATTTTGTATACGCCGGGGAAAGCCAATGTTGTAGCTGATGCGCTTAGCAGAAAGAACGTAATCATCGCCAGTCTTATTATTACGTCTTCATTGGTTGATAAGATATCTGCTCTTCATAAGGATGATCGCTTCATTCAAAGGATCAGAGAGAGCATTCAGAAAGGCGAACCCTCAAGTTTTCAGATAGATAACAATGGGGTTTTGAGGTTAAAAGGCCGAATTTGTGTTCCAAACACTCCTGAACTCTAGAGAGAAGTATTGGATGAGTGTCACAAATCCAAACTTAGTATCCATCCAGGAGTGAGTAAAATGTATAATGATATCAAACGCACTTTCTGGTGGAGATCTATGAAAAGAGACATTTCCTTGTAGTTAACAGGTGTTTTACTTGCCAACAAGTCAAGAGCGATCAACAAAAACTGGCTGGATTATTGCAACCGTTGGAAATTCCAAATTGGAAGTGGGAACAAATATCTATGGACTTCATAGATGGCTTGCCCAAAACCAAGAGAGGAAATGATAGTATATGGGTGATCGTAGATCGTTTCACGAAGACCGCCCATTTTATACCTGTCAAATCGTCTAGAACAACTCAAAGTCTGGCGCAGATTTATTTCAAAAAAATTGTTAAACTGCATGGAGTCCCCATCAGCATAGTTAGTGATAGAGACCCAATTTTTGCTAGTAAATTATGGGAAGCATTCCAAGCATAATTGGGAACAAAATTGAACCTGAGCACCACATACCATCCTCAAACAGATGGCCAAACTGAGAGGGTGAATCATATTCCAGAAGATTTATTGCGGGCTTGTATTATTGATTTTGGCAGATCATGGGAAGACCACTTGCATTTGGCTAAGTTCTCATACAACAACAACTACCAAGCGAGCCTGAAAAATGTCACCATTCGAAGCAGTGTATGGTAGACTGTGTAGATCTCTTGCATGTTGGGTAGAACCTGGTAATAGACTTGTATTGGGACCCGATATGATTCTTGAAGCTTCAGACAAAGTCGATTTCATTAAGAAACGATTGCAAATAGCTCAGAGCCGATAGAAGAGCTATGTAGACTCGAGAAGAAGAGATTTGGCTTTTTCTATTGGTGACTATGTGTATTTGAGGGTTTCTCCAATGAGAGGAGTAGTCCGATTTGGTAAAACAGGGAAGTTGGCGCCTAGATTTATTGGTCCATTTCCTATACTTGAAAGGATTGGAACTCTTTCTTACAGGGTTCAATTATCTGACTGGGTGCCTGGTGTACATGTTGTATTTCACATATCTCAACTTTGAAAGCATGTGCATGATCCAGACTTGGTCGTGGAAGAAGCCGCGCAACAAGGCTTGGAAATTTCTCCAGAATTAGCTGTGAGAAGAGAGTTGATAAAAATTATTGGCAAAGAAACTAAGGAGCTAAGGAACAAGAAGGTTCACTTAGTCAAAGTGCAGTGGAGTGGTAATCCTAGAGACTGTATTTGGGAAACTGAAGAGAGCATTAAGCAAGCTTATCCCAATTGCAGAGTGGGCATCTTTGATTAGCTCTGGTGCAAGGTACATTTACAATATTTTGCATTTCTGTTTTGTTTCCTACTTTATGGTTGTTTCCTATTTCACTATTGTTTCCTTTTCTGAGATGAGTAGTTTTAACTGTACATATTCCGACCTTAGTAAATATGATTTTTAAGTTTATAAAGAAACTATATATTTGAAAAAGTTAATCAATAAATTGATTGCTGGTTGTGTTGTGTGATGGTTAGTTTAACTAATTAATAACATTGGGATAATAAAACCCACATGTGAATGAAAGGTAAATTTAGCCAACTTGATCAAATATTGAACTAGATTGAAATTTTATTAGAGTTTCCTATATATACATGCATATACATTGAACAGGTAAATGGATTTGCTGTTGAGTAAAGAATTTATTTGCATGCCCGACAAACAGGTAAACCTTAATGAGTTAGATGCGCAATTTTATTTATTATACAAACTATTGTGAATGCCATTGGATGTGGAGTGCTGGTTGTTCTGTGTGAGATTATAAACGTCACCATAAGATAGTAACAATTAATTTTGAACTACACTACATGGCATACTGCGTGAAGATAGCAAACTCTATCATATACCACATAAACACTTGGAGCTTGTATGATGAGGTTGAAGATTTACCATACAAGCGAGAGGCTTGTATGGCGATGACTTTATTTCAGGTTGAACCGAAGACTGATATGGACTATATAAAATGTAAGAGTAAATTGCCAGATTAATAAAAACCCCACATGGATCTGGAGTTGACAATAATCACGTCTCTCTAGTCATTAAGGCACAAAAACTATTTATAAGGTGACGAGAATGTATTCTCTGGAGTCATGATCTATACACACTCCCCTATGGACACAAAGTTATATCACTAAAAATATGTGTATGCTTTTTAGGATTTATTGGGTGCCTAATACGGCCCAGTAAATTTCCAAACCCCTCTCCATACAAAGGAGGTTATGGCGAAAATTTTCGAAAATTTAGGGTATTAGCCAAATTTTTGAAGAATTTGAAAAGTGTTTAGAAACTGAAAAGTTGAATAACTTAAGCCATAATTAAAATAATGAAAGTTGAGTTCGTTAGTTAAACAACTTTCAGCTCCGTTCCTTTTCGAGGACGAAAAGATTTTAAGTGGGTGAGATTGTAACAACCCGGAAAATCAGAACCATTTAATTTTTTTATTTTGGTAATTTTAATGAATTTTGAATATTTAAAATGATTTATTTTAAATAATAACGACAAGAAAATTATTTTGAATAGAATTAGAACGTATATATTTATTTGAATCGAATTTAGAACATAAATATTTACTTTAATTTTAAAAGGAGTTAGAAATAGCGCGACAGTTTGAAAATACAACTTTGAACTTTGATGGAACGTACAAAATTCAAAATAAATCGAATTTTGGTGAAACCAAAAATATTTAAATCTGTTAAAAAATATCTTTCTAACGAATCTGAATAATCGAAATTTCATAGCGGGAATCAAAAGTTATGGCCAGTTAAATATTTAGAATGGTCGCTATGGAATAAATATAACCCGTAAAAATAGACATTTTGCAAACGACCTCCCTTTTCGACGACACCACTTTGATTGGATCCGAAATGTCAAATTATTGCTAGATTTCAAATTCAATGATTTTTGGAATAATATGTGAGCATGGTAAAGGAAAACGCGTTAGGTAATTTCAGTTTGAATTGGATCGACCAGAAAAAGTCCATTTTTCAAACGGTCTCCAAATTCGAAGAAATTAATTTTATTGGGACTGTATCATCCAAACATAGCCAGATTTATTTTTCTGTGATTTTTAGAATCAGTATGTGGCCCCGGAAAATTAAAATGTACGTTCAAATCCACATTTGAATGTTTTTTATTTTAATTTGAAGAATAACTGACTGAAACAGTTGAATAGGCTTACGAAACATATTCCATTGTGTCTGGAATGGGGGTATTTAGCTAGGAGCGACAGTCGTTAGGTATGAATGGGAGTTCGTATGTGGTAAGGGGTATTTTCGTATTTAATGAAATTAAAAATAAATATAAAATAAAGAGGCCAATCAAATTCATCTCTCACTTTCCCCAGAACCCGACAACAACTAAACCGAACGGCGGTTTTGGCTTCTCCCCTTCTCTCCTTGATTCCTCTTAATTCACTCAATAAAAATCGTTGCTTCAGTTGAGGATTTTGGAGAGCTCGACGAGAGCTTCAAATCCATACCTAGCACGCCCTCCCTCGTCACATGTATCTCAAGATCTGAGCCCGTGAAGTCCGCCGCTTTAAACCGCCGCCGCCCCTTCCTCCCTGCATCGAACTCCATGCCACCACCAGCGCCTGGAAGCCCTCCCCTCCCTCTACGACGTGGTATAACCTGATCGGCCTCACGTGCTTCGGATTGGAAGAGAAGTCCAAACCTAGTTTTGAGACGAAGCGGAAGGTAACGGGTTATTTATTTTATACTGTTTATAACACTTTAAAGCGCTATGAATTCTGGTTTCACGATAAAAATCATATCTTTTTCGTATGTTGTCGAAATCCAGTGAAACAAGAGTCATTGAACTCGTGGCGACATCCTCTACATTCTAGAAGAGACCGGAGAATTTTTGGAGCTGTCTACAATTTTTGGAGGAGTGGAACCCAATGTGAGATTTCTAAATTCAAATTGGGAATGGAATAGCAACGTATAATTTATATAAGTGAAGTATAAATTATATACGCATTGTGTACTTCATATATGGGCGTTGTATAAATTATATAAGCGATGTATAAATTGTACATGCATTGTATATACCATATTTAGCGATATGGAATTGAAATGGAAAAAAATACGTTTATATATATATATACACACACACACTCCCCTCGTCCACAAACCATGGACGATATATATTGGTTGTGATTTTTTTGATTGTGGTTTGGAAATTATTGATTGTGTTTGCAATAACATTGGTTGTGTTTGTGGTATATTCACATTGTTGTGAAAAGAAATTAGGGCGGGAACAGAAAATGGGTAGATGGGTAGAAATATTGTATAGGAAAAATGAATTACCCTTTGTAAATGCCGCGAGGCCTAAGGTAGTGCGAGGAGCTGTACATCAGGACGGTGCCGGTTTTAATTACCCTGCCGTTATAATGCCGAAATTTTCTGAAATATTCATGTGTTTGAATTATATTCAAGTGTTAAAAATATTCAGGTGTTGATAAAATATTCATACGATGAATAAATTGTTTGAACGATAAAAATCACATTTTTATCAAATATATGAAGTATATAAAATATTCATATGATGAATAAATTGTTTGAATGATAAAAATCAAAATTTTAAAATGTAATGGGAAGTGTTAAAAATATTCATATGTTGAATAAAAGATTGGAACGATAAAAATCACATTTTTATCAAATATATGAAGTGGTAAAAATATTAATGTGTTGAAATAAATATTTGTTGGCAAAAAATATTATTTTTAACACGTATATGAAATGAAAATGGTCTGGAAATCGAAGAACGAATTATATATATATAAAAATTAAAATAAAACGAATAACGACGCTGCAGTTCGCGTTTTGAAATCGTAACTTTAAACAATTATACCGGGAGATCCGACCATCGGATTTTCCCAAAACTGGGACCGTTGGGTCCGCTTTGAAAAGATCTTTCCAATGATATACAATTTGTAAATATCCAACAGTTAGATTTTCAGATACGAGTAAATCAAATCTGAAGAAAACTAGCGCTAGGGCCGCGTTATGGCCTGAAGCGTCATTTAAATAAAATGAGCTATTTTTGAATAAATAAAAAAGAGAAAAATCATTATAAAATATTATAAACGATTTGAAATGGAAATAAACCGAATTTACTTGGTTTGTTGGATATTTGATGGTTGTGTGTGTTTGACATGAAAATTATATTAATGAATTGAATTATGAAGGTCAAATAATTTAACCATGGAAAAAAATGATTTAAAATTCTAAATATACGTGAATTATTTGAAAAGGCCGATTGAATTCTCATTTCAAATAATTGGTCGACCATTAGAAGTCGAAGATATGAAGAAGGTGCAAGATCGATTATCTTCACATCGAATGGATGGCTACTGATGCCTTTGATGGGAGCTGCTGCCTTGAAGGGGTTATAGTGGTAGTTTTCCGGACGTACTTGTTGATTGTTCGGATGTGGAGGGCCTCTCTCCTGTATTGGACATATGGGACGAGGAATAAGGTGCCTCTGGTTTTGTTCAGACCTAGAACGGACTTGAAAATGGATGTGTGTCTGACGTTTAGGTTGACAACGTGGCATGCAGAGATGTTGTATTCAAGGCTTTTGTTGAAAAGCAAAGTCTTATGGTTGATGATCAAAGCATGACTTTAATATAGCTAGCTTTGTGTATAGCATTGATTGACGAGCCTCACACCTAGGTATGAACCAGAAACGGGAGAGGACATCAGGGTGGACATGCGTTTCCTTCTAGGTAGGAGTGGTGTCAGTGTTTTGCAAGCCCTGATGTTTTACTTATGTGGATGATGGAAAGCGAGGCACCTCGGTTATATCAGTCACTATGGTGCTGATGGATGGTTTGGTCGGTATATGACCAGTTTACGCCCCATAGGGCAGGGAAACGTATTGTTCAGGCATTTTAACCCACTTCTTGTGGATCGGCGCTGACGATCTAAGGCTTTACTGCGTGCTTGCCTGAGGCTCGGGCTAGAGGGTCACGAAGCGGTAAGGACGATCCCTTGCCTTGGTTCATGATGGAAATCCAATTTCCAAATATGACATCGTGCAGTTTTGATTGTAAACCTATATATAGCAACATGATATATAGTGCTCATGTCATCTATGATTAATACTTACGATTGAAATTTATTTTTGAAACATATAAGAACTAGTAACAATATTAAATGCGTTTGTTTTGTACGTATCAAGCATATTTTGGCCATTATAAGGTAAAACTGTATCCTCTGGCTTGCGTTGCATTGTGTGATGGGGCCTGAGTCTTATAATGGCTTCATTTTTGTGTGATCGCACAATTATTTACAAGCGAATTGATATTGAAGAAGAGACTGTTTTATCCTAGAGGCGGCGACGAAAGGTACGAACTGCTTTGTACCATTGAGCAGACCACCGAAGCTTCTTCAAGAGAGCGACATTGTCTACAACTTAGCCGTTAGTTTTCCAACAATAATGAATCAAGACCATCATAGCCACAATCAAAATCATTAGTACTTCAAATCACCATAAAAATGACTAATTTAGTTTTTACAGGTATACAATATGTTTTTGCAAAAATAATATAATCGTTTCTTCTTTATTACCAAATGCACTTTGAAACTCATTGGTTATCATGTTTATGGAAAAGGAAAATCATCGATAGTTAATACAAACAAAAGACTTGTGCACGTATTTTGTGAGGATTATTTGTTTACAACTTTACAGTCTATCTACGTAAAATGGATGACACTAACCTATTTGCAAACCATGTGCCTTGGTTTCGATATCAATCAGCTAATGAGGATAATTGATCTCATCCTTGGCATCATAATTCTTTGTTGATCCTAGTAGTCACAGTAAACCTTGAATGAGGACATGTGATTAGTGCTTCTTAATGACTTTATAGCTTTGACTGCATGATCAGAATTACATAAATTACAACTAATAGATTGGACAACATTTATGAAATACACAATAAGTCTGGAAATTTTTTATTAAATTTGAATAACTCAACAACCTTTTACTCCCATGTAAGAGCAAAACAGGGGGAAGAAATTGTATATCTTCTAAATTCTGAAGAAAGAATAGGATTGCTGTGAAAAAAATGCAAAATTTCAATTTCTTATAACAACTGATGTTACTAGATAATCCTATGTTAAAAGGGAAACTTTGTATTAGGTGATTTTTTTTATATGTATATGTAAGTAAAAAATATTTTAGCAGTTATGGGAAAATTCGTATTGTATGGTTTGCTAATTTATGAAAATGGAACATGTCCAAGAACCAGAAATAGGGATAATCTCATACAAGTCAAGTACACAAAAATGTCTTGTTCTGTTCCCTTCATTTTCCTTCATAAAAAGTTCTTAAAGTGTTAAAGACTGTAAGCTACAAGTAAGAAAAAGAAAAAATTCACTTGAATTCTTCAATACAAAAATAATATGCAATGAAAATATAACTTTCTCATAATACAACTGTTCAAAATAGAATATTTTGGCATGGCTACAGGAATATTGATATAGACAACATGAACAACCATTATAGTATTTGAAACCATTATAATTCTTTTTTTTGGTGGGATGGAAATCACCTGATATTGGACAATAATAATTTTACAAAATACAGTAGCAATAATAATTTAAAGAATACACATAGTAAGAGGGAAAAAGTTGACTAAATACCTTTTTCTGACAGCAAGATAGCTAGAAACCTAACTCTCAGCCTTATCATTCATGTACAATGAAGCTAAACCAACTTTACATTCATCAACAGTCCTGCACAAAAGCAAAGTATCTACTCAATTTCTTAATCCAAATTCTGGGGTTTGTCCCATTAAATGTAGAGATTGCAGTTAAGGAACCAAACACTGAGATCTGTTTGAATTGACCACATTAGAAGAGTTTCTTGGAAACTCTGCATCGCTGCTATTATCCTTCATCTCCTTAACCTCCTGCATCAACAATTGCGTCTTGTTAGCTTGTTCTTCAAGCCTTTTCTCCAACACCTTAATTGATCTTCCATGAATGCAAATCTCTGCACAACAACTTTAGGAATTGGTGTTATTAAAAAACATACAACTTTTCAAGGAAATAAATACTTAGGACTAAGCATGAAATGCACCATAGTCTAAGCATTCATACATAACACAATTTTTAATACATCAACATTTGATATTTAGTTGAACATTATAACTTGGATTAAGGCCTTATTATTGCCTTATATCTCTGTGAACCATTATAACATGGCTTAAGTTGCAATTAAAATTGTTTTCCTAGTAAGACGGAAATGTGAAATGCAGATGGGAGGTAAAAGTCAGTGAGATATGATTCTATACAATTACCGGTATGTCTAAAACTAATTTATCCAAAAAATAAGAGTGGACCTAAATAAAAAGCGCATTAGGACTATTTCCTATTTAGATTCGTAATACTATGCCGAAAGCGGAAAGTAAGTAAAAATTGCTGATCTTTTTTAGAAGCTGCAGGCAATACGCTGCTTAATGTGATGCATTTGTAGTGCTAAAAAATTGGATGCATTTCCACTAACCAACAATCAGGAGGAATCCCATGAATGTGCTTAACGAATGAGTTTTTATTTTGCCTCCTCAATTTCTTCAGACATATTTGATCAAAAAAACTTGCAAGTGACTGAAACTAAAAAGGGTACCATTCGTCTAAGATTCCACAATACAACATATCAATATAATAACTGTAATTTCTTGCTTGTAATACATTTCCAGAAAAATAAGCGAACTTTTCGTCATGGCTGTAACAATATTAATTTAGAGAACATGAATCAACCAAATAAAAAACAAATCGTGATTAATTGCTATCGCAAATTTTCAATTACACTACCAATCCCTAATGCAGAGAAAACACAAATACATATTTATTAAAGAAAAATTGGACCAACCGATCATCAAAATGCTAGACGAAGAAGAATTTAACCGAAGACTGGTTAAAGTTTGTCGGTGAAGAAATTCCAGATCCGGTAACCGCCTGCTACACGGCAAATCCGACCCTCGCCATCATTTGTAATTAGTTTTTACCGCTTTTAATTCGAAATGCTTTTTTCAGGCCAAGTCGAATAAACATTGCAGACATTTTCCTATACATGTTGATTTTCTTACAGTAAACACATTACATATACACTGAAACAGATGAAATTACCTCATGAAAGTACTAAATGGTAATAAACTGCTATCTCTTGACAAATAACTGACCTTTCTACCATTGTTTCTTGATTTCAAACAATTGAGAGCTTTTAGGTTTTGGTTTGTTAGATATTCATCGCTGTAGTAAAAGAGACGGATTAAGAAAAGTAATTGAGTTGGTTTTTTTGCAATGTGCAGATTTTGAGCGAAGAAAGAATATTTTCCACCGATAGAAATGAAAAGTTGCAGGTTTGAGGAGAAAACATACCAAAAGATAATTTGGATAGTGGAGTTCATGGAGGGAGTGGAAGCGTGGTACATCAAATTAGAATTAAGAAATGACAAAACTTCCTCAATCACACAATACAAATTTGAAAGGGCATTATGGACTTTTTAGAAGCTTCAAAATGAAGCATTTCATTATAAACAGATTTAAGGATTTTTTCCATTTCTTTTTTTTTTTTGCAAATTATCTTGTTTAACCGCATTTGTAATTAATGTGGAGAAATCTATTTAGACACAAATTGTAACATAATTGATGATACAATCAATCCTTTTCTAACAACAAATCAATTATATATGTATAAGGAGTTTTCCAGGGCATCTCTATTTTGCTGCACTCCTACCTTATCGTAAGCTACACGAATTCAAATTCAATAAAAATTTGTAGATATTCAATCCACATATATATTATCATATATCCAAAATTCGTGCTTGTTCCGACGTTCGTAGAATAATATATCTGATGTTTAAATTTAACGGTTCGAATAAATGTCTGAATGGTGAATAATTGAGCTATGATTTTGAAAATGTTACGAATGTCGAAACGAGTTCAGATTTTGAATATATGATAATATATATGTGGATTGAACATCTACAATTTTTTGTTGGATTTGGATTAGTGTAGTTCATGGTATGGTAGGGGTGCTGCAAATCAGGGGTATCCCGGAATGCTCTTATATATATATATATTTGAATTTATTTAAGAGGGAAACTTATCGAAATCATAAAAAAACCCTAGTGCACCTATATTGGTCCGCGGGTTCCATATAAGTAGCTGATCTTAACGTATGCACTATAAAATTTAGTTTGGTTTTTTGAGCATAGATGTCCCTTTATTAATTACAAAGAGAAATTTTAAACTCAATCGTCATAATTATTTATAGAGAATAAGTATGAATTTTCTACCTCTTCGACGACATCGTCCCTAATTTACCCTTATCCCTAATAAGCCATGATGTTCCCCATAATCTGAATACTAACCTTCCTACCCTTCCTTGACTACTTCTTCTGCCTCCTTAACTCTGTAGTTTCATTGTCTTGCGTGTTAGTTACTCGATCAAATTTTGGCATAGTTTCTATCTTCTCTGCCCATATGAGCACAAATACTGTTTAATTTGTTGATTCAAATATTTTTTGAAGAGGAATGCAATTAGTTAATTGATTTGCTTGATTTATCAATTGATCGATTGATTTTATCATAGAAGAAAAGAAATAAAAGATTATATTCTGGAGATATTTTGAAGGGGCAATTTGGATATTTGCCTAGGTATTTTATTCTTCTATATATGTAGCCTTCTTAGTTAGATCAAAAAATAAGAAACCATGTGAGATATTTGGAGAGGTTGTGTGCCTCTAGAGCTTGCGCCCTGGAGAGGAAGATGTAGGAATTAGGGCTGATAGAAGCTATTCCTATTTACTGCTAATGAATGCAACTGGTGCCTTTAGGTTGATTCAAGGGTTTCCGTTGTTCTTCATTGCTCCTCTTCTCCCATGATATTTGTAGTCATCTAGACATTCTTTCCCTTTCTCAATAATGTTATTGATTCAATTGTATTTTGTTTATTTTTTGTTTTGATCCATTAAGTGTAAACAAAATTTGTTTTTGGTGAATCAGTAAAGAGGGCGGTTGGGTGGAATATTTTTGTATTTCCATTATTTATGATCTATTGTGTTGTTATTTTCAATCAAATACATCTTCAAGTGATTGGGTGAAAAAGATCATTTTATGTGTTTTGTCTTTTCCGCTACGCACAAAAACCCCCAACAGTTCGGTATTAGAGCATTTTTACAATTTTTGCACAAAGAATTGGTATAAGAGAAAATTGTGCAATTTTATGCACAACAGATTGGTATCGGAGCTCAGTTCATCGCATAGTTTGGAGTGATTTTTGATTGAAGATTGTAGATTTCTGAGATGATGTTGTTTTGGAAGATGACTATTTTTTACGGTAGCTATTAGGGGATTTGAAGCCTATAATGGTTGATGTTCCATGCCTCAATGGTATAATTGATGGAGATGATGAGAAGCCCTTTGATATAATGAGGTAAGATGGAGGAAGACGAAGAGAAGGTGTGGCCGTAGCCCATTCAAATCGATTGGGTGTAATTATTGCCCAAAAATCAATTGTGTCTCACTGTACTCCGGAAACAGGCAGGGTGTACCTCGTGGCCTTGAAATCAAGGGTTGTAAATTTAGAGGTGAGAAAGAGCAAGTAATGACTTGCTTGGTGATTATTAGAGTTATATCATATCTGAATTAGGATGGAGTATTGAATTTGTTGATTCAAATATTTTTTGAAGAGGAATGCAATCAATTAATTGATTTGATTGATTGATCAATTAATTGATTTGATTGACTGATTTTATCATAGAAGGAAAGAAATAAAAGATTATATTCTGGAGATACTTTGAAGGGGCAACTTGGATATTTGCCTAGGTGTTCTGTTCTCCTATATGTGTAGCCTTCTTGATTAGATAAAAAATAAATAAGAAACCATGTGAAATATCTGGAGAGGTTATATGCCTTCCGGGCTTGCGCTCTGAAGAGGAAGGTGTAGGAATTACGGCTGAGAGAAGCTAATCCTATTTACTGCTGATAGATGCAATTGGTGCCTCCAGGTTGATTCAAGGGTTTGTCATCGTTCTTCATTGCTCTTCCTCTCCAACAATATTTGTAGTCATCTAGATATTCATTCCCTTTATCAATAATGTTATTGATTCAATTGTATTTTGTTTATTTTTGGTTTTGATCCATTGAGTGCAAACAAAATTTGTTTTTGGTGAATCAATAAAGAGGGCAGTTGGGTGAAATATTTGTGTATTTCCATTATTTCTGATCTATTGTATTATTATTTTCAATCAAATTCATCTTCAAGTGATGAAAAAGATCCAACTTTTTTTGGTGTTTTGTCTTTTTCACTACGCACAAAACCACTCAACAGTTTGGTATCAGAGCATTTTATGCGATTTTTGCACAAAAAATACATCTATTCATAGCGATTACCTTTGATGATTTAATCTCCTTGAATGATATCTTCTGCACTTCTTTCTTAATTCAATAAATTTTCCATTAAAACAATTATCTGTTTCCATTCCCTTTCCCTTCCAAAACCCTAATCTGGTTGTCATCTGAAATTTCTCATTTCCACTTCTTTCGTTCCATGACAGCTTTCCCCCTATAGAAAACATACCCTATACCATGAAAGGGATGAAGATAAATTTAGACTTGGCAATTTTTCATATTTGTAGTGAAAGCTTAGACCCTTATGCATCTAATAGAAGACGTTGATTTCCCTCAATGATGAAGGGAAAAATTATGCAGACACGGCTAGATCTATTAGTTGCCTCATGTTTGGTTCATTATCGTTTTCCTTTTGGATGTTAGTTACTAATGACTGTCTAGCTATTAATTTTTTACCTTCATTCTTCCCAGCTTGATTGCTCAGTGTTTGCAATGAATGGTTAATATTTTTTCTTTTCTTTTTTTGACTATTTTCCGATGGATGGGCTAAAATAATAGAACATTTCATGTTTCATTAGCTCAGTATTCTATGATATGTCGACCATGGATGATGAAATTTCATTACTCAATTTTGTTTCCTTTAGATTTCTTTCATCTAAAGTTTTAAATTTCATAATATTGTGTGAAAAAAGATTATTTTAATTGATTGGTGGAAAAAATCCTAATCATCAAACCACACATAGGTAATTTAATTACATATAAAAATAAATACTAATTTGCTTGTCAAATAAAATACAAAATTCATTGCCCTAAACTGCTACAAAAGGTACGATGGAAGTATAATGTTATTTATCATATATTTGGAAGTAAATTTACCTTTTTATTTACTCAATTCATTTGTGTTCATCCTGAAATAAAAATAAATTTAATCCACAAATTCTTGAAAAATTAGTAATCATGTGCTAACATAACACTAAAATCGGAGGTCATGAATTGAGGCATTGACCTGAAACTTGCAACTAAATCCTTCAAAATTTTCTTTTAAGTTTTGATTTTCGTTTTGTCCAGACATCACCCGTGTTTGGTGTGTAGCCCAAGTTGGCCTACAGTAAAGCCATAATTTAGTTTACAATTATTACTTTCATAACTTTGGACATTTTCTTTTGATTTTAATATACATATGAAATTGGTAGTGAAACGTGGAAATTCATGCATAGAGGCAAAACATTGATAAAAAGAAATAATAAAGGGAGAAGGGAATGAATGTGGGAAAAGTGCTTAAGGGTTTGAGTTAGCTTATAACAAATCCAAGAGGCACACAAATAGCATGAAAGATCACATTTAATGATATAAACATTGATATTGATTGACTCAAGGAGGCAGTTTCTAAAAACGATTGAGCATAGTGAAAAAAATGCATAAACAGCATAGTGAAATAATTAATTAATTAGCACGTGAAAAATAGTGGTGAAGGACACCTGGCAATTTGTTGAATTTACCATGGGAAAGGGCAGCAATAAGGCATACGCATTTGAACCCAATGTTGTAAGGATTAGAATTAGCAATTCATATTGAGATAATTTTAATTATCCATAAAATAATCTATTAACAATAAAGACGTCAGATGTATATAGGAATTATGATAACTGAAAATAGGAATATATATATACACATATATATATATAAGGATGATAATTTGAGTTTAAACTAAATGAGGAGTAAGTACACAAGGAGTCATATATTGTGATTTATGTAATAGATATAACAGATTTAATAGGATGATAATCAACAAAACATTCATGATTCAATTAAAATTCTTTCAAAAAATAACGACAATAAGAAAAAATAATGATAAATTTAATACAATTAAACTTCCTTTATAAAATAGATATAATATAATATATATAATAGATGCATAATAGGAATATAATCAACAAAACATTCATGAGTCTATTAGAATTCTTTTAAAAAACACCTACAATAAGAAAAAATAACGACAAATTTAAGACAATTAAACTTCTGTGACACATAGCAATACGTGGGATTTTTGAGAAAACTGGAATTGAAAAGATTCTAGATGAATATTGTGCTTTCATATAATACATGTGCAAACCACTCCTACGCACACGGGATTCCCGATACGATTTTGACAGTTCATTTTTTGAATTTTAAGTTATATAAAATTGAAAATACATGTTTATGGATTGTAAGTCTTTTGATTATCTTTTTCTTGAACACAACTGACTAAGGTTTTTTAATAATTTTTCTTGAATAATCTAGAATCGTGTATATAGAAAATTAATGTTTTAATGCCAATAGTTTTATACAATGACCAACAACACCAAAAATCAGTTGTTTATAATTTGATAAATATTACATTACCTAATCACACACACTTATTAATTTTCGAATGTGAGTGATATAAGCCAATATAATTCGGTTTTAAAGTAGTACTATAAACCCAAAATAGAGAAATTATATACAAATTTAAATAATGTTAAATTTTGATTTAAATAAATTGCATTCATCTGTTGCATTATTACAATTTTTGATATTATGCATGAGAACCACATTCAAGAAAATTTTAAACAGATTCTTTGACATTATAGCCCCAGTAAACCTATATGGGTCCCACTTATTATGCATAATGCTCTTAGACTGCTATGCCTTTTGAGCTTAGCCCCACCAAATAGTAGATCCTCCTTAAGCCCTACTATTTACATAATAAAGCAACAAACTCTATGGTATATGCACATTTATAAAAACATTTAACTTTTAGCAAGAAAAATGAAATCAAGCCTCAAATTTGATATTAGAACTAAGGACCATAAAAAAAGCTACAAATTTAGCATCGTATTAACTAATAATAATAAAGTAGCCTAACCTTTTCATCAAATTCAATCGAATCAAAAGTATAAGTTTTTGGTGGAGGCCATTGGATTATTTTTCCATTGGAATTGTGATAGTGAAAGCATGAAGTTGGAAAATAATCACTTCATAATATTAGTAGAGCTTAAGGAAGGGACAATATTATACGAAAATGAGATAAAAGTGGAAAAATCGATAGATGATAAATGCCTTCATATATGTAAATAATAATGAAATAAGGAATGCATGATTATTGTATATGGAAATAAAAATATAAAAGGTCTAATTTTTTGGATAATTATATAGCAAAAAGAGATATAGAACATCCAGACATTTATATATGATAGGCGTTAATGGTATCCTTAATAATTAGTAAATATGTTTGTGTATAACATTCAAACCCTATAGGTAGTTCGTCACACTTATCTATGAATTATAGGGGTTTGAAATTTTTTATTTTAGGCATAGAATTTGATTGTAATGCCTATGTGTTGGGATTTGAGGGGTACAAGATGATTTTAGGGATGCATTGGTTGGCCATGTATGGGGTCGTACTTGACCATAAGAGGAGGGTCATTTGTTTGATGACTTGTAGTGGTAGGAGCCTAGAAATTTCTTGCGACCTGCAAGGGTCGGTCATGTTAATTTTTTTTTGCTCCCTACATTCTTATATTGATATTTATTCCATACCTGTTGTTTGTGAGTATCCGGGCATATTTGAAGAGGTTAGAGGATTGCCACCTAGACAAGAAACTGATTTTCGGATTTATTTTAGTGAGTACACAAAGCGTATGGCATTGTTGTTCGACATATGGATCTGAAGTAACGAAAAGAATTGAGCAAACAAGTTAGTGAACTTTTCGAGAAGGGCTTTATTAGGTGGAGTATTTCTTAGTGGGAAGCACCAGTTGTCTTTGCCACTAAGGCCGATGGTTCCCTCCGTCTATGTGTAGATTACCGAGAACTGGATAAGCTCACGAAAAAGAATCGTTACCCATTCCTTTAGATAGATGATTTATTCAATCAGTTAGCAGGCACATCAATATTTTTCCAGATGGATTTGGTTATTGGTTTCCATCAGTTGCTCGTGGTAGAGGATAACATCGATAAGACGACATTCAAGACTCCTGGTGGCTTCTTCGAGTCGTTGTTTATGCCTTTTAGGATGACCAACACACCAACATATATTGTGGATTTGATGAGTAGGTTCTTCAGAGACGTTCTGAATATTTTCTTCATGGTTTTTGTGGATGATATCTTGATCTTCTCAAGGAACGAGGATGAGCACGCTTTACATTTTGGAGAGGTTCTCGGTACTCTCTGAACTCACCAATTGATGGAAAAAAAAGTTGAAATGCCTTTTTTGGAGGAAGGAGATGAGTTTCTTAGGGAATATGGTCTCTAAAGATGAGTTGGATGTTGACCCGCCAAGCAGTACATGATTGGAGGACCCACCCAAGAACGCAACTGAGGTAAGGAGTTTTCTTGGCTTAGTAGGCTACTACATAAAGTTCATTAAGGACTTAACACAGATCTCAACACCATTAACTCGACTTACTAAGAAGAATCTGGTTTTCTCTTGGGATAACGATTGTGAGGATGCTTTCCATAGGCTGAAAAATGCTCTTACTAGTGCACTAGTTTTGACATTACCCGATGATTTAAAATGTTTACAGTATATACCGATGCTTGTGGGATGGGTCTAGGTGCAGCTTTAATGAAAGAGGGTAGAGTAGTGTGCTACGGTAGTCGGCAGCTGAAAGTTCATGAGAGAAATTACACTACACTTGATTTGGGGTTAGCCGCCATAGTGTTCGCATTTAAGACTTGGAGCCACTACCTACTAGGAGAAAGGTTCGTGCTCTTTACAGATCACAAGTCACTCAAGTATTTATTCTCTTAGAGGAATCTCAATTTGAGGCAACCGAGGTGGATGAGTTCTTGGCGCCATATGATTTCAAGAGTTCGCTTACCTTAGGCAAGGGGAAGTGTTGACTGATGCGTTGAGAAGATAGAGAGACATTGAGTCCTTTATTTGTTGAGTGATAAAGCTTAAAGTATAATGCCACCTTTGATTTTTGACCATCTAACAGACTTTACACCAGAATTATTGGCATCTTTGGAGGTGAAACCTACTTTATTACAGAAGATTGGAGCTAGACAAAGAGAAGATCCCAAATTTTTGGATATTTTGAATAAATTGGGTAGATGAGAAGATTCTAGAAACCTCCTTAGGTATATTGTGGATTGTAAGAGATAACTTTGTCGAGATGGGAGTTTGTGTGTTCCCCACACAAATGATTTGATGAGTGTGGGTTTGTCAAATGCTCATCACTCTCGGATGACTATCTGTCCGGGTGGTGACAGAATGTACAGCGATATGAGGCGGGTCTTGTATACAGTCCAGCATAATGAAAAGCATGGATGGGTTTATAGCTAGATGTATGACTTGCCAAAGGATTGAGTCAGAACAATAGAATCCTGGTAGACTACTTTAGCTCTGGGATATACCCTTGTTGAAATGGGAAAGTATTTCTATGGATTTTGTGGACGGATTGCCTAGGTCGAGAAAGGGCAACACCAGCTTTGGGTCATAGTGGACTGATTGACCAAGAAGACTCATTTCCTTCCAGTTAAGAGTAAAAGGATGACAACATATTTGACTTCTTTGTATGTTTGCGAGATAGTCAGGTTGTATGGTATTCCTTCGAGCATTTTCAGCGATAGAGATTCCATTTTCACTAGCGAATTCTAAAAGATTCTACAAGAAGCTTTGGGAATACAACTCAAGAGTATCGTGTATCGCCCTCAGATGGATCGGCAGGCAAAGAGAGTGAACAGGGTTTTGGAAGACCTACCGAGGATGTGTATTTTAGACTTTGGGGGGACATGGGAAGATCATCTACCACTCGTGGAATTTTCTTACAATAATAGCTTCCAGTCCAGCGTTGGCATGATACCCTTCGTGGCCTTGTAGATCACTGACATATTGGAAGGACTTGACAGACAAATTATTGCTAGGGCCAGAAATGATTAGGGAAACTTTAGAGAAAGTTGAGTTGATTAGAAAGAGGATGAAGGCAGCATAAGATAGGCAGAAGTCCTATACTAATAAAAGATAGTTTGATTTTTAATTTTCTACTGAAGATTGGTATTCATTGAGGTTTGGCTCTGTGGGCAAGTTGACTCCAAGATTTGTTGGACCATTCCCAGTCGTACAGAGGATAGGGCAGATGGCTTATCTGGTTCAACTATCAGATAGACTGTCAGGAGTTCATGACGTGTTCCACGTATCACACTTTAGGAAAAGTCTGCATGATTCGACTAAGGTTGTTGAGCCTAGTGCATTAGAAAATGTTGAGGTCGAGTGTGAAGTATCCGTTATACGAGCACCTCGGAGGATCTTAGTTTGGTAGACTAAGAAGTTACAGAATAAGGAAGTAAGATTAATCAAAGTTCAAGGGGGAGACAATGAGAGTTAAGCTATTTGGGAACCGAAGAGCGAATGCAAAATTCTTACCCCTATTTGATTGATGGTACATTTCTATCTTTTCCTTTTCCATCTCTAGTCCTTAGACTCTTATCTCTTGAATTCCTTTAAATTTGATCCTTGGAGAAACCTATAATCAATAGGATATGGTCAAGACATTTCTTTGAAGCATGTTATGTTTGATGTTTGCAAATGGATGGAAGTGTTTGCAAGTGGATGCATATACATACACTAGGCACTATGATCGGCTGAATATGTCACTTGCATATGCATATAGATGTGTGTGCATTTTATCTATATGGTTGTAATATATGGATGTCGTCATATGGTTGTTGTATATGGATGATGTTTGACGCACACATATAGAACTAACTGTTACCAATAGGGTTTTGCATACATTTGGAAGCATGGCACCGACATATTTGAATAAAGAGAAGGTCGATTGAATTAGTAAACCGCCTAATCTTTTACATTAGTTAGGGCCATATACACTACACTATTATATAAATATATAAATTTTCACTAGATAAATTAAGGACAAAGGTTTCCAGTGGATCATGGATGAGTAGATGGATGTAGAGAACATTCATATTATTCTTCTACCTTAGAGATTTCCGGGACGAAAACCTTTAAGGAGGGGAGAATGTAACAACCCAAATTTTGACAAAACAATAATTAATTAACTAATTGTTAAATTAAGAATAAGTTAATAAATAATCAGGAAGTGGCAACTGGGCCACTGGGTCCGTCACGATTTTCAGGTTCGGATAGACTTTTAGTTTGCGTAAAACGAACTTAAAACAAACAAGTTATGATCTGTTGAAGTTTGAGTTATTAAACTAGAAATTTAAAATAAAATTTAATGGATATAATAATTAATTGAGCTAAATTAACAGAGCAATTGGGGTGACCCAGTCTTAAATGCTTTGACTCAGAACCCAAGGGGGTTGACCCCTATGTCGACTCACGTGGGCGGTGAGTTCACCTAGATAACGTTGCCAGGCACGATTTCATGCCTGGCATGAGCCGGACTTGCTGGTTAGTTCTAGAGACTTCTTACTGACGTGGTTTTGAGCGTTGTGATTAAAAAACTAATAATTCTAAGGCTTAGATTTTCCTTCTACGCCTATAAATTGACCTATACTCCATCCCATTCCCGCACACTTCTCCTTCTTCATTTTCTCAACCTCCACTTCAATTTCTCTCTAAAATAAAATATTGTTGGGGCACAAATTCTGGAGTATAGTCTATTTGTTGATTTAAAGGATTAATTCTATCGGGCCCTGCTTGGATTTGCAATCTTTAGGTGAGTTTTTAATAATTTTTAGATTTCTTTTGAGAGTGGAACCAAATCTATAAAATAGTAGTTGCATCTGAATTATTCCCTATTCTTGATTTGGATTATACAGTTGTTCTAATTCTTTTCTGAATTCCTCTATCTACTTTTGCAATTTTTATTCAGAATTCTTGTGATTGTTATTCTGAATATCTTTTCTCCTTTCTCCTTTCTTTTCTTTTTGGATTTTTGCGGTTGCGCTAAACATATGCCTAAAAGAGCATATGAATACATTGAAACAGGCATGAAAGCCATTTATTTGCATTGGATTTTCTTTTCTTCCCTTTTTCTTTGTTTTACGTTTGGCTTGGGGAATGAAATACATGAAATTGAAGTAATCAAAATTTAGGCTAAAATCTGAATATGTTCAAAAATTGCAAATTGAAAGGAATAATTGAAATAAAGGAAATTAAACTAAAAAAATGCATATTTAATAGAATCGACAGGAATAGACTGTAATTGAGAAAAATGATATAATTGTGAGAATTAGAATGTAAGCATTCATATTTGTAAACATGTTAACCCAATACTCATTGTTATCGGGTTTTAGCTCAGTACTCCTTGTTGTAGGGCTATAAACATGCTAATTTGTAGTAGGAACCCAATACTCCTTGTTGTTGGGCTATAAACATGTTAGTTTGTAGTAGGAACCCAGTACTCCTTGTCGTTGGGCTTTTTGGATATGAACATAATAAAAATAAAATTTAATCTCAGTACTCCTTGTTGTCGGGCTTTTTGGATATGAACATAATAAAAATAAAATTTAAGCTCAGTACTCCTTGTTGTCGGGCTTAATAAAATAAATTATTTTGGGGACCAAATCAAGGGTTGGGGGATTTGAGCCAAGTTGTTTAGGAACCATTCCATGTAGCATATCCTAGTTATCATTTCGGCCTCACTTGAGGTAAGTGCATGCACCATGTTACGTTATGGATGAAAGTTGGTCGAATTATGAGGGTGTGAGTGTCGTTTTGGTGAGTCAATGTGCGTGTATTGTGTGATGGCCCGCCCCGCACCAACCGACATTTACTCCAAAGGTGCGCTGTACACATGTCCAGTTAGCACGGGACGGATCGTCAGAAGAAAAGGAAAGAGGAGAAATGAACTAACAAGGAACCTGTAAAATGTCTCACAGCGCATGGAATAAAATATAATAACAACATACTTGACATAAAACAGGTGAGACAGTGCATAAGCTGAAAACAAACTAACATAGCAGCGGAAAATCCAAGTACAGCTTATGATCCAAAGTTAATATTATTACAACCTTTCAAACTGTCTCAAAAGCAAAAGTAAGATAAAGGAGGTACACTACTAATGCCCAAGTAGCAACCACCAACGACACAGGGAGAATATCTACATATCATACGTGGAAGCCTCCTGCTCGCCTCTGAATCAGCTACTCGCGCATCACCAGCTAACCTGTCTCTAGTCTGCTCGTGTGAGCACCCAGAGTAATAAGAGGAGACATAAAACTCTGGGTCAGACATAAAGCCTGGTATGAGCGATAAGCATCTAAACAGAACAATAACAGGTAGACTGAAACATACCTGAACCTGGACCTGCAACCAAAGAGTTAGCACTACATACTGTACAATACTCTAAGGGGCCATTTCAAATGGTGTAAAGATAACGAGGGGGGGTGTGCATGTCATAGTGATGGCAAACAATCAAACATAGCAACCATCCTCACTGCTCTCACTCAGTGCATAAAACATACGATATTCACCACTTTTGTCACCTAATAGTTTGGGCCATGATGGAATCCAATCCCGTGTAACTATCACTACAAGCCCACCATCCATCTTTCAATGGTGAACCAAAGTTATGAATACCGACAACTCCTTTGCACCAGTCCCGCAGCAAAGCCCAATTACGAAGTGAACTCATTGGTTCCCATCTGGATCCTGAGCTCTAACTTCCATTTGGACTACCTTTGCATCTTGGGTTTTTTGTCAACACTGGATCGGTTCGGATTCCTCCTTGCCATCGGTTCGGTTCGGGTCCTTCACGTCGTATTGGTTCGGTTCGGGTTCCCTTTTGCTCCATCAGTTTGCTTCATCGGTTCGGTCTCTTCTGTTCGGGTCGTGGGAGTAATTCCGTTCGGTTCGGATCTTCATAGCTCGAGTACTCCGGCAGTCATCTCTGGTCTGATCCCCTGTTCTTGCTTCGGATTCGGCCCCCTCGTCCTTCCTTTACTCCGATCAGCTCCCCTCGTCCTTCGTTCACTCCGATCTGATCCCCCTCCTTTAGCCGATCTGTTCCCAGTTCAACTAGCATGGCCTTCCTTTTTGCCAAGTTTCCCAAGTGCCAGGTTCCGATCGAATCCCTTGCCCAGTTCACTTATCCGACCTGAGCCCCCATATCCGATCCGATCCGGTTCAAAACCTGCACTTTTCCTGAAACTTTTCTAGCGTGTGTTTTACACCATTCGACGACGTTTTCGACCATTCTAACTATTGTAATCAATCACAAAGCATACCATACAGTCATAGCAACATGCATAATCAACCACAAACATCAAAACATCAATATGATAGGTTAAAATGGATCAAACATACCCAAAACCCCATATTTCCCTTTAAGCATGTTTAGCTGAAACTAATGATGTGATTAGCAAAACTTAACCAAATTAACCCAAATTCATATCAGAGGTCTAAAACATCATTTCGAATTTTATAAATATTTTTCCATAATTTATCATGTTTAAATTCGCTAATTAACACTAATTACCCTTAATTAACCATAATTAGTGAGGAACTATGAAAATCACTCACCTTAGCCACAAATAAACTAAGATCTGAAATAAATCTCTGATTTTGTGCGAATCTCGATGCTAAATAGCAGCTCTAATGTTGATTTGGTGTAGATCTCCCTTGATTCGATGTTGCTAAGCTTAATCCTTGATTAGAAGATGATCTGGAGGTGATTTAGAGGTTGGAGGCCATTTTTAGGGTTTCTTGGAGATAAGTGGAGGCTAGAAAACTGAAATAGAATGATTCTCTAACTCCTTTCAGCCTCCCCATAACCCTAATCCCGAAATGGGTTATGAGCCCATTCACTAATCACCCTATTTGGCCCGGTTAAGCAGTTTTTCACCTTCCAAACCTTATTTCAGCCATATCTCTCAAACGGTAAGTCCGTTTTTCACATATGACCACTCTACGGAAAGGTAAACTATCAAACGAAACTAATGGGAGTGGTTTCAGGTCAAAATTCATTTCCAATCAAAAGTTATGACCAAAACAAGACCAGCTAGGGGCAAAATGGTCATTTAAAAATCGACAAAAATCATGAATATGAGAAATGACTCTAATGGTTGTTTCCCAAAGTTACATGACCATACGACTTCATATGGGAAAGAAATAAATATTCTACGATCCTTCGATGCGTAGAATGCGGGTTGTTACATTCCCCCCCCCCCCCTTAAGAAAATTCTCCCCCGAAATTCCCTAACCAAAACACACAAAGGGTCCCACATGCCTATGAACCATAAAACAACAATCAACATGCAAAATAAGTCTATCCTAGCATGCGGTTTACTAACAAGGGAAGAAACTATCACTACCAAAACCTTACCTGGCAAAGAGTTCTGGATACTTCTTTCTTATATCCTCCTCTGTTTCCCAAGTACAGTCTTTTTCCTTCTCACCCCACTGGACTTTGACTAGTTTCACCGCCTTCCTTCGAAGCTGCTTCGTATCGTTCCCAACAATACGCATAGGCTCATGGTTCTCAACCGCCTCGGGTTCAACCTTGCTATCGTCCAACTGATATGGTGAAATAGCCACATTAGGATCTTGCACAAACTTCCTTAACTGGGAAACATGAAATACGTTGTGAACTCCCGCCATCTTTTCAGGTAGCTCTACTTCATACGCCAAATTCCCAACTTGCTCGAGGACTGGGAATGGACCAACAAATCTTGGTGCTAACTTACCTCTCCAACCAATCCGAATCACATTCTCAATGGAGAGATCTTGACAAACACCAAGTTGTTAACGAAGAATTCCAAATCTCTTCGTCTCTTATCGAGATAAGTCTTCTGTCTATCTTGGGTAGCCTTCATTCTCTAATATACAATTCACTCAAATACCATCATGACCTGATCTAGTCCTTGGTAAACTATCAATATAATCCATTTGAGACTTGTTCTCAACGGTTGTGACAAACCACTAAGCTTCCTTTGCTCAGCTTTAACTAACTGGCAATTCATGCATTTGGACATAAACTTCCCAACGTCTTTCTTTATCCTTTCCTAGTAGTAGATCTTCTCCATGTCCCAATACATCTTGTTACCACTGGGATGTATAGTCAATTTCGGGTGATGATATGCTCTAAGCACTTCACCTCTCAGTCCATCTACGTTAGGTACAACTAGTCCCTTATTCTTTCGAAGCCACCCTTCTCGATCAAATCCTTATTTGATCATTCTCTTTTCATCGATACCCATCTCTACCCTAGAGATGGTTTCCAATAGATTAGGATCGTCCTTCTAACTGGAACCAATCCACTCAATCAAAATCGATCTAATCCTCAAGCTTACTAGTGTTTCTGAATCCAATTCACTCTTGGGCCCGAAATCATATCCTGTGGTATACTTTAGTTGCTTCCATCCTAGAAACAAAACCCCCAAAACTGGCATGTCTCCTACTCAATGCAACTATTACCGCAGCCAAATCCTTTACTATGATCACTCTGCCCCATGGAGTCATGGCGACTCCACTGCACTGATCCATAGCCACTAGTCCTTTGCTATGTCCACTCTGCCCCATGAAGTCATAACAACTCCACTGCACTGGCTCATAGCCCTACTACAATCACTTTGTTCCCCATCGTTGGAACCCTACAGGTGATAGTCTACTCAAGGGAAGAAAAATAGGAACAACATAGCAACCATAACATCCATCAAACAAGTCCTACCTATCACCTGCTAAATTCATAAACACATCGACACCTACATGGCTGGTCTAACCAATCCCAATATGTCGATTCTAGTATGTCTGGTCCAACCAACATCAATAACTAATGGAAGCCCAGCCTCCATACATACACCGGGTCCAACCAATCCCAGGCCAATGGAAGCCCCGCCTCCCTACGGACTACCGCGTCCAACGTACGTTTATCCTCCAAGGATAACTAGATCACGTCCAACGGATCCAAGGTAACGGGTGTCCCCAGATACCCCTGCTTTTAGTCCGCCTAAAATACTTGAGTCCAACCCAAGTCTATCCATTGTCCTGCTGCCCTCTCGAGTCCAACTCAAGCCGAATCCAATTCCTTGCAGCCTTCTCGAGTCCAACTCGAGTCAATCTATAACTCAGACCCAGTCTTGAGTATCCATTACTGACAAACTCTAGTCCAACGTGAGTCGTCGTCTCCTTATTCGTTGCATCTCCAAGATCAACGAACACCCATTTTCCTTTTACGAGTTCAAGTCCAACTTGAATCGCTCTAATATTCGTTGTATCCTCCATGATCAACGAACACATCCTATTCCTTCCAAGTCCTACTATCCAAAGAGAACATCAACATAGGGTTCTAAACAATCCATTACTTTTCATCTTTCTCGAGTCCCAGTCGAGCAATCCCATAACCCTATCGAGTCTAACTCTGGGCAGTCTATACCATTGAACAGTCTTATCATGTTCCGTCTGCCCATCACTCTTCGAGTAAACCAAGATATCATCCAATGAAAAATCACAGCAACTATTTACCCCTTACGCAAACCATCCTAGTCGAAATCGACATTTCCCAAGTACAAGCCCCAAAGGCCTAAACCAATATCAGACAAGCACCCAAGGAACATCTCCTCCGAGTTCGGACAACCCACGTGAGGTGATACTAGCAAAATAATCTAGCGCTAGAGTACTCATTTGCCTCCCAGAGACAACTAGAACTTATTACAATGATAACCTCTTAGCTTCCTTAAATCCAGTTTCTATCGCCATCACTAGGTAGGTACCTAATACCACCATATTCCTTTGGAGTAGATCGACTCCCCAAAATAATGCTAAACCTAGTAAAGCCCCAAAACAAAGCAATCATAAAGAAACATACATCCATGACTCGATTAGACCAAACCACAACAAATCATACTAAGATCAGTCGAACCACCTATCGGGTTCATCACAATTAGAGGTCTATCGACTATATCGGGTTTGTCAAACAATACCCGAACAGAACCATCTTAAATAGAAAGCATACCTTTTATAACGACACCCTTTCCCTTCTGCGCCGCACATGGAGCATTCGACGAAGAAGGAACAGCGTTGATAGCATACGCTTTTACAATCCGTTTCTCCCTAGGAGTTTGTGGGCAATCATCCTTGTGATGTGCCGCCTGGCCACAGTTACAGCACTTCCTTTCCCCAGGCTTTTCTCGACAATCTCTGGCATAGTGGCCCTTCTTGCCACAACTAAAGCATTCGCCATCTTTCTTATTTTGACCATCCTTGGTCGGGTTCTGCTTGCTCTAAAAATTCTTCTTGCCTTCACCGCCTGCTTGCGGCTTTGGCTCCTCTATAGATGCAATAACAACTTCGGTCTTCGACTTAGGGAAAATGCTCTCTGACCTTAATGCCTTTCCTATAATAGATTCGAACGTCTCATCGATATGGTTTATAAGTCTTTCCCCCAAGTACCCATCCAATCTAGTTATGAACTTCTCGTTCTTCTTTTCGACTGTATCGATAAGGGACCATCCATATTTCGATAAAGTGTCGAATTAAGCGATGTACTCCGAGACTGCTCTACCATTCTGCTTAAGCTCCAAGAACTTCCTGAACAGTTCTGATTTATGAGCAGCTGGAATAAACTTATCACAAAAGCGAGTCTTAAACTGATCCCAAGTAACTTGATCCTCTGGAGTAGCTGTCTTAATGGCATTCCACCAATTCATCGCTCGCCCTTGCAACTGACGAGACGCTAGCCTTCTCTTCATCGCATCCTCAATGCCCAAGTCGTCGAAGATACGATCACAGCTATCCAACCAATCCTGAACATCTGTGGCCGACTCCGTTCCGTGGAACGGCTTTCCACCAAGGTTAGTGTAATCCTTGCACAACTTGGCGAAATCGACCCTAGGCGCCTGCACTACTGGACCACCACCATTTCCGGGATTGGGAACTGCCCCTTGCACCTCCCTAAGCATATCTCTCATGAGGTCAGTAAACATCGCCCTCATGTCAGCAGCATTCCCATTATTGGCTCCCCTACCAGCACCTCTAGCATATCGGCTCATCGTCAATCTGTAAAAGGGGAAACGATTAACGACCCCATAGTGGTGCTAGTGCAGTACGACTTCATTCTTATACTACTAATAGTATATATATAGCTTTTGAAAACCAAAGTAATCACAAATACGTTCTCTCATATACGTACTATCTCTCCCTAGTGTCTTTCCCTAGGTTAACTACGCAACCTAGAGCTCTGATACAAAGTGTGATGGCCCGCACCGCACCAACCGACATTTACTCCAAAGGTGCGCTGTACACATGTCCAGTTAGCACGGGACGGATCGTCAGAAGAAAAGGAAAGAGGAGAAATGAACTAACAAGGAACCTGTAAAATGTCTCACAGCGCATGGAATAAAATATAATAACAACATACTTGACATAAAACAGGTGAGACAATGCATAAGCTGAAAACAAACTAACACAGTAGCGGAAAATCCAAGTACAACTTATGATCCAAAGCTAATATTATTACAACCTTTCAAACTGTCTCAAAAAGAAAAAGTAAGATAAAGGAGGTACACTACTAATGCCCAAGTAGCGACCACCAACGACACAGGGAGAATATCTACATATCATACATGGAAGCCTCCTGCTCGCCTCCGAATCAGCTACTCGCGCATCACCAGCTAACCTGTCTCTAGTCTGCTCGTGTGAGCACCCAGAGTAATAAGAGGAGACATAAAACTCTGGGTCAGACATAAAGCCTGGTTTGAGCGATAAGCATCTAAACAGAACAATAACAGGTAGATTGAAACATACCTGAACCTGGACCTGCAACCAAAGAGTTAGCACTATATACTGTACAATACTCTAAGGTGCCATTTCAAATGGTGTAAAGATAACGGGGGTGGGGTGTGCATGTCATAGTAATGGCAAACAATCAAACATAGCAACCATCCTCACTGCTCTCAATCAATGCATAAAGCATACGATATTCACCACTTTTGTCACCTAATAGTTTGGGCCATGACGTAATCCAATCCCGTGTAACTATCACTACAAGCCCACTATCCATCTTTCAATGGTGAACCAAAGTTATGAATACCAACAACTCCTTTGCACCCGTCCCGTAGCAAAGCCCAATTACGAAGTGAACTCATTGGTTCCCATCTGAATCCTGAGCTCTAACTTCCATTTGGACTACCTTTGCATCTCGGGTTTTTGGTCAATACTGGATCGGTTCGGATTCCTCCTTGCCATCGGTTCGGGTCCTTCACGTCGTATTGGTTCGGTTCGGGTTCCCTTTTGCTCCATCAGTTTGCTTCATCGGTTCGGTCTCTTCTGTTCGGGTCGTGGGAGTAATTCCGTTCGGTTCGGATCTTCATAGCTCGAGTACTCCGGCAGTCATCTCTGGTCCGATCCCCTGTTCTTGCTTCCGATCCGGCCCCCTCGTCCTTCCTTCACTCCGATCAGCTCCCCTCGTCCTTCGTTCACTCCGATCTGATCCCCCTCCTTTAGCCGATCCGTTCCCAGTTCAACTAGCATGGCCTTCCTTTTTGCCAAGTTTCCCAAGTGCCAGGTTCCGATCCGATCGAATCCCTTGCCCAGTTCACTTATCCGACCCGAGCCCCCATATCCGATCCGATCCGGTTCAAAACCTGCACTTTTCCTGAAACTTTTCCAGCGAGTGTTTTACGCCATTTGACGACGTTTTCGACCATTCTAACTATTGTAATCAATCACAAAGCATATCATACAGTCATAGCAACATGCATAATCAACCACAAACATCAAAACATCAATATGATAGGTTAAAATGGATAAAACATACCCAAAACCCCATATTTTCCTTTAAGCATGTTTAGGTGAAACTAATGATGTGATTAGCAAAACTTAACCAAATTAACCCAAATTCATATCAGAGGTCTAAACATCATTTCGAATTTTATAAATATTTTTCCATAATTTTATCATGTTTAAATTCGCTAATTAACACTAATTACCCTTAATTAACCATAATTAGTGAGGAACTATGCAAATCACTCACCTTAGCCACAAATAAACTAAGATCTGAAATAAATCTCTGATTTGGTGCGAATCCCGATGCTAAACAGCAACTCTAATGTTGATTTGGTGTAGATCTCCCTTGATTCGATGTTGCTAAGATTAATCCTTGATTAGAAGATGATTTGGAGGTGATTTAGTGGTTGGAGGCCATTTTTAGGGTTTCTTGGAGATAAGTGGAGGCTAGAAAACTGAAATAGAATGATTTTCTAACTCCTTTCAGCCTCCCCATAACCCTAATCCCGAAATGGTTATGGGCCCATTCACTAATCACCCTATTTGGCCCGGTTAAGCAGTTTTTCACCTTCCAAACCTTATTTCAGCCATATCTCCCAAACGGTAAGTCCATTTTTCACATATGATCACTCTACGGAAAGGTAAACCATCAAACAAATTTAATGGAAGTGGTTTCAGGTCAAAATTCCTTTCCAATCAAAAGTTATGGCCAAAACAAGATTTGCTAGGGGCAAAATGGTCATTTAAAAATCGACAAAAATCATGAACATGGGAAATGACTCTAATGGTTGTTTCCCAAAGTAACATGACCATACGACTTCATATGGGAAAGAAATAAATATTCTACGATCCTTCGATGCGTAGAATGCGGGTTGTTACACACTGCCTCGATTTGAGGATATAAGTCATCTTCACATCACTGGATAAGGTTATGTCAAATCTCTGATGGGATAGGGCCTAATAAACCCAAACCCATAGTGGGCATAGTTTATCTATGATTCGACGCTGCCGATCGTTTGGGTTGTTTTAGGGATTTCTTCCTAAGTTGTTCTAATTGTAGAAGTGTAAAACAATCAACATCATTATGGAATATCATTGCATAGCATCCTTTATTATATTCCTACTTCATTTTGTTTACTTTCAGTTGTGTATAGACACTTATTCCTTTGTTTATAGTAGACTACTGTTTTTTTTTGTCTCCTCTTATTAGTTGTGCTAGAAATTAATACAGCTTACCATACTTTTTGTTTGATTTGTTTTCTCATTTTCTTCTTTCCTTTTTCTTCCCACAGGCTCACAGAGAGGAAGTGCTTAGCTCAGATTTCTCTTTTGACTTCTCTTGGAAGACTCGTATGGAGATGTATTGTTTATCTTAATTTCTTTCCTTGGTTTGCTTGTATTTTCTTTTGGCCATTTGGGGATACTTTTGTTTTGTACTCTGATAATTCTTCTGTGATTGAGATTGGGACATGGTACTTTTATGACACTTTGGTTTATTTGAAATAATTGAGAATGATTAACGATATTGTCACTTTGATAAATTGTCCTTTCTTCTGCTGTGAATTTATCCTTTATGTCTTGTGAAATCTTTGCCCAAGTGATGATTATTTGTCTTTATACCTACAACGCTCCACCTTTCTTAGCGAGATTCTATATTTGGATAGCGAAAAGGGGTGCGGGGTGTTACATGTAGGGTCTAATAAGATAGCAATATGCATTTGGTCCAGTCGGTAGTGATGAAGGTCCCAATGGGACAAATCATCGTAGGTGTCGGAAACCCAATGGGAACACATGCAACTTATTATTCGATGGGACTGGAAGGAAGTGCGATACTTTTATGGGACGTGAGGATACTCTTAAATGGCACTCTGGGGTTAGACTAACGAAGCTGTACCCCCAGAGGCAAGTCTGTATGGTTCTATCCATAAAGTATGCATTGGCTGCATTTATGTTGAGGAAATCTAGAAGACTGACGAGTTGATTTTAGGAAGATTCGATGGATGCCTTGGCTCAGGAGAGCTGGCTTTGTGGTTGGGACTTAACAAGGATAGTAAGTCATTGGATATGTGTCACTATCAGTCGATGCGAGTATAGGAAAGACTGGAGAAAAACCAAGAGGCCAATGATCTTTCACTATCGAGACATTGGAGAAGGGACAACGCCAATTAATTGCTTAGATTGTTTTGTAGGGGCACCATCACTTAAATCTTTGAATGGTTATTCATTAGTTGGGGGGCCGAGTGGAGCATAGCCACCGAAAAGAGATAAACCAATTTATGGATATCTGTAATGTAGGCCTAACGAAGTTGTGCTTTACAAATATTGAAATTCCCCGACTAAGTTCTGTAGGGGAACTCATGATTAAGGCGCTTTCATAGCATGACGATAGATGCATAGTATGCTTTCATAACGTATCGATGGAGGCTTAGTATGCTTTCATAGCGTGGTTTTAGTGCGCTTTCATAACGTGGCGAGGGAGATTTAGTACGTTTTCGTAGTGCGGCGATGGAGACCACTCGAGAAGGGTAATATGGGGAGTACCTTGAAATGAGGGGCATTTAGCTACATATATATATATATATGTATATGTATATATGATTTAGTAGGTTAATCTACTTGGGAGTAGATAGGTATGATTTATGCGTAAATCTGAAGATGTAATGTGTAATAAACCCAAATAACTTAATAAAAGTAGTTTAGTCATAGAATGGTATATGTAGTGTTACTTATAGAAAGTATAATTTTTCCATTCACCAGAATTTTTATTCTAACCCCCTCCTACTAACAAACCCCAAGGTTAGGCAGGTGATGAAGATTATACAGCTTAGAGACACTTGTTAGACAGTGTCATTATTATGATAAGTATTTATTTACTACTATATTTTGTACGTTCCACTGTGAGATATTTTATTGTGAGCTCTGATATATTTTGTTTTTTCCTTTCTGTAGAATACCAGACAAACCCCACTCGAGTTTCAGTAGACTTGGATTTTTGCATTTTGCAAAAAAAAATCGGGCCTACTGAAATGGTTGTTACATCTAGTACTAGAGTTTACTTTCAGGATCCATATATAGATAATGAGTGAACGTATTTGTATTTTTAAAATATAAATATATTATACATATACCTAGATCTATAGAGGAGCCTACTAATTAAGTGAAACAACACATGGAGAGAGTTGGGATATCAGTTTTCTACACTAAGGAAATGGTTATGTAATTTTGAGAACATTAGGCCCATGAGTGGCTAGAGTGAAAAGTGTACAATACATTTTGAAAAAACTAGAAGGTTCCATGTGTTAATATCTAAAATTTTGGTATTTCAGAATAGAAGATTGGTCTGTAGAGCCTTGTAAATTGAGAAAGAGTAATAAAGAAAAATAGATTAGGAATTTATATATACACATTTGGCGCAATAGTGGCGATGGTCTCGTTTTTCGGTTCAGACATAGTTTTGAGGAATTAATGTAAAATAAAAAATTTGGACAAAGAAATATAATTTCGCCCAAAGGATTTGGGAATAGCAGTTAAGAAGCCACTTTGTACTTAGCTTCACAGTTAAACTTTAGTTATAAAAAAAAAGAGAGCTTAAAAAAATAATATAAATATAGATATAGAAAAAGCTTTTTATAAGAGTTTTCAAGTTTACAGTTTTTAGAAATTTACTGGGTTGTAATATTAAGAGTTGCACTAAAATAATTTTTTGAGAAAAAAATAAGTACATAAGAAAGTAGTGGGGTTAAGCAATATAAGGAGTTAAGAGAAAGCGCGAATAAAGGAATCATACATATGTGGTACATAGGTGATCTTGAGTGAAAATAATAATGAGGTTTTTCATAAAGAATGGATTATGACGCACTTTAACTTATTATTAGAAGAAGAATTATAAGATATGTTTCTATGAATTAATATATTTGTAAGTAAACGTGTTTTGTTAAGGTGACAAGGACTGTGCAACGAAAGAGGTATATAAAATATAGGTGAAACACCCCATTTTTTTGCTACCTTTTTCAACAAAAAAATGAAAAAATATTAAAATAATGAAGTTTCCTTGTTACTTTACACAGAACACAAAAGTCCTCTTTAGAAAAGATTCATAGTAACTTAATCTTACTAATTCCACTTGAAAAAGAAATGTGTATTAAAACAAATAATAGTTCCAACTAAGTTAAAGTGTAATTTTTTTTACTTTTGAGAAAGTTTTTGAGAATATATAATTTTATTGAATTAAAGATAATTTAGTAAGAATGGTTCCATTAGTGTGCATGAATTGTTGGTAAAGGTATGAGGAATTATTTTGGTATGTGAGTAAACCTTAAAATTTGAGTGGTAATCATAAAAAATTCGTAAAGGAGAAATTAAGATATAAAAATGAGAAATGGTAAACACTTAAAGGCTATGCAGTAATGTAGGAGAATTGAGAAAAAGTAAAATTTGAAAAGATGTTTCAAGTGATTATTGTTTAATAGGATGAAGTTAAAGGTAATTTTATAACTTTCATGGTTTATGTGAAGAGGATAAGAGGAAATGAATTGGAAAGAACACGTTTGGGAATTTTTTTATAAGAGAACTTATGACATGGTTTGTAATTAATGGAAATCATTTTTCAACACTTCCAGAGAAAATAGGAAGATTTGGTATGTTGTCTTAATCCATGATGGAATGATAACTCGGGGTACGGGGCATGAGTTTGTATGGAGTGGTAGATGGAAAGGAAGAGCGCCATGGTTATCTAGATTCAGTGATGAGGACCTTTTTATGTCAAAGGGGGTGGTCTTAGGCCTCCTATTCCTTGTGGATAACCATATTTAGCTGTTGTATCTTTTACTTAGTAGTGACTGCAGTAGAGCATGTTTTCTTTTAGTGTTAGATTTGCACTGCTATGTAGTGTTCTATTTTATAATGGGAAATAGAATAGTTTATCGTGATATTCTCTTTCTAGGTGCTTGTGATGATCGCTAGAAAAGAAAAAAAATGTACGTTACTATAAATAAAATAACAAAAAGAATAACAAACAAAAATTTATAGGAAACAACCAAGACAATAAATGCAATAAATGAGAAGAATAAGAGAAAATAAATTCTTCTACAGTAAGTTTGGGGAACTGAAAAAGAAATTCTTCTCATGTAAACCATGATAGGAATAGAAAATAGGAATTTTTGTAAGATTAGAGATAAAGGTTTCGAATTGTGGGGAAAAAGGTGTGTAAAAGTGAGGTCGAAAATGAGGAGTTTCCCACTTCCTACCTTTTTCCAACATAAGAAATTGAATTTAGATAATTAGATTTTTCTGAAATTCACAAATTTAAAGTTGGTTGGTAGGGTTTGGATGCAAAAATTGGACGAACTATGCCCTTATTCTGTAAGGGTATGGTAATCATTAGATGAAAAGATACTTTTATTTTCAAATTATTGCATGCATGTAGAAACTGCCAGTATATTTAGAATGCGTGCATCTTATTTTCAAAATATTTTTAAAAGAAAAGTGCATTATATAAGAGGTGCCACTTAGACATTCATTACATTCATGAATTTTTATGATATATTGCATTTTACACAAGTACACAAATGGTTGAAAAATTAGATGTACACGCGATGTTTGTGAATTATGTTAGGAAATACATAATTTTTCCGTTACTAAATTTCAGGGATGAAATTTCCTAGACATCTAAATCTTGGATCCACTGTATTTGCCTCCAAATCTTGAATCCACTGTATTTTTCCCTTAATATAATTTTATAAGTGCAATTTTATGACTATGGTGCAGGTTATGATAAAAAAAATGAACTGCAACCCACATTCACATAAATATGATAATTGATAAATCATAATAAACAAACATGTTTTTTTATGAATATGACAGGGAATGATGGAAATGACAATTAGACTTTAATATGGATATATTGACTTAAAATGTGTTAAGTTACAGTCCTAAGTTTCAAGGTACTATCTAACAAAACCTCGGATGGCTGTCATCATCAGCTGGTGCAAGTACGGGAAAGATTGGAGTTAAATTAAGGGGCCAATGATCTTTCACTATCGAGACATTGGATGAGGGACAACGCCAATTGGATGCTTAGATTTTTTGGTAGGGGCACTATCACTTAGCTCTTTGAATGCTTATATTCTATGAATATTTGTATTGTAAGCCTAACGAAACTGTCCTTTATAGATGTTGAAATCCTCCAACTGAGTTCTGTAAGGGAACACATGATTAGGGCGCTTTTGTAGAGTAGCGATAAAAGCTTAGCATGCTTTCGTAGCATGGCCTAAGATGCTTTCGTAGTGTAGCGATGAAGACTTAGTACGCTTTCGTGGCGTGATCTAGTGCGCTTTCGTAGCATGGCAATGCATATTTTGTATGCTTTCGCAGTAAGGTGATGGAGACCACTCGAGAATGGTATTATGGGAGTACCTCGAAATGTAGGGCATTTAGCTATGTGTGTGTGTGTGTATATGATTTAGTAGGTTAATCAACTCGGGAGTAGATGTGTATGATTTATGCGTAAATCTGAAGATGTAATATGTAGTAAACCCAAAAGACTTAATAAAAGTAGTTTATTGATATAACAGTATAAGTAGTGTTATTTATAGAAAGTATAATTTGTCCATTCACAAGAACTTTTTTCCTGACCCCCTCATCTTAACAAACCCGCAGGTTAGGCAGGTGGAAAAGATTATACAACTTAGAGGCACTTGTTTGACAGTGTCATTATTATGATAAGTATTTACTTACTATTCTATTTTATTCGTCCCGCTATGAAATATTTTATTGTGAGCTCTGATATATTTTATCCTTGCCTTTCTGCAGGATACCAAACAAACCAACTCGGGTTTCAGTGGACTTGGATTTTAGCATTTTGCAAAACATTCGAGCCCACTGAAATTTGGTTTATTACATCTATCAAGTCTCTAGCTCCAAAATGTGAACTCTCAATGCTCTTAAACTCGGTTTGACCCAAGCATAAAGTAAAACAAAACATTCGAGTCATGAATCACATTCTTATGAAAGTAATTAAACTCAAGTGAAATGTTCAATGAAATGCGCAACTAACTTAAAGGATGTTTAGGATTCCATCCTTTAAGGATCCATTAAACTAGATATCATATAATACAATACGCTATTATAATAGTGTCCACGCTAAATGTACTATTGAAAATGGTGTAAGAGGGATTTCATTTTTACACTTACACCGTTTACAATGTCATACCCTATACTGTACTGTAAACCACTGTGAACTGGTGGCACCAGAGGGCACTCCATAGGTATGACAAAAATCAAAATCATAGGGGGTTTGATCCAGATAATATGACAAGGCACATGGGGCAATATCCAAGGTAAAATTGTGCCAGTTGCATGCTCGGACTGGTGGTAATGCATAACCGCAACCACTACCCACCTCGAACGACACTCCTATAATCAAAGGGCACCCAATAAAATCACAAAGTTATAGATATGGTATTGAAGCAGTGTGTCTGACAAGAGGTGCTACCTTAATTAACCAAGGTATAACTCGTGTTTTAGTCATTTCAATTATGACCCGAAGGGTAAGGCTATCCATCATCGTTCTCTTACTTCATTCCAGTAGTGTTTGCCAAACCGACCTACTTCATTCTGGATTCTCCACCACATGCACAATTGTTAAAGTGGTTCCCATTATTGGTAAAGAGTATGGCAATATCTAGTCATGTTCTATTTAACAACCAAATGTTTATTTCACACCATGGTACATTTTAAATCATACTCAAATTATCGTAAATCAAGTAACTACAATATTGATTTATATCCAGATAATTAAGTTCAAATATTTTGATGTCATTAATCATATTTCAAATCAGTTCAGTGTTTGATTAAGTTCAAATTTAATATTTACTAACTAGTCCGTTAACAAAATTACATTTTGATTTTAAAATTTCAATATCTCAAGTATCGTTATTCAAATTTTTAATTTTTTCATTTGGAATGAACATCTTGGATTGGAAATAGAGTTTCTTTTAAAATAGTAAATAATATATAAAATAGTTAAATATAAAAATAATTATATTAATATTAAATATCTTAATTTAAAAATATTATAAAATATTTAATAATTAAAATTTTAATAAAATAGGTAAATTTTAAAATAGTTATGAAATGTATAATAGTTAAATTAAATATAAATAGTTATTAAATAATTAGTTATAAAAAATAATCTAGAATAGTTTAGTAGAAAATAATACAAGTTTAAAATAATCTAGTTTTAAATAATACTCTGATTCGAACAACATATTCATCTTTCTAAGGTTAACCTTGTTGTCAATGCAGATTTCAAAGCTTCAATTTAAATCTATTTCAACCTTAAACCATATGCTCAAAGCTTCAATTCAATTCAAAATAGTATTCAAGTTAGATTTCAGTTCTATTTAAACCAATTCCTTCTAATTCATTTGAAACCAGTATTCAAGTTTGGGTTTCAATTTTATTACTAAAAACCCAATTCCTCTAATTCATTTCAAACTAGTATTCAAGTTAGGGATTCAATTTTATTACATAAATCCAATTCTTCTGATTCATTTTAGATTTTACTTTAAAACACATCTTAATGATTTCATCCAATTAAATCTATATTTTCAAATTTACTCAATTCTAAATATATAACTTCAATTGTGTTCAGATTTCATCATTTAATTATTAAATTATTATCAAATCAATTTATTAAGTTTTATAATCTTAATAAATGTCAATAAAATCCATTTCATTATTTTCTAAATCACATCCAAATCAATTTAACTTAATTTGATAAATTCCATTTCAATTAAGTCATTTAAACAATCTAAACTCCAATTACATTTCTAACTTCACTTTTAAACTTTTTAAATTTTAAATTATTAAGAAAATCTATATTTATGTCATTATAAAGAAATATATAGTTATATCTAATTTAAAATTTAAAATAGTCACATTGTTAATCTATAATCTCCTCCTACTTCAAAAATGGCGGACCCTCTATCCGCTGAAACCCCCTCAAAACCCTCTTCTTCAATTCCTCCTTTTACTCCTCCAATTCTAAATCCTCCACTGCCTGAACCTCCTCCTTCTGGTTTGACTTCGGCTTCAACTCCTCCTCCCATCAGATGGATAACCCTGTTCGCCGCAAAGCCTTGGAGCGCTAGTAATTTCTCGCCTCCTTCCTTCCAGTTGAAGTTCAACGGAAAGCTTATGGTTCCCTCAGAAGATATCGTCGCTGCCGGAGAGGAAGTCTGAAATAACTATTTGGTCGGGTTCTTCTTAGATAAACCGCTTTGCTACACCATAGTTTTAAATCGCCTGAAGCAGATCTGGAAACCGAAAGGCTCGATTAAAGTCAAATCGAATGGTAAAGTTTTTTTTCTTCCTTCTCTCCGACGAAGATGATAGAAAGCGGATTAGTGAGGCAGATCCTATGATTATACGAGGAAATTTTTTATCATACAACCTTGGAGTGCTACTTGTAACCCCATTGCAAATTCTATTAACAAGGTTCTAGTATGGATTAAAATAACTGACGTTGCACTATTCGCTTGGTCACTTCCTGGCATTTGCTGGCTCGCTTCAAGAATTGGCAAATGTCTGCATTTGGATTACTCCACCGAGAGGCTTGAGCGATTGGAATATGCTAAGTGTTTGGTTGAATTAACACCAGAAAGTGAGATGCCTCCTGACTTTCTTGTACAACACCCGGATGGATCAGAATATTGTGCCAAGATCGAATACTTTTGGATTCCAGAAGTTTGTTCCAAGTGTAAGGTCTTTGGTCATAAACTCTCGAACTGCCAGCATAATAATGTGATTACTCCTGCTGTTCCAACTGCAGTTGATAATAAGAGAATTGAAAATGTTAGAAACAATCGCAACAGCAATATACCTAAGAAAACCTCTGGAACTAACAATGTTTCAAGGATGATTGACAAAAGCTCGAGATCATCTTGGACCATTGTTAACAGTAAAAGCTCACAACATCCATATGTTAATAAGGTATCTGGCGCTGTTCAGAATGTGAATAGGCAAGTCACAAGCAAGAGAAAAGATGGAGGTAATGTCACCTTGAATTCGAATAATATGTTTGGTGTACTCGATCAAATGTATGATAAAATACGAGGTAATGGTGAGGAAAACGATGATTGCGAGTTAATTAACTGTGCTACCAATGTTACTGAGGATCGAGGAAAGGCCACTGCTTGTGACAAGAATTTAACAACAAACCAGAACTGTGCTCAAATGGAAAATATGAACACCATGAAGAATCTGTTGGAAGAAGTTATGAACTACAACAACGCTAATGTTACTGAACGACGTGAAGCTTGCGCAGATGAACCTGCTACTTCATATGAACGAACGGCTTGTGTAGCTATCAATGATAACTCTCAGCAAGTTCATTCTGCAGTAGAAGGCCCAATTATAGAAATATTAAATGTTCCCATTGCGACTGGAAATCTTGACAATTTCCTACTTCACAACTTCATCGTTGAAAGCTCTTCTGCAGGAAGAAACAGAGAGAGACACCCAACTACTAAAACTAAAGACAACTTCTTTAGCAATGAAACTGTACCTGATCAAATAGAGAAACTCATATCTGAATTGGCGAGAGGAAAAGTATCTGGCGAACTTTATGTCCATAAGAAATATATTATGGAACTTATGCAACCGAATTATAATACTGATATAAACATTAAGGTTGTATCAGAGAAAGATAAAGGCAAGCCAAAGGCTTCTTCCGACCCAGGGTCTTCCTTACCAAAACTTCTTCCGACCCCGTCCGATCAACTCCATCGGTCACCGAACCCCAAATCCAAACCGCTCGAAACCCCTACCCATATACACCAGTAGCCACATACATCCAAGAATCGAACCGGTGCATCGCAGCCACTTTCACCCTAACAATCCCCATCGTAAACCCATTACGTTCAAAACAGTACTTCAGCCTTTGCCCACATCTGCAAGAACAACATCACAGTCCTCCACGATCATCCCTCTTCTCACAAAAGCCACCGTACATCTCACCGCAATCACCGTGCCTTTCCACCGAGACCCCACCTGATTCATTCCAACGCAACCTAGCCATCGTCATCTTCCATGGCCAATTCAAAATTCAAATAAAATCCACAAAATCACTTCCTACTTCTTCCACCAGGTCACGACCGAACAAGCTCATCCACAGCCAAGCATACCCAAAATCACAGCTACAAGCCAGAACCTCAATACAGAACGCCTAAACCCAAACACTTTCAATACATCGTGATCCAGAATTCCTGAACTTGCGGACCCAAATCGATTTCATTTGAAAAAAAATACAAAGGAAAGGAGGCGTGTTGAATCTGGGTGGTGTTAGCGTTTGTTATACATGTGTGGTGTTGACCAATAATTTTTTTCCAATTTTTTTGGCACGATCTGTTTCGAAGAAAATAAAGTCGGCGTGCAATTTTGTTTCTTCTATTTTTAGGTCTAATTGAAATTTATAGAAGGAGTGTAAGGTTATTTTGGGAAGAACAAGGGGCGCGGGTACTATATTTGCTTTGATTGGTGAGTGTATGAGATATATTTGGGCGGTGGCTTTCTTCTGAGTGCATTTGTTTCTTCGAGTGCATTTGTGCTTTTGCGTTTGTTTTTCTTTTTCCTCTTCTTTCTGCTAGTTTATTTTTTTTTATTTTTTATTTAAGTCTAGTTTAATACTGTTAAGTCAAGTTTTGTTGAGTCAAGTTTTCCTAGTTTTTTTTTGAGTTTATATTTTCTTTTCTAGTTGAGTTAATTCTACTTGTCATTTTGTTAGTTTAGTTTAGTTTTTTTCCTTACAACTTAGTTTTTAATAATTTTTTCTTTTTTTGTGTTATTTTCATTCATCTTTAACAAAAAGAAAAGAAAAGAAAAAAAAAATCAAAGACTGAAGTGAAAAGTAATCAAGCAACAAATCAAGAAGTCAGAAGTCAAGTGAACTGCAAACAGTAGGATTTCAATTGCTCTGGACAGACAGTCATACCCCACTGTAATATTTTCTGAACTCTGCAGGTGCTCTGTTGCAAAGAAAAATATAGAAATTGCTTGTAAAAATTTTCTGTAGGGGCAACGGCTTGCTTGTACAATATTTTAAATTTCTGCTGTTATTATTGTCTGATTTTTGTGGTTGACTGATATTTCCATAACTGAAATCTTCATTCTCATTGTTTTCAACAATAAAATTCGTCATTGCAGAATAACATAATTGAAAAGAGGTGTTTTGTGAAGTTGACTGTGTCGTATAATTGGATCATGGATATATAGTAGTTCAATTTATTGAACTACTAGCAAAAGAGGTTGCATACTACCCATAAAACATTGGTCGTATCCCTTAGTATTTATACAATATGTGAACGGCCATAAGACCCTCTTCCCACTTCTAATTGAGTCAGTTAATTAGTAGAGCACAACTCATTCTTTTATATAATTTTGAAGTGAGAATAATTTCTGCCTTATCGTGACTTTTTTTTTAAATGTCTGATTCGAAAAAATCATTGAGAGAAATGTGGGATAATAATCGGAGCAGACGTCATCTTGAAGAGTATGACTATGAATTACAACTCATGTAGAAAAATTTTCCAAAATTTCATGGGCCCAATATCAACAATTTCTAAAATTTTCCAAATGACCAACATTTTCAAAATCATAGATATAATCGAAATGATGACTTCAACTCAAACTTCAATAATTTCGATTATGAGCCACATAGTTTTGAATCCCAATATAACTTTGATCCACATCAATATGGGGTTGTAAACCAAAATTTTCAAAATTATAGCCCATACCAACTTCTTGAAAATTACCAAAATTGCGATTTTCCCTCGAATTTTAACAGTTTTGGTTACGAACATAATTTTTACAATCAAAATGATTTCCCATATCATTGTCATTTTTCCGAAAATTCAAACAACCACCACATTGTAAATAATATTGATCGTGAAATTGATGTGGACTATTATTTTGAGAATCAGGAAATCCAAAACGAGAGCTCTCAAATCAACGATTCTGAAGAATATCATCTTAACATTCTTAAAGAGAGGGTAGAAAAGCAAAATAGACAGCTTAATGAAAAAGATAGAAAGATGGTTGAACTTCTTTGTTTAATGACATCTTTGAAAGAACAACGAGAGCAACAAAATCAAATTCAAACAAGCGACGAATCAGAAAATAATCCACTCTTTACTGATAGTGAAAATTTTCATACTACAACTTTGGAAATTGAGAATAATGATCTAAATGAAGTTGTTAAAAATTCAACAAATGATTTGGACTTCGATTCTTTTCAGGAAAAAGACTTAAGCTTGGATTTTGATCTTTCTCTTTCAGACTGCAAGAAACTTGAAAATTTTGAAATTGAACAAAATGAAAATGTTGAATTTTTCAATTCAAATTTTGAGAAGGATTTTAATGAACATGAATTTTTTGGATTGTATGAGGATGAGTTGCCAAATGAGGATGAAATTGAATCAAGCCACCAAACCAAGTTCAAAAATTTTAATTTTGAGGTTTCAATTGTCAGTGTCAAAAATAAGTTGTCAATTGAGAAACGTGATCACATAATCTTGAACAACACTCAAAATTCAAATTTCACCGAATTTATATACCATCACAAATTTTTGGACAATTACACTGATAAATTTGTAGAACACATGAATTATTTTTGGAATGCTGGCTTGGTTGAAAAACTTCATGTTAGGATGACCCTAGACATTTATCTTCTGGACTATAAATCTAGGTATAAAGATGAGATGGTTTTCAAAAATCTTTGCTTATTAGAAAACATGCCTAGACATAGTGGGAATCTGATTCATCGGGCTAGATCCAAGTGTGGGGGGAAAAGTTGGTGGCATTCTTTGCATCGCATGCATCATAAACACATATATCATTGTACATATGATCCATTCTTACATATAGTTAAACTGCATTTCATTCTGTAAATCATTTTGCATCTAATCCATCTATGGGTTTTATCATTCAAATTTAGGAAACGTGCTACAGTGTGGACACTGTTTTGTCCAAGTGGGGAGGGGTCTGCATTTCATTCATTTTCGTTTTTTTCTTTATTTTTCTTTCTTTTCATTTTCAGCCATTTAAATAGGACCATCATGCATTTTAGATTGTAGTAACATGCCATTTTTTTTTGAAACATGACTCATTTTAGATTGATACAACAAAATAAGTTAAGGATTGTTAATAAGTTGATAGTGTTTTTTTCTCTCAGCTAAGATCGAATAAGAAATATAATGAAAAGTTTATTTTTGAGGGATAATAGTGTAACTGGTACATAGGGAGATTCTTAGGTGATGGCCATGAAGTTTATTCTAATTGTAGTCTTTGTTTAATTAGTGGAGGACTTAAAACACTTATATTGGCTTTTAGAATCATTATAACTAAGTTGTGTTAAGATGAATTCGCGTAACTCTCTTTTGTGCTTATATTTTCAATAATAATAATAATCATCCAAGGGTATCCAACATTGCTTGTATATCTAGCGTTGTTGTGCAAACCCGCCAAGTTCTAACATGTTGTTGACAAAGTCAGCGTTGGAATATCTTGGTCTCATTTTATGAGATTGGACACCTAAGGATTACCGACATGTTGTTGACAAAGTCAGCGTCGGTCTGCACAATCAGCCAAGCTCTGTCCCAACTCTCCATTAGTCCATAAGGAAGTGTATGGGTGGTATACCTTGGTCTTTTAAGTTAGGTGTATGTAATTAATCATAAATTTTAACTTTTATAAAGATAGAGAATAAGTGATGGTGCCCAAACATTTCTTGACCTTATTGATTTGACTGGCCATACATAAGGAAACTAGAATACCACTTCACAAACTGTGACAAGCAAACTAAGAATTTATTTCATGCCTGCACTATGTTATCGAACGAACCAACTGGCCAAACTAGAGTTTAGACATTGAAAACTTGACTTATGTTGAAAATCTGTGACAGGTTGAGGTATCTAAAGTACAATCAACTGATTAGAAATTGTTAACTTAAATTGTTGTACCACTTTCCTGAAACAAGTCATGTTTTCATTTTTTGTTTTTATTTTGCATATGCCCATTGCACTCATGTAGTTTCATTAGAATCGTAGCATACTGTAATTGGATTTTGTGGGTAATATCCGCTGAAAACCCTCACGAGACACCACTCGTCCTACTAGGGACACCTAGAGGTTTAACGACATGTTGCATATGCTCAATGCAATCATGTTTCCTAAGTGTGACCTATCCAGTGTAGTTTTACATTTTTTTGTTTTACTTGAGGACGAGTAAAAGATAAGTGTGGGGGTATTTGATTAACATAGAAATGTGTTTATCTAATGCTCTTATATCTTATCTTTTGTATATAAATAAATATTACTAGGGTATTGTTTTATCATTTTTACAGATATGCCGATACAGTCAGAAAAATGGAAAATAGAGATCAAATTGTTGCATATTTACATTTGAAGACTTGCTGACGAAGATCTCACATCCAGTTGCTTTATGGAAAAGAAAATAACTAGTAGAAAGGCCATATATATCACAAATCAATGAAGGATATCAAAGGAGTAAGAGGAAAAGAGGAAAGGCCCAAATTTGCTAGATTTCACTAAGGCCCATTTGTAATTCTCACTGTAAACTCTTTTGTGAATTCCCTAAGGCCCATTTGTCATTGTATTAGGGTTAGGGTTAGGGTTGGCTATTTATCCTATAAATACCCTTGAATTCTCATTGTAAAGATCCATACTGGAATTAATAAAGTCTTCTTCTTCTTCATTTTATTTTCTGCATTTTTCTATTTCTTAGCAACTAGTGCCATCTACACAATTAGATTTGGTAGAGTACTAGTTGTATTTTACATTTATTTTCATTAGTGATTAATCATTTGATTAGTTTCAACGATAATCCTAACTTTATTTCCTGTTTGTTATTTTAATTTATGCAATTTCAATTTCTGTTCTTTTTGCTGCTTCCTTAGGTCAATTGGATTGAATATAGATTTGATTAGATCTTGATCTGATTCAATTCAATAATAGTTTAATTACAACTTCAATTTCGTGCTTTCAAAACCAACCTCGAAGATTTGTCTAACTCGCCCAAGAAATTGTATAAATAATTTAATTTAATTTAATTTACCTCCCTGTGATTCAAGCTGCATACTACACAATCTTTGTGCTTGTAGTATTTATTTAAAATTCACGCTTTTCTAGTTCATAAGAAAGCATCGATCACAAAAATAACTGAAGAGACGGTCAAGACCCCTTTTACCCGCAGCAGGATGAGAGAGTTGTCGAGAATGCAACAAGACAAAGGCTAGGTGCCTTTGAAGTGAAATGTGCAACTTGCTGTGTGCAATAGGGAGAAAAGTACCACACTTGTGTGCTACTGTATGTTAAGAATCTGGAAGGTTACTTGTAATGTTTAAGTGGTTTCCCATATGTGGGAACTTTGTCTTTTCGGATGTTATGTATGCATAACATCTGCATGCTTGTATTTTATCCTTTTTTTTTCAATAAATAGTGTTACGGACCACTATAAAAACCGGTAAGCCTTGCAAAAAAAATTATATAGTATTAAATTAAATTAAAAAATTTATTAAATTACTTATATGATAATTTAAATTTGAAAAATAATACTATAATAAAAATATTGTAAAATGGATTTATTAACTCAAAATATATTTATAATTTAAAAAAATAATTCCAAAATAGACCAACGATGTATGCATATAATTTTCTACCTATGCCAAGTAATATCGATATGTAACATTTAAATCCATGATAAAACTCAAATCTCGAGTATATATCATTTCAACCCGCATCCAAAATCGATTCAGGTCATTTTCTAAATTTATATAGTGGTTCGGCTATGTATCATTTCAACCCGTAAGGAACTTGCAATGTTAGAATAATATACACAATAATATAAATGAACATAACAAGTCAAAACATATACATATAAATCACATGCCACTTGTGCACATTTCGTGTCATATATCATGCGTCATTAATGTGTGTCATACATGCATAGTATAAATATCATATGGTATGATTTACTACATGAAATCCTAAATTTTTCATAACATTTCAAATATGTTGAATTTACATTCACAAGTATGTTAGTTAAATGTGAAATATATTCACCTTTCGTGGAACTGAAAGGAGACGACAAACAAATCGACATGGATATAGAAAGCAAGATGCATAACTCTAAATACAAGCACAACTACATGCTCTCTAACACCATGGCACAAATAAATTTACAAATCAATAGTCTGAACTATTTTAAAGAAGGTAGTAAAGGGGTTTTAGCCAGGGAAGATTGACTTAGATTTTTACCAAAAATTACAAAACAAAACAAAAATTTGATCATTTTGAATAAAAAATTTGGAACTGCTAACCTCAGAAATTGAAAACGTAATAAATGGAAAAGTTTTTAAAAATTATTTTCACTTTAATATAATAAAAGGAAAAACATCTTTTTGATAAAATTAGTAGAAGATACGATTAAAACAATTACAAAAAAATTCGGATCATAAATCCATACCAAAAATGTGTTTGAATGATTCGTGATTTTAAACATAAAAGATTTCAAAATCTGTAAAAGTATTCAACATTAAAGTTGTATATAATTCAATTCCACCACGTTAGAAAGAATAAAAAGTATATTTTGGTTTCCTAACAGGAAGTTACAGCCTCTGTAATACAGGTCAAAATTTCTGGGTAAAACAAAATTAAAAGTCCTTGGTTTCAAGAAGGGAAATTGGTTATGGTTTTCAGTTGGGTCCTGATTTCTGAAGGTGGACAAAGGTCGGCCTGGTGTGGTCATGTCAGTGGTGGAGCTCCTAGGCAGCGGTGTACAAGTGGATCGCCAAGGGGATGATGACAACAAAAGATATTTTGGGTTCTAGATTTTGTAAATTTCCCAATCTAGCTTTTAATATTGAAATATAAGTTGTGAAGAGATTTGAGTTTGTACTTAATAATTTAGAGCTAAAATTTCTTTTACACAAAAGAGAAACTTGCTGATTTGATTTTTGAAGGAGAAATTTTTTAACTTAGACTTTGGTTTGCAGAGGAGAAGAAATATATCTACAGAGGAAGGAGAAGTGAAAGATAAAATATCAGTAGAGATAGAAGATGAGAATTTTAAAGAGAAGAGTGCATATTATAAATTTATACAAAGGCTATAAAAAATTTAAGCATACAATTAACAGTTAACAACATAGTGATACAGCAATGGAACTTTCCCAAGAACCTAGATCGGAGAAGGGATCCAAATCTTAACACACAAGCATCTTCACTCTACACAATTTTGTTGCGAAAATTGTGGATTTCGAGAAAACGAAAATGGATTCGTGACCGCTTAGAATTCAATGTAGATTCATATAAGAAATATAATTTCAAAATTTAGAACTTCAAAAATTTCAGCTTAAAGTTAAATTTTTATCCATTTTTAGAGTTGACCTGCCTTTTGACAAGGTCGTTAAGATTCATGACCAAAACTCTCAAGACATGACTCTTGTACTCTCATTCACCAAGAGGTCAAATGAGGAAACCTCAACTTGGCTCCAATTTCGGCTCGACTAAGCTAGGTAGGGTGAAAAATCCAGTTTGACTAAATTTTGATTCGATGAAGATGCTTGATGAAAGATCGAATCGATATACATCTGTTTCGACTATGCTGATCCAAGCATAGGTCGAACTAGAAAATATCTCCTATTGGCCAGTTCTTCTGCATCGTGACCAAGCCCACGATCTCCTCTTTCTTCGGATCGATTGCCACATGTCACTATTGAACCAAGTTTGGACATCTTTTATAAATAGCCTCTTAAAGCTACAGGAAAAGGACTCTGGCTTATCTTATGTGTTTTTTTCTATTTGTAATCATTGTTTACTTGAGTTTTCTTAATCTCAAAGACTTGAAACCTCCTTTTTATTAATATTTAAAGCAAAGTTATAAAGTGGATGTAGGAAGCTCATAGCTGGACCACTATAAATTGCTTGTATGCGATTTTTCTTCGTTTTCATTTACATTTCTTCATTTTATCTCCTTATTACAATCTTTTGGTGTTTTCAGCATTTTTGGTGTAAGCATTCTTGCGTTTTCACTGAGAAACAAAATACTCAACTTTAGGATTTTTTTAATCTACTTTTTGGATAACCAAGTCCAAAGAGAAAACCCTATATTTCCTTATCTCCAACAAAAACGGTATCGAAAAGAAATATAGTCTCCCCTATGCCCTCCACCAACCGTTCACAAGATTAAGAAAATCAAATTGTTGTTGCTCTAGAATCTGGCTCGTCTATGCCGACCCGGACCAGAAACCTTCCTACTGCCACCATCACTCCGGCCAATCGTGATCCAGCCACTGCATATGCGACTCGTGATCACTTCATCATGCACATGGCTAGATTGAACAAGGCAACAACAGTGTTGAACGAAAATATGAGTGAAAACATCACCCTGAGGCAGGATATGAATTGTATGGCAGCGCAATGGAATGATTCAGGAGTCAGAGAGCTCATATTCCACCATGCCACCAAACAAAAGCCTCATCTTCTTCTGGAAGTAGTGAAGGGGCAACACAATAGCAATGACTGTTCATTAGGCCTAAAAATCTACAAGAGATTCGATTAAGTAGGCACCTATCTCGATCTACCAATCCAGCTCGAGTCGATTATGTCGAACCATACCATGCCGGGCTGGATAATGTCAAGCCGACCCCTTTAACGACCCGAATTTCTTCTTGAAATTGTGACTTCCCTGGCATCTATTGTGCTCCTTTCCTTGCTTCCTGTGATCGATCGGGAAAACAAAGGTCAAGAAAGTACCGCTTGGACGACGACTCTGGAGATGTTTTCTGTAGTGGAAGCAGACAAGGCCAAATGGGGTTGAGAGCTCTGAATTAGGGATTGTTTTCAATACTCCGGATCTGACTGTCATGGTGAGGTAGATAATGAATGACAATCGAGGATATAATAACAAAGGCTAGGGGATTGTCCGCAGTCACATGTCATTCGTTGATGACATCCTACAGGCTGAATTCCATCGAAGGTTTAATTTGCCTCAAATGAATTATTACTGCGGCATGACTGATCCTCGCCAAAACCAAATGAGATACATGTGGTATATCGATTCAACCGCGTCCTTGGATGCCATAAAGTGCAAAGTATTCCCTATATATCTCGATGGAGCTGCGTTGATGTAGTATACTCGAATGCCTTCAAGATCTGTGTCGAACTTCGAGGACTTGAGTAAGAAGTTCATGAACTAATTCCGGCTTCATGTCTCCATGTCAAAACATGTAGTGACCCTATCCCGTGTGAATCAATCCCGCAGGGAGACGGTCAAAGAAAACCTTGATTGTTTTAACATTGTAGTCACCGAGATCAACAATGCTGATCAGGCAGCAATTCTGATGGCTCTGGTTGATGGTGTTAATTCAGAGACGTTTTTGGAAAGTACTTGACTTGGAAGCCACCCTTAATGTTAGAATAATTTAATGAAAAGGCTAACGTGTATTTGCAAATCGAAAAGGCCGATAAGAGCTGGGAGAGGAAAGCTAGTGATGTGGTAAATGAAGGTGTTCAAAGTAATGTGGCAGTGAAAAATCTGAAGAGAATTCCAGGAAAGTTGAAGTTTATGGTAGCATTCGGAACAAATCGAGCAACAATCAGCACAGGAGTGGTAATGGAGGGGACCGTTATAAAATGGGGATGCTAGGAAGTGAACCTGATCTCAAACATTCGATAACTACACTTTTTGAATGACACGTTGGAGAATGTGTATCTAGATATATGTAATACCATGTAATATAAGAAGCCACAACCATGAGAGTCTATGGAGAAGGAAGTTCAGACTTGCAAGTTTTGTTTATTCCACAAGATACATGGAAACACGACTGACGAGTGCCTTCATCTCCGAGACATTGTGGAGAAGTTGATATATGAAGAAAAGTTGAATGAGTAAAATGTGGCCCCTCAGGACAGGGGCCAGGGTACTTCAGACCCCGATCGTAAAGATCAGGCCGAGCAAAAAGATAATGTTATTGTTATTAATTCTATTGTGGATGACCACATCCTGCAGACTTTAATATTAGGACCATGGAACAATATGCAAATGCGGGGAAACACATGGAGACCGAAGAGTGCGACATAGATTATAAGACTGCTCTAGTAAAGCAGCAGGGGACAATGCTGGATGATATCATCTTCCGCGATCATGAAGCTGAAGGGATGGAAGCCCCAACTATTAACTCTCTTGTAATTTTAGACATGATTGGGCCAACATTAGTGGGGAAGTGCTTATTGATTATGGGAGTTCCGTTAATACTTTATTCAAAAGAGCCTACAACCATATGATGTTGGAGGCTAAGGATCTGAAGCCACATAAAGGCAGGATTCATGACTTCAATCACACAATGAAAAAATTAGAAGGCATGGTTGAACTACCAGTTGAGTAAGTTGAGGGAGACCGTCAAAGAGCATGGATCCTCTCGTTTCTTGTAATGGACATTAACTCTCCATACAATGGCTTTTTGGACCGTTTGGCCCTCACTGAATTCCGAGCGTGCACAACTCCTTGGTTCTTGCTCTTAAAATTTCTGACTGAGAATTGAGTGGTATGAGGAAGGACGAGCGTAATACTAAACTGAATGGAAAGACGCCCGTAGTAAAGAGAATGGAAAAGTTATCGATAATTCCCTTCGAATTCGAGATGCGACCGCATAACAAGTAAAGAATAAATCCTAAACCAGACAGTTCAACCATTAATTCAAAGACATTGATCCGAGAAAATACAAAGAGCCATGATATCAAAGGGAGATTGCCAATAATTCTACGGTGACGATCTCGATTGATAATGATGATCCTTTTAAGGTCTTGAAAATCAGATCCCACCTCTTACCTCTTCGGATGAGGGAATTAACTAACTTCCTCTGTGCAAATCTTTACGCATTTGCTTGGACCCATGCTGACATGTGTGGGATATCACCTACTATCATGAGCAATTGACTCAAGATTGACTCGAAGTACGTCCCAGTGAAGCAGAAGAGATGTATGCTTGGTGTTGAGGGATCAACAACTTTGAAGGAAGAGGTTGAAAGAATAAAGAATAATGAGTTCATTCGATACTCACTGTACCCTAAGTGGGTATCAAACTAGGTTCTTGTAAATAAAACCAATGGAAAGTGACGAACATGCATCGATTTCTTTGACTTGAACATATCCTTCCCCAAAGACAGCTTCCCAGAATCAACCAGCTTGTGGACTCGGAGGCAGGATACGAACTCCTTTCCTTCATGGAAGCATACTTTGGGTATAACCAAATCCCGATGCATGTGCCAAACCAAGAACACACTAGCTTTATAATGGACCTTGGGTTCTACTGCTATGTGGTCATGCCATTTGGGTTGAAGAATGCTAGAGCAACGTATCAGCGTTTGGTTAACCATATGTTTCAAAATCAGATCAGAAAGTCAATGGAAGTATATGTAGATGATATACTTGTGAATTCGGGACAGTCGGCTAATCATGTAGACGACTTGGTAGAAATGTTCAGTATTCTCCGTAAATATAGGATAAAGCTCAACCCTTTGAAATGTTATTTCAGTGTTATGTAAGGGATGTTTTTAATTTTAGTCGTCAGCTCTCGGGGTATTGAGTCAATCTTGATCAGATTAAAGCCATACGAAACTTTTAGAAGCCTTGGAAAATCAGAGATATGCAGAGCATGAATGAGAAAGCTGCAGCTTTAAGCAGATTTATATCTAGAGTGATGAACAAGTGCATTCCTTTCTTTGACTTTACAAAGAGAGGAAAATACAACTTTGCTTGGACTCCCGCCTACGTCGAAGCCTTCCATAATTGGCTGGAGAGACCTCCAATATTGTCGAAGCCGATCGATCATGAAGATTTATTCGTTTTTTGGTGGTATCCTTGCATGATATCAGGTTAACACTCGTTCGTGAAGAAAATCGGTTTAAACAGCAGGTAAATTATTTAAGTAAGAGGTTAAGAAGGGCAGAACGCAACCACTCAAAGATCGAAAAGCTCGCTTAAAGCCTCTTAATAGCCTCAAGGAAATTGCTCCACTACTTTCAAGCTCACCCTATCAAAGTGTATATTGATCAGCCGCTACGACAAATCCTTTAGCAACCTGGGAAATCTAGAAGGTTACCCAAATGGAATGTTGAACTAATTCAGTTTAATATAGCATTCATTCCTCGACGAGCAATTTAAGGACATCCACTGATAGACTTTTGCAGAGTTCACAGCTCCAGATGATACTGAAGTAGAGATTCTCTCAACTGTCATATGGAAGTTATACACAAACGGAGCCTGAAACGATCGACATTCTAGTGCCGGAATTTTTTATTAATTCCTGAGAAAAAATGGACCGTTATGCACTTTGACTAGACTTTTCGGATACCAAGTACAAATCCCTGATTGCCGGGCTGAAACTCCCTAAAGAACTAGGAGTAAAATTTGTTGACATTTTCTATGACTCATAGGCTGTTGTGTTTAAGGTCCGAAGGGAATTGCAGACAAAGGGGGAACAACTTGCCGCCTATCTTGATCGAGTGGAGGATATGTTGATTTGATTCAACTACTACATCATCTCTTATTTCCCGCGAGAGTAGAATGAAATAGTTGACTCCTTGGCCAAGCTGGCAGGCCTAGAGAGCCAGTGCAAACATAGTCGATCTCGATAAAGACATTAGCAATCCCCATCATAAATCAGATGGAGGTCGATGCGGTGCTAGATGTCAAGCCATAAAGTGAATCAAGGATGACTCTAATCAAGATCTTTATTCTACATGGAACCATCCTGAGTGAAAGAATGAAAAGCGCGCTCTCGTACGTAAAGCTTCAATATGCATCATTCAGGGAGACATGTTATATCGAAAGGGTTTCTCAGTCCCTATAGTTCGGTGTGTAGCTTATAAAGACGTCAAGCGAATGTTGCAAGGAGTGCATGAAGGGGAGTGCGGCAATCATACCGAGGGGAAAACTCTGGAAAAGAAAATTATTTAGTACGACTACTTATGGCCTACCGTTAACCAAGATACAACTAATTATTCACAATGTTGTGATAGATTTTAGAGATTTGCCAAGATTTCGAGAGATCCGCCAACTCAACTTTCCCAGATGGTTAGTCCTTGGCCGGTTTTAGTATGGTGAGTGGATATTATTGGCAGCCTTACGATTTCGAAAGGTAGAGCAAAATATGTGATCATGGTAGTTGATTATTTTACGAAGCGAGCCGAATCAGAACCATTGACCATGATCTTGACGAAAAGGGTGATCAACTTCATCATCAAAAATATTATTTGTCGATTTGGACTTCCCAGGACTATCATAACTGATAATAGGACCCAGTTTGATAGCTTAGAGTTTAAATATTTTTGCCGACATTTTCGAAGAGGTATACTATAGTTGCACACCCGCAATCAAATGGATAGTTTGAAGGTGTAAACGGGGTCATAAAGTCATTCTAAAGAAGCGACTGGAGCAGGTTAGGGGCAAGTGGGTCGATATACTACCTTTGGCCCTTTGGTCATATCGGACGACCCATAAGTCTGCAATTGGTCACACTCTGTTCACGCTATCATATGTCTCCAAAGAGGTTATACAAATGGTAATTGAAGTCCTCTCTCCTAAAACGATGTCCTGTAATAATTTGACAAATAAGGTACATCGCCTGGGGTCACAGGACATGATTAATTAGAAGAGAGAGGAGGAAGACGTGCGCTTCAGTGCATAGACATCGAGTCGCCCGATACTGTAATAAAAAGATTCGACTTAGAAACCTACAACCAACAACCTTATTCTGAAGCATGTACTTCCTAGCCCTGTTCGCATTGTCTTGAAGTGGGAAGGACCCTACGTCATTCAATGGAAGTTAGTTAACAGAGCTTTCAGAATAACAACTGTTGATGATGATCGACTCCCGAGGGCATGTAATGCCAAGTATCTGCGGCATTATCTGACTTGAGCTTTTCTATATTTGTAACTTTGTAAATATCATTTCATTTTTAGACTACGTAATTAGGCGTGACTCCCCGATTGTGTTACAAATAAAAGTTCCTTCCATAGTCTGTGACTATGTACAATAATTTGACTTAGAGTTGTGGTCCGACCGGCCTATGCCAAAATTTGAACAAAAGGAACGACTAATTCCCCAACGACATTCATTTGCTCATGTTTCGACTCATACTCAACCCCACGACTAGTCGGGGAAGAGTTTACAAAATTTGAGCTTTTCTCCAATGCTCGATAGGGCGATCCTCACTTTAAACACTAAAGTGTAGGAACGACGCCAAGAAAAATGTGAAAACGACTATTTGTATGGCCAACTCTAACTCTCACAACCTGAGAAAGATTATAAAATAATTGGGTTTGCATGAATGGTTCACCATGGATTAAGACCACTTAACCTACAACTCTAACCCGAATTAATGACAGGAGAGTATAAAGACTTAAGGACCGAACGTCCAATAGGCTTAGCTCAAACCCCACCGATGCTAGGGGCACGAGCACAGACTTAAATGTTGACTTCGAACTCACACTTGACCTGGCGCATGATTCAAAGTTAATTGGGGGCATACACTCTAAACCTCTAGACTACGACGCTTACTCATTTCAAGCAAGAAAACTTATAAGTTAAACTTGACCGAGAAAATTTAAATTGCAAGTACATTGAATGGAAAGTGACATAAACTTGTAAACTAAAAACTATTTTATTCATAATAGAGGTTTTTACAAATCAAAAACGCAAGGGCCGCACTTGCATAAACACGTTAGCCCTATATGGAAAAAGTTACAACAAACAAGCCATCAAGTCCTCAGCTTCGTTTTCTTCATCCTCTCCAGCTCTATATCCGTGAGCAAGCACTTCCCGGACTTCTCACTAGACAACTCTTTAGCCCTTGACATGGACTGGTCATGTTTCTTCTCTGAGTTCTTTTCCTTGGACTGGAGACATAGCTTGTCTAAACGTCAAGATGGTTCCAGAAAAAGGGATGACTTATAAGGGATCAACAAAATTAACCCCACACACTGACTCAACATTAAGACCAACAAGCTTCCCTTTATGCAATACCTTTATTTCTGCCATACCCGAGTCATCGATTTTACCAAACTCGTCGGCATAGATTACATAGTTATTGCCTTCGGCGGTAGCCTCATTTCCACCTAAATTCTTAAGAGCATCGATGATCTCTTCCTCCTTAGCTATGCCACTACCAGGAGGCACTTGAGATTCCTTTGCCACTTTATCTTCTACTTCGGGAACAGACTTTGTTGATGGTGTACCTAAAGCAGAAAGAACAATAATTGTCAGTCCTATAGGGAGGGTGGGTCTCCCAATTAAAACCCTCATTGCTAGGTGATATTCCATAAAAAAATCTGAAATTGAGGAGAAAGTAGAGAAATACCCTCACCAGAGCCATCTCCGGGAATTGCGGGAATCTTGATTTCAGGAATAGGAATTAAAATCTTTCGCTGGCCAAGACCCGGATCATCAAGGTTATACTCCTCTACTTCTTTTGTACCTTGAGCCGGAGGAGGCAGAATGACCTCTCCTAACATGAGTGGACCCACAGCATGGGAAGGATAGCTTGTTGATTGAGCTGAGGTCGCATCATTCTTATCCATGCTGGGTTCCCCCCGACTATGGACTTTCCATTGAGCCGTAAAAGCTATGCGTCCTCCTCCTACTTAAGAAGCCACCGTCTTTCAATGAAAATATCTAGCTCAGCGTCCTTTAGAAAGCTAACCCTTATCTCTTCTTCATTCACTATGCCATCCTCAGAAGTCAGTCTCTTCACCAGGAATCGGTCCCAAGTGTCGACCAGATTTTGTGGGTATACTTCGAACCATGTTAAACCCCAATACCTAATGAATAGGGAATAGAAGGTCAACACTTGAGAGTCGAATACATCATCCATCATGTCCGCCTCATCCACTTTAGCCTTCATCTCCTGGATTTATTTACAATACTGGGCTTGGGAGTTCACGGTAGACTCAAGAGCAGCATGGGCATTCTCTTCGGCTTTCTTCCTGGCTTCCTCGGAGGCAACCAACTAGGCCTTTAGATGTGCATTCTCTCAAGATAACTACTCTTTCTTTAGTGCCTCATCTTCGACCTTAAGAGATATGCTTTCTTGCTCAACAAGCTTCATCTCATCCTCATTAGCCTTGGTCTTAAATGATCACTGATTAAGCTCGGTATTAAATCTCGCTCGAATCCCGTCAAGTTCGACTGGGGTGTTCTCATACTGTTTTTTCATGGCACTGAGTTGGGCCTGGCACTCTACTAAGTATTTATTGGTGTTCTCGAGGGGGCTTTTATCACACTCTCATAGCTGGTTCATCCTGTTTATTTCCAACCCTGGATCCTTGATGACTTCGAATAATTGCCTCCAATACTCCACCATCTCCCGGTACAAGGTAAGAATGTCAATGATATCCGCTCTAAACTTATCATCAAAGGACTCCGTAATAGGATGCAGAGTGGGAAGAAATTAGATCCGAGAGAAATAATGCTAAAGAAAGGCTTTCTCCAACTCTTTCTTTCTTTTCATTAGTCATCTCCTGATCTTTTTGGAGTGCAGCTTATTGTTGTTTTTTTATCCCATTAGGAACGACAGACCCCTAGCCCTTGGGGACATACACCTGGAAAGCTAAGAAGGTTCAGTTAGAGGCTTATGTTATGACGAGCCCTTGGTCTGGAGTGCTCGCTAGCCGTCTTATCGTATGTCCTTCCTCGCTTGGTATTCACGATTTGAAGAGCATTGATAGACAGAGCCACTCTTAGAGAAACTGGTGCCAAAGTGTCTAAGGTACTTTTGTCCTTTGGTCATGGAGCATGAAATGGAAAATTATTCAAGTTAGAATTTTGCATACACAAAATGAAAAGAGTGTTGTGACGTTTGGTGCTCGTTTCATATGTGTCCTAGTACACTGGACCAGAGCCTGGAGCCAGGCTTATCGGAGTTGTCTTCCCAGCTTAACATGAGTTATTTCTTCTTTAGATCTTGGAAAGAACATGGTGGGGTCCAAAATTCTCAACTGAATATATGATGTCCGATAATGGTAAATCGCTCAAGCCCCTGAGTGGTGACTCGGTGCCCCTCGATTGTGGACCACAAGTTGGAGACTTAGTCGGAGACGGAGTTCTAAGATGGGACTCGTCCATAGTTGGCTCTTTTGAAGCAGACCTCTAGGACCCTTCGTCTACCAATTTATCGGGGGATTTTCCTTTTTCCTCTAACTCGGGCTCCCGATTGGACCCGGGGGCACCTTTTCCTTTGGCAGCATGCTTGACCCGGACGCAGGATCGAGCTCCAACAACTATCATCCCCCTAAACGGGGGCACAACTACTGGTCCCTTGACTAGGGGAACAACACTGCCCCCCCGACTAGAGGCACAACTATTAGTGGTGCTACTGTAGGAGCTTTATGCCTCCCACTCCTAGATTCTGATTAGCGTTAAGAAAGTGAAACTGATGTAGGAACCCCATCGGCTATGCATCTCTTGACACTCCGAGTATTCTTCGAAACGCTTGTAAAAGTAGCCAGACGAGCACGATACACATTGCTAGTAGGCTTGGCTGGACTATTACTTGTGCAAAGGAGTATAATTATTAGAGACATTCCAGTGGAATTCAAAGAAGTAAGTCAAGATTTGACACTTACGACATTTGATCCATCTCCTTGCACAACCTTCTTGCCGTGGAACATAAAACAAGTCAGTTCTTATGTTTCCTAGCTTGCTAAATCTGTCCATTATCACTCGGTTACCCAAGGTGGACTCAAAAAAGAAGTAGGACAGAGTATCCTTTCTGTCCTTGAAGTTGTAAAAAAAACGATGCCATTAAAGGTGCAAATGCTCTCTGTAAACTATATACAATGTAAAGAGGTAGGCATATATTGTATGGTGTAGTTGCATGGAAACCAGTTTCATGTGGCTAAGGAATTCAACGATTAATAGACTGAATAGAGGAATTCACCCCACCATACACATTTGTCGATTGATGATCATAAAGCCTTATGGAGGACTAATAGAGGAATTCACCCCACCACACACAATATTTTCAAATTTTGTTCATCCATCGATGTAGGCCAGGTATTAGCTGGTTGATCCAGAAAGATGGCACCAAGAAAAGCGTTGAGAGCTCCTTTACCATTAGATTCTTCTTCTCCTGATGACGATTCTTCGTCAAACGACAAGGTGACTAGATCCTCATCGTGGGGTTGTACTTCAAACTGGAAGTCATCTTCTGATCCAGTTCTGGAACTAGACTCTTTGTCGAATCTTGTTGAATGACTTTTCCCTTTTCGACTTCAAAGGCTCTGGCAGGATATCTTATAGATATTATAGATATGCTACCAAAGAAATACTTTAACACCCCGCATTTTCTATGAAATTAAAAATGTGGAAATATGTATATATATTATATTCATAGATATATTTCAGAGAAAAATTAAATAATGACAATAAAATTGCAAGCAATAAGTTCATGCAGTGAAATGAAGGAAAAGGATTAATAAAAGAAATTATAGGCAATATATGAAATGAGAAGAAATGCAAAGTAATGCAATTAAAATTGCATGCGAACATTTAAAAAGAAATAAAAAGGAAAATTTGAAAAGCTTCCAGAATTTGGTCATGAAATTAGCGTCATTGCATTTGTGGCGATTTTCTGGTCAATTTAGACCTATGGTTTGAAGAAAGCCGATTTAAAATGAAAGAGATATCTTTAATTTAAATAATGTAACAACACATGAAAAGGCGGAATGAGAAAAAGGATAATATCTAGCATTGTCATAAGTCTTGTTAACAAAAGATTTTGTAGCTCAGTTGGTTAGAACATGTGACTTGTATACAAGAGGTTGTGAGTTCGATTCCTACCAGCGCCATATGTTTTTTTTTAAAGGAATGACTAAAAAGTGGCTTAGTGTGAAAGCGGTTAAGAAGTGGCTTAGTATGAAAAGGGTTAAAGGGGGTTTAATTGAGAGAATGTTTCAAAAGAGGAAAAATATATATTAATTGGTTTGAAATTTGAAATTGTTCGCATATAAAAGATTAACATACGCGCAAGAGTTGAACACATATGAACATAATTCAGAATAAGGGTTGCGCGCGAACAAACGAGGATATTTGAAATTTTATTATTGATAAATCAAATTTCAAATATATATATATATATATATATATGACAAGTAGAGGGTGTCGACACATGTGTCGACACCCAAGCAGGGGTGCGACACCCCCTGCTGCTGCGCATCATGTTGCACACATGACGCATTTTTATTGGTTAATGTTTGTTTTTTCACAAGCGGCCATTTCCTATTGGTCGGATGACGTGGCTAGATTTGATGGAGTTTTAGATTAAATCTAAAGGACTAGATTAGTTTAGCATACCTATAAATAAGGTGGCTAGGGTTACTTCATCCTCACAATTTCTTAGGCGACGCTAAAAATCTGCCTCCAAACCTATTGTTCTTCCTCTTCTTCTTCAACTAGAGAAAGCTCTTCCCTTTTCTCTTCTCCTCCAAAACATATACAAAACAAAAATAAAATGAAGATTAAGGGTGCGTTTGGTTTCTCATTTTCAATTCATTTTCAGTTTTTAGTTTTGAAAAACGATGAAAACGCGTTCCTTATACCGTTTTGAAAAATTCATTTTGAAAAATTATCATTTTTGAAAATGGGCCTAATAAAGAAAACTCAAAACAAAATTATTCCGTTTTCACCATTTTGAGGCCCACTTGAAAATTCAAAACCCAAAATCGAAAAAACACCCCAAACAGGTTAAATCTAGCTTTCTTTTTTTCCTGGCCGCACTAAATCGTTTCTCCCGATTATCAACTTCGCCCATCATCAACAAAAATAAGGTAAATTCCTGATTTTGTATGTCGTAATCGATTGATTTTACTAGATTCATCAACGTTTCCCTCTCTGGCATTTCATAATTCGATTTCGTATTTCTTAATCACTTTCGCTATTTGTTACAGTGTTTCCCCCTTTGGTAAGGGTTAGGGTTTTGTGGACCGTTTCTAATTTCGTGTTGTTCTAAGGTAAACTATTTGATTCGTACACCAAGTTTTTTTTCAAGTATTTTCTGTTGGGAAAACTTCTGATAAGAGCTGAAAGTATCTTATTTTGGATGCACAAATTTTTAATGACCTTTTTGCTTACGTTTGATATCTCTTATTCTTTAAATTTTGATTAATTAAGTAGACAAGACAAATAATGTGAATGGCATGTTAAACTAGTAGGATTCTATATGAAAAGATTATAATGAGGAACTTTAAAATGTGCTTATGCATGTCACATTCATGTCTGATGGTTGCAAACATGTTGACATATAAGAAGATCATATTAAACTACCTGCTAGCAAGCATGCTTTCCTGCCTGTTGTAATTTTGTTCTGAGATATCTCATTGAAAGTTGCAAACATGTTGACATATAAATTATAAAACAAAATACATAATTTAGTGAAAATTTGATTGCAATGTAGTGTAAACTATCCGGTTTTAGAGAGCTGGAGAAGTATGATTCTCATGGTCTCAACATGTAACAATGTAAATTATATAATTATGTGATTAAAAATTGTTTAGTATTCATCTTGCTTGCTGCAAGCTGTATAGAGCATACTCAGTTGTAAGTATTTATTCCTTCATTTTGAAACGTAGCTGACCATCGTTGGGTTGGGTTTTAACCATTACTAATTGTCATTAGTTAGTAATATAACCTTATATAATATTTTCAATTTAAAAGGACAAAATACTGTTTATTTCCATGACTGCTAAAATGTACGTCGATAGAACATTATGTTAATGCTTCTTAAACTAAATTATGTTATTCGTAACAATGCAAATGCAATACGAATCTGATAGCAATCAATAAATTGTCACTATCCAATTGTCACGTCAAGAAGCGTTACTAATTTGAATTGTTTCAGAATTAGTAACGGCGAAAAGCGCGACCGGAATTGCAACAGAGCAGAACCGTTGCAAAACAGAAAAAAAGAAGAGTACCTTTCAGTATTGTCCGAGTCCAGAGTAAATCTGTTTCTTTGAAACAATATTGCTCCCTCACTGGCGCTGAAGGTTATCGAGCAATTGTCTCCCAAGATAAAACGGACCGATCTCTGCAATTTGAAGCGCTTTCAAGTGCAGAGCAACACGAACTCAAGAGTGCAGTAAATAAGAACAGTTTTGCAGAGCAGAAAGAAAGGAATTTTTCGGTGATTTTATTGTTCTGTCATGAAGGCTTTATATAGTGGCCAGGGGATGTCTTCTGAGCAGATGTGACCGTCCGTACGGACGTGGGCGCATCAGTTGAGCCCGAAAAGCTCACCTGTTCGCTGCGCAAGCCCAAGAGCCGAAAGGAAACGGGTGCATCCGCTCCGTTCAAAACAGATCCGTCTCACCGCAACAAGGCCGAACGGGTTAGCGGCCCACGGAAATCAGGAGACCCCAAGAGCCCCAAGGGCCAAGGCCCTATCTATGACATTTTAATATTTATTATGAAGGCCTGATGCCTACATATCCCCATTCACTCAATGCTTCATGTGCTTATTTCTTTTGTTTTGAAATTGCATATTGGGCTTTGGTATATAAGGAGACATAATCACAAATCACACACAATGTGGGACTTATATTTCTCCAATATCACTCAACCTCTTCTTCCCAATCTTCTCATTTATTTCCAACAAATTATACATTCATCTCCTTTGTTCTTATTCACATCATAACGTGATGTTGCATTTCATGTGGCCTGCAGTCAGGGTGCTGCCTTAGTTTAACAGAATGCAAAAGGTGTTTCCATGGTTTTGTCTTGGTTTCTACCACTTGTAATTTAAGGATTTCGACTAAATTTGTTAATTTTGGAAATGTCTATTTCAGTTTTGAATCTCATTACTCCTTTTTTCATATAATTACTCATTTTCTTATCTAATACGTGAAGACAAAATGTGTAACTTATATTTAACTGGGAAATACGATATAAACAAACAATGCTAATTAATTATAAATATTTATAACGCTAACATTTTATAATACATTATTTTGTTTTCTTACTTTTTGAAGTTTAACCATTTATATATTTCGTTTTATAATATGGATTGACAACATACATATAGAATTTCTTTTGTTATATGCAAATTATATGATGTTATAAGGTTGATGCATATTGCATCAATGGTTGAGAACAGTATGTTTTAGTGGTCAGAATTGTCACAGTTAGACCGATGTTCCTTGTTACATGAGTCATTGCTTTGAGCTGATTCGTGCTTATGCTAATGACTTATGATTAGTTATCTATGATAAATGTTTACATTCGATATAAGATAATGAAGAATCTTTGTAGAAAAATATTGTATGACTGTTTGGTTCATATTTCGTTATTAAAATTTAAAACAGCATTTTATGGTCTAGCATCAAACTAAAATTTGAAAATGCTAAACTTGAATTTCAGCCAAATATTTTATCAAGTTCAGCAGCTAAACTCAAATCTTTAAACATAATTTTATATGTCTCTTGAACTTAAATTCTAAATTGTCAAATGCCCATTTAAAAAGATATCTACTGATGATATTTGCTAACCTTATGCAGTTGACATGAATCAAAATAATGAATCTCCTGACACCACCAAACAAAAAGACAAAACAAGACAATGAAAAGAAGACGAGTTCTCATTTTTCTACTTGAATACTTATGTGGTTGTGGTCCTCGTATTCCATTCCATGCTTCTTCTTTATTCTTCTTCTTCTTCGTAGTCCAAACTCATCCCTCATAATCCCCCAAAAATCACACTCAAAACAATGAACAGCGTTAATGAAGTTGCAGACGATGAAGAAATGCACGAAGAAGAGAAGGTTGGGAAGCAACTCTCTAAAGAGAGGAGGATCGACTTCAGTATTTATTTGCTGTCAGGCCGAGAACTGCAATGCAGAACTGTCTAAGGCGAAGAAGTATCATAGAAGGCATAAGGTGTACGAATTGCACTCGAAGGCTCCGGCTGTTGTGGTTGCTGGTTTGATTCAGAGATTTTGCCAGCAATGCAGCAGGTTTGGTCTTTGTTTGTTACCTTAGAATACTATTTTAATCCGATTTTTGGTGTTCTAATCTTATTTGGGACAGTTGTATCACATGTTATCTAGTTTTAGTCAAGGGTTTTGTATTACTTTCTTCTTAATATACCTTAAATTCAAAATAGTATAAACTAGATATGTTTTTTTTAAGCTAAATTGTTTTATGATCATTCAAAAAGTGTACCCTGCGCATGGCTTCTAGTTAAACAGGATCGGTCTTACTATAATTGGCGTACTTATTACATTATAAATTCACTCAATAACTATAAAATTTTGGATCTGAGTAAGTATGCTTGAAGGTGGTCAAAATTGAACAATTAAAGTTCATTGCAAACAAAGGTTAGGAAAAATTGATTCTTATGTAGCTGAGAATCCTTCTGTTTTCTTTGTATGCCCTGCTTGCTTCACATCCCAGCTGCCTTCAATTGTTGGCTGGTTTGTAAAAAAAATTGCCTTCTTTTTTGGCAAGGCATAATGTGTACTTTTTGTTTACACGTTTTGTTGCCTTCTTTTTTTGTATCTCCTGATGATATTTGCTCTTTTTATAGTTGCTTTGCTAATGAAACTTGAACTAATCATTTCTTTTTGTACATGCATTCATTTCCCTGCACATTTCTTGTATCAAATTCAAAGTCATATACTTTTGTATTATTATGTCACAAAACAACCAATAAACCGAAAAATTAGAAATAAGCTAAGGATTTTCTTGAACATTTTTGTGATGAAAGGATTCAATGAATAGTTAGCTAAACATTTGAAATGTTCTATGTTTAAATTGATATTACTAAACACACCCGTGCAATGTATTTACCGATTTCTTTATAATGTAACACTGTAGTAACATGGTAATATTGAATAATGCAGTATTGATGTTATATATTCATAGTATGTTATGCGGTATTGCTTAGGAGAAATATTCTAATGTTGTAGTATATTTGCAGATGTGGAACGAGTATGTAACAACTCGCCATTTATAGTTCAAGTACAATTTTATTTATATTTCAATTTCATAATTCATTCCATATTTATTTCAGTAACATATTTGAACAGTTCAGGTACTCTTATTTTTATTTACTTTTATTCTGTGATTGGGTATATGTCTTACTTTTGTACTATCGTTTGCAGATGTGACTCGGAATACATCAGAAGCGTGTTGCTTGCAAAATTTGTGGCTGATATAAATATCATATTGTTATGAAAGATGCCTGAGCCGTTCTCTTTTAACTTTCTCTTTATCTAGCTCATCTCTTATATTATATATTTGAAACCGTGTTATGAACTTTTTTATTTTAATTTTATTCTTGTACAATTAGGCTTCATGTAGTTTAAAATATTGTATTCTCTTTAACGTTTAATTGTTATGTTTAAAATTCAGCTTATTATCTTTCATATATTCTCGGTTTTTAAATAGCAACTTGATATATTCACAATTGTTTTTATTCAACTTCTTTATGTTTGAATTTTTCATTTTGTTTTTCGTTTGATATACAACATGTAGTATGTTCATGCAAACATGAAAAATGAATAGTATATATTATTTGGGGTGACTATTTGAACATAAAATTTGATACAATTAGTGATAAAAGTGATCTAGGCTGTTGAATCGTTGTGTTCTTATATGAAAGAGTGGAATTCATGGGTGATCAAATGGTGAATATATGTTGTGTCATCAATTATATCTATATTTTGTGTTTAAATATTTTCTATATTATATATTATGAATTATACTTTAAACATAAAATTTGTTTGAATTGTCAAAATGAAAACTCAAAATTTCAAAATTTGAGAACTACATTTCAAACCAAACGCATATTCCAGTTTTTAGTTTTGAAAATTTGTTTTTGAGAAAAGAATACCCAAACGCATTTTGAGAAATAGTGAAAATATTCAAAATGGAAAATTGAAAACAACCATGAAAACTCAAAATTGAAAACTCAAAACGTAAACCAAACGCACCCTAAATCTTTCCACAATAATATTCATTAATTGAATTATAAAGTATTCTTTTAATTCTAGATTGATAACAATAATATTCATTTTTCCACAATGTTTGGTTTTGAAAACAAATCTTCTTAATTACTTTAAAAATGTAATTTATATTACAAGTCAAATCTTTCTCTTTTAATTTGCAATGTAAATTTTATTGACTATGTAAATTCTTATTCTTTCATTACATATAAAATGTAATTCCTATTGTCTTTCTCTTTTCTACTGTTTTATATTACAATAAAAATGTACTTTTAATGTTAACATATTTGTCAAACAAGCATCCCTTTTTATTTATGACTCATATTTCATTTACATTAAAATGCAAATTCTTATGTTAACAAAATTTCATTCTTCCTTATATACTTTAATGATTCATTTTTATGTTAGCACAATTCCATTCTAACTTGAATATTTTAATGAATTCCTAATGTAACATTTTTAAAGCAAAAATGTTATTCCTTTCTAATGCAACATTTTATACTAAAATGTAACTTTACTTCTAATGTAGCATTTTTAACTAAAATGTAGCTTTATTTCTAATGCAGCATTTTAAACTAAAATGTAACTTTACTTGTAATGCCGCATTTTTAACTAATGACATTCTTAAAATTCACATGATATAATTCTAACATACATGTTCTTTCAAATTTCTAACATAAATGTTCTTTTAATTCTAACATAAATGTTCTTTCAAATTTCTAACATAAATGTTCTGTTAATTATAATATAAATGTTCTTTCAAATTTCTAACAAAATGATCTTTTTATTCTAATTCAACATGTCTAACAAAATGATCTTTTTATTCTAATTCAACATGTCTAACAAAATGATAATTTCATTCTAATTCAACATGTCTAACAAAATGATAATTTCATTCTAATTCTAATTCAACCAAATGATAAAAATGGTTCTTTTCGTTTTGTTGAAAATTCTAATACAAGAAAACGCTAAAAAATATGGTTCTTTCATTTTGTTGCAAATTCTAATACAATAAAACGATTAAAATAAGGTTCTTTCCTTTCAATTCTTTTTATTGTAACTAATGACAATAAAATATATGTTCTTTTGTTTCTACTCACCTAATTAACAAAATGACACTTTTGTTTATTTTATTCCAAATAACAAAAATGATGATTTTTGTTTTCAATCTTTTTGTCACAACAAAATGATATATTTGTTTCCGACAAATTTTGTAACAAAGGTGACATATTTGTTTTCATCAATTTTATAATAACTGATTGACATATTCCTAATTCAACTAATTTAATGAACAAAAATATAACTTTTTGATTCAACTATAATCTAATTAACAAAATGTTAATCTTTGTTTAATCATAATCTAATTAACAAAAATGTTGATTTCAATACAACGTATACCGACAAAATGAAAGTTTTATTTTGTCAATTTAGATTTAACATAAATGACATGACTATTTTGTCAATTCTAATATGACAAAAATATTTCATCAAGTTAAGAGGTCGACAAGCATCATCAACAATTTTACATCCAATCACGAACATTCAGCAAATTATTACAGCGCATGTGTAAGACTAAAATTATGATTAACAAATTATATTTATAAAAATAAAGGAATAGAATTTCTCACATCGTTATTCGGTTCTGCGTTGTTCAGATCCAAAATTTGGTCAAAATTCAACTAGCTAAGAATCAGGTCCAGTTAGTGTCATCGCGTAGATCTCGGTCTCACGATTGTAGCACACCTGAAATCGTTCGATTTCGAGTCCGTACGAGCAAGATATGGTTAAATTAAGATTGGTAAAATTTTGAATTAAATTAATTAAATAATCAAAGGTTGAAAAAGTCAACCTTCCTCCTTCTTCCTCTTCCACGTTCCAACCCGTTCCCTTTTTATTTTTGAACCCATTTTTTGTTCAAAACTAGGTCTCCTTTTTTCTCGAGATTGGTGAAGCTAGAAATCGATCGGAAGGTGGCAAATCGGAGAGGGGAGGGAGGGCTACGTGCGCCCAGGGAGGTGGAGGTCGCGGTAGGGCCCGCTGGGCGCGGTGGGGGCTGTTTGGCCGTGGGTTTAGGAAGGGATTCCGGGCAAATTACTCACTTATACTTCATCATCCCCGTATAGAATCGAAGAGGAGGAAGAGAGCTACGATTTGGTATGAAGAGTGAGTGATTTCATTGACTGGATTGTGAGAAATTGAGGAAGGAAGTTTCGGATGAATGTGGGCATTGAAAATGAAAGTGGCGGCTGGTGCATTTCGAAATGAGGGTTTGAGGGTCCTAATTTGCTTATTATTTATGTTATTATATTCACTAATTACTCATTAAGGCCCGTTTTTCAACTTTGTCAGATTTCAGCCCATCGACCGTCGTTCCTACCCATTAACCCCTATTCCAGACTCATCTAGTTATGTACCGCAGGCCCAAACGACTGTCTTGACCCAGTTTTCTTTATTTTAAAATATTTACTTTTATTTTTAATTCAATCGTACGGAAAAATTCACTGAGGTCACAAATTCTGAGCCCGTTTGAAAAATGACTATTTTCAAGTCGATTAAAATTGACCGAAATTGACAAACTGAAATCTTTTTGCCACGTCTAGAAATTAATTCTAAAAATTATGAAAAATTAAACTTAACAATAATTTGACATTCTGAATCCAAAAAAAGTGGTTTCATCGAAAATCGAGTTCGTTTGTAAAATGACTATTTTCAAGGCGTATATATTAAATATTAAAAATACATTTTTAAACAAATAATTTTCGAAACTCGAAATATATAAGTGTTTAATGTTTTTCGATGCAGAAACGTCATTCTGAACTCAATGGAAGTGGTTTCAAGTTCAAATTCCTTCGTATGCAAAAAGTAGCGTTTTTTACCTTTATAAATTTCATAGCGACCTTTCTAAATTTTAATTTGGGCATAACTTTTGATTCCTGCTATGAAATTTCAATTTTTCGGATTCGTTAGAAAGATATTTTTAAACAGATTCCAATATTTTTGGTTTCACTAAAATCCGATAAATTTTGCATCCTGTATGGTCAGTCAAATTTCAAGTTTGACTTTTCAAACTACCGCGCTATTTCTAATTCCTTTTATAATTAAAATTAAATTATTCATTTTAACTTCAATTTAAATCAATTTTTAATCATTATTATTTTAAAATAAATTATTTTAAATATTAAAAACTCATTAAAATTACTTAATATAAATTTTAAATTTACTCCAAAATTCAGGGTTGTTACAGTCTCCCCCACTTAAGAACTTTTCGTCCACGAAAAGGAACGAAGTTAAAAGTGTTTAATTAATTAACTCATCTTTCTCACTTTTATTGATTTCAATAATTTTATTAGTTGATTAACTTTCAAACATATAACTTTTATATATTCAAAAATCATATTTTCTAATAGCAGATTATATATATAATCAAAATACGTTAATTATAAACTGGGCACTCTCAACTCATTCTAGGGTATTACTAACCCCATCTCTAATGAGTTTTCTCATTCTAGGATACTGCTGATCCTATCTCTAATGAGTATCCTTATTGGATATTACTAATCCAATCTCTGATGAGTCTTTTGTTCAGTTCTAACGAGTTGTATCCCAAAGATTTGAGCTAACCAGAGCTCTGATACCAAAATGAAACGACCCGAAAATCGCCCTTGCAGGAAATCGCCGGATACGCTTACTTTGGGCTACAATGCATCAGAACAATAACAACAGACTTTTATAAACATTACAATAATGTTGCATCGGAGTACAGAATATATCAGAGTACATCGATTTAAAATGCAGCAGAAGATAAATTACAGTATTTTAATACATTGCAGCGGAAATAAAATAACTAAGGCAGCGGAAGACAACTATGCTCTGGACACAGCTTTAGGCTTTAATCCAGAATCCTGCTCGAGATGAGAACCTATACACAAACTACTCGACTTCCCGTGTGGAAAGAGGGCACCCGAGTTTGTAAAGGTGGAAACAAACAACGGGTCAGTCATAGGACTGGTGTGAGAATTCTTAACTAATTTCACTAATAACAATAAGACAAATCCAAGGACCATGTCGTTAACGCGGAACGGGTTTACTCCAATGGATTGTCGTGCATAAATTAAAGTAAATCGTTAAACAACGCAATTCTTTTTGGAAAAATGAAACCATCATAAGACTCAAGTCCCATCACACAATGCAACGCAAATCAGAGGATAGAGTTTTACCTTATAATGGTCAAAAATGCTTGATATGTCAAAAACGAAATTGATATTATTACTAGTGTATATATGTTTCAAAAACATTTCAAAGTAAATGTATCAATCCTAGGAAGCATAGCTACCATATACTATGCCTCCATACTAGTAATACAATCAAAACCGTATGAGATCGTATTGGAAATTGGGTTTCCATCATGAGTCAAGGCTAGGGAGGAGCTCCTTACCGATTCGAGACACTCTAGCTAATGTCTCAGGATTCCCTGCAGTTAACCCTTGGATCCTGCAGGGCCGGTCCACACATACAGCTTCGTGGATTGGCAACTCCTGAAAACACGTTTCCCGATCCTATAGGACCTATCGTCTGAGGTGCCTCATTCCATCATCCACATAAGTAAAATATCAGCCAGTTTAAGCACTGACACTACTTCTAGCTAGAAAGAAACGTGTTGCTCTCCCTGCGTTCCCTTCTTCCGTTTTAGATCCGACCGGGTTATGAGGTTCGCGAAGTAACGTTATAACCACAAGGCCTGCTTTTCAACAAAGCCTTGATCATTTTCATCTTGGCGTGCCACGATGACAATTCACGCCATGCTATTGATAACTATTAATACACAACCTCTAAGGGTGTTAAGCAAGAGAATAAATTCTCCGCCACCAACGGTCGTATACTAATAGAAATCAATTTACATAGAACAAAATTCAACGTTAGACACACATCCATTAATAAGCTTATGCTCTGGGTCTGAGCGAAAGCCAAATCCTTACAAATCAACACTACGTCCGGATAACTACCATCTTAGCCCCGTCTTGGGAGCAAATCAATCAAGGGCCTCAACACTAGTTACCCATTCGATGTGATGATCATCGGTCTTCAATCGCCGTCTTCAATTCTTCCATTTAAAACTTCGTATGATTATTTGAAATGAGTATAACTTGGACTTTCCAAATAATCTCATATCGTTATTTTTTTTATAATGTGTAATGAAATGTATTTTATTACACTATATCTTGCTAACCACAAATATTCTTATTTATCCAATATTGATACATATCATCACGCATAACAATGTTTTCATTTTCAATTACCATATCCTATACACAAAATGTATATTTTGCTTTCAATTTCCGATTTTACACAAAAATTGTATATTTCGTGTATCATTCCAATCACAACAAAAATAGGTATTTTTGGTGTTTCATTTCCATTACAACAAGAATGAGTATTTTTGTACGTCATTTATAATTTAACAAAAATAAGTATTTTTGTGTCATTTCAATTTCTAACAAAATGTAATATATCTTGGTGTCAACTTCAATTCTACAAAAATAATAACTTTGTTAATCTTTTAATGAAATCTAATTCATTTAAAACTAAATTTCCATCGTTATAGTTTTCACTGAAAAACTATTTACATAAAAATTTAAGTTTCACTTACATTAAAACTAATTTCATGACAAGGAAATTTTCTTCTCTAATTCTTTTTACCTGGAAATGTGATTTTATCCTTAAATCTTAATTACATGAAAATGTATTTTTTCACTTAAATCTTAATTCTGATTCATATTAAAAATGTAAACTTTTCTTTTTAATCTAATTTACATTAAAAATGTAAGTTATTTCTATAATCGAATTACATTAAGAATGTAAACTTCTTTCTACTTTAACTTGATTACATAAGATGAAATTTTCTCCTTTATCTTAATTTACATGATAAATGTAAATTCTCCACTTCCAGTCTAATTCACATGCAGATTTACTTAATTACAAAAAAAATGAAATTTTATGTTCTCTTACTTAATTACATAAAAAAATGAATTTTTCTTCTAATCCTCATTTACATTGAGAAAATATAAAACTTTTCTAATCCTTATCTTATTACGTTAAAAATGTAACTTTCTTTTATAACAAACTTGGAGGTGAAAATATTCATTTCAATATTAACACATAACAGTGTGAAAATAACGTCAATTTCTAATTTATTCATTCATATTTTAATATGGGCCAGACCTCTCACATTAAGCCTGCAACTTGTGGATGCTGGATAGGCCGGTTGGTTCTGGGCAGACTTATCCCACAAGTTGGGCTTAACCTCGTGTCTTGGCCCAATTTGTATTTGCGCACTTGGACCTCTCACATTAGGCCCAACATTTGTGGCTGCTGGATATGCCGGTCGGGTCCGGGCAGACTTCCACCACAAATATGACCTAACCTCGTGTCCAAGTACAATTTTAATTAATCATTATAATTGTTCTACTAAAAATATTATTTTAAACTGTTTCTCATTTCAAAATATCTTAATTTTGGAATGTTCTATATTTCCAAAATAACTTGATTTCAAATACAATAACTTACCCTTTCAATTCTTAATAAAACTTGGGACTTTCTTAATTATTATATTAATAATAATAAACCTTTCAAAATGTCTAATTCTGAATCTAATCTTCTTATCTTAACATATTGACAGTAAAGATAGAATCTTTTTAATTGAATCCTTTTTATTGTAACTTTTAGATGACAAAGACATAATCTTTTTAAATCAACGTCAATTAATTCCATTAATTGAATTATAAAGTATTCTTTTAATTCTAGATTGATAACAATAATATTCATCTTTCCACAATGTTTGGTTTTGAAAACAAATCTTCTTAATTACTTTAAAAATGTAATTTATATTACAAGTCAAATCTTGCTCTTTTAATTTGCAATGTAAATTTTATTGACTATGTAAATTCTTATTCTTTCATTACATATAAAATGTAATTCCTATTGTCTTCCTCTTTTCTACTGTTTTATATTACAATAAAAATGTACTTTTAATGTTAACATATTTGTCAAACAAGCATCCCTTTTTATTTATGACTCATATTTCATTTACATTAAAATGCAAATTCTTATGTTAACAAAATTTCATTCTTCCTCATATACTTTAATGATTCATTTTTATGTTAACACAATTTCATTCTAACTTGAATATTTAAATGGATTCCTAATGTAAAATTTTCAAAGCAAAAATGTTATTCCTTTCTAATGCAACATTTTATACTAAAATATAACTTTACTTCTAATGTAGCATTTTTAACTAAAATGTAGCTTTATTTCTAATGCAGCATTTTAAACTAAAATGTAACTTGTAATGCCGCATTTTAACTAATTACATTCTTTAAACTCATATGATATAATTCTAACATACATGTTCTTTCAAATTTCTAACATAAATGTTCTTTTAATTCTAACATAAATGTTCTTTCAAATTTCTAACATAAATGTTCTTTTAATTCTAACATAAATGTTCTTTCAAATTTCTAACAAATGATCTTTTTATTCTAATTCAACATGTCTAACAAAATGATCTTTTTATTCTAATTCAACATGTCTAACAAAATGATAATTTCATTCTAATTCAACATGTCTAACAAAATGATAATTTCATTCTAATTCTAATTCAACCAGATGATAAAAATGGTTCTTTTCGTTTTGTTGAAAATTCTAATACAACAAAATGCTAAAAAATATGGTTCTTTCATTTTGTTGCAAATTCTAATACAATAAAATGATAAAAATAAGGTTCTTTCCTTTCAATTCTTTTTATTGTAACTAATGACAATAAAATATATGTTCTTTTGTTTCTACTCACCTAATTAGCAAAATGAAACCTTTGTTTATTCTATTCCAAATAACAAAAATGATGATTTTTGTTTTCAATCTTTTTGCCACAACAAAATGATATATTTGTTTCCGACAAATTTTGTAACAAAGGTGACATATTTGTTTTCATCAATTTTATAATAACTGATTGACATATTCCTAATTCAACTAATTTAATGAACAAAAATATAAATTTTTGATTCAACTATAATCTAAGTAACAAAATGTTAATCTTTGTTTAATCATAATCTAATTAACAAAAATGTTGATTTCAACACAACGTATACTGATAAAATTAAATTTTTATTTTGTCAATTTAGATTTAACATAAATGACATGACTATTTTGTCAATTCTAATATGACAAAAATATTTCATCAAGTTAACGGATCAACAAGCATCGTCAACAATTTTACATCCAATCACGAACATTCAGCAAATTATTACAGCGCATGTGTAAGACTAAAATTATGATTAACAAGTTATATTTATAAAAATAAAGGAATAGAATTTCTCACATCGTTATTGGGTTCTGCGCTGTTCAGATCCAAAATTTGGTCAAAATTCAACTAGCTCAGAATCAGGTCAAGTTAGTGTCATCGCGCAAATCTCAGTCTCACGATTGTGGCGCACCTGAAATCGTTCTTTTTCGAGTCCGTACGAGCAAGATATGGTTAAATTAAGATTGGTAAAATTTTGAATTAAATTAATTAAATAATCAAAGGTTGAAAAAGTCAACCTTCCTCCCTCTTCCTCTTCCACGTTCCAACTCGTTCCCTTTTTATTTTTGAACCAGTTTTGTTCAAACATAGGTCTCCTTTTTTCTCGGGATTGGTGAAGCTAGAAGTCGATCGGAAGGTGGCAAATCGGAGAGGGGAGGGAGGGCTACGTGCGCCTAGGGAGGTGGAGGTCGCGGTGGGGCCCGCTGGGCGCGGCGGGGGCTGTTTGGCCGCGGGTTGAGGAGGGGATTCCGTGCCAATTACTCACTTATACTTCATCATCCCCGTATAGAATCGAAGAGGAGGAAGATAGCTTCGATTTGGTATGAAGAGTGAGTGATTTCATTGACTGGATTGTGAGAAATTGAGGAAGGAAGTTTCGGATGAATGTGGCCATTGAAAATGAAGGTGGCGGCTGGTGCATTTCAAAATTAGGGTTTGAGGGTCCTAATTTGCTTATTATTTATATTATTATATTCACTAATTACCCATTAAGGCCCGTTTTTCAACTTTATCAGATTTCAGCCCAACGACTGTCGTTCCTACCCATTAACCCCTATTCCAGATCTAGCCATGTACCGCAGGCCCAAACAACTGTCTTGACCCAGTTTTCTCTATTTTAAAATATTTACTTTTATTTTTAATTCAATAGTACAAATAAATTCACCGGGGTCACAAATTAACTACGAAAAATCCCGAAAAATATATTTAGCTATGTTTCGACGCTGCAGACCTAGGAAAATTAATTTCGTTGAATTCTGAGCCCATTTGAAAAATGACTATTTTCAAGTCGATTAAAATTGACCGAAATTGACAAACTGAAATCTTTTTGCCATGGCCACAAATTAATTCTAAAAATTATGAAAAATTAAACTTAGCAATAATTTGACAATCCGAATCCAACAAAAGTGGTTTCATCGAAAACCGAGGTAGTTTGTAAAATGACTATTTTCAAGGCGTATATATTAAATATTAAAAATACATTTTTAAACAAATAATTTTTGAAACTCGAAATATATAAGTGTTTACTTTTTTTCGATGCAGAAACGTCATTCTGAACTCAATGTAAGTGGTTTCGAGTTCAAGTTCCTTCGTATGCAAAAGGTAGTGTTTTTGACCTTTATAAATTTCATAGCGACCTTTCTAAATTTTAATTTGGGCATAACTTTTGATTCCTGCTATGAAATTTCAATTTTTTGGATTCGTTAGAAAGATATTTTTAAATAGATTCCAATATTTTTGGTTTCACTAAAGTCCAATTAATTTTGCATCCTGTATGGTCAGTCAAAGTTCAAGTTTGACTTTTCAAACTACCGCGCTATTTCTAATTCCTTTTATAATTAAAATTAAATTATTCATTTTAACTTCAATTTAAATAAATTTTTAATCATTATTGTTTTAAAATAAATTATTTTAAATATCAAAAACTCATTAAAACTACTTAATATAAATTTTAAATTTACCCCAAAATTCAGGGTTGTTACAGTCTCCCCCACTTAAGAACTTTTCGTCCTCGAAAAGGAACGAAGTTAAAAGTGTTTAATTAATTGACTCATCTTTCTCTCTTTTATTGATTTCAATAATTTTATTAGTTGATTAACTTTCAAATATATAACTTTTGTATATTCAAAAATCATATTTTCTAATAGCAAATTATATATATAATCAAAATACGTTAATTATAAACTGGGCACTCTCAACTCATTCTAGGGTATTACTAACCCCATCTCTAATGAGTTTTCTCATTCTAGGATACTGCTGATCCTATCTCTAATGAGTATCCTTATTGGATATTACTAATCCAATCTCTGATGAGTCTTTTGTTCAGTTCTAACGAGTTGTATCCAAAAGATTTGAGCTAACCAGAGCACTGATACCAAAATGAAACGACCCAAAAATCGCCCTTGCGGGAAATCGCCGGATACGCTTACTTTGGGCTACAACACATCAGAACAATAATAACAGACTTTTATAAACATAACAATAATGTTACATCAGAGTACAAAATATATCAGAGTACATTGATTAAAAAACAGCGGAAGATAAATTACGGTATTTTAATACATTGCAGCGGAAATAAAATAACTAAGGCAGCGGAAGACAACTATGCTCTGGTCACAGCTTTAGGCTTTAATCCAGAATCCTGCTCGAGATGAGAACTTGTAGACAAACTACTCGACTTCCCGTGCGGAAAGAGGGCACCCAAGTTTGTAAAGGTGGAAACAAACAACGGGTCAGTCATGGGACTGGTGTGAGAATTCTTAACTAATTTCACTAATAACAATAAGACAAATCCAAGGACCACGCCGCTAACGCGGAACGGGTTTACTTCAATGTAAATTAAGTTATTTCTATAATCTAATTACATTAAGAATATAAACTTCTTTCTACTTTAACTTGATTACAAAAGATGAAATTTTCTCCTTTATCCTAATTTACATGATAAATGTAAATTCTCCACTTCCAATCTAATTCACATGCAGACTGACTTAATTACACAAAAATGAAATTGTATGTTCTCTTACTTAATTACATAAAAAATAATGAATTTTTCTTCTAATCCTCATTTACATTGAGAAAATGTAAAACTTTTCTAATCCTTATCTTATTACGTTAAAAATGTAACTTTCTTTTATAACAAACTTAGAGGTGAAAATATTCATTTCAATATTAACACATAACAGTGTGAAAATAACGTCAATTTCTAATTTATCCATTTGTATTTTAATATGGGCCAGACCTCTCACATTAGGCCTGAAACTTGTGGATGCTGGATAGGCCGGTTTGTTCCGGGCAGACTTATCCCACAAGTTGGGCTTAACCTCGTGTCTTGGCCCAATTTGTATTTGTGCACTTGGACCTCTCACATTAGGCCCAACATTTGTGGCTGCTAGATATGCCGGTCGGATCCGGGCAGACTTCCACCACAAATGTGACCTAACCTCGTGTCCAAGTACAATGTTAGTTAATCATTATAATTGTTCTACTAAAAATATTATTTTAAACTGTTTCTCATTTCAAAATATCTTATATTTGGATTATTCTATATTTCAAAATAACTTGATTTCAAATACAATAACTTATCCTTTCAAATCTTAATAAAACTTGGGACTTTCTCAATTATTATATTAATAACAATAAACCATTCAAAATGTCTAATTCTGAATCTAATCTTCTTATCTTAACATATTGACAGTAAAGATAGAATCTTTTTAATTGAATCCTTTTTATTGTAACTTTTAGACGACAAAGACATAATCTTTTTAAATCAACGTCAATTAATTCCATTAATTGAATTATAAAGTATTCTTTTAATTCTAGATTGATAACAATAATATTCATCTTTCCACAATGTTTGGTTTTGAAAACAAATCTTCTTAATTACTTTAAAAATGTAATTTATATTACAAGTCAAATCTTGCTCTTTTAATTTGCAATGTAAATTTTATTGACTATGTAAATTCTTATTCTTTCATTACATATAAAATATAATTCCTATTAACTTCCTCTTTTCTACTGTTTTATATTACAATAAAAATGTACTTTTAATGTTAACATATTTGTCAAACAAGCATCCCTTTTTATTTATGACTCATATTTCATTTACATTAAAATGCAAATTCTTATGTTAACAAAATTTCATTCTTCCTTATATACTTTAATGATTCATTTTTATGTTAACACAATTTCATTCTAACTTGAATATTTTAATGAATTCCTAATGTAACATTTTTAAAGCAAAAATGTTATTCCTTTCTAATGCAAGATTTTATACTAAAATGTAACTTTACTTCTAATGTAGCATTTTTAACTAAAATGTAGCTTTATTTCTAATGCAGCATTTTTAACTAAAATGTAACTTTACTTGTAATGCCGCATTTTTAACTAATGACATTCTTTAAATTCACATGATATAATTCTAACATATATGTTCTTTCAAATTTCTAACATAAATGTTCTTTTAATTCTAACATAAATGTTCTTTCAAATTTCTAACAAAATGATCTTTTTATTCTAATTCAACATGTCTAACAAAATGATCTTTTTATTCTAATTCAACATGTCTAACAAAATGATAATTTCATTCTAATTCAACATGTCTAACAAAATGATAATTTCATTCTAATTCAACCAAACGATAAAAATGGTTCTTTTCGTTTTGTTGAAAATTCTAATACAACAAAACGCTGAAAAATATGGTTCTTTCATTTTGTTGCAAATTCTAATAAAATAAAACGATAAAAATAGGTTCTTTCCTTTCAATTCTTTTTATTGTCACTAATGACAATAAAATATATGTTCTTTTGTTTCTACTCACTAATTAACAAAATGACACTTTTGTTTATTCTATTCCAAATAACAAAAATGATGATTTTTGTTTTTAATCTTTTTGTCACAACAAAATGATATATTTGTTTCCGACAAATTTTGTAACAAAGATGACATATTTGTTTTCATCAATTTTATAATAACTGATTGACATATTCATAATTCAATTAATTTAATGAACAAAAATATAACTTTTTGATTCAACTATAATCTAATTAACAAAATGTTAATCTTTGCTTAATCATAATCTAATTAACAAAAATGTTGATTTCTACACAACGTATACTGACAAAATGAAAGTTTTATTTTGTCAATTTAGATTTAGCATAAATGACATGACTATTTTGTCAGTTCTAATTTGACAAAAATATTTCATCAAGTTAACAGATCAATAAGCATCATCAACAATTTTACATCCAATCATGAACTTTCAACAAATTATTACAGCGCATGACTAAAATTATGATTAACAAATTATATTTATAAAAATAGAGGAATAGAATTTCTCACATCATTATTGGGTTCTGCGCTGTTCAGATCCAAAATTTGGTCAAAATTCAACTTGCTCAGAATCAGGTCCAGTTAGTGTCATCTCGTAGATCTCGGTCTCACGATCGTGGCGCACCTGAAATCGTTCGATTTCGAGTCCGTACGAGCAAGATATGGTTAAATTAAGATTGGTAAAATTTTGAATTAAATTAATTAAATAATCAAAGATTGAAAAAGTCAATCTTTCTCCTTCTTCCTCTTCCACGTTCCGACCCGTTCTCTTTTTATTTTTGAACCCATTTTGTTCAAAACTATGTCTCCTTTTTTCTCGGGATTGGTGAAGCTATAAGTCGATCGGAAGGTGGCAAATCGGAGATGGGAGGGAGGGCTACGTGCGCCTAAGGAGGTGGAGGTCGCGGTGGGGCCCGCTGGGCGCGGTAGGGGCTGTTTGGCTGTGGGATGAGGAGGGGATTCCGGGCAAATTACTCACTTATACTTCATCATCCCCGTATAGAATCGAAGAGGAGGAAGAGAGCTACGATTTGGTATGAAGAGTGAGTGATTTCATTGACTGGATTGTGAGAAATTGAGGAAGGAAGTTTCGGATGAATGTGGGCATTGAAAATGAAAGTGGCGGCTGGTGCATTTCGAAATGAGGGTTTGAGGGTCCTAATTTGCTTATTATTTATGTTATTATATTCACTAATTACTCATTAAGGCCCGTTTTTCAACTTTGTCATATTTCAGCCCAACTACTGTCGTTCCTACCCATTAACCCCTATTCCAGACTCATCTGGTTATGTACCACAGGTCCAAACGACAGTTTTGACCCAGTTTTCTTTATTTTAAAATATTTACTTTTATTTTTGATTCAATCGTACAAAAAAATTCACCGGGGTCACAAATTAACTTCGAAAAATCCCGAAAAATATATTTAGCTATGTTTTGACGCCGTGGACCTAGGAAAATTAATTTCGTTCAATTCTGAGCCCGTTTGAAAAATGACTATTTTCAAGGCAATTAAAATTGACCGAAATTGACAAACTGATATCTCTTTGCCACGGCCACAAATTAATTCTAAAAATTATGAAAAATTAAACTTAGCTATAATTTGACATTCCGAATCCAACAAAAGTGTTTCATCGAAAACCAAGGTCGTTTGTAAAATGACTATTTTCAAGGCGTATATATTAAATATTAAAAATACATTTTTAAACAAATAATTTTCGAAACTTGAAATATATAAGTGTTTACTGTTTTTCAGTGCAGAAACGTCATTCTGAACTCAATGGAAGTGGGTTCGAGTTCAAATTCCTTCGTATGCAAAAAGTAGTGTTTATGACCTTTATAAATTTCATAGCGACCTTTCTAAATTTTAATTTGGGAATTAACTTTTGATTACTGCTATGAAATTTCAATTTTTCAGATCCGTTAGAAATATATTTTTAAATAGATTCCAATATTTTTGGTTTCACTAAAACCCGATAAATTTTGCATCCTGTATGGTCAGTCAAAGTTCAAGTTTGACTTTTCAAACTACCGCGCTATTTCTAATTCCTTTTATAATTAAAATTAAATTATTCATTTTAACTTCAATTTAAATCAATTTTTAATCATTATAATTTTAAAATAAATTATTTTAAATATCAAAAACTCATTAAAGTTACTTAATATAAATTTTAAATTTACTCCAAAATTCGGGGTTGTTACACTTCCCAGGACTATCATAACTGATAATGGGACCCAGTTCGATAGCTTAGAGTTTAAATATTTTCATCGACATTTTCGAAGAGGTATACTGTAGTTGCACACCCACAATCAAATGGACAGTTTGAAGGTGTAAACGAGGTCATAAAGTCATTCTAAAAAAGCGTCTGGAGTAGGTTAGGGGCAAGTGGGTAGATATACTACCTTTGGCCCTTTGGTCATATCGGACGACCCATAAGTTTGCAATTGGTCACACTCTGTTCGCGCTATCATATGTCTCCAAAGCGGTTACACAAGAGGTAATTGAAGTCCTCTCTCCTAAAACGATGTACTATAATAATTTGACAAATAAGGTACATCGCCTGGAGTCACAGGACATGATTGATTAGAAGAGAGAGGAGGAAGACGTGCGCTTCAGTGCATGGACATCGAGTCGCCCGATACTGTAATAAAAAGGTTCGACTTAGAAACCTACAACCAACAACCTTATTCTAAAGCATGTACTTCCTAGCCCTGTTCGCATTGTCCTGAAGTGGGAAGGACCCTACATCATTCAACGGAAGCTAGTTAACAGAGCTTTCAGAATAACAACTGTTGATGATGATCGACTCCCGAGGGCATTCAATGCCAAGTATCTACGACATTATCTGACTTGAGCTTTTCTATATTTGTAACTTTGTAAATATCATTTCATTTTTAGACTATGTAATTAGGCGTGACTCCCCGATTGTGTTATAAATAAAAGTTCCTTCCATAGTCTGTGACTATGTACAATGCTCGATAGGGCGACTCATACTCAACCCCACGACTAGTCGGGGAAGAGTTTACAAAATTCGAGCTTTTTCTCCAATGCTCGATAGGGCGACTCATACTCAACCCCACGACTAGTCGGGGAAGAGTTTACAAAATTCGAGCTTTTTCTCCAATGCTCGATAGGGCGATCCTCACTTTAAACACTAAAGTGTAGGAATGACGCCAAGAAAAATGTGAAAACGACTATTCGTATGGCCAACTCTAACTCTCACAACCTGAGAAAGATTATAAAATAATTGGGTTAGCATGAATGGTGCACCATGGCTTAAGACCACTTAACCTACAACTCTAACCCGAATTAATGACAGGAGAGTATAAAGACTTAAGGACTGAACGTCCAATAGGCTTAGCTCAAACCCCACCGATGATAAGGGCACGAGCACAGACTTAAATGTTGATTTCGAACTCACACTTGACTGGGCGCATGATTCAAAGTTAATTAGGGGCATACACTCTATACCTCTAAACTACGACGCTTACTCATTTCAAGCAAGAAAACTTATAAGTTAAACTTGACCGAGAAAATTTAAATTGCAAGTACATTGAATGGAAAGTGACATAAACTTGTAAACTAAAAACTATTTTATTTATTATAAAAGTTTTTACAAATCAAAAACGCAAGGGCCGCACTCGCATAAACACGTTAGCCCTATATGGAAAAATGTATAACAAATAAGCCATCAAGTCTTTAGCTTCGTCCTCTCCAGCTCTACATCCATGAGCAAGCACTTCCGGGACTTCTCACTAGACAACTCTTTAGCCCTTGACATGGACTGGTCATGTTTCTTCTCTGAATGCTTTTCCTTGGACTGGAGACATAGCTTGTCTAAACGTCGTGATGGTTCCAGAAAAAGGGATGACTTATAAGGGATCAACAAAATTAACCCCACACACTGACTCAACATTAATACCAACAAGCTTCCCTTCTGCAATGCCTTTATTTCTGCTGTACTCGAGTCATCGGTTTTCTCAAACTCGTCGGCATAGATTACATAGTCATTGCCTTCGGTGGTAGCCTCATTTCCACCCAAATTCTTAAGAGCATCGATGATCTCTTCCTCCTTAGCTATGCCACTACCAGGAGGCACTTGAGATTCCACTGCCACTTTATCTTCTACTTCGGGAACAAACTTTGTTGATGGTGTACCTAAAGCAGAAAGAACAACAATTGTCAGTCCTGTGTGGATGGTGGGTCTCCGAATTAAAACCCCCATTGCTAGGTGATATTCCATAAAAAAATTCTGAAATTGAGGAGAAAGTAGAGAAATACCCTCACCAGAGCCATCTCCGGGAATTGCGGGAGACTTGATTTCAGGAATAGGAATTAAAATCTTTCGCTGGCCAAGACCCGGATCATCAAGGTTATACTCCTCTACTTCTTTTGTACCTTGAGCCGGAGGAGGCGGAATGACCTCTCCTAACATGAGTGGACCCGCAACATGGGAAGGATAGCTTGTTGATTGAGCTGAGGTCGCATCATTCTTATCCATGCTGGGTTCCCCCCGACTATGGACTTTCCATTGAGCCGTAAAAGCTATGCGTCCTCCTCCTACTTAAGAAGCCACCGTCTTTCAATGAAAATATCTAGCTCAGCGTCCTTCAGAAAGCTAACCCTTATCTCTTCTTCGTTCACTATGCCATCCTCAGAAGTCAGTTTCTCCTCCAGGAATCGATCCTAAGTGTCGACCAAAGTTTGTGGGTATACTTCGAACCATGTTAAACCCCAATACCTAATGAATAGGGAATAGAAGGTCAACACTTGAGAGTCGAATACATCATCCATCATCTCCGCCTCATCCACTTTAGCCTTCATCTCCTGGATTTATTTACAATACTGGGCTTGGGAGTTCACGGTAGACTCAAGAGCAGCATGGGCATTCTCTTCGGCTTTCTTCCTGACTTCTTCGGAGGCAACCAACTAGGCCTTTTAGATGTGCATTCTCTCAAGATAACTACTCTTTCTTTAGTTCCTCATCTTCGACCTTAAGAGATATGCTTTCTTGCTCAACAAGCTTCATCTCATCCTCATTATCCTTGGTCTTGAACGATCACTGGTTAAGCTCGATATTAAATCTCGCTCGAATCCCGTCAAGTTCGACCGAGGTCTTCTCATATTGTTTTTTCATGGCAGTGAGTTGCGCCTTGCACTCTACTAAGTATTTATTGGTGTTCTCGAGGGGGATTTTATCACACTCTCATAGCCGGTTCATCCTGTTTATTTCCTGCCCTAGACCCTTGATGACTTCGAATTATTGTCTCCAATACTTCACCATCTCCCGGTACAAGGTAAGAATGTCAATGATAGCCACTCTAAACTTATCATCAAAGGACTCCGTAATAGGATGCAGAGTGGGAAGAAATTAGATCCGAGAGAAATAATGCTAAAGAAAGGCTTTCTCTAACTCTTTCTTTCTTTTCTTTAGTCATCTCCCGATCTTTTTGGAGTGCAGCTCGTTGTTCTTTTTTTTTATCCCTTTAGGAACGACAGACCCCTAGCCCTTGGGGACACAGACCTGGAAAGCTAAGAAGATTCAGTTGGAGGCTTATGTTATGATGAGCCCTTGGTCTGGAGTGCTCGCTAGCCGTCTTATCATATGTCCTTCCTCGCTTGGTATTCACGATTTGAAGAGCATTGATAGATGGGGCCACTCTTAGAGAAACTGGTGCCAAAGTGTCTAAGCTACTTTCGTCCTTTGGTCATGGAGCATGCAATGGAAAATTATTCAAGTTAGAATTTTGCATACACAAAATGAAAGGAGTGTTGTGACATTTAGCGCTCGTTTCGTATGTGTCCTAGTACACTGGACCAGAGCCTGGAGCCAGGCTTATCGGAGTTGTCTTCCCAGCTTAACAAGAGTTATTTATTCTTTAGATCTTGGAAAGAACATGGTGGGGTCCAAAATTTTCAACTGAATATATGACATCCGATAATGGTAAATCACTCAAGCCCCTAAATGGTGACTCAGTGCTCCTCGATTGTGGACCACGAGCTGGAAACTTAGTCGGAGACGAAGTTCTAAGATAGGACTCGCCCATAGTTGGCTCTTTCGAAGCAGACCTCTAGGACCCTTCGTCTACCACTTTATCGGGGGAATTTCCTTTTTCCTCTAACTCGGGCTCCCGATTGGACCCGTGGGCACCTTTTCCTTTGGCAGCACGCTTGACCCGGATGCGGGATCGAGCTCCAACAACTATCATCCCCCTAAACGGGGGCACAACTACTGGTCCCTCGACTAGGGGAATGACATTGGCTCCCCGACTAGAGGCACAATTATTAGTGGTGCTACTGTAGGAGCTTTATACCTCCACTCCTAGATTCTAATTAGCGTTAAGAAAGTGAAACTGATGTAGGAACCCCATCGGCTATGCATCTCTTGACACTCCGAGCATTCTTCGAAACGCTTGTAAAAGTAGCCAGACAAGCACGATACACATCGCTAGTAGGCTTGGCTGGACTGTTACTTGTGCAAAGGAATATAATTATTAGAGACATTCCATTGGAATTCAAAGAAGTAAGTCAAGATTTGACACTTACGACATTTGATCCATCTCCTTGCACAACCTTCTTGCCGTGGAACATAAAACCAGTCGGTTCTTATGTTTCCTAGCTTGCTAAATCTGTCCACTATCACTCGGTTACCCAAGGTGGACTCAAAAAAGAAGTAGGACGGAGTATCCTTTCTGTCCTTGAAGTTGTAAAAAAACGATGCCATTGTAGGTGCAAATGCTCTCTGTAAACTATATACAATGTTAAGAGGTAGGCATATATTGTATGGTGTAGTTGCATGGCAGTTTCATGTGGCTAAGGAATTCAACGATTAATGGACTGAATAGAGGAATTCACCCCACCATACACATTTGTCGATTGATGGTCATAAAGCCTTCTGGAGGACTAATAGAGGAATTCACCCCACCACACACAATATTTTCAAATTTGGTTCATCCATCAATGTAGGCCAGGTATTAGCTGGTTGATCCAAAAAGATGGCACCAAGAAAAGCGTTGAGAGCTCCTTTACCATTAGATTCTTCTTCTCCTGATGACAATTCTTCGTCAAACGACAAGGTGACTAGATCCTCATCGTGAGGTTGTACTTCAAACTGCAAGTCATCATCTGATCCAGTTCTGGAACTAGACTCTTTATCGAATCTTGTTGAATTACTTTTCCCTTTTCGACTTCAAAGGCTCTGGCAGGATATCTTATAGATATTATAGATATGCTACCAAAGAAATACTTTAACACCCCGCATTTTCTATGAAATTAAAAATGTGGAAATATGTATATATATTATATTCATAGATATATTTCAGAGAAAAATTAAATAATGACAATAAAATTGCAAGCAATAAGTTCATGCAGTGAAATGAAGGAAAAGGATTAATAAAAGAAATTATAGGCAATATATGAAATGAGAAGAAATGCAAAGTAATGCAATTAAAATTGCATGCGAACATTTAAAAAGAAATAAAAAGGAAAATTTGAAAAGCTTCCAGAATTTGGTCACGAAATTAGTGTCATTGCATTCGTGGCAATTTTCTGGTCAATTTAGACCTATGGTTTGTAGAAAGCTGATTTAAAATGAAAGAGATATCTTTAATTAAAATAATGTAAGAAAACATGAAAAAGAAGAATGAGAAAAAGGATAATATCTAGTATTGTCGTAAGTCTTGTTAAAAAAGATTTTGTACTCAGTTGGTTAGAACATGTGACTTGTATACAAGAGGTTGAGAGTTCGATTTCGACCAATGCCATATGTTTTTTTTAAGGGAATGGCTAAAAAGTGGTTTAGTGTGAAAGCGGTTAAAAAGTGGCTTAGTATGAAAAGGGTTAAAAGGGGGTCTAATTGAGAGAATGTTTCAAATAACGAAAAATATATATTAATTGGTTTGAAATTTGAAATTGTTTGCATATAAAAGATTAACATACGCGCAAGAGTTGAATATATATGAACATAATTCAGAATAAGGGTTGCACGCGAACAAACGAGGATATTTGAAATTTGATTATTGATAAATCAAATTTCAAATAAATAAATATATATATGACATGTAGAGGGTGTCGACACATATGTCGACACCCAAGCAGGGGTGCGACACCCCCGGCTGCTACGCATCATGTTGCACACATGACGCGTTTTTATTAGTTAATGTTTGTTTTTTCGCAAGGTGGCCATTTCCTATTGGTCGGATGACGTGGTTAGCTTTGATGGAGTTTTAGATTAAATCTAACGGACTAGATTAGTTTAGCATGCCTATAAATTAGTTGGCTAGGGTTACTTCATCCTCACAATTTCTTAGGCGACGCTAAAAATCTGCCTCCAAACCTATTCTTCTTCCTCTTCTTCTTCAACTAAAGAAAGCGCTACCCTTTTCTCTTCTCCTCCAAGACATACTCAAAACAAAAATAAAACGAAGATTAAATCTGGGCTTCTTCTTCTTCAAAGTTAGAGAGAAGAATTCAGATTTGTGATAAAAGCGCCTAGATTTATGTTGTGTATGAGGTGGAAGAGTAGATATGGATTAAATTCAAGATTATTCACGGTTGGAAAGCAAATCAAGGTGAGTGGGTTTAAATTATAATTTTGAATAATGGTATATGCATCGTTCGACATTCCCCGTTTATATAAAGATTAATCGATAAACATGCTAATTACTACATCCTTAATTTTATGTTTATTCTATTCTTCTCCTTCTATTTCCCTATTTATTTTTAAGACTAGGCTACCTTCGAGCCTAGCCCAATCTCGCTGAAATATGCGCACGAACGAAATTGAGATAATTGAAAAGGTTTGAATACGATAATGAAAAAGGGAATATGGGGATATCGTTTAATTGAATATAAGACTGTAATTTTAGGGAAAAAATTAGTGATTGGAATTTGGGTATAATTGAAATAAATATGAAAAATTGGAAAGGTTTAGGGAACATGTAAGTAAAAGTAATTGGCACAAGATTGATGATAATTATGAAATTGGTTTGGGCATAATTTGGTATAACTTGTATGCATGGAAATACATGCATAACTTGGATTATAATTGTAAGCATAATTTGAATTATAAATTATGGGTAATTGGAATATATTATAGTACAAGACTGGAAATTGGGCTTGAATTAAGAAAAAATAATAATGAATGCCTAAGACGCGAGGTTAGATTTGGTTTGTGGTAGAAGTTTGCCCGGAACCGCCCGGTATATCCAGCAACCGCAAACGGTAATCTAATGTGAGAGGTCTTAGGTGGAAATTGGACCCGTAATGGTGTTAAAACATGAGATCAGATTCGGATGCGGTAGAAGTCTGCCCGGAACCGCCCGACATATCCAGTAACCGCAAACAACAATTTAATGTGAGAGGTCTTGCGCATTTATGGACATAATAAATAATAATGAACACTTAACCAAGACGACACATGTAAGGTTGACATGGATATAATAAAGGGGTTAAATGGGTAACATGGGTAGCATGGATAATTTGTTAAATTGGAATACTTAACCAAATTAAATTTGTAGTGGTGTTACAATCCAGCTGAATTGAGTAGGGGTTAAGTAAACTAGTCAAAGAAGTGGGAAGGGTTTAGTTAATCTTAATTAATGCCAAAATGGGGAATGATAATAACCTATTATGAATGAACTTGAATAAGAAAAGGAAAGATAAAAGGTAGGCTTGTCCTAGGGACAAGTGGGGATTATAACTTATGGAATAACGTAAGTTATAAGGAATGGTGGGGGGAAGATGAAATAACTTATGCAATAAGGTAACGTGTACTTAACTGTAAATTAAGTAATATATAAAGGAAAGAATAAATCAACAAATAAAGATAACATAAGTTATATAAATGGAAAGGGATTAGTACATAACAGGAGATTGTTTGAGTTGAGTAATTCTCCGAGTGTCAATCTGATGTTGATTTCGATCTTCGGGGTTGGTACTTAGGTAGTTATTCTCTTAGCAATGTATATGTGAATTAAGATGTACTTAATTATAAATTAAGTAGAACATGTTATGGTAACCATAAGATGGAATAATAAATAAATTATGAGGATAACATGTTGTAGGCTTATTAATAAACTTAAATGGGTTAAGTTATAAATGGAATTAATAAGAAGGGTAACTTGGTAAACTTAAAAAGGAAGTTAATATGAATGAGAATAATCAAGTTGAATGAGAAAACTGAAGAGGTGGCGCAAGCGCGTAATTAATGATTAGACGTAGGGTCTAATGACATATTAAACTGTGGTGCTTGGAGCAGTCTGTACATTTTAGGATGAATAATCCAACGAGGTAGATCATCACGGTGTCATAAGGCATGAGGGGAGTGCACGTTCATTTTACTTTTCTGGCGGCTCCAACGGACTGGAAGGAGAAGCACACGGCTTCCTAAGACTTTAAAGGTGCTACTAGTAGTCCTCTGTGTGGTGGCAGATGTTTAAGGCTATGCCCGCAGAGGTTGGGTCTGCGCGTAACTACTAGGTGGGTGGGCCTTGACTGCAAGAATTACTTGGCAGTCAAAATGCTGTACGCGGTGATGGAAAAGGTGATTCGGCGGCTGCCTCAATGGAGGCGGAGTTTCAGGACCAACAAGGATAGTAGGTCATCAAGTGCCTGTCATCGGCAGCCAGGAGGATGCGGAAAGACTAGAGCTAGACCCAAGATACCATTAACCATTCACTATCGTGGGATGGTGGTTGAGGGGATACGCCACATGGATATTTAGATTGTTTGCTTAGGGGCTTGCCGCTTAGCTCTTGTAGTCTTTACTAGTTGAGGGAGGGGCTGATGTAGGGCCATAGCTACCATATAAAACAGACCCTAGGGATATTTGTGTGAGATGCTCTTAAAGGCGGGCCTGCACAGATATGAAGAAAGCTCCCGACCAAGTTCCGTGTTTCTTGTGTATCCCTACCACGGAACTCGGGCACGCACACGACAGGTGTGCGGGTTAGGCATCGAATACGTTTGATGATACATATGTGGGAAAGTCTAGATACATGCATGTCTGCTCTTGGTGGTGTATCGTAGACTCAGGGGCATTACTCGATGAAGGAATCTAACTCGATGAAAAAGTTTGAGGATAGCAGTCGATAGCTTACATAGTACAGCGATAGCGGTTCTATGTGGATGTAGCGTTGTTATATATGTAAAGAGATATGTACTTTACTGTGGCATAAGATGAGGGACTACGCACATAAATGTGGTGTTACGGAGGAGACCATACGAGTGGGGTACCATCGGGTGTACCTCAGTTTGGGGGTAGCTACATATACATTATATTAGGTTAATCTACTAGGGAATAGATGCGTGTGACGTGTGTGTGTAAGCCTTCAGCGCTAGTAACACAGATAACCTAATAAATAAGAAATGTGATTGGACGGTATATGTAGGATTATTCAGAAGTGTAATTTAAGTTCAGTCACTAGAACTTGTGTTCTGAACCCCCTCCTCATAACATTCGCAGGTTAGGTTCATGACAGAGACTGTATAGCTTTGGATACTGGTGTAGCATTATTGTTATTAAGGTAAAGCTATGTTTTAATTACATTATATTTTATTCCTTCCGCTGTGAGATATTTCCGAACTCTAATATGTTTTATGTCCCTGTCTTTTCTGCAGGATACCAGGGCAAGCCAAGTCGGGTTACTATGGATTGGTTTTTTTTGAAAACAAAATCATTCCGTCGGAATTTGGGTTGTTACAAATACTATTGGTTATAGCGATTAACACGAAACCCCTATGTATGAACTAGTGTAGTGTGTGAAGTGGAAATTGTGCAAAGATAACAAGAAAATGAAATGTTGGAAAGGCATAACGAACTTTGACCCGATAGACCATCATTCCCGACTATCTTATCGAAGCGCGAATCAGAATAGATTTACGTCATGTTCTTGAGGAATGCAATGTTCTATTATTTGGGTAGTTCAGAGTTATATGTATGTCAATTTATGTCCTAAAGTTCTGATATGCAATATCTTAACTGTCTAGATGCTCGTGAAAATGAGTTTTAGTTCAGAGTTGGTTGTTGTCAAGTTTAGTTGAAGCATTGAAGTTGAAGACTTAAGCCAGTTCGATCTAGACCGGGTTGACCATTCCAGTTTGATCAAGTTTGGATCGATCAAACCAGATCAACTTTCCCAGATTGATTGACTCCGGATCAGTGCCTCCGGCTCGACCAACTCTAGCTCGACTAGCAGCAATGCCGAGCCGAATACTTTTCCACTTCACTTTTCAATCCCTCTGTACTACACTGTTATCATGTGTCCCCTTATAATTCTCAAGTTTCATCCTTCTTCTTCCTAAATGACTCAGATCAAATCAAAGAAACTCTAACTCTTCACGTCACAAACTCGATCTTGACACCATCCTTTCTCGAGGCGCTGCCGCGACATTACAGTATTGGACGAACCGAAAATCTCCACCTTTTGATTCGACCGAAAGACACACAGGTCCGATTCAAACGGCAGAAATCCTCGGACCGTTATGGGATACAACACATCAAAACAAAACACAAAAGAACATTTCATTATTATTATAACAATTTAACATCAGAGTACATGATATATCAGAGTATATATAATTGATTCACAACGAAAAAATATCAGAGGACAATAAATTATAATACAACAGAAACATAAATACATACAGCGAAAGGCTGCCAACTAATCCAAAGTATAGCTCCAGCCATAATACAAGATCTTGCTTTTAAAAATATCTGCAAAACCAAAACAACTAGCTGTCCGTGTGGTAAATATGGGCACCCAAAGTTTAGGTTGGAAACAATAAACTCCAGGTCAGACATGGGGCTGGTATAAGTACCAAAACAGGTTTTATACTTTATTTTAAAGTTGAATAAAACACTTGACCACGCCATATAACACAGAACGAGTTTCCTCCACATGAATACCAATCATAAAACTCACAATGCTTTTTGAAAAATGAATCTATTATAAGACTCAAGTCCCATCACATAATGCAAGTGCAAACCGGAGGATAGAGTTTTACCTTATAATAGCCAAACATTCTTGATACGCAAAATTTCTCATTTGTTATCACTAGTTCATAGTGTGGAAATCAATTTTGAAAATAAATGTATCAATTTTAGACGACATAATACCCCATCCTATTATGTCGCCATACAGGTTTACAACTAAAAACTCAAGGCTCGTATTGGAAGTTGGATTTCCATCAATGACCAAGTCAAAGGATCTTCCTTATCCGATTCGCGACACTCTAGCATATGTCCGAGGACTTAGGCGCTCGTGAGCCCTTGGTGCGGCAGACCTAGCCCACCAATACCTGGTGGGTTAGACAATTACCTGAACATAACGTTCCCTGGTCATGTTTGACCGTCATCCTGGTTGTTAGTTGACCATCATCCGAGGCGCCTCAATCCATCATCCAATATGTAAATTTTCTGGGTTTCATACCGTGGTATCACTTTTCAGCTAGATGGGAATGTCAGTTCTCTCTTTGTTGTCCTTCATCCTGGTTTCAGCCATTCCTGGGTTGTGAGGCTTGCCAAAGTCACGTTTCAACACAAAGCTATGGTATATCCTCCATTCTTTTATCATCATCCACAAAGCTACGCTTTTCAACAAATGGTTTGATCGATTTGCAACTTAGCATGCCACATTGTCAATTCACAACATGTAATTTGATAATCGCTAGTCATATAACCTTTGAGCTCACACGTCTTAAAGATGGGTGTTAAGCTAAAGGAATAAATTTCCCCGTCACCAACAGGAATATGTTTAGCAAAGACCAATCACACATTACGAAATACAATGTCAGACGTGCATCCATATATGTCCGTACTGGGTCTGAACGAAACCTAACACACCTTATTCCTCGTCCCCTCAGGGAGAGAGGCCCTTGCATATTCGGTCAATCTCCAAGTACATATGGACGATCACCACATCAACCTTATAACGGGAGCTACCCAAGGCATCAACTATAATCCAAATGATGTGCAGATCTCTGGCATTCAACCACCGTTTTCAATATCTTTGACAATCTTTGTATTAGTTATTCAAAATGGGTTGAGACCCGGGTCTTTCCGAATAACCATCACATCATTAAAATCATGTAACATATAAACATATCATAAGTCTCATTCCAATTCGGAATATTCTTTTACCCAAATATCCTTTACATTAGAAATTACTTCCTTAGATCTTATCAAAAATTTATATAATCTCTTTTCACAAACGTAACTCAAAATAAGGTTTATAAGCCTTATCGAGATTATCGAGCCTTATAGAAAGGTAATCTCTTATATCGTTAGCCCATTCCCTTACTGTTCATCCCATGGAGCAAAAATTGTGGTACTCCATATCTAGCGCCCCTCGTGTTTGGTAAGTTTAATTACCTTCTACCATTTCAAATCTTTATTGAAAGATCTATTAAAACTCTAACATAGTTTTAATCTCCATTTCATTCACTCAAATCTTTATTGAAAGATTTATTAAAACCCGAACTTGAGAAATCATGTTTTTTTAACTTGGTTGAATTTTTAATTTATTTAAAACATCATTCACGATAAAGCCAAAATCAAATTTCCATTTAATTCCAATTAAATTTATTGATTGGGGAAAACTTCACTTTGGAAGACTTCATTAATCTTAATTAAAAGATTTATTCCATAAACTTGATTTTCAACTAGGTTTAAGAATAGTGTTATTGAAGACATCATTCACGACAAACCCAAAATCCATTTTGATATCAAATACAAGACTTTTAATAGAAATCATATCGATTATATTCAATATGAAATTCTGAAACCAACGGATACCGTGTAGGGAATGACGATATTAATATCTTCCAAATTCCTCAAAATAATATCCAGATAATTACCGAATCCAATATTGAAATATTAGAAGATTATTTCCATTCAAATCCAATATTCATACATTGGACAAACTTAACTTGGTTAAGTATTTATTAACTTTAAACCTTTTTAATCATTTTTGTTAAATAGCTAAATTTCACCAAATAGCTTTATACTATCCAACACTAAAAATATTAGTTCAAATCACTTTTAAATCATTTATTATGATTTATTATAATTTTTTTCCTTATTTTTAATAATTGAAAAATAGCTCAATTCATTAAAAACCAATTTTAAGTCATTTGCAAGAATAGAGTTGTTTTTAATCGAATTTGATTTGAATTTATATCAAAATATAACCGTTGGATTTTAAAACTTCACATATCATTGGAAATTTCATTTCATTATGAATTAAATATTTTTTGTTTCGGGAAAATCCGACTGTTGGATCTCCTGGTACGTCAATTTGAAGTTAATGGTCGAAATTCACGAATGGTCACTGCGCAACTCGTCCTTCAAACCATTTTATTATTTATAATATAATTCATCGATTAGTTCAAACGTATTTTATAAAATGTTTATAAACTCATTTTAAAACGATTTCAACCTCAAATTCAATTTTAAAACAAAATTGAATATTCCATATTACTATAATATTATAATAATAATATTTTTCAAAGTATAATATTTTGAAATCTAAATTTTGTTTACATCCATTATACAAATAAATAAGACTAATGGAAGAATGCGTTTGAGTTAAAAACGCCGTTTATATACCTAACTCGAATTCTCTTTTTGAATTTACTATTGAAAATCTAATTTGAATGAAAACAAACCATTTTTAATCCAAATCTTCTTCAAATCCATTTCAACCATTTTAAAAGTTGTTTGAAATTTTATCAACTCCATTTTCAAATCAGTTTGGATTCAAAAATCCAATTTCTATTTTCTTGTCAAATCTAACTTAAATGAATATAAAATTCATTTAAATTTTCGATAAAATAAAATTCAATTAGTTTCCAAATCTCATATTCATAGTGTAAATTTTTGTGTCAACCATATAAACACATCCATATCAACTACCATGCATCAACCAATAATTATAATATAAGCGTTTCTATCGACAACGCTCATATTTAAAGTTTAATAATAATAATAACAGTAATAACTGTTAACATCATCCATCAACCACGAAGCAAACATTTCAATAACTGGCAATCAATACATATTCAAATATGATTATAATAACTATAAAAATTAGTTGAGTGAGTGAGTTCTCACACTGGTCGTTTATCATTAAATAACGATAAACGTCAACTGATTCGAATTAGGCATTTTATCTTGCCATAAATTGGAACGAGTTCCAAATTTGCCTGAATTAGTTTTGTTGTGAAGCCCGCGTCCATACGATCCCAACAGATCTTGTTTCGTCAGATTATGACCAAATATGAGGAATTTATAAATTTTCTAAGTTTGTATACATTACAATGTTATTAACTAAATACTCAATTGAATAATTACCATAATTAGTCTGCTAATCCACGTTTAAACCTTAATACATCTTAACAAATCTAGGAGAAATAACGAACCCACCTCCACTGCCACTTTCGATCATTTCTAGCCAATGCTCTTCTTCGTTTCTCCACCGTCTTCAAAACTGTGACCACCATTGATCATCTCATCCCGAACCGCACCTGCTGAGCACCACTGCTACACATCTGGCGCCCTCATCTAGATTGTGGTAGTCACCCCCACGTACAGTTATTAAACTGTTTCATGCCCAACATTCACCAAATTGTGACAAACCCTTCCACTCGACCTCCTCAACTCGAATACAAACTCTATTTTTTCAACTGAATCACCAATTTCCTAGAAAAATTTAACCTAGGTCACGTTATAAAATTTACAGTGAACATATAAGTGTTCGAAACTAAGAATCCTATATTAGATTGAAGAGCATCTTATTAGCAACCCATATATATATATATGTCTTAAGATTTGTAGGAATTTATTTGAATTACTATGATTTTTCAAACTCTCACGAATTTTGTTTTTTCTATAGAAATAGTGACGGCGTGGTCTTTGACTGTGGAAGAAGAGAATAAGGGTTTAGGTAAAATTAGGATATTACATAGGGAAGGGATTTTTTTTCGATTATTATATTTTATTTTATTTGATCGTTACTTGAATTCGTCGTTTAAAATTTTGTATGATCACATATGAATCCCACTTGCGACGAAAATGGACATACATCTATAGTTTGACATTATAGACCTAATGAAACTTTGATGAAGACATTTGCATGGAGCAACCAGAAGGGTTTGTTGTAGATGGTAAGTCAAAATTAGTTTGCAAGTTGAAAAAATCACTATATGGTTCGAAGTAATCACATATGCATTGGTACAAGAGATTTGATCATTTCATGCTTGAAAGTGGCTTCCATCGAAGCATTAAAGATGCCTGTGTATATTTCAAGAAGTTGGGAAATGATAGTTGGGTGTATTTACTCTTGTATGTGGATGATATGCTCATTGCTTCTAAGGACAAGGTGGAAATCAACAAGTTGAAATTGAAATTAATGGTAGTGTTCGAGATGAAAAACCTTAAAGAAGTAAAGAAGATTTTGGGCATGTAGATTGAAAGGGATCGAAAGCATTTTGAGTTAAAACTAACTCAAAAGGAATATATTAGAAAAGTGCTTTGCTGGTTGTTGGCTAGCTTTTGGACCAAGCCACCGAGATTTAAACACAAGTCTAATACGAAGGCTCGCTCATGAAGTTACACTCACCACGATCGCGATCGCCCCCTATCACGCGATCCGATCCGTCCCCTCTGCCTCTTCATGGTTCAGTCCTAAAAACCAAGATAAAGGTTGAGACCAAGTCTACCACGATCCGAGAATGCAGGATCTCACGACATCTGTCCATAACAGCTATTTTGACTATTTCTTCATCAAGCCACGAACCAGTCCGAGATCTTTGGGATTTGTGCCACGTATGACCGCGATCCGTCTGCAGATATCACCTATAAATAGCCCCAGGCTTGGCATCTTTCAGGATCTTTTTTGGCAGTTCTGAGTGTTGTTCCTACCATTACTGTTTTTGCACTATTTCTTACCAATATTAATTCGAAATCACTAAGTGAATCAGTATTGTAAAAAGCGAGATTGAGAGAAAAATCTCCGATTGTACCCGAATCTTACGTATAATCATAGATATAAAATGGACGTAGGCTCGTTAACGCCGAACCACTATAAATCATGTGCATTTTATGTGTTTTATCGCATTTCTAGATATAAGTCTTTGCCAATTCAGATAATTTGGGTGTTAGAGCCACTTTTGGATCTAACATTTTGGTGCTTTCACTGAGAATGAAGTCTCAGTATATTGGATTGTAGTTCTGTTGTTTGGACAGTCAAGTCTGAAGAAAACAGTCCGAAACCTAACTATTTCGATTTTTGAAGATTTCAGTAAAGCTCAGATATCATAGCTAGAAAGAAGTCTAAGGAAGTACGAACTTCGCAAGCGAATGAAGCTGCGAACGAAGCGATTGAAAAAAGCATGCACGAACAGGTCGAGGAAGAGCTCTCGGATCGTGGCAACGTTGGGACGATCCGATCCGGTGATGGAGTGACGAACCAGACAGTTGAAAGGGTAACTACCCGATCGCAGGACCTCGCCATGACCCCTCCTGCACTTATCACCACGACTCGACGTCAAGGAGGTACCACGACCCACCAGCCTAGGAGGACCACAATCTGAACTGACAGTCAGACTACTACTTGACCTGGGAAGGACATCTGACTCGAATACTTGAAGCACTGGATAGGCAAACTGATGAAATGGCCGCCCAAAGGCAGGAGAGCTCGTTGTTGCGTCAGAATATCACTACCTTAGGCAGATGAATTGATGATATTCAAAGGCAGGTTTCGCCGCCTCCAGCTTACCCTTTATCCCCGAAACATACGTCCTCATCTGAAGAGCCTCGGAGAAACCGGCGATGAAATCCATTGGAAAGGGCTAAAAATATAGAAGTGCTTAATCAGGAAATCAATAATCATAACTTAAATGAGCCCATATTGCCGCCTAGGAATGGTGGCTATTGATCCTGCTCAGAATCGACCTTTTCCTCTCGCTCGTTGTGCGACTGATCGCGGCAATAGGGGGCAAGGGAGCTCTGTCCAGGAACCAGACCATGCAACAACACATCAAAGAAATGCTGGAGGAGCCCACCGGGAAAGAAGTGCAGATCCCGAATCCACCCTGACCCATGCAGATGTTTAAGCCAAGAACCGAAGATTGGGATATAGGCCGTAGTCATTCACCTTTTACAGATGATATTTTAGAGGTCCGATTCCCGAGGAAATTTAACATGCCATCCATGAACCGTTATGCGGGAAAGGCTGATCCAGTTCAGCACCTGATAAGATATTCATGGTACATGAACGCGGTTGCCGCCTCCGATGCTATGAAGCGTAAGGCGTTCTGTAACACCCCGTGTATTCTATAACAGTGAAATTCACAAATTAAAGTATAATTAATTTCAAATCAAAGAATTAAGGGAAACGGGATACGCCATTGCGTTCGTCTCGGAATTCTGCTTGGGATAGAGTCTGAGTTTGCGTAAAACGGGCTCCGTATGAAGAAGATATGGCCTCCGGAAGTTTCAGAATTCAGTTTAAAATTCAAACAGACAGAAATAGCTCAGAAAACCAATTCAAATTTCAAAAATCGGGCCAGATTGGCCAGGGCGGGAATTTTCCCGTCCAAGGCACCCAGGTCGACTGGGTAGTCGACCTGGGCTACCCAGGCCGACTGGGTAGTCGACCTGGGGCACCCAGGTCGACTACCAAGTTGACATGGGGGTCGACTGGGGAGTCGACCTGGCCCCTGAGCCAGGTCGAACCCAACCCCCTGGCTGGCCTGGTCTGTGCTTGGCCGAATTTCTGAGCCTCGCCTTGTCACTAGGGCTAGGTGTCAGCTCCTAATTGGTCTCTCCTTCAAACGAACGACTAATATTAGTCCAAGCTCCATCGGCGGTTCTAATCAATTCAAAAACTCTATAAAAAGGACCTAAGACTCCACCTAATTCATACAAATAAAAATGAGAATGAGACCGTCATGCTGCTGAGGAAAGACTAGGAGTAGCCATCAAAATTGAAAGACGATTAGGAGACAATTCAAAAGCCTAAAGCAACGACAACTAAATCAAAACAACGCCTACAACAAAGGATAGCATCTCCAAATTTAGAATTCAGAAACCTGAATTGAAGATTCATCATACGTTGTAAGTAGAGTGCTATCCCGATATGAATGAATAATTGTGTTTTGATTTGTGTAAATGAGAAATGGAATTGTACTTAGTTTGTGGTGATGATAATTCATAATTATATGTTGCTATGATTCTAATTATGAATAGATTTGGGATGTTGTGGTATAATGATGTTAGACCTATTAGGTATTTGCAAGTATATGACTCATGTTGAAAGTTAACGACTATATGTTTGTGGTAGTTTATTACAACACCTATTGGATATTTGCAAGTATGTGATTCATGTTGAAAGTTAACGACTATATGTTTGTACAACAAAGTTGAGATTCATGCAAGTATATGACTCATTATTATACCAACATGATGTATATTTTTATGATCATTTTTAGTGTAATTGGATCCATTTGAGTATTGTGATTCATATGAATTTATGTTGGAATTGGCATCATGATTCAAGTGTAAAACCATACTTTTGTGTTAGTGACAAAAGTAAGCACCCTTGTGAAATTGTGTTGACTTTATGAACATGGCTAGTTTATGTTTGACTTTATGCTCAAACAAAATATGTTTTAGGCCTATGCTGTTATCAAAATCATATGACAATATATGCGACACATAATTAAGTTAGATTTACATTTCAATTGCAAGTTCACATGAATAGATTAAAAACCATGATTCATCTTTAGGTATGTTTTATGTCATGATTATATGCTATTACAATGCAAGTTCACAAGTACCTAATTTATGTTAATTAGATCGTTATGTTGCAAGTTCATGCGTTCACACTCCCCTTTTGATGTTATTTAGAATATATAAACACCATGTTCAAAGCCTCCCCTTTTTCTTGTGGCTAAGTTGGGTTTAAAGATTAAACCCAACATAGGTTATATTGTAGCGAACATATAAGACGGGGGTAATGACGTTGGGTTAAAAATATAAACATATGTGTTGGCATGTTTGACGCATGCCAACGACCTTGAAAACAATTAAGTGGTATAAATTAATTTTACCCAATAAAGATGAATTTGAATAATGGGGCGCAAATATTTACATATAAAGAAGAAAAGAGACAAAATATGTAAATTTAGAAAATACGATGTGTTTAACCCGAGGTTGGATTGAGTTGTGATGTAAACCTGCCCGGAACCGCCCGGCTGTCCAGTAGTCACAACAATACCTATCCAATGTGGGTGGTTAAACATTGAGCCAAATAAAGACCCGAGGTTAGACTGAGTTGTGACGTAAGACTGCCCGGAACCAACTGGCAACAGGCAGTCACAACAATACCTGTCAAATGTGAGAGGTCGAGGCTTTAATAAGACAATTAAGGCTGAGTCAGGATTGATAGGATTAAGTAAATTGAATTAATACTTAATCAAAATGGAACATGCTAAACTATACAGACTGATTGGGGGTTAGGTTTACAAAACACTTAACCAACTTAGCATGTTGGCTAGAAATAGAAAACCTAGTAGCGAGGGACCCTTTTCAGCAGTAACCCTACAAGGTGTATCGGGATACCCTGAACTAGGCAGGGTGGGGCACGATTACTGGGCTGACTGTAAGAGGTCAAATCGACGGCGGTGGTGCAGCAGTGTAGGTTCTAACGGGTTGCGGGCGTGCACACACTCCGACGCAGAAAAATAAGGTACTGGGCACCAGTAGTATACCTGTGCATTCTAGAACTGTGTCGGGCCGCCACCATGGGACTTGATACACCCCATGGTGGGACCATCATAGGTAGCTACAACATCGGGGGCCGTAAGACACATGTAACTATGCGAGTTGGAGCCGATCATTAGAAATGGATAACTTCACCCTGATTATGGGGTGCCTGTTGGGAACTAGTGTATAGGGGTGCAGAGATTAATATGGGGTACGATAGAATATTCGACTCTAGACAACTTAACTTAGTTTATAGTGCTTTCCCATTTCCAGTTTATACTTATCATGCCCAATTCTTTATTCATAGACTGAATAGTCCTAGACTTACTCAGGCTTTATGTCTGACTCTACTTTTCTTTCATTCCCCCGCCAAGGTCCACAGGGAGGGAATACCGCAGCTTGACCAGTTTTTACATCCAGCTTGAAGAGAAAGAATGTATTGCCTGGATCTCTTTCGTTTTGGACTATGGCTTTGGACAGCAATTATGGGACATATGCAGTTTACTTATGTTTTTATGCTTCTTTAAATAATGAAATCAAGACAGTTATGAAAATGTAATGTTTTTGGAAGTATTGTAAGACAATTATGACATGGTTTGTGTAACACGTATTTTGTGGAAATAAAAATTACTGTTGTTTTCCGCTATTCAAAAATATGTGTATTTATATCTGTCTTGTGTATCTGTGACTTATACTTATAAACGTCCACCAAAATTAGGGCATTCCCTTTGAGAGTGACCCTAACGGAGGTGGGGTGTTTCACTTGGTATTAGAGCATAGGTTTACCAGATAAGATAAAAAGTTTTGAAAATTCATTTCCAAAAAGAAAATTTAAAGAAGCATTTTTAAAGATAAAATGTTATTTTATTTTAAAAAGGCAAAGTCCCCCAAAGCCATAGGTACTATCTTTTATCCTTCATTTTGAATCTATCCTTTTTGTTTCAGCATGTCCGAAGAACTTAACTTGCCAGAGGGTATACCAATACCTGGTTGGTTCAGACGGTTCTTAGAAGCAAGGGCCAATCAGCCAGGTCCCACTGTTCCTCCTCCCCCAGCTTCAGGAAATCATCCAGCTGCAGCAGCACCTCTTCCTCCACCTCCTCCACGGGGTAATACTTTTGCTAAGATATGTAAAGATTTTAAAGCTATGGGAGGAAAGGACTTTCATGGAACCGAGTCCTTCGTGGCAGCCAGGAATTGGCTGAAGGAAACCGATGATTATTCGTCATCTTTGAGGTAGAAGATAGGCAGAAGGTACAACTGGCAGTATGGCTACTTAAAGGCGAGGTTTCCTACTGGTGGGAAGTCACCAATGCAGAAAGACCAGTGGAAACATGGGAGGACTTTAGGGCAAGGTTTGAGGCTAAATTTCTCTCAGAAGCTGAAAGGAGTCTTCAGTTGGAAAAATTCTTATTTCTTAAGCAAGGGAATATGACAGTCAAAGAGTATGTTAATCAGTTCGATCAGCTGGATAGGTTCGGACTGGACCTAGTCAACACTCCGCACAAGAAGGCTCTCCGCTTTGTCAAGGGATTGAATGAGCCATTACACAGTTTGGCCATGACCCATATACCCATGGGAGCTACGTATGAAAGGTTGGTACAAATGGCATTGCTGAACGAAGAGGATAAGGGCAAGAAGGAGACAAAGGCAGAAAGCTCTCAAGGGAAGAAAGAGGGTTTACAGCCTAAGAAGACAAACTTTAAGAAGGGCGGGAAAGACAACAAAGAGAAGAGGAAGTGTAATTTCTGTGGCAAAGTGGGACACTTAGTGAAAGATTGCCGAAAAAATAAGGCCAAGTTGAATGGTGGGTGTTTTTCTTGCGGTGAAACAGGCCATATGGCTAAGGATTGCCCAAAGAAGCGAGGGCAGGGGCAGAGGGCTGGATCCACCTCAGGGGCACAGGTTCATGTGCTAGAAGCGCCACCTCTGCAACAACGAGGTATAAATACTTCTGTAGAAAATGTAGTTTGTCTTTATGATCACCCAGTTCGCACTTTATTTGATTCTGGCGCACCACACTCCTTTATTTCATCTGCTTTAGTAGAATCTCTGCACCTAAAAACTAGTATGGTAGAGGACCCCTTAATTGTTTCAAATCCAATTGGGGGCCCAGCTCATCTGTCTATGATCTGTGTGGGATTGAAAATTTCTATTCTAAGCGTAGAATTTAGATGTAGTGCCTTTGTTTTGGGCTTCTCGGGATATGGTTTGATTTTGGCCATGGATTGGCTATCCAGTAATGGTGCCATCCTTGATTGTGAGAAAAGGGTGGTTAGGCTTCTGACCCAACTCGGTAACACTCTGGAAATTACTTGTAATCCCTCGTATGCGGTTATGCTTAGTTATCTTGAATCGCTAGATGCTTCTGTTGAGAGTTTGCAATCGGTTAGAGTGGTCCGTGAATATCCAGATGTCTTCGAAGAGGTGAAGGGCTTACCTCCGAAGCGGGAGATAGACTTCCGCATATATCTTGTAGATAATGCAAAGCCCGTTGCGTTGCCCGTTAGAAACATGGCTCTGCGGGAAAGGAAAGAGCTCAGTAAACAGATTAAAGATCTTCTAGAGAAGGGGTTCATTAGGAGGAGTATTTCAGAATGGGGCGCTCCAGTGGTGTTCGCCACAAAGGCGGATGGTTCACTCTGTCTATGTGTTGACTATAGGGAGCTCAACAAACTAACGAAAAAGAATAGGCGCCCTCTCCCCAGAATTGACGATCTGTTTGATCAGCTTGTAGGAGCGTCTGTTTTCTCCCAACTCGATTTAGCGACCGGATTTCATCAGCTAAGGGTGGCTGAAGATAGTATCGATAAGACAGCATTCAGAACCCCAGACGGCTTCTTTGAATGGCTTGTCATGCCTTTCGGCCTGAAAAATGCACCCGCTTACTTCGTGGACCTAATGAGTAGGGTGTTCAGAGAATTCCTCAACAAGTTCGTAGTGGTCTTCGTAGACGATATCTTGATCTTCTCAAAGAGTGAAGAAGAACATGCTCAGCACTTAAGGGCAATCATGGAAACTCTGCGAGTCCATTAGCTAAAAGCCAAATTCTCCAAATGCCACTTTTGGAGAGAGGAAGTGAGGTTCCTTGGGCACATAGTATCCAAAGAAGGGTTAGCTGTGGACCCTGCTAAGGTAGTAGCGGTACAGGATTGGAAGACACCAAGGAATGCAACAGAAGTCCGAAGCTTCCTCGGGCTAGTAGGCTTCTATCGGAAATTCATCAGGGACTTTGCAAAAATATCATCTCCACTCACAAGGCTGACAAAGAAGAATCTAGTGTTCAATTGGGACTTGGATTGCGAGTTTGCTTTCCAACGACTAAAAAGAGCTCTTACAACAGCCCTAGTTTTGACGTTGCCAGATGGAAGCAAGATGTTCACAGTTTATACAGATGCATGTGGGACAGGGCTAGGCGTTGTCTTAATGCAAGAAGGGAGGGTAGTAGCTTATGGTGGAAGGCAGTTGAAAGTGCATGAAAAGAACTACCCGACCCATGATCTTGAGTTAGCTGCCATCGTCTTTGCACTCAAGTCTTGGCGACACTATCTCCTAGGTGAGAAGTTCGAACTTTACACTGACCATAAATCGTTGAAATATCTTTTCTCGCAGAAAGATCTTAACTTAAGGCAACAGAGATGGATGGAGTTTCTTGCCTCGTACGATTTCGAGATCTCCTACACTCCGGGCAAAGGCAACGTGGTGGCAGACGCGTTGAGCCGAAAGAAACTGACCCTAAGCCCGCTGTTTGTTGAAAGGAAAAGCCTAGAGTTTATAGCCAGCTTTGACTTTAGGCCCTCCTCTGATTTTGTAGCAGGCTTGCTAGCATCTCTCGAAGTACGCCCGACTTTAGTGGACTCAATAGGGACAGCACAACGCGAAGACCCTCAGTTTGTGGAGACGATTGATAGGCTAATTAGGGGTGAGACTTCAAGTCACCTCAACAGATACTCCATCGACGATAAGGGTTGGCTAAGGCGAGACGGAAGACTATGCGTCCCACAGACAAGGGATTTAGTAAAGAAGGTTCTCGAGGAAGCACATCACTCCAAGATGACGATACATCCAGGCGGAGATAAAATGTACAAGGACATAAAGAGAACTTTCTTTTGGAACGGCATGAAGAAGGACGTGGCAGATTTCTTTTCTAAGTGTATGGTGTGCCAACAGGTTAAGGCGGAACAGAAAAAGCCTGGCGGTCTGCTCCATCCTCTAGAGGTCCCACAGTGGAAGTGGGATAGCATCTCAATGGACTTCATTGATGGGCTGCCTAGGTCTAGAAGAGGCAACACTAGCATTTGGGTAATAGTGGATAGGCTTACTAAAAGTGCCCACTTTTTACCTGTCAAGAGTAAAAGAACTGCCTCATCCCTAGCATCTCTTTACCTCAAGGAAATTGTTCGACTCCATGGAATACCATCTAGCATTGTTAATGACCGAGACCCTATCTTCACAAGTGAGTTTTGGCGAAGTCTGCAAGAAGCGGTAGGCACACAGTTATGCTAGAGTACAGCCTATCACCCCCAAACCGACGGCCAGACGGAAAGAGTGAACAGAGTTTTGGAGGACCTTTTAAGATTGTGCGTCCTTGACTTCGGAGGGACGTGGGAAGACCATCTTCCTTTGGTGGAATTTGCCTACAACAACAGCTACCAAGCCACCATCGGAATGGCGCCCTTCGAAGCTTTATATGGAAGACCATGTCGATCGCCCACTTGTTGGTGGGAGTCTACAGATAAGCTCATACTTGGGCCAGATATGATCTGGGAGACTTCAGAGAAAGTAGACTTGATAAGAAGAAGGATGAAGACAGCCCAAGACAGACAGAAATCCTACACCGACAAGAGGAGGACCGACCTTGAATTTGAGGTTGGGGACAGAGTTTTTCTTAAGGTATCTCCGCTAAGGAACGTTGTTCGTTTTGGAACCACAGGAAAGCTAGCACCAAGGTTTGTAGGGCCATTTCCTATCATCGAGAAAATTAGGAAAATGGCCTATAGATTAGAGCTACCCGAAAAGCTGGCCGGAGTTCACAATGTTTTCCATGTTTCGCAACTCCGAAAATGTCTACATGAATCTGCTGAAGTGGTAGAGCCAAACATCCTTGAGGGAGCTGAAGTGGAACGCGAAGCAACTGTGAGGAAAGTTCCAACTCGCATATTAGGAACGGAAGTGAAAAAGCTACGCAACCGCGAAGTCAAGCTCGTCAAAGTTCAGTGGAGCGACGCCGAGGAAGACGCAACTTGGGAAACTGAAGCTAGAATACGCGCATCATACCCTTTTCTTTTCGAGGGTACATCTTTGATCTCTCTTTTTCCCTAAGTTATGCTTTTATCTATCTTTTTAGGTATATCTCCTTGACCTTATCTTTTAGGTAGAAACCCTTTGGATGAAAACATGTAATTGAAACATGTTATGGATGATGGTTGCAAGTAGTTGCAAGTGATTGCTAGTGGTTGCTCGTGGTTGCATATACACACACAATCTAGGTTTTAGATCGGCTCAGTCACTTCATATTGCATATGCATATATGTATTTATATTCGTATATGGTTGAAGTTTAATGTGTTGTCATATGGATGTTGCATTTATATATGTATGAATGATTGTGCACTCATGTAGAATCATGAATAGGAAAATTTGCATACATAATGGATTTATGACACTTACATAGTTTGCATTAAGGAGGTCAACTGAATCAGTAGGCCGCCTGATTTTGCATTAGATAAGTACATGAACACACACTTCGCATATGATCATGAAGCATTAGAAGTCTTTTAAGGACAATGGATGCTCGTGTTTGATGGATGAGTAGATGGACGTTTGGATGTTATGATATACATTCTTCCTAAACTTGAAGATTTCGGGGACGAAATCCTTTTAAGTGGGGGAGGATGTAACACCCCGTGTATTCTATAACAGTGAAATTCACAAATTAAAGTATAATTAATTTCAAATCAAATAATTAAGGGAAACGGGATACGCCATTGCGTTCGTCTCGGAATTTTGCTTGGGATAGAGTCCGAGTTTGCGTAAAACGGACTCCGTATGAAGAAGATATGGCCTCCGGAAGTTTCAGAATTCAGTTTAAAATTCAAACAGACAGAAACAGCTCAGAAAACCGATTCAAATTTCAAAAATCGGGCCAGATTGGCCAGTGCGGGAATTTTCCCGTCCAAGGCACCCAGGTCGACTGGGTAGTCGACCTGGGGCACCCAGGTCGACTACCAAGTCGACATGGGGGTCGACTAGGGAGTCGACCTGGCCCTTGAGCCAGGTCGAACCCAGCCCCCTGGCTGGCTTGGTCTGTGCTTGGCCGAATTTCTGAGCCTTGCCTTGTCACTAGGGCTAGGTGTCAGCTCCTGATTGGTCTCTCCTTCAAACGAACGGCTAATATTAATCCAAGCTCCATCGACGGTTCTAATCAATTCACAAACTCTATAAAAAGGACCTAAGACTCCACCTAATTCATACAAATAAAAATGAGAATGAGATCGTCATGCAGCTGAAGAAAGACTAGGAGCAGCCGTCAAAATTGAGAGACGATTAGGAGACAATTCAAAAGCCTAAAGCAACGACAACTAAATCAAAACAACGCCTACAACAAAGGATATCATCTCCAAATTCAGAATTCAAAAACCTGAATTGAAGATTCGTCATACGTTGTAAGTAGAGTGCTATTCCGATATGAATGAATAATTGTGTTTTGATTTGTGTAAATGAGAAATGGAATTGTACTTAGTTTGTGGTGATGATAATTCATAATTTTATGTTGCTATGATTCTAATTATGAATAGATTTGGGATGTTGTGGTATAATGATGTTAGACCTATTAGGTATTTGCAAGTATATGACTCATGTTGAAAGTTAACGACTATATGTTTGTGGTTGTTTATTACAACACCTATTGGATATTTGCAAGTATGTGATTCATGTTGAAAGTTAACGACTATATGTTTGTACGACAAAGTTGAGATTCATGCAAGTATATGACTCATTATTATGCCAACATGATGTATATTTTTATGATCATTTTTATTGTAATTGGATCCATTTGAGTATTTTGATTCATATGAATTTATGTTGGAATTGGCATCATGATTCAAGTGTAATACCATACTTTTGTGTTATTGACAAAAGTAAGCACCCTTGTGAACTTGTGTTGACTTTATGAACATGGCTAGTTTATGTTTGATTTTATGCCCAAACAAAATATGTTTTAGGCCTATGTTGTTATCAAAATCATATGACAATATATGCGACACATAATTAAGTTAGATTTACATTTCAATTGCAAGTTCACATGAATAGATTAAAAACCTTGATTCATGTTTAGGTATGTTTTATGTCATGATTATATGCTATTACAATGCAAGTTCACAAGTACCTAATTTATGTTAATTAGATCGTTATGTTGCAAGTTCATGCGTTCACACTGCCCTTTTGATGTTATTTAGAATATATAAACACCATGTTCAAAGCCTCCCCTTTTTTATGTAGCTAAGTTGGGTTTAAAGGTTAAACCCAACATAGGTTATATTGTAGCGAACGTATAAGACGGGGGTAATGACGTTGGGTTAAAAATATAAACATATGTGTTGGCATGTTTGACGCATGCCAACGACCTTGAAAACAATTAAGTGGTATAAATTAATTTTACCCAATAAAGATGAATTTGAATAATGGGCCGCAAATATTTACATATAAAAAAGAAAAGAGACAAAATATGTAAATTTAGAAAATACAATGTGTTTAACCCGAGTTTGGATTGAGTTGTGATGTAAACCTGCCGGAACCGCCCGGCTGTCCAGTAGTCACAACAATACCTATCCAATGTGGGTGGTTAAACATTGAGCCAAATAAAGACCCGAGGTTAGACTGAGTTGTGACGTAAGACTGCCCGTAACCAACCGGCAACAGGCAATCACAACAATACCTGTCTAATGTGAGAGGTCGAGGCTTTAATAAGACAATTAAGGCTGAGTCAGGATTGATAGGATTAAGTAAATTGAATTAATACTTAATCAAAATGGAACATGCTAAACTATACAGACTGATTGGGGGTTAGGTTTACAAAACACTTAACCAACTTAGCATGTTGGCTAGAAATAGAAAACCTAGTTGCGGGGGACCCTTTTCAGCAGTAACCCTACAAGGTGTATCAGGATACCCTGAACTAGGCAGGGTGGGGCACGATTACTGGGCTGACTGTAAGAGGTCAAATCGACGGCGGTGGTGCAGCAGTGTAGGTTCTAACGGGGTGCGGGCATGCACACACTCCGGCGCAGAAAAATAAGGCACTGGGCACCAGTAGTATACATGTGCATTCTAGAACTGTGTCGGGCCGCCACCATGGGACTTGATACACCCCATGGTGGGACCAGCATAGGTAGCTACGACATCGGGGGACGTAAGACACATGTAACTATGCGAGTAGGAGCCGATCATTAGAAATGGATCACTTCACCCTGATTATGGGGTGCCTGTTGGGAACTAGTTTATAGGGGTGCAGAGATTAATATGGGGTACGATAGTATATTCGACTCTAGACAACTTAACTTAGTTTATAGTGCTTTCCCATTTACAGTTTATACTTATCATGCCCTATTCTTTATTCATAGACTGAATATTCCTAGACTTACTCAGGCTTTATGTCTGACTCAACTTTTCTTTCGTCTTCTTTTCTTTCGTTCCCCCCGTCAGGTCCACAGGGAGGGAATACCCCAGCTTGACCAGTTTTTACATCCAGCTTGAAGAGAAAGAATGTATTGCCTGGATCTCTTTCGTTTTGGACTATGGCTTTGGACAACAATTAAGGGACATATGCAGTTTACTTATGTTTTTATGCTTCTTTAAATAATGAAATCAAGACAGTTATGAAAATGTAATGTAATGTTTTTGGAAGTATTGTAAGACAATTATGACATGGTTTGTGTAACACGTATTTTGTGGAAATAAAAATTGCTGTTGTTTTCTGTTGTTCAAAAATATGTGTATTTATATATGTCTTGTGTATCTGTGACTTATACTTATAAACCTCCACCAAAATTAGAGCATTACCTTTGAGAGTGACCCTAACGGAGGTGGGGTGTTTCACGTTCCCGATATTCCTGGAAGACACGGCGCTAATGTGGTTCACTCAGTTGCCAGCGTGATCAATCTCTAGTTTCAGGGAATTAAGTGAATAGTTTGTAAATCAGTTTCGATTACATACCCAGAGATCTAAGAATGACATTGAATTGTCCTTCATTAAACAACGTCCAGACGAATCCTTGAGGTCATACTTAGATCGCTTCAATTTAGCGGTCACAGAAGTTAGAGATGCCCATGAACAAACTGTTTTGATGGCTCTGATTGACGGAGTGGATAAGGATACTGAGTTTGGAAGATACCTGTCTAGTAAACCACCATTAACCAGAGAGATATTATATGAAAAGGCCAATATCCGCATGCGTCGGGAGGAGATTTACGCCAATCGAAAGAGGAAGGCAGCTGATAAGGAGGATATCCCAACTAATGTGGCCATCAAGCAAACGGAAGATAGCTCAGGAAAAGTTGAAGTTAATGTCGGGAACAAGAATCAAGGCAGTGGTCGCCAATCGGGGAATAGTAATAACAATAATCGAAAAATAAATCGAGGAAACGATTCTCAAAGGAGATCCTGACCCAGACCATTTGAGAGCTTCACGCCGTTAAATGATACGTGGGAAAACATCTTTCTGGATACATATAATGTCCTCCAATACAAAAGACCTCCTCTGAGGAATCTGTAGAAAAAGAGCGTGAACTGCGAAATTCTATCTTTTTCATCAGGTCCATGGTCATTCCACAAACGAATGTCGTCATCTAAGAGATGTGATTAAAAAACTGTTCCGAGAAGGGAAGCTAGATGAATATAAGGGGATTCCTAGGGATAGGGGGCAAGTCGTACAAGCCCGAACCAAGGCCAACCTGCTGCTAAACCGATGGCTCAGCAAAAAGGAAAAAAATATTGTTATCAATACCATAGTTGGCGGGCTTCACCTGGCGGGCACAGTTTTAGAGCTATGGATCAATATGTGAATGCAGCTAAACAACACTTTGAAGTGGGGGAATGTAGCAACCCAGAGGATAACGCTCCAGCTAAGCAGCAAAAGACAATGTCTGATGACGTCATATTTCGCGAGCGAGAGAGAGTTGGGGTTCACTCCCCAACTGAAAACCCATTAGTGATCACCGTCACCATCGGCCCAACTATAGTTCATAAAGTCTTAGTAGATAACGGGAGTTCTGTCATCATTCTGTTCAAGAAAACATATGATCAAATGAAACTCGAGCCGAAGGATCTGAAACCATGCGAGGGTTGGATACGTGGATTTAATGGGGCCTCGACCGCTCCAATGGGATACGTAGAATTATCAGTAACCCTTGGGGAGGGAGAACGCCAAAGAGTGAAAATTCTCCCCTTTGTAGTCCTGGACATTGAGTCACCGTACAATGCCTTCTTGGGCCGGCCAGCCCTAGCCAAATTTAGGGCCTGCATTGCACCCTGGTGCCTATTGTTGAAGTTCCCGACGGATGCCGGCATAGGCATAGTCAGAGGAAATCAAGTTGTTGCACGAGAATGCTACATTGTAGAGTTAAAGTTGCTCCATAAAGGGAAAGATGTAGAAGCAAATGGTGGTTCTTCCCCTTTAAGGGAGGAATCGTCGTAGCAACTAAAGAAAATATCTACGGGAGGGTCGCCCAGAGGATTGCCCGAGGACATAGATCCCAGAAAGGATGAAGAGCCTGGGGGCAGAATGGGAACTCCCAATGAAGCGACTGTGGAAGTACCAATCGATGATAGTGACCCAGAGAAGGTCCTAAAGATTGGATCCCGGTTGGATCCTGTTTGAGAAAAAGAATTAACAAATTTCCTTAAAGCTAACTTGGATGTATTCGCCTCGACTCATGCTGACATGTATGGGATATCTCCCTTGATTATGAGTCATCCGTTAAGCATCAACCCGAAACATCCTCTTGTCAAGCAGAAAAGGTGAATGCTTGGCCCAGAAAGGTCTGCCGCCTTGAAGGAAGAAGTCAAAAAACTGAAGAGTAATGGATTTATTAAAGATTCAATGTACCCCAACTGGATTTCAAACCCGGTTTTGGTAAAAAAGGCCAATGGAAAGGGGCGTACATGCATCGACTTTTCAGATCTAAACAAAGCCTGCCCAAAAGATAGCTTTCCGTTACCTCGAATCTATCAGTTGGTAGATTCAACCGCGGGTCATGAGCTTCTTTCTTTTATGGATGCATACTCGGGGTACAATCAGATCCCCATGCATGTCCCAGACCAAGAGCATACCAGTTTCATTACAGATTTGGGATTATACTGCTATATGGTGATGCCTTTCGGTTTGAAGAATGCAGGCGCTACATATCAGCGACTGGTGAATAGAATGTTCTACAACCAAATCGGGAAAACGATGGAGGTATACGTCGATGACATGTTGGTAAAGTCCAGACAATCGTCAAATCATACTAACGATTTAGCAGAGATGTTTGAGATTCTCCAAAAATATGGGATGGAACTGAATCCTTTGAAATGTTCATTTGGGGTAACATCTAGAAAATTCCTAGGATTCATCGTCATCTCGCGTGGAATCGAAATTAATCCAGTTCAAATTACATAAATTCAAATATCCAAGAATCAAAGCAAATTAAGGACGTCCAGAGCCTCACTGGAAAGGTGGCAGCGCTGAGTAGGTTCATCTCCAAAGCTACAGATGAATGCATCCCATTTTTCGAGCTGATAAAGTGAGGCAAACGCAACTTTAAATGGACTCCTGATTGTATAGAAGCATTCCAGAATCTGTTGAACCATTTGGAAAGACCCCCGATACTGTCTAAGCCTGTGGATCACGAGGATTTATTTGTGTACCTGGCAGTGTTATCTCACGCAATCAGTTCGGCTTTGGTAAGAGAGGAGTATAAGGTACAAAGACCGGTATACTATGTGAGTAAGAAATTGGCGGCCGCAGAACGAAATTATCTGAAAATAGAAAAGCTGGCGTATAGCTTACTAATTGCATCTAGAAAACTTCGCCACTACTTCCAAGCTCATCCCATTACCGTGTACACCGATCACCCGCTTAATCAGGTTCTGCAAAGGCTGGAAGCATCAGGGAGACTACTTAAGTGGAACATTGAGTTAAGTTAGTTCGATTTAAATTTCCAGCCCCGAAGGTCGATAAAGGGAAAAGTGCTTGGAAACTTCATAGCAGAGTTCACGATCCCGGATGATGATGTAGTAACTAAGGAGGACGATTTGCCAAAGCTACTCCTTGATCCTAATGCCTGGAAGTTATACACAATGGAGCTAAAAATGATAGACGATCTGGGGCGGGAGTCGTTCTCGAAACTCCGGAAAAACGGTTAATTTATTACGCTCTTAAGCTGAAGTTCCATGCCACTAATAACGACCCCGAGTACGAAACCCTAATTGCTGGGTTGAAACTCGCCAAGGAGTTGGATATTACAAAGCTAGACATCTTCTGCGATTCAAAGATAGTCGTAAACCAGGTCACTGGAAAGTTTCAGGCAAAGAGTCCAAGGCTGACATTGTACTTGGAAAAAGTGAAGAAGTTGCTGGATGGTTTTGACCACCACAACATATCTCATATTCCCCAAACAAAGAATCAAAAGGCGGACAGGTTAGCGAAAATGGCTAGTTCAGATAATCCTCAGGATACGGAGCTAGTCCTAATTGAAGTATTACAGTCTCCTAGCATAGATCAGATGGAAATTGATCTAGTATTAGAGATTGAGCCTGAGAGAGAGCCATGGATGACTCCTCTAAAGAAGTTTATGATAAATGGAATGCTTCCAATGAAGAAAAGTGAGAGGCGTGCAGTCATACGAAAAGCTTCCCGATATGTGTTGCAAGGCGATGTCCTATACAGGCAAGGTTTCTCGATGCCTCTCCTCCGGTGTATCGCCCATGATGACATCAAGAGTGTGCTGAAAGAGGTCCACGAGGGCAAATGTTGTGATCACACTGGAGGGCAAACGATAGCAAAGAAGATATTGTGATATGGCTATTTCTGGCCTACCATATACAAGGATGCAGCCAAGTATGCAAGACATTGTGATGCTTGCCAGAAATTCTCCAAGATTCCTAGGGCGCCACCTGGCCAGTTGAAGACAATGACAAGCCTGTGGCCTTTTGCTATGTGGGGAATTGACATTATTGGGAGCCTTCCCATAGCAAAGGGCGGAGCAAAGTTCGCTATTGTGGCCGTGGATTATTTCACTAAATGGGCAGAAGCAGAGCCTTTGACCACGATCACAAGTAAGCGAATGATCACCTTTGTTGTTAAGAACATTATATGTCAGTTTGGGATTGCAAAAGTCATCGTAACCGATAATGGGACCCAATTCGACAACACCGAGTTTCGAGATTTCTGTCGGAAGTATCACATCGAGAAAAGATACACCTCTGTGGCACATCCGTAATCGAACGGACAAGTTGAAGCGGCAAACAAAGTGATCAAATCCATTCTAAAGAAAAGATTAAAGAGGGCCAAAGCCATGTGGGTTGATGAATTATCCCTGGCACTATGGGCGTATAGGAAAACGTATAAATCGGAGACGAGTCACACCCCGTTTTCCCTTGCTTTTGGAGCAGAAACGGTCATTCCGGTCGAGTTGGAAGTACCATCTCATCGAACCATTTATTACGGTCAGATGACCAATAATGAGCTGCTCCTTGAATCCCTGGACATGGTTGAAGAAAAAAGGGACGAAGCCGACTTGCGCGCCCTGAGGCATAAACAACAAATAGCTCGGTATTACAACAAAAGAGTCGAAGCTCGAACATTTGAACCTGGAGACTTGGTTCTAAAGCTTGTCTTTCCGTCCCCAGTACATATAGGCCCGAAATGGGAAGGAACGTACTCCATTTTACGAAGGCTTGATAATGGAACTTTCAAGCTATCAACCGTGGATGGAGATGAAATCCCCAGAGTGTGGAATTCTCAACATTTGCGGCCTTATCTGACGTGAAATTATCAGTTTTATTCTTTTGTTTTTTAGACCATGTAAAAAGGCTCGACTTGTCTAGAACAGTCTGGTTACTTGAACAAAAGATTATAAAGTGGACGTAGGTCATGATTCGACCGAACCACTATAAAAACATAGTGTGTCATTTACCTTTATTGCACCATCCTTTTTTTATCTGTTCTTTTATTTTGACTAATATATCATTACCACTTTGAAGTTTGTTTTAAATTATGTAGTAATCTCAAACAGTTGATCCAAAATACCATCCATCAGATCGGAAAGCTAACGCTAACTAAAGCTATAAATGATGCAGCGAGGTAAATCGCACTGCTATTTGCACTCTAATTCCCGAGATTAGGGAGAGAGTATAAAGGACGCGAAGATAACGTCCCCAAGGTGTGAAGGTGCACCATGATAAAACCGCCTTGATAAAACTCTAACCCACTGAAGGATTGGGAGAGTATAAAGGTGCTAGAGACTTAGCGCCCCCAGAACTTCTGCCCCGCTAAGGGATCGGTGAGCAGACCAAGAATCGAGCTCGAACTCTAACCCGCTGAAGGATCGGGATAGTATAAAGGCGCTAGAGACTTAGCGCCGCAAGAACCATTGCCCCGCTGAAAGATAGGGGTAGTACAAACACAATCCTAATCGATCACCAATAAGCCCTGGCCAGGCAATATGATGACGATTGATTGGGGACATATACGTGCACCACTACACATTTACTTAGCACACGTATTTCTCGATGATTGTTTCGGTTATGATTAATGATTGTTACTCATGACTTTAGTATTTAACTATGAATGTTTCGGTTATGACTATTTAAACTCTGCTAACATGATGAATTTGCAGGAACGCAATGGCGCAATAGAAATAGATTTTCATTTACCGAAAGCAGATTTACAAGAACGAGAAGCTAAACAAAAGTGAGGGCCACTCTCACAGCTACATTTTTTGACCAAAGGAAATCCTAAAGCTAAAATACGAGCTAATAAGTGCGTCCTATTTACGCTTGGGAGACGATTTTGATTTCTTTTCCCTCTTCTGTTTCTCCAACCCCTCTTTGTCAGCATCAGAGAGGTTACTTTTCTTCCTTTTTCTCTTATCAACGAGAGGCTCCGGGGGGAGGACTAGAAGGTTGGGAGGCAGGTTGTGAAGGTATTGATTTGGAAGAGAATCTTATAACCAACCCAGTCTTGGGATCAATTTCAGAAATAGGGGGCACGAATACAGGGTCCTATTCCCCCTTCTTAAGAGCCAACTGCTTTTCTTTCCTAGCTTGCATGTCAACCAAGGTTTCACTATCATCATCCTTGGCCTCGCCTATGATTACAACTTCCTCTTCCTCATCTCCGTGACTGCCATCTGTGTCATGCAAAGCCGCAATAATCTCAGCGTCTGCAAGAGCGCCAGTGCCGGATTCCATGGGTGCTACTGTGACTCTCTCACTTGTTGTACCCTCGGTTTGCTTTGGAATTTCAGAAACTTCAATACCATAACCCGGGGGGACATCAAATTTCTTTGCCAATTCCTTCTCCTCTGCACCTTTTTCGACCAATTTGGTACCTACACCATGAGAAGAAAAGGTTAGTGAATCAGGAGGAGATGTGGCCATGTCAGTTGTCTGTCCTGTGAGACGACGACAAGTTACGGTTGCTTTGATGAACTGTGGAGAGAATATGGAGATACCTTCATCCGACTCATCTCCCATATTTGTAGTGGTGGTCCCGAAAATTGGAGGGGTTGGAGCAAAGGGGATCAACGGATCATCAGGGTTATATTCCTTAACTTCAGAGGTTTTGGGCTCCACCACCGAGCTCGAGCTTTCGCCAACTTTATCCTTGCCCTTGAGCCTACTCTTCTCTCTCTCGATCTCTTCATGGATTAGGCGTCTACCTTTCTCCAAAGCCTCAGGTTCTTCACCTCTAAGAAAGGTCTGCATCAGTTGGTTTTCGTCAATCTCGTCGACCATCAATCGCCGCTTCTTGCCTTCGACAATCGCATCACATACATTGTCCAAAGTAACATAATAGTCCGGAATCCAAGAGATGTATCGAGTCTTGATGACTTGACCAAAGAAGTCGAACAACAGTTCCTTAAAACCCGCTATATCTTTCTCTTTTTTAGCGAGCTTATCAGCAGCAGCAGTGGCCGATTCAAGAGCATTATTGGCGTTACTTTCAGCGAGAGCTGCACGCTCCTCAGCTTGGGCAAGTTGATTATTTAAAACCTCCTTTTCCTTTTTGGCGAGAGTGAGGTCATCTTTTAAGCTCGCTCTCTCTTTCTCCCAGGCATCTTTCTCAGCAGCAAAGCGTTCCTGTGCTGTCTTCAGTTCGGTATTAATTTCCCTGAGATCTTCCACTTCCTTCCTTAGAGCCACCCGTTCCTTGCTGTTTAAGTCAATCTCACTGTGAAAACGCTCCCTAGCACTCTCCAGCTCGGACCTGTAATTCTCTGCATCTCGCCGAGCTAAAGCCGGTTGGGCCTGTGCATCCTCTAGTTCTTTTTCCATTTTGCTCCTAGCCCTAGCATCATTATCAATCTTCACTCTAGCTCTGACTGCTTCCGTCTCCATCTGGCGGATGATAGTAGAAAGTGTAGCAGCATGCTTCTTCATTACCCCGTATTATTTAGCCATATGGCATATGTACCCTATCACCTCTGTGTCCCAATCCTCGGGGACCGGTTCAAGATCCGAGACGAATATCATCCTCTCAAAGAAAATACCAGGGAACTGCTTTTGCAAGCACTCTAGCCTGGCCTGAATTTCAGAACTCGAAGCAATATTCTACGCAGCGGTGGTATCCAAGTCGTGCTCGCTAGAAGAAACATGAGATGTCTTTCTCTTCTCTACGATCCTACCCTCATCTTTGTTTCTGTCCTCTGGCTTGTGGTGTTTTTTAGAAGACTGGACATGAGAAGGCATACTCTTCGGAAGGGTTAAATCTCTAGGAAGTTGCTTCCCCCCAGCCGGTAATGATGGATGACTGTGAGGCTTTTCAGAACCTTGCCTTGATAGAGATGGAGATCGTGTGGAATAAGGTTGATGAGAATCCCGAGGCCGACGACTATCCCTTCCCCGACTATCACTACGAGCATGCTCGGGATCTGGAAGGAGGCTTGGTGTGTCCTCACGAAGGGAACGATAAGAATAAGACCGTTTGCGAGATATTTTCCCTACAAAAGAAACAGGTGCGTGTTAAAACTATGAACGACAGTGGTATAAGAGTGTTATGATATGTGGTGCATGTGATTTGTGCATCTCGGGAAATCCCCTTTTTAATGGACCAGGGCCCAGAGTTAGGCTCGTTTGGATGACTTCTTTTTCTCTAAATGGGGCACTCGTCTCTTCAGAGATGGGAAAAATTGGTTCTCCTCCGAAATCTTCCTGAGTATAAATATTGTCTGGTAAAGGAATCTTATTTAATTCCCCGAGTATCCGTTCCTCCGTTAATTCATCCTGAGCGACAGACTCAACTGGTGATGAAGTCCTTAAGGGAGACTACCCCTAGAGGTCGGGATCTCCTTTGATTCATCAGCTTGCCCCTCGTCTCCTTTGTATACGTTTAAATCCTCATCATCCTGATCAATCATTGGTGAAGGACTCTTGCGAAGGGTAGTTGTCTTTACAGCTTGAGAGTTCCTTCTTCCTCAGTCGGAGGTATATACTTGTAAGGTTTGCCGCCCGCTCCAAGTCCGAATCTTATATCTAAGAGAAGGTGTTTGTGAAGGTTCCCGTCGATGATACATTTCTTAATCCTTAAGAAATCTGAGTTACTCTCAAGAAGGCAGGACATTCGGTCTTCGTATATCGATCCTTCCGTTCTCTCAAAGTTGTGATCTGTATGGAACAAAATGATTTGTTAGCACTGAGACTATGCATTCGAAATAAACACGGGAAAGTTGTAAACATACTCGCTTGTAGCCACTTCCTCGCACATCCAGCTTGGTGTTTTATATAAAACCAGTCGGATTTGATATCCCCTATGTTACTACAACCATCCATCACAACTTTTCTATTGGCAACTGATTCGAAGAATGAAAAATTGTGAGCCCCTGCGGAATGATGCTTGAAATGATAATAGAACTTCAGATCTTTAAGGGTAAGTTCGATCTGTAGAATCTCAATATAAGCAATATACAGAGTATACAGAGCCACATAGCCATTCAGATGGAGTTGCATGGGGGCAATGTGTAACTGTCTTAAGAGATCAATGACAAGTGGGAGGAAAGGGGGAATAGACCCCACCCAACACATGAGTCGACTAACAGTCATGTACCCCTCTGGGGCAGAATGAGGTCTATCTTCGCTTTCTGGAGCTTTCACATCGTCCCAGGGAATTTCTTGTCTTAAACATATCTTCTTAAGTTTTATATCGTCTAAATTAGAGGGTAAAGAATCAGTGAACTTCTCTATTTCCTTAACACCCGGAATTTCATCAGGAGCTCAATCATCCTCATGTTCAAGGGATGTTTTATCAGAAGTCGTTCACCCTATATCGGTATCCGTCTCGTAATCAGGATTAGATTTTTCCTCATATGAATTTGAGGGAAGCACATCGGGGCTGTGATGTACTGATATATCTGATTCGGTACTTTCATTTGGTGTCTCAGTCACTTGTTTATCCAACATAGCTGTGCTGGCGAGTAAAAATTAGAAAATAGTTACCCGTGAGCCCCGTGTATGTGCAAGTGCTCATGTGTGCAAGTGTGTATGATACTGGAAAGTAAAGTCATAACATAAATTGGATTAGTGCAATGAACATGCTATTAAGTCCTATTGTTGATCATTCTAAGAAGTTCGTCTCGAAGGCTCAACCTAACTGTCCGATATGTATTATGATCATGATGCATTGTTTAATTTAAAGTATGTATGGGATAGCTGACCAAAAATTCACTTGGGATGTAAGGATCGGATTGTGGGATGTGTATCGGATCAAAGGGAACGGATCGCCCCTTTGTCTCGCCAACGGATTGCCGATGGTTCGTGATGCAGTTTAGATAGGAGTATATAAGCGGATCATGGAACCCCTATAATACAAGGTTCCACGACCCAAATACTCTCCAGCGTTGCGATCCGATCCACTGCCTGACTTCACACCACGAGTTTTTTCCTGATTTTTCTATCTCCACGATCCATCCCAATCCCACGACCTGATCCGATCGACACCAACCACATCTGCGATCCGAACTGACCAACTCCTTCATCCTCTTCTCTCCTCCTCTTCACTCATGAACTCGAACAGCTGAACCCATCAACCATCGTCGCCTCTAAAGCCTTGGAAACCACAAAATTCTGCCATCCTCTCCTCTCAAATCAGTGAAAACTCAAGAAAAACAAGGGTGAAATTGCATGAAAACATTTTTAATATTATTACCTTTCTAAAGTTAGGAGACGAGTGGGTTTTTGAAAATTTAAAGTTAGGGTTTCATTCAAGAGAACTGGCGGTGGCAACAAAAGAAAAAGAAAGGGAAAAGTGGAGAAGGGTTCAGTTTATATAAACCAGGTGGTGTCCGTTCGTATTCCCTTTTTTGTCTTATTTGAAGCAATCGGTCCATGAGTAGGGGCCCTTTCGATTCGTGATGTAGCCCGCTCCACTAAAGACGTGTAGCCATAACCAAAAGAACTACCGTGATTTAAAAAGGAGCCCGCTTGGTCATCGGATCATGATGAAGGATGCATCCACGGACCGTGATAATGCCTCACGACCTAAACTCTAGTGTGACCGCTAAAGGTAAAACAATGAAAGTATTTATAAAAATTTGAAGACTTACTTGGCAAATTATCAACAATACACCTTAATGATCAGAAGACGAAAATTATCCAGCAAATGAAGAAATAACCAAAGGATTAACCTGATATTTATACTAGTTAAGGGGTGTAATTTCCTGAAATGGTACGACATCTCAAACAAACATAACCTTTGGTACACATCGCTTCATGAAAAGATAGCTTAGTAGTTTCGATGCATGTTCCATCCTCGATAAAACATACTTCGAGGGGGCAAAATGTTGGCTAGCTTTTGGACCAACCCACCGAGATTCAAACACAAGTCTAATACGAAGGCTCACTCATGAAGTTACACTCATCACGATCGCGATCGCCCCCTATCACGCGATCCGATCCATCCCCTCTGCCTCTTCGCAGTCTGGTCCTAGAAACCAAGATAAAGGTCGAGACCAAGTCTACCACGATCCAAGAATGCAGGATCTCACGACATCTATCCATAACGGCTATTTTGAATATCTCTTCATTAAGCCATGAACCAGTCCGAGATCTTCGGGATTTATGCCACGTATGACCGCGATATGTCTCCAGATATCACCTATAAATAGCCCCAGGCTTGGCATTTTCAGGATCTTTTTTGGCAGTTCTGAGTGTTGTTCCTACCATTACTGTCTTTGTGCTATTTCTTACCAATATTAATTCGAAATCACTAAGTGAATCAGTATTGTAAAAAGCGAGATTGAGATAAAAATATCTGATTGTGCCCGAATCTTACGTACAATCATAGATATAAAGTGGATGTAGGCTCGTTAACGCCGAACCACTATAAATCCTGTGTGTTTTCTGTGTTTTCTCGCATTTCTAGATATAAGTCTTTGCCAATTCAGATAATTTGGGTGTTAGAGCCACTTTTGGATCTAACACCGGCATAGCATGGAGGATGCAAAGGCATCAAATACACCTTTACCTTTACATGTAAAGCTTTCGAGTAAGGGACCACCTACCGAGGAGAAAGACAAGGCTTATATAGAAAAGGTGCCATATGTTAGTGCGGTTGGAAGTTTGATTTAATCCATGGTGTATAAAAGGCCCGATATTGCAAATGTCGTCAGGGTGGTTAGTCGGTTTTTGGCTATTCCGGGGAAATCACATTAGGAAGTAGTGAAGCTTATTTTGAGATACTTGAAAGGTACAACATCTCATGGTCTTGTTTTTAGGATTATTAAGGAGAAGAATTGCATGTTGGTTGGTTATTATGATTTAGACTATGTTGGTGATAGGGATCGAAGGAAATCAACTTCCGGATATGTCTTCACTCTTGTTGGTATAGCCATACGTTGGAGATTGAGATTGCAAACCGTAATTGCTTTATCCACTATGGAGGCAGAGTTGATATCTACGGTGGAGGAAGCAAAAGAAGCACTATATTAGAAGCGATTATTATATGACTTGGGTTTTGAACATGACAGTGTTGATGTTTAATGTGATAGCCAAAGTGCTATTCATTTGGTGGAGAATTTAGCATTTAGCTCACATACAAAGCATATTGAAGCGAGAGAGTCATTTCTAGTAGCCATGGACGAAGAAAACAAAGTACGCCTTCATAAAGTGCACACAAAAGGATAATGTGGCGGATATGTTCACTAAGACATTGCCGGTTAGGAAGTTCGAGCATTGCTCAAACTTAATTCGCTTGGAGAGATGCTAGGTGCCACAGAATGGCAGATTGAAAAAGAAACTTGGATAAGGAGGAGTATCGGTGAGAGATTGAAATTCTATCTTCTTATATTTTGTAAGAACCAGGAATTTTGACGATAAATATTAATCTAATTAGAAGCTCAAAAATATGAATGTCTGCAAATGATGGAATTTGCCTACAAAACATTAACCGTTACGTTTGTCTCAGAATTATGGTCAACTTTCAAGTTTGGAGTTTCGCGAATGGAGTCCATATGAAAAAGTTACGAATGAAATTTGAAAACGGATGGAAAATAAATAAAATGGAATATTATATATATATATATGGTAATATATAATTACCCAGCCACCTCACTGCCAGGTCGACCAGTGGTCGACCGCTGGTTGTGACCGCTTGGTCGAGCCAGGCTGTAGCGGCTAAGGTTCAAGTATATAAAATTTATATACGAATGGGCGGATGTTAGTAAAACTGATTTGATGGTTCTAGGCCATTTCCACCCCTATAAATAAAGAGGTAGAGCCTCATTCTCCTCCATTAAAATCTATAGAGACAGCGGAGCTCTGCCAATTTTCTTCCTCATCTAACCTAATTTCTAAATAAAATATATTCATATATATACCAAATCAAATCGTATTCATACGGAATTGGGAAGATAAATAGATTCAATGGACGGGGATGCTCAACGATAGATTTTTCGCTCTCTTCCCTTTTTCTTATATTTCTACAAATCTAAAATTTCCCCTTTCTAGCTAAACTGTAATTTTATAAGAATTTAGGGATTGTAAGCCTGAAAAGATTCAAAATTCATAAATTGGAAGCTATAAGGTGAGTGGGAAATTAACTAATATAGATAAAATGATTTGTTTATTTTGTTTGAATACAATATTTGTTTTATGCCTATCAGAACTATTATCTAAATAATTGTAAATTTTGGCAACCCTTAGATCTGATCATGAATATGTTTTAAAATTGGCAAATGAAAAGTATGACTATGTATAACATGAATTATAGGATTTTTATATCTTTCCCACATATTCCCGCAAGTTATGTCAAGAAATATGTTGTATATGTAACATAGCATTATGGATCTGGACATCAGTCCCACTAAACATAAAATTGTTGTAGTTATGTTCCAACTCTTTAGTTCAAAGCTGAAATATGAAACATGTAAAATTTGGGTAAAAAGATGAATTTGTGTATTATGTGATTTTAAGAATAAAAGAAATATTCCTTTTTTACATTCAATATTGTTTGTTTTTTGGCTTAAGCATTGTAAATTACGTTGTTTTCCTCAAATAAAGAGTCATTATTATAGAATCGCAAGAAGTATGACAAAAAGAATTAAAAATGGAAAATGGTGAAAAGATACATATAAAAATAAATACATGTTTTTGTATGTAATTTGCATCGACTATTCCAAAATAAAAATACATTACATATATTTCTTGTGATTTGGAAATATGTCAAATTCCACAAAATAGGCATGATTTACAATAATTTGGCTAATTGTCCTTGTGAGACATGAAACCTTTTAGCAAGATTGAATATAAAAAGAGAATGATTGGTTAATTGATTAGACAAAATCATTAATTTAATTTAAATTTAAGAATAAAAATAATAATAAAAACAACTATGTTGACTGCATGTAAACATAGAAATAACTATATATGTATTATCCGTCCAAATCAGCGTAAAACGGTAAAAATATGTATTATATTAAATGTTGAATGGTATTCATTTATGGAATCATAAATATAAATTTATATTCCATACTTAATGAATATATTTATGGTGATGGTTATAGCAATTATTGTAATTGATTGCTATAAATGAAGTCATAAATAAATAAATAACAATTGTGACAAATGTTGAATGTTTGGATGAGGTTCAATGGTGGAATTATATGCAAATATAATCCATATTGAATTAATATATTTGTCGTGACCATTTCTAGCAATCAATGTAATTAACTGCTATAAATAAGATTCGCAAATTAATGTAACCAATATTGATTGGGGAAAATAAATGTGATAGGAAAATGGTTACAATTCCTAAAATCAATTATGATAATTTTTGTGGACCCCAATTAGGAAATTTAAAAATCAAACCGCATTTAGACACAAAGTTAAACTCAACTTATGGTGTAAGCCTACCTGGAAACAAACAGCAAATCCACCTACCATAGGTAGTCAGTTTAATGTGAGTGGTCTAATGCATAAGTATAAATGTATTTAGGCACAAGGTTAAGTTCACTTGTGGTAGAAGTTTGCCCAGAACCAAGCGGCAAATCCAACATCTAAAGGTAGCCAACTTAATATGATGGGCCGGGTATGTGTGCGTGTATATATATAATAACCAATAAACAAATAAACTATTAAATAAATAAGAATAGGAATTGTCCGTTAGGGTACAACAAATAAATAACTTGGGGCAGATAAATAGTTGCCTTTGGAAATTATGATCGTTAGATTCATAAAAGGCAAAAAAATTGAAATGAAAGAAATGAGTGTCAAAAAGGAAATTAATGGATATTGATTGTCGTTTAAATGCTAAGTCCAAATTAGGGAAGAAATTAAATAAATGTCCTGGAGAAAAGGTAATATAACCTTCCTTATTTATGTCTATAAAACTTATAATTAAAAATATAATAAGACTTAGTAGGTTAATAATGTAAGATATTATTAACCATACAAACCCGTGATGCAAATAAAATAGTGTACATATAGTATTTCCGTATAAAGGAATTAAACAAGAATGACATAATAACATAGCCTACTTTATCCCAAAAAGGGAAAGGTGTTAAAGGAAAATGGGGGAGAACGAATAACCTTCGCGTATGGTCTGCTTTTTGGGTCCTAAAAGGCTAGGTGACTAGGTCAAAGAGTCCACCTGGTAATAAGTTTTTCAGTATAGGGGTCTTAAATGGCAGGTGTTTGTTGGCCTACCCAAACCTAGAAATTAAGATGGCCAGATATGGCCATCTATCCAATGGGAAGTAATAAGTGACTAAGGATATTATCTAATAAGGTCAGCTAGAAGGTATAACGAACGATAAAATACCTACTCTCACCTTATGCAGGGGTAAGGGTACATGCATGAATAATGGAAGTCTTAACTAGTAGGGCCCGTAGCTAGTGCCCTCTTGTTTTATGTTAACATTTATATATTATCGGGGGTTAACAAGTGACCAATAGGTCCGCCGAGGGTCTTAAGCAATCAGGGAGAATCCACCCTATATATCATTGATAGTGAAGCGTTAAATAATAAAGACTAGAGAATGAGGATATAGATAGAAACCCCAAAATTAGGGGCCCGCGGTCAATATAATTAACCAGTTAACTATGGTATAAAGGCTTCACAAAAATGTGTGTAAACGTTCTATCTTGGTAATAACATAATAAAATATGGGAACACTACTTTGGGAAGAGTAGTAGATTCGAGCGTAAGCTTTAACAAGGTATGTTTAGAATCACTAACGTGGTCAGGCATATAGCTTGGTTTGAATAAAACGGAATATATAACTGTGCTATAGATCATGTTGTACATTTCTAGTCACCAGAACTTGTTGTTCTAACCCCCTCCCCCTCTTCATTACAGCCTCTAGGTTTCATAGAGAAGATCGGGTTCTCTTAGATGATTAAGTTTGGCTTACAGTTCTTTGTTATCTCTCATTCTCGGTATTGACAAAGTGACTTACTTTGAAAAAGGTAGTTACTTGAGTTAATACTAGTTTATCCTATTTTATTTCCACTGTGAGTTATATTTATCGTACTCTGATTTTGCTCATGCTCATTTATTGTAGGTACCAGATATACGCTTGGATATGTTCAAGTTTTGATTTTTTTTCAAAATTTGAGTGCAGAAAAGTGTGGGGTGTTAGATTTGGTATTAGAGCTTAGGTTAAATGAACAGAGGAATTAGTTAAATTAGGACTCATGAGAGAACGTAATTTGATTTTATTTTCTATTTTTCTTTGTCTTTCTTACTCGAGTTTAATTTATTTCAACTATAGAAATTAGTCGTGGGCCTAATTATATAAAATAGGCTTTAAGCGACTATGAGTTGAAATATGTTGAGTTTGGGTTTCTAGCCAAATATGTCTTACCTCACAGTATGTTGTTAATCTCGTCATGAAGAGCATGAGGTGACATATGGTGGATTTCCATAATTCGGTATTTGGAAACTGGAATAATATGTAGATTAATATAAAAAGCTAGCTACAACCGAGATAGTCATAAATTCCTAGTCTGGTTCATTGGTAGTTCCAGTTATGACCATTACTCAATCCGAAACGGGGAAAAATCCCATGTTAATATTTCATATCCATTTCAAAAATATAATTACGAGGTGTATCCATTTGTTGCTTCGTTAAAATTCCGAATCTACCTTTGTTGAAATATTCAATTGAGTTCTTGGCCTTGTATTCGAGGCAATTATTTTTAAAACTATTTGAAAAATAGAAATGGATTTCAACGGTTTTGAAATACGGTTTTAAAAAGTAGTTTGTGAAAGGTATGGTTTCAAAATTTTAATCAATTCATATTTCAAAATTTTAGAGCTATGGTGTGATTTTAATAAACACAGTCTGACTGGTAGGAAAAATGGAGTTAGGAAGGACAAGGAATATGCAACTAGACATGAAAATAATAAATATATATTCCTTGTGATTTTTAGTATCCATTTTCCTATATATATTGGATAATTTATCAAAATTACAAAAGGTAAACCTTAAAGATTCTAAAGGTCTAACATTTTTGGATATGAAAAGGATTTTCAAGTTTAAAATATAAAATAGTGATATAAATAGTAATAATAAAATGGATTTATAAATACGAAATCGTTAATTTATAAATAAATCCCATTTTTGGTAAAGTTTTAAACATTTCTTCGAAAATGCTAAGGAAAATCCTTTGTCTGGATCTTAGGGTATTTGACTTCATGAATCATCTGTTTGTTGTCAGCTAGGTAAGGGGAAAATCCGTTTTAAATTATATTTCGGATTTGTAGCTGAATTATTTTTAAAATTCGCTCGTTCCTTGTGTAGTCGCAACATATTTGTTAAGACTTGTGACACCCCACGTCAGTTAATGTCACGCTTTATCGGAATGCATTAAGTTTCGTGAAGCATTATAGGTAAACAGAAACAAAAATAGAAACATCACAAGATAGATATAAAATAACAGCGGAATTTAAAACTTTATTAAACAGAAATCATCATGGTCCAAAACCTAGTTACATCATAAGTTTGAAATACAGAAAATCCATTACATCAATTTAAAACTTCTGTCTTGTACTAAAATCATCAGAGTACAGTAATATATAAAAAGCATAGTCCCTAAAATATAGCCATATCAGAGAAGATAGGAAATCAAAGCAACACATCTAAGCAGCTCCACGCAGAATGAAAGAGAGAATCCAAATCAAGCCTGAGTATTACCACCCTGAGAACCTGGGGGGAAACGGAAGAGAGAAGAGGAAACAAAATGGGACAGACATAAAGTCTGGCGAGTCCAATTACTTTTAGCATATAAATAAATAAAACCATCATGATAGACATATAATCTGGATGAGTGAAATAACAGTATCATAAGACAGGTATAACAGAATGAGCAGGATAAGAAGAATACACAAAATAGAATAGGTTAAGCTTCTCTAATATTTTTCTCTGCACCAATACTAGTATAACAAAAACAAGATGATCCCTACAGAAACAGATGGTAGACTTAGGTGTGCTTCTAATGAAGGGTTTTATACCCAACAATAATAATAGGTGTCCTGGTAGAAATGACAGGTGTTACCCCCAATGATAATAATAGCTTCTCAACAAGCAAGACTAGATGTACCCTAATTACTTCCCCAATCAGTCGGCTCCCTACCTTGTAGATATCCTGAGTTGGCCCCATAGTAGGATGTATCACTTCCTATAGAGGAAACCCATTTATTTTTGAGAGGCACAACCATCTACTGATGTCACAACATCTTAATTTTCCCGAGAAGATGAACTCATGCACGCATATGACTCCGTTGGATTCTGCGCTGTCAACACCTCCATCTATATGAACCTCTTACAGTCAACTCAGTAAGCATGACCTGACCCTAACCTAGTTCGGGGGTTCCCCGTTTGATACCAAGATGGGTTACTGACTAATACAGGTCCCACACAACAGATGATACAAGCTACCCCCGGGCTTGCATCCCCACTACTAGGATTTTGACAGGTTATTCCTAACAGTTTAACAAGGTTTCACAACCCCAACATGTAATACAGGTTAAGTTTGTCAGGCTTGTATAACCCCCCATAGATTTAATAAGATGAACTTAACCCCTATTGATTTAAGCAAGTTTACTTAACCCCTACTCAATTCGACATGTTCATGTAACCCCCTTAGATTTAAAAAGGTTATATATCTCAGGTTAACAAGTTATTATCATATTTCCGTTTATGTCTATTAATGGACTAGACCTCTTATGTTAAGTCTACCACTTGTGGATGTTGTATATGCCGGGTGGTTCCGAGCAGACTTCTGCCACAAGTCGGACTTAACCTCGTGTCTTAGCACCATTACGTTTACATTTACGCACTCAGCCGCTCACATTAGATTAACCACTTGTGGTTGCTGGATTTGCCAGGCGGTTCTGGGTAAACTTCTAGCACAAGTGTAACCTAACCTCGTGTCTAAGTGCAGTTACAGCTTCTATTTACTGTAGTCTTAGGCATATTCGTTCTTAACCGAGTATTCATGTTCTTCATGGATTATACCCCAAATTAAAGTCTTAGATCATGGTACATGTTATGCTCCAAAAATCCCCGTCAGGTTTAACAACACATATTATGCCCCTAATTTTAACATTCCCAACCGTTTCCAATTTCATGCGTTCGCATATTTCAGCAATAGGCCTATGCTCGAAGGTATCCTAGCTATAAAAATTTAAAGGGAAGGAGGGAGAGAATAGAACAGAAATAGGCATAATAACAAAACAGGCATATGAAGATAAAATTGATCATAATAACAGAATAGGCATATGATGGCAGAATTGGACATATGAGAACAATAGATCAGGTGTACAAGTAATGGTAGATCTGTTCAATTACGGTTCAGGCTATTAACAAGCATAGGCTTAGATCCAAACTTATAAACATGTTAAAATTAGTTATTAAATGTTTATATCTAAAAATAACATGAACTCACAGAGACTGGATCTAAAGAACAAAGAAATGACTGCAGATGTTGCAATAGAGATTTTTGAATATGTATAAGTTGTTGTTGTAGACGAATAGGCTAGTTCAATCTGGGTTACGGAAGCACCTCGTTATCACCATTATTTTTTGTAAATAAAACAATGGAAATGAGGTCCTGTTTATAGCCTAAGGTCAACAAATCTCATTCAGAAACGCGTCTAGGTGCAGGGGAGGAATCTGCCCCAGATCTGGCTGGGGTCGACGCAATCGTGCAGGGGTCGACCCATGGGTCGACACCCATAAGGCATGGGGTCGACCCCTAACGGGAAGATTTCCCTCCTTTTTCCTCTCTCTTATTTTGATGTTCTGGATTTGTTTTGTTTATATATATTATGCTTATATGTATACAGACTTCAAACCTTAATATCTTCTTCATACGATGTTCATTTTATGCAAACTCGGAGTCTATCTTAAGTAGAGTTCCGAGATAAACGCAATGGCGCAGTGCGTTTTACCTAATTATCAATATTTGATTAAGTATTCTTTAGTTTATCACTATAATGTTCTTTAAAATTTCGGGGTGTTACAAGACTATAAATACTTGAAGTTAGTTCAGAGTTTAACAACAGTGTTTAAATACCACGGTGATGAGGATAATTATTTTTCGGATCACATTAAATCTTAAATGATGATGTGGTATGATCAATATTTTAATCTGGCTTAATAAGGTCAAGGTCCAACCTTTATCCAAAACCCATTTGGTAGTTGACTGTTTAGTGCTATACTAGGACGGTCAATTAGTTGATGAGTTTTGGTACAACTTGGACCGAGGACTCGACCATAAAAGATGCATCCAAATTGCCCCCTTAACTTATTCTTTTGTCTTTTCTTCCTCATCCAGTTGAACCATATCTCTATTCTTCTTCTCTTTCCTTGTCGTCACCTCGTCTCCTCCTCTTCGCGCTTGTTGGCGCATTAGATCTTACCTCACTAATATTCCAAGATCTAATTTCTTCTCTCCGACCATTTCTTGACCTATAATGCCTAGTTGTAATATTTGATCCTATTCCCACCATTAAATTATTCTCCTTAGGTAGAGACCATTTGGTTGGATTGGAATGAGTAAAAGTGTCTCACCGCTATAGGGCTAAGTAAACTTGTCATGGTAGTTGGACTTGCACTGGTCCATTGCTCGAGATCTAAGAATAGGGTTGTTGTTTGTGCTGCATCCGCCTTTGCTATACCTTATTTTAATAGGTTCTTTCGAAGGAGATTGTCGTTTCGGAGATGAAGATAAGTCGTCTTTGGATGGTCTTTCTGAGGAGAATCTCGATGAGAGTTTTAGAGGCATCCATGTTTTACACAAACTTGTATGATCTTTTGTTTGACCGGTTTTGGGGATTTTGCAGCAAATTACTTTTTCTTAATGTCGGTTTTTGTGTTCGAGAATCTATGTTCGAACTACCCATGTAGACGTGTGACCCATTTAGCACATTGTTTTATAAATGGGAAGTTAATAATTAGATTTATCACATGATGCGGAAATGAAATCTTTGCTTGATCGGTGGCGTAACCATCATTTAGAGCCGCATCATGTTCAATTCAGCCTTTTATTTTAGTGTGTTGTCTCACTGAATTAATTTTTGTAAATTCACTTGTCTACTTTGTCTTTAAACAATATTAGGTGGGTTTCCATGAGAAGCAATTTTGTGGTAGGTTTCTTTTCTCACCATAAATTATCTCTTAGAAGAGACGGTGATGTGGGAACTTCCAACAACACCAATAGTGTCTGTGACACGAGATTGATCATTTTACTACCATAATATGGTTAATCAAAGATCATAGAAATTGGTTTGAGCTCCAGCCATGGAGAAAGGCATCTTGTTGTTTACAACCATTGTTTTGGGAGTTCTGCTGTTGTTTTGTTGCCTTTCCACCATTGGGTTCTGTTAGTGTCGTTCAAATCACATGACTTAAGTTAATGAGATTTATATGTTTGGAGATGTTTATGTCATTCACGCGTTCTTGTTTGAATCAAATCTCATTTTCGTATCTAAACTAACAGTTGTCCTAGGGATGGAAAGAATAGAATTTTGTGTTGGATAAATTTTAGCAAAGGACCGATTTTGCGCTGTTTTCGTCACGGGTATATAAATAAATAAATCAACGTTGTTTTGGTCTTTTTATGTGATTTCAGTTTTCACATTTTTGGCGTAACTAGATTCCTTTTTCACCAACATGTGTCTTGATTTGTTCAAATTTCCACAAAATACATTTTTTTGAAGTTTTTGGAAAATGTTGTTTGAAAAAAAAACATTTTTATCATTTCCCTATTTTATATTAGAAAGTGAAACGGTTTTGAAAAGGAATTTTAAAAATAAACACAAGAAGTTTTTAAGCGAAAATTTATTTTTATGAAAAATTTCGATTTTTTATCACATGAATAGCGTAGGGAAGATGTTTGGATGCTTTGTGTGCACGTTTTAGCGGTGCAATAAAGCCAACGATACGATAAAAATGTTAATGACAACAAGGAAAAGGCTGTTTTCGCCTTGGAAACACTTTTTCCATACCTTGTCAATGATGCCTGAGACTTATTAATTAACTCACTTTACGTTTAGATCTTGTTTTAAGCCTCCTTTAAAGTCAACAGTTGGAAATTTTTGGAGTATTTTGGGTAACTGGGGTGAAAATTCCACTGAAGGACGGGAATTGGAAAAGTTGTGAGTAGGAAAAATAAAATAAAAAACTTAGCTTTAATTTCCTTTTTTTGGTTTGGGAGATTAAATATGAAACGATTAGATTGCGTACGTTTTGGATGGTAGGGTTTGGATGCAAAATTAGTTGCTTCACACTTTTATTTGTAATTGTGTGAAGGTTATGGATGGAAAAATATTTTCAAAATTTGTATTCTTGTAAAACTACCAGTATATTTAGTATGTTTTGTTTTAGGTTTTTGAAAGTGTTTTAAAAATTTCAATGCATACATATAGAAGGCCCGATTTAGAATCATCTTGCATGCATGGTTTATGATTCAAATTCATTAAGTACACCAAGCACATATACACATGGTTGCAAAGTGGATGTACACAAATTGGTTGTGTAGGGTAGGATAACTAGGTGTCAGAATTTCGGGATGAAATTCCTTTTAAGGGGGGAAGAATGTAACAATCCAAAATTTTGACAATAAATATTTATTTAATTAAAAGCTCAAAAATAGGAATTTTTGCAAATGATGGAATTTGACCACGAAACTTTAACCATTGCGTTCATATCAGAATTATGGTCAACTTTCATGTTTGGAGTTTCGCGAACGGAGTTCGTATGAAAAAGTCACGGAAAAATACAAAAACAGACAAAAAATAAATAAAATGGAATATTATATATATGGTAATATATAATTACCGAGCCACCTCACTGCCAGGTTGTAACAACCCGAATTTTTAACAACGTGTTAAGACAAGAATCAAGGCAGAATTAAATGTAAATATCTGAATCAGGAGAAACGGGATGTGCCATTGCGTTCGTCTCGGAAAAATACACGAAATAGAGTCCGAAATTTCGTAAATCGGAGTCCGTATGGCCGAGATATGGCCTTCGGAAGTTTCACGAAAAATCAGAATTCAAAACAGATTTCAAAAACACAGAAATCAGGCTAGGCGGGAAAAATCCCGCCAGAACCAGGTCGACCTGGGGGTCGACCTGGGGGTCGACCTGGTGGGGACCGGGTCGACTATAGAGTCGACCCCAGGGTCGACCTCCCTGGTCGGTCGGGTCGGCCTGGTGCACCTGTTTTGGCTCCTGTGTCCTGTTTTGGAGGCTTGTGACGATTTTTGAGGGCTTGGATCTATCCTAGGGTTAATCTAACGGCCTAAACTACTCCTAATCTCTATAAAAAGACCCCTAAGCCTACCCTAAACCCTCACAAATCACTCATGCCACGAAGTGCTGCCCAAATGCCAAGTGATCATGGCCTCCATCTCCAATTCCTAGAGACTATGCATTCAAATCGGGTTCAAATCAAAAGGTGCAAGATTTCTACACCAAATCGAGGAGGGATCAACGTTGCTACGCAAATTCCATGACGATTCTTCGACAAAGGAGCCACCTTTCTTCGTCAAGATGATGCATGATCCTTTCCTAAGCCTCGCTATGTAAGTTCTAGCTACTTCTAGATCTAAACGGTAGTTTTAATGATGGCATGGAATAAAACGAGATTAAACTAAGTATGCTAGCCTATATGAACCTTGTCATGCCTCTTTTGCTTGAACCTATGACTTTTGGCTATGCTTAGTGACTAAATCATGCCACTTATGTTATGTTTAACTTAGTCCATCATGAAAGATTGAACCTTTACTTGCGGAATGTTGGCATGAATATTTGAAACCACTTTGACTTGTGAAATATGTACATGAATATGACTTGGGGCTTATGCATGTAAATGAACCCAAAAACCCCTTATGACACTATGCATGTTTGTGGCCAAATTCCTTTATGAACTATGCATGTTTGTGGCCAAATTCCCTTATGCTACTATGCATGTTTGTGGCCAAATTCCCTTATGATACTATGCATGTTTGTGGCCAATATGTTGGCATAATACCCTACTATGTGACTCGCTTCCACTTGGGTTGGGGATACGTTTGGGTAGCTTAGGGAAAAACGTGGGTATGACATGAAAAACTTGACATGGGGTTTATATGAGAACATGACATTCATGATACATTTAAATATGGTCATGACACGTGGGGAAACATGGAACTTGAACTAGACATGGGTGGGTTGTAAGTGTAATAAGACACTACACCAAACACGAAAGTGGCCAACTCGAGGTTGGGTTGAGTTTGTAGCATAAATCTACCCGGACCCGCCTGGCTTGACTAGTGGCTACAAACAATAGGACCCAATGTGAGTAGTTGGTCACATAGCACTTAAAACCCGAGGTTAGACTAGGTTGTGGTGTAAATCTATCCGGTCCCGCCCGGCTTAACTAGTAACCACAACAAAGTCTAATGTGAGTGGTTGAGGTGCATTAATCTAATTAATGCCACATGAAAAGGTTAAGTAATTTTGACTAATGACACTTAACCAATATGACACGAATGGGTAGGTTAAGTGAAACCGGACTTGATTTCTTAATGACACTTAACCAAACAAAACAATTAGGGGATGGGGTTAAGTAAATTACACTTAGCTAATCCGACTTGGTAATTAGATAGGGTTAAGTAATCTATACTTAACTAATCTAAACACGGTAATTAGATGGGATTAAGTAACCTACGCTTAACTAATCTAAACACGGTAATTGGATGGGGTTAAGTAACCTACGCTTAACTAATCTAAACACGGTAATTAGATGGAGTTAAGTAACCTACACTTAACTAATCTAAACACGGTAATTAGATGAGGTTAAGTAACTTACACTTAACCAATCTAGACACGGTAATTCGATGGGGTTAAGTTAAACACTTAACCAATCTAAACTTGGTAATTCAATGAGGTTAAGTAACTTATACTTAACCAAATATACATGATGATTTGATGAGGTTAAGCAACCACACTTAACCAATCTAGTATGAGAACTTGATAGGGTTAAGTCACAAGACCATTTAAATATACTTAACCATTACAATACGATTAGTGGATGGGGTTGAGTTAGCCTATACTTAACAATTCCGACTCGATAATCCGATGAGGTTAAGATAATCTATGCTTAACCAATCTAACACGATAATATGATAGGGTTAAGACAAACAAATACTTAACCAATTTGACTTGATGATTGAATAGGGTTAAGTCATGAGCTTCTGGGTAAACTTAACCAACTTGTAGGGCTAGGTCTTGGACTTGAATACTTAGCCAAATCTTGACATGATTTGTAGGCAGGTTAAGTCATGAACTTAAACGACAATACTTAACCCATTAGACAAAACCCTAGTTCTGGGGACTAGGTGGAAGACAGGGATTAACAAAGATAACGGGAAAAGAATACTAAGTGGTAAACCTTAGTTTGGGAAACTAAGTAATAATTCTTAGTCAAGGGATTTGGACCAGTTCACAGATAGATGAGTAACCCGATACGGTAGGTCATCGCTGAAAACACGAGGAGGAGCAAATTATCTGACTTAGATAAAGGCTCCAACAAACTGGGTGACGAAGCGGTAGCTTCGAGGGACGTGAGGGTACTCTTGGTATCCCTCTATGAGGTGGAAGGTGGTCCATGAAACCCGGCCTCACAGAGGTTAAGGTCTGCGATAGAAGAGCCAAGAGTATGCCTTGGTTGCTATGCGAGCGACCTAAAGACTGGGATGGATTAGCGTGGAGTCGACGATACTTGATTTTGCCCTGGATAGCACCTCGCCGACTACCTACCATCTTTAGTCAATCGTGTACGTACGGAAAGGCATGGAACTCCCAACAGACCATATACTTGCTATCGAGTTATGGGTGAGGTTGGCCAATAGGAAAGTGGGGCTATAGTGGGGCCGGGATGTAGTTCTCATACATGATTTTTCTTGGATTGCCTTTCAGTAGTTGAGGGAGGGGTCACGTGGGACCATAGCCACGGATACAAAAACAGACCTTGATATCTGCATTAGCAGACGACTTAAAGCTCCCGACCGAGTTCCGTATTTCTTGATTTGCCCTGGCACGGAACTCGGATGGCACATTGAGATACATGTGTGTCTAGACATGGAAAACGATTCACGATACATACGTGGGATAAAGGGCGCGGTTGACGGGTGGCATAATCCCTAGTGGCCCTAGGTGGCTTGAACCCAAACCGAGACACGGAAACGTTCATTAGGTAGCATAATCCCTAGTGGTCCTAGGTGGCATAAATCCTAAGTGAACACGCGATAGTTCATGGTAAGAAAATGTAACCAGATCAAGGGTAGCAGTCCAAAATAACCTCAAGGATAAAATGCTTACATGGGAAAGCCCGTACGGCCTACGGCAAAGGACTGAACTTATACATGGAAAGAAACATACGAGTTGGGAAAAACCCTACATATGCTATATATCAGGTTGACATGGACCATTACATGACATTGGGCAAGGGACATTCATAGTTAACACATGACGCGGGTGGGGACACTAGTACGAGTGGTGCAGAGCAAATATACATGATAGATACCGTGGGATGTTATACATGATAGATACCTTGTGATAGTATACTTGATAGAAACCCGACGATGTGATACCTTGATTCTTGACACCGTAGTTTATCATGATACCTTAGTTTATCTTGCTACAGTAGTTCATCCAGTTATCTTGGTTTTGCTTATCTACCTTGTCGTCATCCTTATGTTTACTTTCAGTTTATGCATGTCATGTTACCTTTACCTGTTTTTATACTGGAAGTAGATAGGACTTACCAGTCTTTATGACAGACCCCGTTTTCTTTCGCCTCTTTGTCTTCCGTTTCCCCCCAGGTTTTCAGGGAGGAAATGCTGTTGTTTAGTTCGGACTTCCTCTGCTTGAAGGTCATCATGCATGACTTGGGCTTTTCTTGGCTATGGCTACCTTACTGTTTTATTTGGGGAATAATTTATGAAAAGGTTTTATGGTTCTTTATTATTGCAAGACAGGTTTTGATGTATTCTGATGTAAAAGGCTTTAGACCTTATTTTATAAGGTAATGAAATTTGTTTTACTTTCGCTGTTTCATATATATGTTCTGTCTTGTAATATTTCTGTGCATGTTTACCTCGATAATGCTTCACCAAACCTAGTGCATTCCCTTTGTGAGTGACTCTAGCGGAGGTGGGGTGTTACACAGGTCGACCAAGCAGTCGACTAGTGGTCGACGACCTGGCTGCGACCACTTGGCCGAGCCAGGCTGTGGCAGCTAGGGTTCATGTATATAAAATTTATATACGAATTGGGAGGATGTTAACTAAAACCGATCTGACGATTCTAGGACATTTCCACCCCTATAAATAAAGGGGTAGAGCCCCATTCTATTCCATCAAATCTATAGAGGCAGCGGAGCATTGCCATTTTTCTTCCTCATCTAACTTAATTTCTAAATAAAGTATATTCATACATATACCAAATCAAATCAAATCAATATGGAATTGGGAAGATTAATAGATTCAATGGAATAGGATGCTCAACGATAGATTTCTTCGCTCTCTTCCATTTTTTCTTGTATTTCTACAGATCTAGAATTTTCCCCTTTCTAGATAAACTATAGATTTATAAGAATTTGGGGATTGTAAGCCTAAAATGGTTCAAAACTAAGAATTTGGAAGGTACAAGGAAAGTGAGAAATTTACTAATACAGAAATAATAATTTATCTATTTCATTTGAATTCAATCTTTTTTATGCCTACTAGATTTATTTTTCACATAATTGTAAATTGTGGCAACCCCTAGATCTAATCATGAATATGTTTAAAAATTGGAAAATGAAAAGTATGACTATGTATAACATGAATTGTAGGATTTTTATATCTTTCCCACATATTCATATAAGTTATGTCATGAAATATGTTGTATATATTACATAGCACTATGGATTTGGAAATCAGTTCCAGTAAACATAAAATTGTTATAGTTATGTTCCAGATCTTTAGTTCGGTGCTGGAATATGAAATATGTAAAATTTGGGTAAAAAGATGAATTTGCGTATTATGTGTTTTTAAGAATAAAAGAAATATTCCTTGTTTACATTCAATTGTTTGGTTTTTGGCTTAAGCATTGTAAATTATGTCGTTTTCCTTATTTTTAAATAAAGAGGCATTGTTTTAGAATAACAAGAAGTATGACAAAAAGAATTAAAAAGGGAAAAGTGGTGCAAAGGTACATATAAAAATAAATACATGTTTTTATGTAATTTGCAACGACTATTCCAAAATAAAAATAAATTATATATATTTCTTATGATTTGGAAATATGTCAAATTCCATAAAATAGGCATTATTTACAATGATTTTGGCTAACGGTCCTTGTGAGACTTGAAATCTTTTTGGCAAGATTGAATATAAAAAAGGAATGATTGGTTAATTGATTAGACCAAATCAATAATTTAAGTTTAAGAATAAAAATAATAATAACTACGTTGACTGCACGCAAACACAGAAATAAATATATACATGTTATCCATCCAAATTAGTGTAAAACGGTAAAAATATGCATTGTATTAAATGTTGAATGGTATTCATTTATGGAATCATACATATAAATTTATATTCCATACTTAATGAATATATTTATTGTGATCGTTGTAGCAATTAGTGTAATTGATTGCTATAAATGTGGACATAAATAAATAATTAACAATTGTGACAAATGTTGAATGTTTGGATAAGGTTCAATGGTGGAATTATATGTAAATATAATCCATATTGAATTAATATATTTGTGGTGACCATTTGTAGCAATCAATGTAATTAACTGCTATAAATAAGATCTACAAATTAATTGTAACCAATATTGATTGAGGAAAATAAATGTGATAGGAAAATGGTTGCAATTCCTAAAATTAGTTAGGATAATTGTTGCGGACTCCAATTAGGAAATTTAAAAATAAAACTGCATTTAGACACGTGGTTAACTCAACTTGTGGTGTAAGCCTGCCCGGAACCAACTGAAATCCAACAATTACATGGAGTCAATTTAATGTGAGGGGTCTAATGCATAAGTATAAATGTATTGAGGCATGAGATTAAGTTCACTTGTGGTAGAAGTCTGCCAGGAACCGACCGGCAAATCCAACATCCACAGGTAGCCAACTTGATGTGAGGCGCCTGCTACGTAAATATATATATATATATAATAACCAGTAAACAAATAAACTAATTAATAAATAAGAATAGGAATTGTCCATTGGGATACAACAAATAGATAACTTGGGACTGATAAATAGTTGCCTTAGGAAATTATGATAGTTATAGTCATAAAGGGCAATAAAAATGAAATGAAAGAAATGGGTGTCAAAAAGGGGATTAATGGATATTGATAGTCATTTAAATACTAAGTCCAAATTAGGGATGAAATTAAATAAATATCATAGAGAAAAGGGAATATAGCCTTCCTTATATATGTCAATGGAACTTATAATTAAAAATATAGTTGGACTTAATGGGTTAATAATGTAAGATATTATTAATGATATAAACCCGTGATGCAAATAAAATGTACGTGTAGTACGTCCGTATAAAGGAATTAAACGGGAATGACTTAATAACATAGCCTACTTTATCCCAAAAAGGGAAAGGTGTTAAAGGCAAATGGGCGACGAATGAACAACTTTCACGTATGGTCCGTTTCCTGGGTCCTAAAAGGATAAGTGACTAGGATTAAATAGTCCACCTAGGAATAGGTTTTTCAGTATAGGGGTCGTAAATGGCAAGTGTGTGTTAGTCTACCCAAACCTGGAAATTAAAAGGGCCAAATATGGCCATCTATCCTATGGGAAGTAGTAAGTGACTAAGGAGGTTATCTAATAAGGCCAACTAGAAGGTATAACGAACGATAAAATACATACTCTTACCTTATGCGAGGTAAGGGTACATGCGTGAATGACGGAAGCCTTAACTAGTAGGGCCCGTAGCTAGTATGCCCTCTAATTTTATGTTAACATTTAATATATTATCGAGGGTTAATAAGTGACCAATAGGTCCACCTAGGGTCTTAAGCAATCAGGGATAATCCACCCTATCTGTCATTGATAGTGAGGCATTAAATAATATAGATCGAAGAATGAGGATATGGATAGAAACCCCGAAATTTAGGGCCCACTCTCGATATATTTAACTAGTTAAACTCTGATATAAAGGCTTCATAAAAATTTGTGTAAATGTCCTATCTTGGTAATAATATAATATGGGAACACTACTTTGGGATTAGTAGAGTCGTGCGTAAGCTTTAACAAGGTTGGTTTAGAATCACTAACCTTGTCAGGCATACAACTTGGGTTGAATCAAACAAAATATATATCTGTGCTATAGACTGTTGTACATTTCTTAGTCACCAGAACTTGTTGTTTTGACCACCCCTCCTCATTATAACCTCCAGGTTTCATAGAGAAGGCCAGTTTCTCACAGATGATTAAGTTTGTTTTTCGGTTCTCGTTCTCTCTTATGCTCGGTATTGGCACTACTAGAAAAGTGGACATATTCAATACTAATTTGTGTGCGTTGCATGAAAAGTGTAGCTAAATCTATGCTTTCTTTAACCTTCTGCAACAATATTCATATGTTGTTGCATTAGACATGAATGCACTATTGCGGTTGGAATTCTAGTGTTATGACATGCGTTACCAGTTTAAATCGTTGCGTTACACAAATTAAAAGTACAATTCATCAATCCACACCATCATAAATGAAAAATCACAACCGTCGATCTGTGTAAATCAATGTAAAGGCCCGTAAATCCGTACCAGTTTGAGCTGATTAATATTCTACACATTCAACCCAAAGTGCATGAAAATACAGATCTTTAATAGAAAGAAATTAGAGGATGAGATAGAAAAGATAAAACTAATAGAATAGAAGAATAAGCAGAACATCAGAGTCAGAGTAAACACGAATCTCACAGCGGAACGAATAAAATATATTATATAACATAACTTTTGAAATACAAAATTTTGCATCATATATACACATCACTATCTGTAACGACCCGGATTTTTGAGCGACTTTGGTTATCAACATAAACACGATGTCGATAACCAAAACATCGAAAAATCCTGGTAATTAATGAAGAAATTAGAGGGTGATAATAGATAAGATAGAAACTTAGAATAGAAGAAGAAGAAGAACACAACATCAGAGTAACACGAACCTCACAACGGAACGAATAACATATAATAGATAACATAACTTTAAAATATAACAGTTATGTATACAATAGCACTTATCATAGTACAACACTTACAACACAGCGGAAATAAACTATAGCTATATGATCCAGAAGCCTCCTGCTCCAGCACTTCAGGTATAATCCCGACTACTTGACTGCCCGTACAAATTTAGGCACCCAAGAGTTTAGGGAAAACAACAAAGTAAACTCCGGGTCAGTCATGGGACTGGTGTGAGTAAAACAGTTTAAACAGGTATATGAACAAGTAAACGATATCTCATAAGACCACGCCGCAGAACGGAACGGGTTTTTCCCTTATGAGAATCCAAAATATCTTTATATCAAAAACCTTTTGATATTATAACAATGTCTATGTACAAATAGATATCAACTAGCAGAAACGCTTTCATCTCACGTTCTACATATATAGTATACAATCAAAATCGCAAGCACGTATTAGATAATGGATTTCCAACTATGACAAGGTATGGAACCACCTTCCGATCAGTGTACTCTAGGAATGATACACTGGAGTTCAACAAGAACATCTTGTAACTCAGCCACACATGACCGACCACTCATTTCGCTTGAGTGTATCGAATGTATATCACCAACGGTTGGGATCAGTAACCGTTCCCGTATATATATGGGACAACATTGATAGATTAAAAGAAACAAATGAATACTCTCTAGATAGGTGATTATACACCCTACTTCGGTGCGACCGACTTAGCCATGCTGCCTGCCCGATTTCTGCCATTTACCGGTTGATGAGGCTAGAAGCTACGCTTTATCATTACATCAGATTCACTTCGAATGCCACATTGTCAGATCCATCGAAAATCACTAATTGGCGTCTACAACAGTACGTTACGTGTTAGCTAAAGAAGTTTCCTTCTCCGCTTCCACTCTTGGTAAAGTGGAAGAAATCAATGTACGTGACCTTTCTGGAAATACTCTGTCGGACATTCATCAACACAAGTCATCCTCATTCACTTCGAATGTCACATCGTCATACTCGCCAAATCACAAATTGACTTATCCAAAAATAACACGGGTATACAGCTAAGAGAAACGAATTCCTCCGCCACCAAACGTGAATACGTTTGAACATATCAACTTACGCGATCCATTGGATATACTCTGTCAGACCTTCGTCCATACAAGTTGTCATGGGACTGGACAAACCGAAGGCACTATTCAGTATATCCATCTTAGTCACTGTTATCTAAGACTTATGCAATAGCCCTTGCAAATTTTTACTCCGTCTTCAATTATCTTTGGCATATATGATTCGCAATGCTTATGCCAATACAGAGTGGTTCTTTGGATAATAATCCAACCGGTCTCTCCATATTAACAATGTTAAAATGGTCAAAACTTCGATAGTCTGTGAGTTAAATATCAAAGAAAAACAAGTGTGCAAACAACGATATTATTTCCAGATGGAAATTATATCGAACAATCATCATTCATATATATATCTATATATATATTCCCTCATTTTCTATGTTTAGAAAATATGCGTTATTAACACTGGAAAACATTTCCATCTGCTTATTTACAAATCACTACTCTTCCCCAACTATCAGTCGCTGACTGTAACTAGTATGAGAACAATCCCCTAAGTATAAATCCCGAAGGCCGAAAACAACATCAGATAGGCACTTAGAAAACCATTCAATTTACTAATCTCTAGTCCGTTCTAATTTTACTTAACTCTATTTGATTAATTCTGATTTATTAACTCAAACTGGTTAATTCTAACCGATCAACTCTAACTGGTCAACCTTAATTAATTAACTCTAACTGGTTTTACTTGTTTTGACTAACTCAATTAATTAACTCGACTGACTAATTCAACTCGATTAACCTAACTTGATTTACTTATCTCGATTAACTGAACTAATCACTTTGATTAACTCGACTAATTCACTTTGGTTAACTTAACCAATTCACTTAACTAATTCACTTAGTTTAACTTAACTAATTCACTTAACTCCTGTCGAATAAACTATATTCGATAACTCCTCTAACTCTATTCGAATAAACTATATTCGATTAACTCATTTACTCTATTCGAATAAACTATATTCGATTAACTCCTTTTCTCTATTCGAATAAACTATATTCGATTAACTCCTTTGATTTAACTCTAATCGATTAACTCCATCGAATAAACTATATTCGATAACTCCTTTGATTTAACTAATCGATAACTCCTTTGTGTTTAACTCCGAATAACTAATTCGAATCACTCTTATGTATTTAACTCTATTCGAATAACTAATTCGATTAACTCTATTTAACTCCGTTTAACTCTATTCGAATAACTAATATTCGATAACTCTATTTAACTCCGCTCAAATAACTAATATTCGATAACTCTATTTAACTCCATTCGCTTGACTCTAGATCGCATCGATCACAATGGTTACGCCTGATTCCCTCAGGAAACATCCGACCGCCGTAGGCTATTTACAGCCCTACGAATTACGCTAGCAGTCGTACGAAATGGCAACTCATTTGGATTAACTCTAACTGATTAGCTCTAATTGGTTAACTCTAATTGATTAACTCTAACTGGTTAACTCTAACTGATTAACTCAAACTGGTTAACTCTAACTGGTTAACTCTAACTGATGGTTAACTCTAACTGATTAGCTCTAACTGGTTAACTCTAACTGATTAACTCTAACTGGTTAACTCTAACTGATTAAATCTAACTGGTTAACTCTAACTGATTAACTCTAACTGGTTAACTCTAACTGGTTAACTCTAACAGATTAACTCTAACTGGTTAACTCTAACTCGACTAACCCCCTTTCGAATAACATATTCGATTAACTAACTTTCGAATACCAGATTCGATTAACTTACTTTCGAATACCATATTCGATTTAACTCCTTTCGAATACCATATTCGATTTACTTTATTCACTTTATAAAGATTTCATTTTTAACAACGTTTTATTCATTTGAAAAGATTTACTTTTAAATAACGGTTCTACACTTTAAAAATGATTTCCTTTTTATAACGTTTCCTTTTCAATTCTATTTGTAAATGGTTTACAAATATTCCCTTTTCAAATTTATTCTTGAAATATTCTAACTCCTCAAATTCTCTGAAAAATTCGCCATAACCTCCTTTGTAACGGGAGCATCGGGAAAATCCCCAAACCCGCCACACAGGCCTTTCCATTCAAAAAGAAAATGGTTTGTAATTATTTCCTTTTTGAAAATCTCCTATTTATAAATATTCCAATTTATAAATATTTCTTATTTATAAATATTCGAATTTATAAATATCTCTTATTTATAAATATCCCATTTTATAAATATTCTATTTTCAATATCACTTTGAAAATCCCCTTTTCAACATTTCGGTATGTTATGGTATTCAATCATATCAAATCACGATGTTCAATATCGTCCAAGCCCATATAATCGCCCACAGATTTTATATCACATCATATAACAATATTTGAAAAACAATAAAATAATGTAACAACCCGTAAAATGCGTGCCAGTTTGAAATTTTTATTTTGGCAATTTTAGCGAGTTTTGATTATTTAAAATGAATTATTTTAAATAATATCGAAGAGAAATTTATTTTGAATATAATTCGAACGTATATGTTATACGCGTCGTCGTTAGAATATAAATATTTATATATAATTATAAATAGAATTGAAAATGGCGCGGTAGTTCGATAATTCGATTTCAAACTTCAATTGAATGTACCGGGTGCAAAACAATCCGGATTTTAGTGAAACCAAAAATAATGGAATCTAATAGTGAATATCTTTCCAACGAATCCGACTAATCGAAATTTCATGGCAGGAATCAAAAGATATGTCCAGTTGAAAATTCTGAATAGTCGCTATGGAATTCAGGCCCTTAAAAATGGACGTTTTGCAAATGACCTCGGATTTCGACGAAACCACTTTTGTTGGGTCCGTGATGTCAAGTTATTGCTAGGATTCAAATTTCATAATTTTTCGAATCAATATGTGAGCGTGGCAAAGGAAAACGTGTTTTGACCATTTCAGTTGATTTTAATCGACTGGAAATTGGCCATTTTTCTAACGGTCTCAGAATTCGACGAAACTAGTTTTGTTAGGACCGTATCGTCAATACGAAGCTAGAAAATATTTTTCTGCCATTTTTAGAATTTGTATGTGGCCCCGGTAATTTGAAATGTACGTTTAAAATTCAATATACTGATTTATATTATAAATTTAATGAAAACTGATCGTAACGGCCGAGATGGCTTACGAAACATATCCCATTGTGTTTGGAATTGGGGTAATTAACTAGAGACGATAGTCGTTGGGTCTTGTTTGGAGTTCGAACGAAAAACACATTTCCTTTGAGAGTTAATTAAATAAAAATAAAATATATTTATTCCATACTTAACCCCTTCCCCTATACCAGGTCAACCCTCCCCCTTTTTCCACGTTCTCTCTCCCCGTTTAGCAAATAAAAAAATAAAAAAAACCCGACAGAGCCTTTCATCGTGGGCCACCGTCGCTCTGCCCTAGCCGCCGCCATCGAGTTCACTTCCCCCTCCGGCCGTCGAGAGCCACCCTCCCCCTCTCGCTCCTCCGCTTCTCTCTCTCCATCGATTTTCAGACCCCCCCCCCCCAATCCCTAACGCACTGGAACCGAGCCGCCTCCACCCACAGTGCCACCACTGGCCAACCGTCACTTCCCCCACCGCCTGGACTTCGAGCTCGACGTCGAGCCATCGCCGGAGAGCCTGTTCGAAGGCTGACATCGTGAAACACTCCGATGGCCTTCAAGTGTCACGGATTAGTGGAGAATTGGTGCCCTATGTTTCGAACCAAAGATGAAGACAGCGGGTTCAACGGTCCCTGAGTGGAATGATGATGGAAGGTAGTTTACTTTAGTTAATTTATTTATAAATTATCTTATTTGATTCATTAAAATTGTTTTAATAAAATGTGATTCTTGATATGAAATACATTAGAAAGTTATGATTTTAATTTAGCAGAACATGATTCTTATTTGTATAAGAAATGATATGGTTTTGAAAAGAGAAAAAGGTGGGGTTTTTAATGAAGGGAAAATATATTCTTTTGTAGAAGGGAAAATATATTCTTTTGTAGAAGGGAAAATATATTCTTTTGTAGAAGGAAAAATATAATCTTTTGTAGAAGGAAAAATATAATCTTTTCTGTATATTAGCGAAGTAAAAATTTGATTTTTATATATTGAATAGCGAGATAAAAATATGATTTTTATATATCGAATAGTGAAATAAAAATTCGATTTTTATATATTGAATAGCGAAGTAAAAATATGATTTTTATATATCGAATAGTGAAGTAAAAATTCGATTTTTACATATGTAGTGGCTACGGTCAACGAAGGTGACAAGAAGGCGAAACGACGAAGACTTCTGCAAAGGAAGTGCCGTGGAGCTTGGATAGCTTTCTGTGAGAACTTCTCACCTTTCAATTTAAATTTTCTAGTTATATATATATATACTAGGATGCAGACGGTGCTTAGTAGCACCTGACACCCGTCATCCACAGACCATGGATGGCTTGTTTGTTAGATGGATTGGTTGTGTAGTTGGTTAAATTATTTGGTTTGAATTGAATGGTTTGGTGAATTTGATTGATGTGTGAATGGCGTGGGCCTTCACTAGACCGGGGATAAGGCTAGGGCCTTGTCCCGTTTCTAGTATCGTGCCGTTATGCCGCCGAAATTTTCTAAAATATGTTAGAAAAATAAAAATGTCATTTATTGAATAAATGAACTGAAAAGAAAATTCATGTGTTGGAATAAATATTTTATCGTTAAAAATATAGCTTTTAACGTGAATGTGAATAAATAAAATATTCATTTACAAACCAGACGGTTTGTTTATGTACACTGATTTGACTGATATTGATTGGGACGATAAATTTTACACATCGCCCAACAGCACAAATAAAATATGTGTTTGATTGTTTGAAACCCCACACGGGTGTTAGGATGAAATTTGAAGTTCACTCATCCTGATTGATTAAATATGTCGATCGATTGATTGACATGCTGTTATAAGCGTTAGATATCTTTATTGGATGCTTATACAGTGTAGTACACTTTGGTTGATGGTTGATTATTTTTCAATGCTATTGTATACATGTGTTGTATGAAAATCCATATAATTAATTTTATATGGTAATTGATTGGGCCTCATTCCAGTTTAGAAATAGAAATATTTGAAATAGAAATATTTGAAATAGAATATTTGAAAATAGAAATTTATGAAGCCGTGTTGATTAGATTGACGCCATTTTGACGTGAACGATTGAATTGAAAATGATTTCAAAGTGAATTGAAGTGAAAACGATTTCGAAATGAATTGAAAACGAATTCAAAGTGAATTGAATTGAAAACGAATTCAAAGTGAATTGAATTGAAAACGATTTCAAAGTGAATTGAAGTGAAAACGATTTCGAAATGAATTGAATTGAAAACGAATTCAAAGTGAATTGAATTGAAAACGATTTCAAAGTGAATTGAAGTGAAAACGATTTCGAAATGAATTGAATTGAAAACGAATTCAAAGTGAATTGAATTGAAAACGAATTCAAAGTGAATTGAATTGAAAACGATTTCAAAATGAATTGAATTGAAAACGAATTCAAAATGAATTGAATTGAAAACGAATTCAAAGTGAATTGAATTGAAAACGATTTCGAAATGAATTGAATTGAAAACGATTTCAAAGTGAATTGAAGTGAAAACGATTTCGAAATGAATTGAATTGAAAACGAATTCAAAATGAATTGAATTGAAAACGAATTCAAAGTGAATTGAATTGAAAACGATTTCGAAATGAATTGAATTGAAAGTGATTTCGAAATGAATTGAATTGAAAACGATTTCGAAATGAATTGAATTGAAAACGAATTCAAATTGAATTGAAAGCAAATTGAAATGAATTCAAATTGAATTGAAATTTGAATTGAATAGAAATGAATTTTAAAACGAATTTATAGAGAAGAATTCAATTTTGCTTTGAATTGAGATGGAAGTTGAAATAGATTTTGAAACGAATTTTAAAACTATTTATATAATTCGTTTTAAATAGAAATCGACGAAGTGTATATTATATATATTATATATATAATATAATGGCCTGAATAGAACGCGCCGCGCCGCGGCAGTTCGTGAATTTCGACCATTTATTTCAAACGGACATTACGGGAGATCCGACCGTCGGATTCTCCTAAAACCGGAACCGTTGGGTTCGTATCGAAAAGAGCTTTCTAACGAATATTAGAAATTAGAAATCTAACGGTTGGATTTGGAATTATGTCCAAATCAAATTTGAAAAAGGTCGCTATAAGTGCAGTTCGATGGCCATTGATGGAAATCGACTGTACGGGCCTTGATAAAATTATTAAAAATAGTAATAATTTGTGTAAAATCATAAGAAATGATTTGTGAAGATTTGGGATGAAAAACTCCACATTTGAAAAGATAAAAATAGATTTTTATCGAAATGAACTAGTTTTGAACTAGAATTATAATTCTATTTATTTTTAAATAAATAAATTGAATTTGAAAAGGGTTTTGAAAATAACCAAAATTTCCAATGATTGCATTGGAGTGGATTTGAATCGAAATTGTCTTCGGAATATTTCGATGTTGGAATTCGTGATTATACAGATGTTGTTATGTGTAACAACCCGTAAAATCTGGGCCAGTTTAAAATTTTTATTTTGGCAATTTTATCGAATTTTGATTATTTAAAATGAATTATTTTAAATAATATCGACGAGAAATTTATTTTGAATATAATTCGAACGTATATATTATTCGCGTCGTCGTTAGAAAATAAATAATTATATATAATTATAAATAGAATTGAAAATGGCGCGGTAGTTCGATAATTTGATTTCAAACTTCAAATGAATGTACCGGGTGCAAAACAATCCGGATTTTAGTGAAACCAAAAATAATGGAATCTAATTGATGATATCTTTCCAACGAATCCGAATAATCAAAATTTAGTAGCGAGAATCGAAAGATATGTCCAGTTGAAAATTCTGAATAGTCGCTATGGAATTCAGGCCCTTAAAAATGGACATTTTGCAAATGACCTCGGATTTCGACGAAACCACTTTTGTTGGGTCCGCAGTGTCAAGTTATTGCTAGATTCCAAAGTTCATAATTTTTCGAATCAATATGTGAGCGTGGCAAAGGAAAACGCGTTTGACCAATTTCAGTTGATTTTAATCGACTGGAAATTGGCCATTTTTCTAACGGTCTCAGAATTCGACGAAACTAGTTTTGTTAGGACCGTATCGTCAATACGAAGCTAGAAAATATTTTTCTGGAATTTTTCTAGTTAGTATGTGACCCCGGTAATTTGAAATGTACGTTTAAAATTCAATAAAGTGATTTAAATGTAAATTTAACGGAAACTGATCGAAACGATCAAATCAGCTTACGATACATATCCCATTGTGTTCGGAATGGGGGTGAAACGCTATGGACGACAGGCGGTGGACCTCGTTTAGAGGTCGTTTGAAAAAGTTGACTTTTTGAATTAAAATAAAATAATTAAATAATTAAATTAATAAAAAAAAAAAAAAAAAATTTCTATCTCCCCCTATACCCTGGCCCCCCCCCGATTAATTCAGTTGAATCGAAAAAAAAAAAAAAAAAAAAAAAAAGGGGAAAGAGGACGGACGGAGCCGCCCTCCCTCCCTCGAGATCGACGCCGCCTCCCGTTCATCTGCCGCGCCGCCACCCTCTTCTTCTCCCTCCTCCGAACCCTCGACGAAGCCGCCTGCCTCTCCCCTCCTCTGGCCAAAGACCGCACACCCCCCCCCCCCTTCCTATCGCGATGAACGGAAACCCCCCCCCCCGATGGCCACAGCGCCGCCTCAGCGCCCCCCCGCGTAAGTTATTTTTAATTTATTTATTTTATTTCTTTTTTTTATATAAAACAGAAAAGGTTTAAAAGGAAAAAAATAAATAAACACTGATTTTGAAAAAGGTATAAAACTAAACTGATTTTTATTTTAATAAAGTTGAAAACTGTAATTTTTGTAAAAGAATTTAAAACTGTAATTTTTAGAAAAGATTTTTAAAAAACTGAAAACATATTTATTTTAAACATAAAACTTGTTTATTTTAATTTAAAAAGCTATGATTTTTATATGTAGAGAATAAAAAGATTAGATTTTTATTTTATATATGAAGCGACAGAGAAGATTGAACTTTTCATATGAAGTGATATAGAGATAAAAATTTGTTTTTAAATATTGAACTTCGAAAATAAAAACTCGATTTTTATATATTGAACTTCGAAAATAAAAATTCGATTTTTATATATTGAACTTCGAAAATAAAAATTCGATTTTTATATATTGAACTTTGAACTAAAAATTCGATTTTTATATATTGAACTTTGAACTAAAAATTCGATTTTTATATATTGAACTTTGAACTAAAAATTCGATTTTTATATATTGAACTTTGAACTAAAAATTCGATTTTTATATATTGAACTTTGAACTAAAAATTCGATTTTTATATAATGAACTTTGAAATAGAAATTCGATTTTTATATATTGAACTTTGAAATAAAAATTCGATTTTTATATATGGAACTTTGAAGTAAAAACTCGATTTTTACATATGTAGTGGCCTTGGGCAACGAAGCTGACGAAGAGGCGAGAACGACGAAGTTTCTGCAAATGAAGAGCCGTGGAGCTAGGATAGCTATCTGTGAGAATTTCTCACCTTTCAATTTAATTTTTCTAGTTATATATATACTAGGATGCAGACGGTGCTTAGTAGCACCCGACACAATCGTCCACAGACCATGGACTTGTTTGTTTGGTTGTTTGGTGATTGATTGCGGTATTGGTTTGAATGTGGTTTGTGGTGTGAAAAATCGAATCGATAAATTGGTTAGGATTAGACGTGCGCCGTTATAAGGCGAAGGAGTAAGGCTAGGTTAGACTCTTACTCCAAATTTTGTGGTTTGCATAACGAAAGTGAATTTGATTGATGTGTGAATGGCGTGGGCCTTCACTAGACCGGGGATAAGGCTAGGCCTTGTCCCATTTCTAGTATCGTGCCGTTATGCCGCCGAAATTTTCTAAAATAAGTTAGAAAAATAAAAATAGCATTTTATTTAAAGAATGAACTGAATAGAAATTCATATGTTAAAATAAAATGTGTTATCGTTAAAAATATAATTTTTAACGTGAATGTGAATAAATAGAATATTCATTTACAAACCAGACGGTTTGTTTATGTACACCTATTTGAATGACATTGATTGGGACGATAAATTTTACACATCGCCCAACTGCACGAATAAAATATGTGTTTGATTGTTTGAAACCCCACACGGGTGTTAGGATGAAATTTGAAGTTCACTCATCCTGATTGATTAAATATGTCGATCGATTGATTGACAGGCTGTTATAAGCGTTGAATATCTATATTTGATGCTTATACAGTGCAGTGCACTTTGGTTGATGGTTGATTATCTTCAATGCTATTATATACATGTGTTGTATGAAAATCCATATAATTAATTTTATATGGTAATTGATTGGGCCTCATTCCAGTTTTAAAATAGAAATATTTGAAATAGAAATATTCGAAATGGAATATTTGAAAATATCAATATATGAAGCCGTGTGGATTAGATGGACGCCATTTTGACGTGAACGATATTTATATCGATTTTATTCATTTTAAAATGAATATTGAAAAGTGATTTCGAAATCGAATATTTTGAAATGAATTGAACTGAAAACGATTTCGAAATGAATTGAACTGAAAACGATTTCGAAATGAATTGAATTGAAAACGATTTCGAAATGAATTGAATTGAAAACGATTTCGAAATGAATTGAATTGAAAACGATTTCGAAATGAATTGAATTGAAAACGATTTCGAAATGAATTGAATTGAAAACGATTTCGAAATGAATTGAATTGAAAACGATTTCGAAATGAATTGAATTGAAAACGATTTCGAAATGAATTGAATTGAAAACGATTTCGAAATGAATTGAATTGAAAACGATTTCGAAATGAATTGAATTGAAAACGATTTCGAAATGAATTGAATTGAATATGAATTCAAATTGAATTGAAATTTGAATTGAACAGAAATGAATTTTGAAACGAATTTATAAAGAAGAATTCAATTTTGCTTTGAATTGAAATGGAAGTTGAAATAGATTTTGAAATGAATTTAAAACTGTTTATATAATTCGTTTTTAAATAGAAATCGACGAAATATATTATATATATATTATATATAATATAATGGCCTGAATAGAACGCGCCGCGCCGCGGCAGTTCGCGAATTTCGACCATTTATTTCAAACGGACATTACGGGAGATCCGACCGTCGGATTCTCCTAAAACCGGAACCGTTGGGTTCGTATCGAAAAGAGCTTTCTAACGAATATTAGAAATTTGAAATCTAACGGTTGGATTTGGAATTATGTCCAAATCAAATTCGAAAAAGGTCGCTGTAAGTGCAGTTCGATGGCCATTGATGGAAATCGACTGTACGGGCCTTGATAAAATTATTAAAAATAGTAATAATTTGTGTAAAATCATAAGAAATGATTTGTGAAGAATTGGGATGAAAAACTCCATATTTGAAAAGATAAAAATGGATTTTTATCGAAATGAACTAGTTTTGAACTAGAATTATAATTCTATTTATTTTTAAATAAATAAATTGAATTCGATAAGGGTTTTAAAAGTAACCAAAATTCCAATGATTGCATTGGAGTGGATTTGAATCGAAATTGTCTTCGGAATATTTCGATGTTGGAATTCGTGGTTATACAGGTGTTGTTATGGAAATTTGAAAGATATATATGTATATCGTTATTTCCAATACGACATTTGTTAGTCGTAGAATTCGATATTGAATATAAGCCGATATATTTTCTATTCAGAGCCTTGTATTGAATATCGGATGTGATTTGGGTTTGTCGTGAATGGTGTCTTCACTAACACTGTTCTTGAACCCAGTTGAGAAAAGATTAAATCTTTTTATTTAGATTTAATGAAGTGTACCAATTAAATGATATTTAATTGGAATTGAATTGATATTGATTTTTGGGTTTATCGTGAACAGTGTTTTAAATAACACTTGTTCTTTAACCCGATAATTAATGAATGTGATTTGGGTTTGTCGTGAATGGTGTCTTCACTAACACTGTTCTTGAACCCAGTTGAGAAAAGATTAAATCTTTTGATTTAGATTTAATGAAGTGCACCAATTAAATAATATTTAATTGGAATTGAATTGGTATTGATTTTTGGGTTTATCGTGAACAGTGTTTTGAATAACACTTGTTCTTTAACCCGATAATTAATGGGATGTGACTTTGGGTTTATCGTGAGCCGTGTTTTAAATGACACTGATTCTTTAACCCAGTCACAGATTAAAACTAAGTGGAGTTTTAATGAATCTTTAATTAGATTTGAATGTGAAATTTAGAAACTAACTGGCGGTTAGCCAAGCAGAATGGTTTTCTGGATATTGATCTGATGTTGGTTTCGGCCTTCGGGGTTAATATTTGGGGAATTATTCTCTTGATTAATTTACGGTTAGTGACTAATGAATTGGAATGAGGCGTATGTTGTGTTTGTGTAACACTTATTTAAAATATACGCGAGTTATTCGGAAAGGCCGGGTTTATCCCATTCTGAATAACTGATACGACGATGAGTCGAAGATGAAGACGATGGTCGAAGACCGGAGGTCTTCACGTCGTTCGGGTGATAACTGATGATCTTGATTGGGCTGTACACCCAAGAAGATGGAAACAGTTGGTGATCGTCCAGACGTACTTGGAGATCGATGGATATGCGGGGTACTAGGTGCCTCCGGTTTCGTTCAGCCCCAGAACGGACTTGTAAATGGACTGTGTGTCTGACATTGGATTTCATTCTGTGTGACTGATATCGGTTGCATAGAGTGGTTTGCCTGTGTGGCATGCTAAGATGCAAATGATCAAGGCTTCTGTTGAAAAGCAAAGTCTTGTGGTGATGATCAAAGCACGGCCTTTGTGGCGTAGCTTTGTGTAACGTTTACTTCGCGAGTTTCACACCCGGTATGAACCAAAAACGGGAGAGGACATCAGGGGGGACTTGCGTTTCTTTCTAGCTAGAAGTGGCGTCAGTGGTTTTACACGCCCTGACGAGTTTGACTTATGTGGTTGTTGCGGTTGCGAGGCGCCTCGGTTATATCGGTTTCGGCCGAATGCATTCTGGTCGGCTGACGGACCAGACTTACACCCCATAGGGTGGGGAGACGTATTGTTCAGGCATTATAATCCACTTCGTGTGGACCGGCCCTGACGATCCAAGGTACGGTTGCGGCTGTGCCTGAGACACGGGCTAGAGCGTCTCGAATCGGTTGAGGACTATCTTTGGCCTCGGTTCATAGACGGAAATCCAATTTCCAAATACGTGACATTTGCGGTTTTATTTGTAAACCTATATATGGCGACATGATATATGGTACCCATGCCGCCTATGATTGATACTTATGATTTGAAGTTGTTTTATACACTATGCACTTATTATAGTATCAAATGATTTGTTTCAAACGTATCAAGCATTCTTTGGCTGTTATAAGGGAAAACCCTATCCCCCGGCTTGCGTTTGCATTGTGTGATAGGACCTGGGTCTTATAACAGCTTCATTTTTCTTTATTTAGCATTGCGCTGTTTGTTCTATGCACTGGTATTCTTGGGAGGAAATCCGTTCCGTGTTATACGGCGTGGTCCCTTGTTTTACCTAATGATTTAAAATAAAGATTAACTGTTTTAGTTCTCACACCAGTCACATGACTGACCTGGAGTTTATTGTTTTAACCTAAACTCTGGGTGCCCCTATTTTTGACACGGGCAGCTAGTAGTTTCGGTTTTGCAGATTTATATTCACAGGATCCTGGTTTACAGCTGGAACGATATCCGGAAAGCTTTGTATCCGTATATCTCATTCTAGTTGTGTATTGTATTATTTTCCGCTGCGATGTATTTAAATATAATTTAAATCTCTGATATTTCTGTGTAATATTTATTCATTTATACTCTGTATATTCTTGTAATCTGATGCATTGTTGTGATATACAATGAAATGTTCTTCTGTATGTGTTCTGTTGTGGTTTGTTCTCGAACTATCCGACGCTTTCCCTTACGGGGAGGTTGCGGGTCTTCACAGTTGGTATCAGAGCTTTGGTTTACAAAGCTCAGAGAACAAGACACATTAGAACCATACGAAAGAATTCATCAGATATTGGATTAGCAATATCCAATGGAATGACTCGTTAGAGATAGGATCAGTAGTATCCTAGAACGAGTGTGAAGAGTATATTTTTGAAAATGAAAACAAATTTTGTTTTGAAAATTTAAATCAATTATTCGTATTTGATTATTTATATTGATGTGGACAATTCAGTATATAAAGAATTTGCATATACGCCTTGCAAACGTATATTCGAAGTTTTAATATACTGGATAGATATAGAGTCACATTCTAGACACCCGGAGATAATTCTGATGATGTGGCCACATCATCAGTATTTATATTCGTGTGACGAAGGTGTGATATCTATATATTTCCATTAGACTGGTGTGAGAACCAAAATTAGATAGGGCCTATTGTTGTGATTTGGCATCAAAAACATGATTTTTGTATATGTATCAAAGTTATGAATTTGAAAAGCTAATCAACTAATTGATTGATGTTTGTGTTGTTTGTTTATTTGTTTGCTAATTTTGAACTGTTATGCCTAATTGAATCGAATATTGAATTGTATTGAAAATTTGGTCGCATTTGCTTGCATATACATATACTTACATTGAACAGGTCATAGCAAGGAGGCTAGAGCCAGAGAATAAAATTTGTTTGCCCGACAAATAGGTACATGTTTACTACATAATTTCCTGTTTTGTTTGGGTGATGATGATTTTGTGAGCCTATTGGCTAGCCGCTTGGCTGTTTCCTTTTCTTTTTGAGATCTGAAGGACCGGGGAAGCTATTTGAAATTCCCCGATGCTCCCATTGCAGGGGAGGTTATGGCGAAATTTTTCGAAAATTTAGGGTGTTAGCCAAATTTTTGAAATTTTGAAAATTCTCAGAAACTGAAAAGTTGGAGAACGGAAGCCAGATCGAACGTAGAGTTGAATAATCAAACCACTTTCGACTTTGTTCCTTTTCGGGGACGAAAAGTTTTAAGTGGGGGAGATTGTAACAACCCGTAAAATCTGGGCCAGTTTAAAATTTTTATTTTGGCAATTTTATCGAATTTTGATTATTTAAAATGAATTATTTTAAATAATATCGACGAGAAATTTATTTTGAATATAATTCGAACGTATATATTATTCGCGTCGTCGTTAGAAAATAAATAATTATATATAATTATAAATAGAATTGAAAATGGCGCGGTAGTTCGATAATTTGATTTCAAACTTCAAATGAATGTACCGGGTGCAAAACAATCCGGATTTTAGTGAAACCAAAAATAATGGAATCTAATTGATGATATCTTTCCAACGAATCCGAATAATCAAAATTTAGTAGCGAGAATCGAAAGATATGTCCAGTTGAAAATTCTGAATAGTCGCTATGGAATTCAGGCCCTTAAAAATGGACATTTTGCAAATGACCTCGGATTTCGACGAAACCACTTTTGTTGGGTCCGCAGTGTCAAGTTATTGCTAGATTCCAAAGTTCATAATTTTTCGAATCAATATGTGAGCGTGGCAAAGGAAAACGCGTTTGACCAATTTCAGTTGATTTTAATCGACTGGAAATTGGCCATTTTTCTAACGGTCTCAGAATTCGACGAAACTAGTTTTGTTAGGACCGTATCGTCAATACGAAGCTAGAAAATATTTTTCTGGAATTTTTCTAGTTAGTATGTGACCCCGGTAATTTGAAATGTACGTTTAAAATTCAATAAAGTGATTTAAATGTAAATTTAACGGAAACTGATCGAAACGATCAAATCAGCTTACGATACATATCCCATTGTGTTCGGAATGGGGGTGAAACGCTATGGACGACAGGCGGTGGACCTCGTTTAGAGGTCGTTTGAAAAAGTTGACTTTTTGAATTAAAATAAAATAATTAAATAATTAAATTAATAAAAAAAAAAAAAAAAATTTTCTATCTCCCCCTATACCCTGGCCCCCCCCCGATTAATTCAGTTGAATCGAAAAAAAAAAAAAAAAAAAAAAAAAGGGGAAAGAGGACGGACGGAGCCGCCCTCCCTCCCTCGAGATCGACGCCGCCTCCCGTTCATCTGCCGCGCCGCCACCCTCTTCTTCTCCCTCCTCCGAACCCTCGACGAAGCCGCCTGCCTCTCCCCTCCTCTGGCCAAAGACCGCACACCCCCCCCCCCCTTCCTATCGCGATGAACGGAAACCCCCCCCCCCCCCGATGGCCACAGCGCCGCCTCAGCGCCCCCCCGCGTAAGTTATTTTTAATTTATTTATTTTATTTCTTTTTTTTTATATAAAACAGAAAAGGTTTAAAAGGAAAAAAATAAATAAACACTGATTTTGAAAAAGGTATAAAACTAAACTGATTTTTATTTTAATAAAGTTGAAAACTGTAATTTTTGTAAAAGAATTTAAAACTGTAATTTTTAGAAAAGATTTTTAAAAAACTGAAAACATATTTATTTTAAACATAAAACTTGTTTATTTTAATTTAAAAAGCTATGATTTTTATATGTAGAGAATAAAAAGATTAGATTTTTATTTTATATATGAAGCGACAGAGAAGATTGAACTTTTCATATGAAGTGATATAGAGATAAAAATTTGTTTTTAAATATTGAACTTCGAAAATAAAAACTCGATTTTTATATATTGAACTTCGAAAATAAAAATTCGATTTTTATATATTGAACTTCGAAAATAAAAATTCGATTTTTATATATTGAACTTTGAACTAAAAATTCGATTTTTATATATTGAACTTTGAACTAAAAATTCGATTTTTATATATTGAACTTTGAACTAAAAATTCGATTTTTATATATTGAACTTTGAACTAAAAATTCGATTTTTATATATTGAACTTTGAACTAAAAATTCGATTTTTATATAATGAACTTTGAAATAGAAATTCGATTTTTATATATTGAACTTTGAAATAAAAATTCGATTTTTATATATGGAACTTTGAAGTAAAAACTCGATTTTTACATATGTAGTGGCCTTGGGCAACGAAGCTGACGAAGAGGCGAGAACGACGAAGTTTCTGCAAATGAAGAGCCGTGGAGCTAGGATAGCTATCTGTGAGAATTTCTCACCTTTCAATTTAATTTTTCTAGTTATATATATACTAGGATGCAGACGGTGCTTAGTAGCACCCGACACAATCGTCCACAGACCATGGACTTGTTTGTTTGGTTGTTTGGTGATTGATTGCGGTATTGGTTTGAATGTGGTTTGTGGTGTGAAAAATCGAATCGATAAATTGGTTAGGATTAGACGTGCGCCGTTATAAGGCGAAGGAGTAAGGCTAGGTTAGACTCTTACTCCAAATTTTGTGGTTTGCATAACGAAAGTGAATTTGATTGATGTGTGAATGGCGTGGGCCTTCACTAGACCGGGGATAAGGCTAGGCCTTGTCCCATTTCTAGTATCGTGCCGTTATGCCGCCGAAATTTTCTAAAATAAGTTAGAAAAATAAAAATAGCATTTTATTTAAAGAATGAACTGAATAGAAATTCATATGTTAAAATAAAATGTGTTATCGTTAAAAATATAATTTTTAACGTGAATGTGAATAAATAGAATATTCATTTACAAACCAGACGGTTTGTTTATGTACACCTATTTGAATGACATTGATTGGGACGATAAATTTTACACATCGCCCAACTGCACGAATAAAATATGTGTTTGATTGTTTGAAACCCCACACGGGTGTTAGGATGAAATTTGAAGTTCACTCATCCTGATTGATTAAATATGTCGATCGATTGATTGACAGGCTGTTATAAGCGTTGAATATCTATATTTGATGCTTATACAGTGCAGTGCACTTTGGTTGATGGTTGATTATCTTCAATGCTATTATATACATGTGTTGTATGAAAATCCATATAATTAATTTTATATGGTAATTGATTGGGCCTCATTCCAGTTTTAAAATAGAAATATTTGAAATAGAAATATTCGAAATGGAATATTTGAAAATATCAATATATGAAGCCGTGTGGATTAGATGGACGCCATTTTGACGTGAACGATATTTATATCGATTTTATTCATTTTAAAATGAATATTGAAAAGTGATTTCGAAATCGAATATTTTGAAATGAATTGAACTGAAAACGATTTCGAAATGAATTGAACTGAAAACGATTTCGAAATGAATTGAATTGAAAACGATTTCGAAATGAATTGAATTGAAAACGATTTCGAAATGAATTGAATTGAAAACGATTTCGAAATGAATTGAATTGAAAACGATTTCGAAATGAATTGAATTGAAAACGATTTCGAAATGAATTGAATTGAAAACGATTTCGAAATGAATTGAATTGAAAACGATTTCGAAATGAATTGAATTGAAAACGATTTCGAAATGAATTGAATTGAAAACGATTTCGAAATGAATTGAATTGAAAACGATTTCGAAATGAATTGAATTGAATATGAATTCAAATTGAATTGAAATTTGAATTGAACAGAAATGAATTTTGAAACGAATTTATAAAGAAGAATTCAATTTTGCTTTGAATTGAAATGGAAGTTGAAATAGATTTTGAAATGAATTTAAAACTGTTTATATAATTCGTTTTTAAATAGAAATCGACGAAATATATTATATATATATTATATATAATATAATGGCCTGAATAGAACGCGCCGCGCCGCGGCAGTTCGCGAATTTCGACCATTTATTTCAAACGGACATTACGGGAGATCCGACCGTCGGATTCTCCTAAAACCGGAACCGTTGGGTTCGTATCGAAAAGAGCTTTCTAACGAATATTAGAAATTTGAAATCTAACGGTTGGATTTGGAATTATGTCCAAATCAAATTCGAAAAAGGTCGCTGTAAGTGCAGTTCGATGGCCATTGATGGAAATCGACTGTACGGGCCTTGATAAAATTATTAAAAATAGTAATAATTTGTGTAAAATCATAAGAAATGATTTGTGAAGAATTGGGATGAAAAACTCCATATTTGAAAAGATAAAAATGGATTTTTATCGAAATGAACTAGTTTTGAACTAGAATTATAATTCTATTTATTTTTAAATAAATAAATTGAATTCGAAAAGGGTTTTAAAAGTAACCAAAATTCCAATGATTGCATTGGAGTGGATTTGAATCGAAATTGTCTTCGGAATATTTCGATGTTGGAATTCGTGGTTATACAGGTGTTGTTATGGAAATTTGAAAGATATATATGTATATCGTTATTTCCAATACGACATTTGTTAGTCGTAGAATTCGATATTGAATATAAGCCGATATATTTTCTATTCAGAGCCTTGTATTGAATATCGGATGTGATTTGGGTTTGTCGTGAATGGTGTCTTCACTAACACTGTTCTTGAACCCAGTTGAGAAAAGATTAAATCTTTTTATTTAGATTTAATGAAGTGTACCAATTAAATGATATTTAATTGGAATTGAATTGATATTGATTTTTGGGTTTATCGTGAACAGTGTTTTAAATAACACTTGTTCTTTAACCCGATAATTAATGAATGTGATTTGGGTTTGTCGTGAATGGTGTCTTCACTAACACTGTTCTTGAACCCAGTTGAGAAAAGATTAAATCTTTTGATTTAGATTTAATGAAGTGCACCAATTAAATAATATTTAATTGGAATTGAATTGGTATTGATTTTTGGGTTTATCGTGAACAGTGTTTTGAATAACACTTGTTCTTTAACCCGATAATTAATGGGATGTGACTTTGGGTTTATCGTGAGCCGTGTTTTAAATGACACTGATTCTTTAACCCAGTCACAGATTAAAACTAAGTGGAGTTTTAATGAATCTTTAATTAGATTTGAATGTGAAATTTAGAAACTAACTGGCGGTTAGCCAAGCAGAATGGTTTTCTGGATATTGATCTGATGTTGGTTTCGGCCTTCGGGGTTAATATTTGGGGAATTATTCTCTTGATTAATTTACGGTTAGTGACTAATGAATTGGAATGAGGCGTATGTTGTGTTTGTGTAACACTTATTTAAAATATACGCGAGTTATTCGGAAAGGCCGGGTTTATCCCATTCTGAATAACTGATACGACGATGAGTCGAAGATGAAGACGATGGTCGAAGACCGGAGGTCTTCACGTCGTTCGGGTGATAACTGATGATCTTGATTGGGCTGTACACCCAAGAAGATGGAAACAGTTGGTGATCGTCCAGACGTACTTGGAGATCGATGGATATGCGGGGTACTAGGTGCCTCCGGTTTCGTTCAGCCCCAGAACGGACTTGTAAATGGACTGTGTGTCTGACATTGGATTTCATTCTGTGTGACTGATATCGGTTGCATAGAGTGGTTTGCCTGTGTGGCATGCTAAGATGCAAATGATCAAGGCTTCTGTTGAAAAGCAAAGTCTTGTGGTGATGATCAAAGCACGGCCTTTGTGGCGTAGCTTTGTGTAACGTTTACTTCGCGAGTTTCACACCCGGTATGAACCAAAAACGGGAGAGGACATCAGGGGGGACTTGCGTTTCTTTCTAGCTAGAAGTGGCGTCAGTGGTTTTACACGCCCTGACGAGTTTGACTTATGTGGTTGTTGCGGTTGCGAGGCGCCTCGGTTATATCGGTTTCGGCCGAATGCATTCTGGTCGGCTGACGGACCAGACTTACACCCCATAGGGTGGGGAGACGTATTGTTCAGGCATTATAATCCACTTCGTGTGGACCGGCCCTGACGATCCAAGGTACGGTTGCGGCTGTGCCTGAGACACGGGCTAGAGCGTCTCGAATCGGTTGAGGACTATCTTTGGCCTCGGTTCATAGACGGAAATCCAATTTCCAAATACGTGACATTTGCGGTTTTATTTGTAAACCTATATATGGCGACATGATATATGGTACCCATGCCGCCTATGATTGATACTTATGATTTGAAGTTGTTTTATACACTATGCACTTATTATAGTATCAAATGATTTGTTTCAAACGTATCAAGCATTCTTTGGCTGTTATAAGGGAAAACCCTATCCCCCGGCTTGCGTTTGCATTGTGTGATAGGACCTGGGTCTTATAACAGCTTCATTTTTCTTTATTTAGCATTGCGCTGTTTGTTCTATGCACTGGTATTCTTGGGAGGAAATCCGTTCCGTGTTATACGGCGTGGTCCCTTGTTTTACCTAATGATTTAAAATAAAGATTAACTGTTTTAGTTCTCACACCAGTCACATGACTGACCTGGAGTTTATTGTTTTAACCTAAACTCTGGGTGCCCCTATTTTTGACACGGGCAGCTAGTAGTTTCGGTTTTGCAGATTTATATTCACAGGATCCTGGTTTACAGCTGGAACGATATCCGGAAAGCTTTGTATCCGTATATCTCATTCTAGTTGTGTATTGTATTATTTTCCGCTGCGATGTATTTAAATATAATTTAAATCTCTGATATTTCTGTGTAATATTTATTCATTTATACTCTGTATATTCTTGTAATCTGATGCATTGTTGTGATATACAATGAAATGTTCTTCTGTATGTGTTCTGTTGTGGTTTGTTCTCGAACTATCCGACGCTTTCCCTTACGGGGAGGTTGCGGGTCTTCACATTATGGAAATTTGAAAGATATATATTTATATCGTTATTCCAAATACGACATTTGTTAGTCGTAGAATTTGATATTGAATATAAGCCGATATATTTTCTATTCAGAGCCTTGTATTGAATATCAAATGTGATTTGGGTTTGTCGTGAATGGTGTCTTCGCTAACACTGTTCTTGAACCCAGTTGAGAAAAGATTAAATCTTTTTATTTAGATTTAATGAAGTGTACTAATTAAATGATATTTAATTGGAATTGAATTGGTATTGATTTTTGGGTTTATCATGAACAGTGTTTTAAATAACACTCATTCTTTAACCCGATAATTAATGGAATGTGATTTTGGGTTTATCGTGAACCGTGTTTTAAATGACACTGATTCTTTAACCCAGTTAAAGATTAAAACTAAGTGGAGTTTTAATGAATCTTTAATTAGATTGAAATGATCGAAAATGGAGTATCACCAGTTTTGCTCCAGGCGATGGTTAAATCTTTAATCAGATTTGAACGTGAAATGGTAATTGAATTTACCGATAACACTGTGGTGTTAGATATGAAGTATTACCAGTTTTACTTCATGGGGTGAATAGGTTGGGATTGGGAAATAAAATAAATGATTACTTCGGTGTGGTTCGCTAATCCCGACTAGTTTGAATTGATATTCAAATGAGATTAAAGAATAAATTTAAAGAATTCATCTTGGGTAAAATTAATGGGAATTTTTCCCAAAGTATAGGAATATTTGAATAAAAGAATATTCTGAATTGGAATGAGGCGTATGTTGTGTTTGTGTAACACTTTTATAATATATACGCGAGTTATTCAGAAAGACCGGGTTTATCCCATTCTGAATAACTGATTCGATGTGGTGTCGAAGATGAAGACGGTGGTCGAAGACCGGAAGTCTTCACGTCGTTTGGGTGATTACTGATGATCTTGATTGGGCTGTACACCCAAGAAGATGGAAACAGTTAGTGATCGTCCAGACGTACTTGGAGATCGATGGATATGCGGGGTACTAGGTGCCTCCGGTTTCATTCAGACCCAGAATGGACTTGTAAATGGACTGTGTGTCTGACATTGGATTTTAGTCCGTGTGATTGATCTCTATTAAATATATATCTGTTTGGCGGCGGAGAATTTATTCTCTTGCTTAACGCCCTTCTCTGAGACGTACGAGCTCAGGGGTTATATATTGATGGATATCAAACGCATGGAGTGAATTGCCCGTGTGGCATGCCTAAGTGGCAATTGATCGAGGCTTCTGTTGAAAAGCAAAGTCTTGTGGTGATGATCAAAGCACAGCCTGTGTGGCACAGCTTTGTGTAACGTGAATTCGCGAGCCTCGCACCCAGGTTGTGAACCAAAAACGGGAGACGGACCTCAGGGAGGGCATGCGTTTCTTTCTAGCTAGAAGTGGCGTCAGTGGTTTTACACGCCCTGACGAGTTTGACTTATGTGGTTGTTGCTGTTGCGAGGCGCCTCGGATTGATCGGTCGTTCTCGAACCGATGGAGTCATTTGTTGGCTCGTTTACGCCCCATAGGGCGGAGAGACGTATTGTTCAGGCATAATAATCCACATCGGTGGACCGGCCCTGACGATCTAAAGGGTTGATGCGTTCTGATCCTGAGACATGGGCTAGATTGTCTCGAATCGGTTGAGGACTATCTTTTGCCTCGGTTCATAGACGGAAACCCAATTTCCAAATACGTGACATTTGCGGTTTTATTTGTAGAGCCTAGTATGGCGACATAGTGGGATGGGGCGCTCATGCCGCCTATGATTGATACTTATGATTTGAAGTTGTTTTATACACTATGCACTTACAATAGTATCAAACGATTTGTTTTAAACGTATCAAGCATTCTTTGGCTGTTATAAGGGAAAACCCTATCCTCGGCTGCGTTGCATTGTGTGATGGGACCTGGGTCTTATAACAGCTTCATCTTTCTTTATTTAGCATTGCGCTGTTGTTTCATGCACTGGTATTCTTGGGAGGAAACCCGTTCCGTGTCATACGGCGTGGTCCTTTGATTTACCTAACTTTTAAAACAAAGATTAATAACTGTTTTAGTTCTCACACCAGTCCCATGACTGACCTGGAGTTTATTGTTTTAACCTAAACTCTGGGTGCCCTTATTTTCGACACGGGCAGCTAGTAGTTTTGGTTTTGCAGATTTATATTCACAGGATCCTGGTTTACAGCTGGAATGATATCCGGAAAGCTTTGTATCCGTATATCTCCTTCTAGTTGTGTATTGTATTATTTTCCGCTGCGATGTATTTAAATGTAATTTAAATCTCTGATATTTCTGTGTAATTTATTCATTTATACTCTGTATATTCTTGTAATCTGATGCATTGTTGTAATATACAATGAAATGTTCTTTTATATGCGTTCTATTTTGTCGTGTTCTCAAACGATAGGGCGTTTCGAACGGTCTGGGTCGGTTTAGCGACTGGTTCGGACCGAGCGAAATTCCTTGCCGTCACAAATAACTGTTGAGGAATCCAGTCGGATTCCTCCAACCTGTCTCCCTGCATCCACAGATGTTACACAATATGATTATCATCACTTTCAGTTCAATATAAACTATTCTGATAGCAGAATCAATATATAAATATTTAACGGTTTATATATATATATATATAATTACATATATATATATAATTTTCACTAACTGACTAGCAGTTCAATCAATCAACCAACACACAGCAATCAATAGATGATTAACAGTTCTAAGAATACATTATAAAAATATAACTGTTCAGAGTTGGTGAGTTTTACTCACATTGGACTGTTATCGTTCAAAACGGTTAACTGTCTTTGATTCCGACTGACAATTTATTTTGCTATAAATTGTAACGTGCTCCAATTGACTCGCGGTCAGTTTCATTGTGTTGCTCCCGTCCATACGTTCCTGTCGGATCTTGTTTCGCTGAAAACCGGTATCGTATGATGAAGTTACACTCTTTTAAAGTTTGAATACAATTTAAATTAATTGAGCTTGGATTTAATTTAAATAACGGGCCTTTACCTTCTTTAAATATCTCGGCCCATTATCATTTCCGAGTACCAGACCCGCACCGTTTACTTTGTCTTCCCCAAAATGACCGCTCCAGAAAACCCAACCAAATTCCACGTTTTTTGCCGACCTCGTTCTCCTCCCGTACTTCATGGATCACAAAATCGTAACAACCATTATCATTCCCTCCTCGAGCTCTTTCTCCTCGTGCCAAAAACCAATAGCTCGGCTTCCCATCCTAGAATGCGACAGTAGCTCCCTTGCTCCGTGATAGTACAGGTTGCGACGAACTTTCAACCGGAATTCCCCCAAAATTCCTCAACAATTGCCAAATCCAACCACCATCTCCAATATCAACTCCAAATCAAACCACACTGCATCAAAAAGGAATACACTCGAACCATAATTTACTGCTTAAATTTCGAGCAACCAAATATAGCGTCGGACCCCTTGAAAACTACACGGGGATGAAGAGAAAAAGGACAGGAGTTCGAATATATGTGTATTACATTTTACAGGATTTTGTATGGATTTCCTTTGATTTTACAAAGGTGGAAATTTTACTGTGAAGAGCATAAACAAACGGCGGAATTTATCTTTGACTGGTGACTACGTTGAATTAGGTTTAGGAAGATTTGTGGAGTATTTATAGAGAAATTTATTATTTTTATATTCGATATATATATTCATATTTATCCTTACATTGTTTTTGTTTATCCTTTAAAATTACTGTGAGCACATACAATACCCAAAAATCACAAAACTAAGCATGTAGCTAAAGTTCGACATTACGGTTCCAACGAAACTGGTTTCGTCGAATTTCGACTCCGTATGCTCACACAGCGTATTTTTAACCGTCGAAATACTGACTGTTTCTCACTCTAAAAATCGGTATGACCACACAGTGACTCTAAAAATCACGAAACTGGAAATCTAACAACTATTTGACATTGCGGATCCAACAAAATTTGTTTCGTCGAATTCCGACTTCGTTTGCAAAAGTGGGTATTTTAAAAGCTCTGGATGACCCATTTAAATATAATTAAATTAAATATTTAAAAATAAATATTATCGTCTATATTCACAGTGGAATACCATATAGCTCTAGAATAATCCCATATGGATTTCTAACTCGATATTTCAAATCTGGGTCAACCCGATATTTGATTTATATTGAAATTCCTTTTTGAAATATAAATGATTCCTTTATAAATTATAAAGGAATTCCACAGCGACTTTTCTGAAATTTGATTTGGGTGTAAATCAAAATCTACACGACGAAATCCCGATTTTTCTCTTCCACTAGAAAGATATACTCCACCAGCTCCACACGTTTCTTGTTTCACAGAAATCCGATTTAAAACAAATCCTGTATATTCAGTTGAAGTTCGAATCGCCAAATAGCGAACTACCGCACCATTTCAAGCTCTGTTTTAATTATATTATAATTCTACATTCAAACTGACGTCGATTGAATATATTTGTCAATATAATTCAACTCTAAGCTGAATTAAATCTAAGGGACGACCCCGTTCATAGAATATTGTGAATTCTACTATTTCCGGCTATTCTGGAAATATATTATCCTATTATTTATGTTAATTAAATATAAATATTATTCAATTCCAGTTACTGATATCGTTAAATCGATATTTAATAATTAAATTAGTTAATTATTCTCCTGCCAATTTACGGGTCATTACAATCTTTCCCCCTTAAAATAATTTCGTCCTCGAAATTGCTAAGGTAGGGGACGACCCTATCTACTGGTTTAAGTTTTATATGTTTACCTCTTATCTCCGGTTTCAACTGAACCAATTAATCAACTAAAATATTAATTTATTCCGACTTACTAAATTTTCAAAAATCATGAAAATTTTCTAACGCCTTAATTTTTCGAAAAATTTCGCCAGCGTTTCCTTTGTACCGGCATATACGTCAAACCACAACCCGCCTCTCTAGGCCTTCTCCAACCCAAAAGAAAATCAAAACGCCAAGCGGCTTGCCAATTCGACTCATTAATTCCAGACTCATATAGAATATAAACTTGTACCTTTTTGTCGGGCGTATCCTTATATCCCTTCCATCTGTTATCAAGTCACATATATAAATGTCACTCCAATCAAACTCAAATCTGTTTATTCACAAATCCAACCATTCGGTTATATTTAAACCAAATTCTATTCAATTCTATTCCAGATTATTCTATTATCCAATTCAGTTTTAATTTAACTTGGGTTTAATTTAAATTCTAATTTACTTTTACCCTTTTCAATTTATTTAACTTAATTAGTTAAATTTATGTTCCAGAATTTAAATTCTTGGGTCTATTTCAAATCATTTTCACTTACTGGCTTTCAATTCAATGTCAGTTCTATTGGATTTTACAAATTTTACTTTAATTTGTTTAAATTCAAACAACCTTTTCTTCCTGGAAGCCTTTAAACAGTTTACCTCTTTCAAAAATCAAATTTTCCTTTTTGAAATTCAATACAACTTGTTTTTTTTTTCAAAACAAATTCAAAAACAAAATTTTTGGTAGTAATATGTCACTTACACACTCGAAAATGAACACCGATGATGTCATGATCAACATCAGAATCTATTTTCCAGCTACCGAAGTGAGTTCAATACTATAGCACTTTTAAAACCCATTTTTAAACATTTCCACCTTGAAATCAATTCCAAATATCCTTTTACAATGTTGTAAACAAATTTAAAATCTCCCAGGATCTTAAAATTCACATATATAAAATCCAAATCCTTTTACAAACACTTATTCAAATTTCTAGAGTTTGAATTTCAATTCTGATCTTAATTTCAGGTTTAATTCATCTCGATTCCATATATTTCACTTATATGAATTCTGATTGGTTATATATAACCATTTCACATTTTATAATCTTATCTGATTAAAATCACTACCAACACATCCTATATATGATAATATATCACATATCCACACTGTGTCAGTCCATCGTATTCAAGTGTTTATTTACTCCTACCGATATAGTGGATGAAACTGATCGACCAGAACTCATAAACAACTCAGCCAATGAATCTCCACAATATAAAACCATTTTTATATCAAATTCAAATACGCACTCGTATATATGCACTCAACTCAATCTAGGTTATTACTAACCCAATATCTACCGAGTCACGCCACAGAGCCAAGGTAATTCTTAACTTAAGCTCTGATACCAACTGTAACGACCCGAATTTTTGAGCGACTTTGGTTATCGACATAAACATGATGTCGATAACCAAAACATCGAAAAATCCTGGTAATTAATGAAGAAATTAGAGGGTGAGAATAGATTAGATAGAAACTTAGAATAGAAGAAGAAGAAGAACACAACATCAGAGTAACACGAACCTCACAGCGGAACGAATAACATATAATAGATAACATAGCTTTAAAATATAACACTTATGTATACAATAGCACTTATCAGAGTACAACACTTACAACAAAGCGGAAATAAACTATAGCTATATGATTTAGAAGCCTCCTGCTCCAGCTCTTCAGGTATAATCCTATCTACTTGACTGCCCGTACAAATTTAGGCACCCAAGAGTTTAGGGAAAACAACAAAGTAAACTCCGGGTCAGTCATGGGACTGGTGTGAGTAAAACAGTTTAAACAGGTATATGAACAAGTAAACGATATCTCAGAAGACCACGCCGCAGAACGGAACGGGTTTTTCCCTTATGAGAATCCAAAATATCTTTATATCAAAAACCTATTGATATTATAATAATGTCTATGTACAAATAGATATCAACTAGTAGAAACGCTTTCATCTCACGTTCTACATATATAGTATACAATCAAAATTGCAAGCACGTATTGGATAATGGATTTCCAACTATGACAAGGTATGGAACCACCTTCCGATCAGTGTACTCTAGGAACGATACACTGGAGTTCAACAAGAACATCTTGTAACTCAGCCACACATGACCGACCACTCATTTCGCTTGAGTGTATCAAATGTATATCACCAACGGTTGGGATCAGTAACCGTTCCCGTATATATATGGGACATCATTGATAGATTAAAATAAACAAATGAATATTCTCTAGATAGGTGATTATACACCCTACTTCGGTGCGACCGACTTAGCCATGCTGCCTGCCCGATTTCTGTCATTTACCGGTTGATGAGGCTAGAAGCTACGCTTTATCAGTACATCAGATTCACTTCGAATGCCACATTGTCAGATCCATCGAAAATCACTAATTGGCGTCTACAACAATACGTTACGTGTTAGCTAAAGAAGTTTCCTTCTCCGCTTCCACTCTTGTTAAAGTTGAAGAAATCAATGTACGTGACCTTTCTGGAAATACTCTGTCGGACATTCATCAACACAAGTCATCCTCATTCACTTAGAATGTCACATCGTCATACCCGCCAAATCACAAATTGACTTATCCAAAAATAACACGGGTATATAGCTAAGAGAAACGAATTCCTCCGCCACCAAACGTGAATACGTTTGAACAGATCAACTTACGCGATCCATTGGACATACTCTGTCAGACCTTCTTCCATACAAGTTGTCCTGGGACTGGACAAACCGAAGGCACTATTCAGTATATCCATCTTAGTCACTGTTATCTAAGACTTATGCAATAGCCCTTGCAAATTTTTACTCCGTCTTCAATTATCTTTGGCATATATGATTCGCAATGCTTAGTCCAATACAGAGTGGTTCTTTGGATAATAATCCAACCGGTCTCTCCATATTAACAAAGTTAAAATGGTCAAAACTTCGATAGTCTGTGAGTTAACTATCAAAGAAAAACAAGTGTGCAAACAACGATATTATTTCCAGATGGAAATTATATTGAACAATCATCATTCATATATATATATCTATATATATTCCCTTATTTTCTATGTTTAGAAAATATGCGTTATTAACACTAGAAAACATTTCCATCAGCTTATTTACAAATCACTACTCTTCCCCAACTATCAGTCCCTGACTGTAACTAGTATGAGAACAATCCCCTAAGTATAAATCCCGCAGGCCGAAAACAACATCAGATAGGCACTTAGAAAACCATTCAATTTACTAATCTCTAGTCCGTTCTAATTTTACTTAACTCTATTTGATTAACTCTGATTTATTAACTCAAACTGGTTAATTCTAACCGATCAACTCTAACTGGTCAACCTTAATTAATTAACTCTAACTGGTTTTACTTGGTTTGACTAACTCAATTTATTAACTCGACTGACTAATTCAACTCGATTAACCTAACTTGATTTACTTATCTCGATTAACTGAACTAATCACTTTGATTAACTCGACTAATTCACTTTGGTTAACTTAACCAATTCACTTAACTAATTCACTTAGTTTAACTTAACTAATTCACTTAACACCTGTCGAATAAACTATATTCGATAACTCCTCTAACTCTATTCGAATAAACTATATTCGATTAACTAATTTACTCTATTCGAATAAACTATATTCGATTAACTCCTTTTCTCTATTCGAATAAACTATATTCGATTAACTCCTTTGATTTAACTCTAATCGATTAACTCCATCGAATAAACTATATTCGATAACTCCTTTGATTTAACTAATCGATAACTCCTTTGTGTTTAACTCTATTCGAATAACTAATTCGAATCACTCTTATTTATTAAACTCTATTCGAATAACTAATTCGATTAACTCTTTTTAACTCCGTTTAACTCTATTCGAATAACTAATATTCGATAACTCTATTTAACTCCTTTCGAATAACTAATATTCGATAACTCTATTTTACTCCGTTCGCTTGACTCTAGATCGCATCGATCATAATGGTTACGCCTGATTCCCTCAGGAAACATCCGACCGCCGTAAGCTATTTACAGCCCTGCGAATTACGCTAGCAGTTGTACGAAATGGAAACTCATTTGGATTAACACTTATTTGATTAACTCTAACTGATTAGCTCTAATTGATTAATTCTAACTGATTAACTCTAACTGGTTAACTCTAACTGATTAACTCTAACTGGTTAACTCTAACTGATGGTTAACTCTAACTGGTTAACTCTAACTGATGGTTAACTCTAACTGATTAGCTCTAATTGGTTAGCTCTAACTGATTAACTCTAACTGGTTAACTCTAACTGATTAACTCTAACTGGTTAACTCTAACTGATTAACTCTAACTGGTTAACTCTAACTGGTTAACTCTAACTGATTAACTCTAACTGGTTAACTCTAACTCGACTAACCCCCTTTCGAATAACATATTCGATTAACTAACTTTCGAATACCAGATTCGATTAACTTACTTTCGAATACCATATTCGATTTAACTCCTTTTGAATACCATATTCGATTTACTTTATTCACTTTATAAAGATTTCATTTTTAACAACGTTTTATTCATTTGAAAAGATTTACTTTTAAATAATGGTTCTACACTTTAAAAATGATTTCCTTTTTATAACGTTTCCTTTTCAATTCTATTTGTAAATGGTTTACAAATATTCCCTTTTCAAATTTATTCTTGAAATATTCTAACTCCTTAAATTCTTTGAAAAATTCGCCATAACCTCCTTTGTAACGGGAGCATCGGGAAAATCCCCAAACCCGCCACACAGGCCTTTCCATTCAAAAAGAAAATGGTTTGTAATTATTTCCTTTTTGAATATCTCCTATTTATAAATATTTCTTATTTATAAATATTCGAATTTATAAATATTTCTTATTTATAAATATCCCATTTTATAAATATTCTATTTTCAATATCACTTTGAAAATCCCCTTTTCAGCATTTCGGTATGTTATGGTATTCAATCATATCAAATCACGATGTTCAATATCGTCCAAGCACATATAATCGCCCACAGATTTTATATCACATCATATAACAAAATATGAAAAACAATAAAATAACTGTTGAAGAATCCAGTCGGATTTCTCCAACCTGTCTCCCTGCATCCACAGATGTTACACAATATGATTATCATCACTTTCAGTTCAATATAAATTATTCTGATAGCAGAATCAATATATAAATATTTAACGGTTTATATATATAATTACACATATATATATATATATATATAATTTTCACTAAATGACTAGCAGTTCAATCAATCAACCAACACACAGCAATCAATAGATGATTAAAAGTTCTAAGAATACATTATAAAAATATAACTGTTCAGAGTTGGTGAGTTTTACTCACATTGGACTGTTATCGTTAAAAACGGTTAACTGTCTTTGATTCCGACTGACAATTTATTTTGCTATAAATTGTAACATGCTCCAATTGACTCGCGGTCAGTTTCATTGTGTTGCTCCCGTCCATACGATCCTGTCGGATCTTGTTTCGCTAAAAACCGGTATCGTGAGACGAAGTTACACTCTTTTAAAGTTTGAATACAATTTAAATTAATTGAGCTTGGATTTAATTTAAATAACGGGCCTTTACCTTCTTTAAATATCTCGGCCCATTATCATTTCCGCGTACCAGACCCGCACCGTTTACTTTGTCTTCCCCAAAATGACCGCTCCAGAAAACCCAACCAAATTCCACGATTTTTGCCCACCTCGTTCTCCTCCCGTACTTCATGGATCACAAAATCGTAACAACCATTATCATCCCCTCCTCGAGCTCTTTCTCCTCGTGCCAAAAACCAATAGCTCGGCTTCCCATCCTAGAATGCGACAGTATCTCCCTTGCTCCGTGATAGTACAGGTTGCGACGAACTTTCAACCGGAATTCCCCCAAAATTCCTCAACAATTTCCAAATCCAACCACCATCTCCAATATCAACTCCAAATCAAACCACACTGCATCAAAAAGGAATACACTCGAACCCTAATTTACTGCTCAAATTTTGAGCAACCAAATACAGCGTCGGACCCCTTGAAAACTACACGGGGATGAAGAGAAAAAGGACAGGAGTTTGAATATATGTGTATTACATTTTACAGGATTTTGTATGGATTTCCTTTGATTTTACAAAGGTGGAAATTTTACTGTGAAGAGCATAAACAAACGGCGGAATTTATCTTTGACTGGTGACTGCGTTGAATTAGGTTTAGGAAGATTTGTGGAGTATTTATAGAGAAATATATTATTTTTATATTCGATATATATATTCATATTTATCCTTATGTTGTTTTTGTTTATCCTTTAAAATTACTGTGAGCACATACGATACCCAAAAATCACGAAACTAAGCATGTAGCTAGAGTTCGACATTACGGTTCCAACGAAACTAGTTTCGTCGAATTTCGACTCCGTATGCTCACACAACGTATTTTTAACCGTCGAAATACTGACTGTTTCTCACTCTAAAAATCCGTACGACCACACAGTGACTCTAAAAATCACGAAACTGGAAATCTAACAACTATTTGACATTGCGGATCCAACAAAATTTGTTTCATCGAATTCCGACTTCGTTTGCAAAAGTGGGTATTTTTAAAGCTCTGGATGACCCATTTAAATATATAAATATATTTAAATATAATTAAATTAAATATTTAAAAATAAATATTATCGTCTATATTCACAGTGGAATACCATATAGCTCTAGAATAATCCCATATGGATTTCTAACTCGATATTTCAAATCTGGGTCAACCCGATATTCAATTTATATTGAAATTCCTTTTTAAAATATAAATAATTCCTTTATAAATTATAAAGGAATTCCACAGCGACTTTTCTGAAATTTGATTTCGGTGTAAATCAAAATCTACACGAAGAAATCCCGATTTTTCTCTTCCACTAGAAAGATATACTCCACCAGCTCCACACGTTTCTTGTTTCACAGAAATCCGATTTAAAACGAATCATGTATATTCAGTTGAAGTTCGAATCGCCAAATAGCGAACTGTCGTGCCATTTCAAGCTCTGTTTTAATTATATTATAATTCTACGTTCAAACTGACGTCGATTGAATATATTCGTCAATATAATTCAACTCTAAGCTGAATTAAATCTAAGGGACGACCCCGTTCACAGAATATTGTGAATTCTACTATTTCCGGCTATTCTGGAAATATATTATCCTATTATTTATATTAATTAAATATAAATATTATTCAATTCCAGTTACTGATATCATTAAATCGATATTTAATAATTAAATTAGTTAATTATTATCCTACCAAATTACGGGTCATTACACTATCAGAGATCAACATATATACATCACAGCTGAAATAACTCTAAATAACTAACGGTGAGGCCTCCTGCTTTAGCTCCTCCAAATGTATCTGTAAAAGCTTGAAACACTTGACTGCCCGCACAAATTTGGGCACCCAAGAGTTTAGGAAAAACACAAACAAAATATACTCTGGGTCAGTCATGGGACTGGTGTGTGTAAATTCCAACCATATCGTTTAACTTCGAAAATCCTTTTAAAAGGAAAGGATAATAGTAAGACCAGCCCACACATAAACATGGACGGTTTTTACCGTACTGTAACCCAAAATATTTTGATATCAAAATCTAGTGATATTATAATAATGTCTAATCAAATAAATAACCAAACAGCAGAATGTTTGCATCTCACGCTCCACATATGTAGTATAAAATCAAAAACCGCATGGCACTTATTGGAGATTGGATTCCAACTATGACAAGGTATGGGTCCACCACCCGATCAGTGTACTCTAGAGGAGATACACCGGGGTTCAACAAGAACATCTTACAACCCGCCCCACACATGACCGACCACTCATTTAGCTTGAGTGTATCGAATATATTGCCACCCACGATTGTTGGCCATCCAACCGTAATCCGAAGATACAGAATCGAAAGAAGAATGAATATTGATTTTCTCTAGATCGGTGACAAATATACCCTGCTTGGGAATGACCCAACTAGTCATGCTGCCCGCCCGATTTCTGCCATTTCCCGGATGTGAGGCTAGAGGCTACGTTTATCTTCAGAACATCTGATCACCATTCACTTTGAATGCCACATCGTCAAACCCATCAATTCACTAATCGATTTCCAAAAATATCACGGGTATAAAAAGCTAAGAGGAACAAATTCCTCCACCACCAAACGTAATATATTTAAAAGATCAACAGTATGTGATTTGTTAGGTATACTCTGTCAGACACTCGTCCATACAAGTTGTCCTGGGACTGGACAAACAGGAAGCACCATCCTGGAACAGGACGACCCTTGCATTTCACTCCGTCTTCAATTTTCTTCAGCATAATTTTGCAGTGCTTATGCATATACGGAGTGGTTTTCAGATAATATATCCAACCGGTCTCTCCGTATTGACAACGATGGTCAAAACACTTCGATAGTCGGTTATTTAGCCATCAAAGTAAAAACAAACATCCATTCTAATGTATAACTAAACATCACACAATCACGGGCCCTTTTATTTTAGCATTGAATTTCTAGTTTCCTATATCTTCCTAGATATTTCCGTAAAACCCGTTTAAGCTTTACACCTCTTGGAAAAACATTTCCAGTTTTCATTACAGCTATTTAATTTGCAACCTTCACATTTTTAAACACTATTCACATTAAAATGTGAATATAGTCTATTTATAGAATCTGAACACGTTTATCAAATAAATCTTCATTTAAGAAATAAATACCCTTACCTTGTTTACCGAAAATTATTCCACTTTATAAACTCTGTTTCTAAGTCAACTTCTTGTTGAATCCATATCAAGTTTATAACTAGATATTGGTTATATATCCTATTATAATTTGTTGGTTTAAATATTAATTACCCTATCAGATTATAATTCTAAAGATAATTTTCTTTAATACATTCGACATCGTCGAATTATAGTTCCAATTCCTAATTGTGTTATCTAGTTCTAATCATATTCCAAACATCGAAATGATGTCATCGTTTTTCTGAAACGATTCTCCGATTTCTCTTTATAAACTCATTCTTATATTTATTTGGACAAACAGCGTTACTTGTTACTTTAGAATAAGTGGATTTCAAACAAAATTGTTTTCATTCCCTAGGGAGTAGTGCTATGTATAAAATCACGCTTAAGCTTGGTCAACAGTACTAATTTATCGTTACAGTTCAAAACTTGCCATACACTGTAATATTCTCCTTTATAACTAATCTCGACATAATAGTCACGCTTAAGCCTAGTCAACAACGTTATTTTATCGTTATGGTTCAAAACTTGTCATACGCTATAATATTCTCCTTTATAACTAATCTCGACATAACAGTTACACTTAAGCCTAGTCAACAACGTTATTTTATCGTTATAGTTCAAAACTTGTCATACGCTGTAATATTCTCTTTATTACTAATCTTGACATCTCTTTCTGTTACAAACTGATATCATTCCTCGATAATAGTGAAGCCGTTCAAATTGGGGTATTTTAGTTACCTCTCAAACTTTGGTCGACGATGTTCTTACCTTAGAATAGATATAAGTCTGTAATGCTAACTCCTTTTTATTTCTAACTTAATCAAACTGTGTTTCTTGTTTCATTTTACAATATAGTTTTATAACGCCATATACTTACTTCGAAATCTCTGTTGTTTATGGTTATTTATATTAAATATTAACCCTCCACTTCGATCACGTTGTATAACTCCATTTATAATTCCTTTACCCAAAACTCTTTAACACTCTTTGTCTTCTGTTAATTCTCTTTCATTCGAATTATTTAATTCAAGTAAAACATCTCATTACAAACTTAATTCCATATCAAATGAATTCCATTTAAGAATACTTGCTTCAGTTAAGATAATTAAATAGTAATTAACTTCATCATTACTGAAGTAAACAGTTTACTTCATAACAGAATGGTTGCTTAAATAAATAATAACTTATTGTGCTTAGTTCAATAATCATTTAAACTTCAGTAATTGAAAAGTAATTAATAAGAAATTTTATTTATTTTGATCAACTTCTCGCTAAGTCATTAGCATTAGATTAATTGAAAATCAATTTATCAAATAATCAATTTTCAAATCAACTTCAAACCATAAGTTAATTCGTTAACTGATTTTAATTACCTTTTACCATTAAATTAATATAATTAATCTAATAATATTTCTTAACTGTTTGCTTTAAAATAATTATCCAAATTATTCACTCGTAGGATAATTATATCTTAATAACTTATTTAAATGTCAAATAATCGTTTATTTTTACTTTATAAAATGAACTATAAAATACCAGTTTATAATAGAACTTCTATTATAGTTTAAACTTCGCTTTTAATTAAAAAAAATTATAATTTTTATAATTATCTTTGTTGATTTGCCTGACGGCCAATCAACTTCTTAACAAAAAGGGGTTTATGGTAGACTGTTGCTATTTTCTAAATCGATGTCCTCTATTTATTAAATAACCATAACGTTGAATTTCCATTCAACATGGTTCAAATAGTGGATGTATAAAACAAATAATACATATAAATATTTAGGAATCCGGTTCGATTCCTCCAACCGGTTTCCGCATCCACAGATGCTAGTCAAACAATTAACACTGATTCCATACTAGGGAATATTAAAATCGATGGAATCGGTATCCAACTGATGATGTGTACATATGCAACGATATATAATATTCAACCAATTTAATTATAATCTACCTAATCGACCATCACACAGCATTCAAACTACATTAAAATATAATTATAATATTTTAAAACAGATCAGAGTTAGTGAATTTACTCACCTTTGCGCGTTAACCATTAAATAACGATTTGCATCAGTTGATTATACCCAGCACTTTTAATTGCCTAAAACTGTAATGTGCTCCACATCTCTCCAACTGGTTCCATTGTGTAGCCCGCGTTCGTATGGTTTCAACACGATCGCCGACGCTCAATTCTCATATTAACGTTCCGCACTGTTATAGTCGAAACCGCAGCTAACTAAGGCCAAAGTCCAACTGTCGATCCTTCCTTTGTATAATTCGGGCTTAGCCAACAAATACCAGGCCCATTAAAAAAATGATCTTCCCCCTTTATTTTCTTTCTTCTTCCCAACTCCTGTAATGTATCCATTCTAGAGAATTATCCATCCATTGCTAAGGATTTGTGCTTCCTCTTTCCAATCTGGCTTCACTATTTCATCCCAAACCCACACTGTTAGAACCCACACCCGCTTACAGCATGTTTAATTCCAACCAACTCCAATACATTGCCATATGTTTCCAGACCCGCATCTCATAACTTCTCTTCCACAATAATAGCCGCAAGCTACGGCAACCGGAACTCCCCCATGACACACTCGAATACCCCTCTTCAACATTGACTTGCGTCATTTATATTTTTTTTTATTTTCTTATTTTATATTTAAATCTAGGCATATTCTTTCCTTTCTGGCCCATTCGCTCACCAAACTTACAAACGCCAGCTCCACTCCATATTAATACATGCCCGCAACAAACGATACTCCATCCACCTATACACCCATTTCCGAACTCAGTTTGAATTCCCTTTGTCCACTCCTCCTTTACGAAACTAAAGCCATGAAATCCATTCTTTTTAAACCTATCAACCTCCGACTGTTCATCACGAACTCGCAGGAACCCCCCATCGGTTCACTCCCCTCCAACCGTCCCTCTACAGTCCATCGTTCCCTTTAGGTCCAACCTATCCCGACCTCCTAAACTCCGGCAAACAACCCCGAGTGTACGCTCTTCATGAGGCCACCACCGCTCTAGAAAATGCTGCTGCTTTCTTCATTTGATTTGTGTAGGATTTTCACTTTGATTTTTCTTATTTCTTGCCATTTAATCTCACGGGTTATGTTTTCTGATGAGAGGAATGAAGGTATTTATAACAACCCGAAAATCTGAATTAGTTTGAAAATCTATTTTAAGGAATTTAGCTGAAAAATTAGTCCGGATTTAAAATTTCAAAATTTAAATAATTCATAAACAATTAAAAATGGTAATTTTTCAAACGACCTCGGAATCTGACGAAACCACTTTCGTTGGAACCGGAACGTCGAATAATGGTTAAGTTGAATTTTCCAGAATTTTTCATATTAATCCGTGACCGTGGCAGAGAGATATGTGTTCTGCAAATTGCAGTCAATTTAGATCGACTGAAAAATAGTCATTTTACAAACGGGCTCAGAATCGAACGAAATAAATTTTGTTGTGATCGTATTGTAATAAGAGAGCCAAAAATAATTTTTCAGGATTTTTCTGAGCTAGTATGTGGCCCCGGTGGAATTAACAAGTACGTTCAAATTTAAATTAAATGATTTATTTTGAAAATAAAAGAAACATGCATATAACTTCAGAATTGGACCTTGGCAATAGCGCCATCGCGTTCAGAAGACATCAAAACATTAAGTTCGACAGTCGTTGAGCGCGAATCGGAGATCGGACGGAAAAAGCCTATTTTCTGGAATTATTAAATAAAATAATAATTAGAAAAAAACCTAAAATACTGGTATAAATACGGGGCCGTATACTGTTGCTTCTTCTTCCTCTTCGTTACTTTTAGCCGTCGAAACCCATTCGTGCTCCAAACTTTGAACTTCGATTACTCCTTCAAATCTCAATGAAATTCAACAAACTTATACTCGTTTCGAAGAGAAACCTAAGTTCTACGATCTCCGACGAGAATCACCTCGAACCGTGCCCTGTCAAAGCCGCACCAAGCGCAAGAACGGACACCGAACGCAGCCCCCTGGGCCCCATCACGTCAGCGCGCACCACCCCCAGTTCCCGGCGTAGAAACCCCTCTCGTAGCTCTCCGCGTCCTGCAAAAGGGTTCGGCAAACCGTCAACTACAACTCCAGAAATTCGCGATCAAAGTTTTGAACAATTATGGGTTCTAAGGTAGATTTTATTTCAGATTTTGTCATGGTTTATAGCATCGCTGTGCAAGTTGTTAAAAGCCTGAATTTGATTTTTCATATGAATTTGTATTCGAACCATTCCAGATCTGAAATCACTTTGAACTCGAACACCAAACCTGATCGAACCTGAATCATCTCCTCTGATCAAACACTGTGAGAATTTTATTTTTAAATTTAATTTAATTGTTTAATTATTATTTGCATGGTTGTTGACCGTAGATCTAAAAAGACATGATATTTAGAACATGGATCTGAACTTTTCACCCCGTATGTTGTTGAATCTGAATTGCTTAGAATGACATGAGATTAGATCTGAAATTTTAAGGTTTAAATTTGAATTAAGAATTAATTAAAATTAATTATGTGTTATTTATTTAACCATGCTATGTTGATTTTGCATATGCTGTGTGAAATCCCATCTTGCAAATTACTTCGATGTTAGTTATTGTATCTGATTTTGTTGTTATGTCTGGATGTTGTTATGTGACTTGTGATGAAATTTACGTTCTCTTTTTATGTAAAATGGAAATAGAGAAAAAATTTAACATTTATTTTGATGTTAATAGGAAGTAAACTCACCGCATGTAAATTAACATTTTTGATGTTAATAGTATAAAATTCAACCGCAGGATGCAATTAACATTTTTTTTATGTTAATATTAATGAGAAATTTTATCATGGGATGAATCAACATTATTCTAAATGTTAATATTAATAGAAATGTTAATATTAAAAAGTAATTTGACCATAGTATGTTATTAACATTTCTAATGTTAATATTAAAAAGTAATTTGACCATAGTATGTTATTAACATTTCTAATGTAAATATTAAAAAGTAATCTGACCATAGTATGTTATTAACATTTCTAATGTTAATATTAAAAAGTAATTTGACCATAGTATGTTATTAACATTTCTAATGTTAATATTAAAAAGTAATTTGACCATAGTATGTTATTAACATTTCTAATGTTAATATAAAAAGTAATTTAACCGCATGGATGACATTAACATTTTTAATGTTAATATTAAAAAGAATAACACCGTAGGGTAAGTTAACATTTTTGTTAATGTTAAAAATAAGAATTTACATTGTATGAGTAATTAACATTATTTTGGTGTTAATAATAAGTAATTTACTATGCATGAAAAATTAACAATTTTTAATGATCAAATAGAAATTTCACCGTAGGATGAAATTAACATTTTTAATGTTAATATTATGAAAATTATTACATAGGAAAAAATTAACATTTTATTTAATGTTAATAATGAGTAATTTCACCGCATGTATGAATTTACATTATTGTCAATGTAAATTAAATAGTGAATTTAACCATAGGGAATGAACATTATTTTAATGTTAATATAAAGGGAATTTCATTGTATGTACATTTTACATTATTTTATAATGTAATTAAAGAGAAAATATACCGTAGGATAACATTGTGATTAAAAATTATATTTTCACAATGTGAATTAGAAGTAGTGTTTACATTGTAAAGTATACATTTTCTTTAATGTAAATAAATAGGAATTCACTGTATGACAAAATTTACATTTTTATAATATAAAGTAGGAAAAGTTTACATTATCATTAATGTAAATATAATTGGAATTTTCAAAGTAGGAAAAGTTTTACATTATTATTAATGTAGGCATAATAGAAATTTTCATAATGGTAAGTCAACATTATTTTATAATGTCAACATAAAAGAGAATTGACCGTAGGTATTAACATAATTTTATAATGTCAACATAAAAGAGAATTGACCGTAGGAATTAACATTATTTTATAATGTCAACATAAAAGAGAATTGACCGTAGGAATTAACATTATTTTATAATGTCAACATAAAAGAGAATTGACCGTAGGAATTAACATTATTGTATAATGTCAACATAAAAGAGAATTGACCGTAGGTATTAACATTATTTTATAATGTCAACATAAAAGAGAATTGACCGTAGGAATTAACATTATTTTATAATGTCAACATAAAAGAGAATTGACCGTAGGTATTAACATTTATTTTTAATGTTAATATTAAGTTAAATACTTCGTAGGAAAATTACATTGTTTTATATAATGCAAATAAAAATAAAAAAAGGAGAATTAACAGTAGGATTGATTTACATTATTCTTAATGTAAAAAAAAAGAGAACTTAACTGTAGGATAGCGTTAACATTATTTTTAATGATTGATATAAATGAATTTAACCGTAGGTGCAGGTTTACATTTTATTCAATGTAAATAAAATAAGAGCGTGATATGTATTGAAAGTTTACATTTTATTTAATGTAAATAAAGGTAAGATTATGTGCCGTTAAGTAAGAAGTTAAATTATTTTAAATAATTATGACAAGAATTAGCCGTTATAAAATAATATAACGACATGAAATAGTTTTTCCAAAACTATAAGTATGCGAGGTTATTTGGGAAGTCCAAGATACTCTCATCCTAAATTAAACCAAACGACGTTGAAGGATCAAAGTATGAGATGACGTGAAGGCCGTAAATCTTCCCTCGAATGGACGGTGACCAAGATCCTGAATTGATTTGCTCCCAATTCAAGGGTTAAGGTAATTGCCCAAACGTATGTGTCGATTTCATGGTTTAGACTTTCGCTCAGACCCAGAACATAAGTTTTAAATGGAACGTGTGTCCGACATTCGATTTCATTTGTTGATTTTCTGTCGAGTGAACGAAAGTTGGTGGTAGAGAATTTATTCTCTACTTAACACCCTTTTGTACAATTGACGGAGAATCGATAGTGTGATATGGAGTGTCAGTGTGGCATACTAAGATGCAATGATCAAGGTTTCTTGTTGAAAAGCAGAACCTTGTGGCAATGATCAGAGCATGGCCTATTTTAGGCGTAGCTTTGTGTAACGTAACTTCGCGAGCCTCACCCACCGGTTGATTCAAAAACGGGCGAAGGGAACGCAGGGAGAGCAGCACGTTTCTTTCTAGATATAGTGATGTCAGGGACCTACCAGCGCTGACATTTTACTCAAGTGGATGATGGAATTTTCGAGGCCTCGGTATTAGGTCCTATAGGACCGGGAAACGTGTGTTCGGGAATTGCCAATCCGCTAAGCTGTATTTGCGGACCGGCCCTGCAGCTATCCAAGGGTTCTCTACGGGGAATCCTGAGGCATTAGCTAGAGTGTCTCGAATTGGTAAGGAGCTCCGCCCTAGCCTTGACTTATGATGGAAAACAAAATCCGAATACGAACCGATGAATTTGATTGTATTACTAGTACGGAAGCATAGTATATGGTAGCTATGTTTTCTAGGATTAATACATTTATTTTTGAAATGTTTTCATATAACTAATGATAATATTAGATTCGTATTTGCCGTATTTAGCATGTTTAATCATCATAAGGTAAAACCCTATCCTCTGGTGTGCGTTGCATTGTGTGATGGGACTTGGGTCTTATGGTGATTCCATTTTTCTAAAAGCATTACGTTGTGTACGATTTATTTATTTGTTATGACACTTTAAATGATGCACGACAATCCATTAGAGTAAACCCGTTCCGCGTTGCGGCGTGGTCTTTGGATTTGCCTTATCACTAGTAGTTAATTTAGTTAAGAATTCTTACACCAGTCCCACGACTGACCCATGGTTTGTTTCACCTTTTTGCAAACTTGGGTGCCCTTTTTTCTACACGGGCAGCCAAGTAACAGGTATTCTTTTGCCTTGAGTCTTTTCTTTGGAGCTACTTATCATTTTCCTTGGGCCAGCTTTTGACGTAGAGGTGATGACTTGGAGCTACGAAGACTTTCTATCATTTGCTTTTATCGCATTTTCTTTTTCATTTCAAACATTAGACTTATTTCCACTTTATGTCATTTTTCTGCAAACTTAATGTAATAACTTAGAATTCTGTGACTGTGGATTTTCTATTGCTGATGACATTATATCTCCGCTGCTATGATGTTGTTACTATATGGATTTCCTGTGCTATGTTGTTTCTGTGACTTGTTATATTATATTTATGCTGTATTCCAAATGATTACTCCTACTTTCATACCGTGGAAGTTTGGGGTCATCACAGTTGGTATCAGAGCTTTGGTTTACAAAGCGGAATATAACATATTTATAATAATTCGTTTACGTAGAATCACATTATTCTACGGCGAACATTTCATAAGAATACGTAATAGTCAGTCACTTTATCACCATCTTTTATCTATCCTTTTATCTTATCACTTCTTAAAAATCATCATCGTTAAAGTTGTTCTGACTCTTTCCTTGATTGTACAGAACTAACTTAAAATGAGTACCGCTGCTGCTAGAGCTGCTAGAGCTAGAAGAAGGCAGAATACCACTATGACTGAGGAGCCCACTGTCCAACAACAACCACCACCGCCGCCACCCTTTGACTTGGATAAGGTGGCAAAGAAGTTCAAGAACTTAGGTGGAGTTCCATTCACCGGTTCAGAGACCGTGGTACAAGCTCAGGCGTGGCTGAAAAATTGTGAAAAGATATTTGGAGGACTGGGGCTAGATGATCAGAGAAAGAGATTCACTGCAGCATGGCATCTTCAAGGTGAAGCGCAAAACTGGTGGGAGGTGGTCAACATTGGAGGCGACGAAGATAATATGTCTTGGGACAGATTTAAGGAGTTTTTCAACGACAAATCCATTCCGAGGCAGGAGGTAGAAAGGCTGCACAACGAGTTCGCCAATCTGTAGCAAGGCGACAAGTCCATCTCAGAGTATGTTCGTAGATTCGAGGACCTTTCCCGTTATGCCCCTGAACTGATTCGAGATGACTTTCAGAAGAACAAGAGATTCATAAATGGGCTTGCGAGGAAATATATTGATAGAGTCACTTCCCACATCGACCTTTCCTTCAATAAGATGGTGGAGTTCGCTTGCCGTTATGAAGAGAATGACAAGAAGGGTTCTCAATAGGACAGAGAGAGGAGCTTAGCCAACAACAACAAAAGGAAGCAGCCGGAGAAAAAGACTGAAGGGAGTAGTTCGGGAGCCGCTAAGAAGGGGGATAAGTCAAAGGTGTAATGTTTTAACCGCCAGCAACTGGGACATTATAGCTCGGAGTGCAAGAATCCAAAGAAGGCTAGGAGTGATAGCACCAAAGACTGCTACAACTGCCACAAGAAGGGTCACATCAAGTTCAACTGCCCACTTTTGAGAGGAGCTCAGGTTGCACATGTCTATGAGGGAGCAGGTACACCATCTTCCTCCGCACCAACTGAGGGAGGTAAGCCTGATGTTCTAGATGGTACTATTTCTGTTAAAAATATCCTTGTCACTGCTTTGTTTGACACTGGCGCATCAAGAAGCTTTATATCTAGGAATACAGTCAGTAAACTAAAATTGAAACAAAGAAACCTTAAGGAGCCTATAGATGTTCACAATCCTGTAGGGGGTTCTACCGTCCTTGATTTGTATTGCAGGGTGCCTGTTTCCTACTCTTATTTTCGGTTTCCTTTTGACTTGATCGTTATGGATTTTTCCGAGTTTGATATCATCCTTGGTCCTGATTGGCTAACAAAATATGACGTTGAAGTGCTATGCTCAGAAAGAATAGTAAAGGTGAAAACAGGGCTTGGAAATACTGTTACTATACCTTGCCATGGCTCAAAATCTGATAGAAAGGAATTTTGGTCTTCCCTCGAGATCACTCCTATTTCTCTAGAGAATATTCCCGTGGTCAAAAATTACGCGGATGTATTTGAAGAAGTAGACAGCTTACCGCCGCGAAGGGAAATCGATTTCAGAATTGATCTGGTTCCAAACGCAAGGCCTGTAGTTCATGCTGTCCGAAGAATGACCCCTAAAGAAAAAGAGGAGTTGCAAAACCAAACTAAACAGCTTTTATGGAAGGGGCAAATCCAGCCTAGTTTTTCCGAATGGGGCGCAGCTGTGGTTTTTGTCCCCAAGTCTGACGGTACTCTAAGGCTCTGTGTGGATTACCGCGACCTTAATAAACAAACATTAAAGAACAAATACCCCTTGCCTCGCATAGATGATTTGATGGACCAATTAAATGGGGCCAAGGTGTTTTCGAAGATGGACCTAGCCACAGATTTTCACCAACTCCGCATAGCTGAAGAATGCATTCCTTTGACCTCTTTCAGAGGCCCTGACACATTCTACGAATGGTTGGTGATGCCGTTCGGGCTGTGCAATGCTCCAGCCTACTTTGTTGACTTGATGAATAGGGTCTTCCGCGAGGTCCTAAATAAATTCGTCCTAGTCTTCATTGATGATATTCTTATCTATTCTAAAACTAAGGAGGAGCATGAAAGGCATTTAAGAGAAGTATTGGAGATTCTACGAAGAAATATTTTAAAAGCAAAATTTTCAAAATGCACATTTTGGCAAGAGGAGGTAAAATTCTTGGGCCATGTTGTGTCAAAAGAAGGAATTGCAGTTGACCCAAGTAAAATTGCCGCCATTCGAGATTGGAAGCAGCCCCGTACACCCACCGAAGTAAGAAGCTTCCTAGGTTTGGCTGGATATTACAGAAAATTTGTCAAAAACTTTTCCAAGCTGTCTGGCCCATTAACAAAACTCACCAAAAAGCACACCAAGTTCAATTGGACATCGGATTGCGAGGAGGCTTTTCAAAAGCTAAAAGTGAGTTTGACCACTGCTCCCGTATTAACCATCATCGATGGAAACCAAGATTTAAAAGTCTACACCGACGCTTCTCAAGCTGGTGGCCATGGAGCAGTACTGATGCAAAGGGGCAAGGTTGTTGCATATGCGAGCCGTCAATTAAAGCCACATGAGAAGAATTATCGTGTGCATGACTTAGAGTTGTTGGTGGTAGTCTTTGCTTTGAAAATCTGGAGACATTATCTTTTGGAAGAAAAATTTGAATTATTCACAGATCACCAATCCTTGAAATATCTCTTCGATCAGAAAGATTTGAATTTAAGGCAGCAACGGTGGCTAGAATTTCTTGCGGCATATGATCTCGACATCTTATATACGCCGGGGAAAGCCAATGTTGTGGCAGACGCACTCAGTAGAAAGGCTGACATGGTCGCAAGCCTCATCATTACCCCTTCTTTGGTTGATAAAATTTCCTCCCTTCAAAAAGATGATGAGTTTGTTCAAAGAATTATTAAAAGAATTCAAGAAGGTGAAAGCACGAGCTTCCAAATAGATCGAAAGGGAGTTCTTAGGTTGCACGGGCGGATCTGTGTTCCAAACATTCGAGGGCTCATAAGGGAAGTTTTAGACGAAGGGCACAAATCAAAGCTTAGCATCCATCCAGGCGTGAACAAGATGTATCGAGATCTTAAGCGCACGTTTTGGTGGAGGTCTATGAAGAGGGATATATCCATTTATGTGAGTAGATGTCCTACATGCCAGCGAGTAAAGAGCGATCAACAAAAGCCTGCAGGATTGTTGCAACCATTGCCGGTTCCAGAAGGGAAGTGGGACAAAATCTCCATGGATTTTATAGATGGTTTGCCCCATACTAGGAAAGGGAATGAAAGCATTTGGGTGATCGTGGATCGCTTCACCAAGGCCGCTCATTTCATACCTGTCAAGTCCACTAGAACCGCTCAAAGTCTGGCACAAATTTATTGCAAAGAAATCGTCAGGCTGCATGGGTAATAAAACTAAATCTTTCCTTTTTATCCTTTTTGAAATGAAAATTTTTCATGTCTAATCAAAGAAAATCTTTCGTGTTAAACAGAGTTCCTAGCTGTATTATTAGCGACCGTGATCCTATCTTCACTAGCAAGTTTTGGGAAGCATTCCAAAATGAGTTGGGAACGAAGTTAAACCTTAGTACCGCATACCACCCTCAGACAGATGGCCAAACTGAGAGGGTGAATCGCATTCTTGAAGATTTGTTGCGAGCTTGCATACTTGATTTTGGAGGTTCTTGGAAGGATCACTTGCATTTAGTTGAATTCTCATATAACAACAGCTATCAAGCAAGTTTGAAGATGTCTTCATTCGAAGCCCTATATGATAAGCCATGTAGATCGCCAGCCTATTGGGTTGAAAAAGGAGATCGCCTTGTTTTGGGTCCAGACATGGTCCGAGAAGCTTCAGACAAAGTTGACAAAATTAAGAAGCGATTACTGGTTGCGCAAAGCCGACAGAAAAGCTATCCAGATAAGCGTAGAAGAGATTTACAATTCTCCGTTGGTGACCATGTGTACTTGAACGTTTCTCCACTAAGGGGTGTGATTCGATTTGGGAAGTTTGGGAAATTGGCACCGAGATTCATTGGTCCATTTCCTATTCTTGAAAGGATTGGTACTCTTGATTATCGAGTGCAGTTGCCCGACTGGTTGCCGAGGGTGCATGATGTATTTCATGTGTCCCAACTCCGCCAGCATGTGCATGACCCAGATTTGATTGAAGATGAACTAAATCAACAAGTCATGGATATTACTCCAAGTCTAACAGTGAGGAAAGAGCCGATAAAGATTATTGGCAAGGAAACCCGAGTTCCGAAGAATAAAAGAATCAATCTAGTCAAAGTACAGTGGAGTAGTGACCTTAGAGACTGCACTTGGGAAACGGAGGAGAGTATCAAACAGGGCTATCCCAAATGTAGAGTGGATATCTCCGATTAGACTTTGTTTTGAGGTACACTTAATCATTTCATTATTCTCTGTGTTGTTTCCTACTCTTCTATTTCTCCTTTTTCCTTTTCGAGGACAAAAAGTTCTTAAGGAGGGGAGATTGTAACAACCTGAAAATCTGAATCAGTTTGAAAATTTATTTTAAGGAATTTAGCTGAAAAATTAGTCCGGATTTAAAATTTCAAAATTTAAATAATTCATAAACAATTAAAAATGGTCATTTTTCAAACGACCTCGGAATCCGACGAAACCACTTTCGTTGGAACCGGAACGTCGAATAATGGTTAAGTTGAATTTTCCAGAATTTTTCATATTAATCCGTGACCGTGGCAGAGAGATATGTGTTCTGCAAATTGTAGTCAATTTAGATCGACTGAAAAATAGCCATTTTACAAACGGGCTCAGAATCGAACGAAATAAATTTTGTTGTGATCGTATTGTCATAAGAGAGCCAAAAATAATTTTTCGGGATTTTTCTGAGCTAGTATGTGGCCCCGATGGAATTAACAAGTACGTTCGAATTTAAATTAAATGATTTATTTTGAAAATAAAAGAAACATGCGTATAACTTCAGAATTGGACCTTGGCAATAGCGCCATCGCGTTCTGAAGACGTCAAAACATTAAGTTCGACAGTCGTTGAGCGCGAATCGGAGATCGGACGGAAAAAGCCTATTTTCTGGAATTATTAAATAAAATAATAATTAGAAAAAAACCTAAAATACTGGTATAAATACGGGGCCGTATACTGTTGCTTCTTCTTCCTCTTCATTACTTTCAGCCGCCGAAACCCATTCATGCTCCAAACTTTGAACTTCGCTTACTCCTTCAAATCTCAACGAAATTCAACAAACTTATACTCGTTTCGAAGAGAAACCTGAGCTCTACGATCTCCGATGAGAATCACCTCGAACCGTGCCCTGTCAAAGCCGCACCAAGCGCAAGAAACCCCTCTCGGCGTAGAAACCCCTCTCGTAGCTCTCCGGCGTAGAAACCCCTCTCGTAGCTCTCCGGCGTCCCGCAAACGGTTCGGCAAACCATCAACCACAACTCCAGAAATTCGCGATCAAAGTTTTGAACAATTATGGGTTCTAAGGTAGATTTTATTTCAGATTATGTAACGCTTTATAGCGTCGCTATGCAAGTTGTTAAAAGCCTGAATTTGATTTTTCATATGAATTTGTATTCGAACCATTCCAAATCTGAAATCACTTTGAACTCGAACACCAAACCTGATCGAACCTGAATCATCTCCTCTGACCAAACACTATGAGAATTTTATTTTTAAATTTAATTTAATTATTTAATTATTATTTGCATGGTTGTTGATCGTAGATCTAAAAAGACATGATATTTAGAACATGGATCTGAACTATTCACCCCGTATGTTGTTGAATCTGAATTGCTTAGAATGACATGAGATTAGATCTGAAATTTTAAGGTTTATATTTGAATTAAGAATTAACTAAAATTAATTACGTGTTATTTATTTAACCATGCTATGTTGATTTTGCATATGCTGTGTGAAATCCCATCTTGCAAATTACTTCGATGTTAGTTATTGTATCTGATCCTGTTGTTATGTCTGGATGTTGTTATGTGACTTGTGATGAAATTTACATTCTCTTTTTATGTAAAATGGAAATAGAGAAAAAATTTAACATTTATTTTGATGTTAATAGGAAGTAAACTCACCGCATGTAAATTAACATTTTTGATGTTAATATTATAAAATTCACCGTAGGATGTAAATTAACATTTTTAATGTTAATAGTATAAAATTCAACCGCAAGATGCAATTAACATTTTTTTTATTGTTAATATTAATGAGAAATTTTATCATGGGATGAATCACCATTATTCTAAATGTTAATATTAATAGAAATGTTAATATTAAAAAGTAATTTGACCATAGTATGTTATTAACATTTCTAATGTTAATATTAAAAAGTAATTTGACCATAGTATGTTATTAACATTTCTAATGTTAATATTAAAAAGTAATTTGACCATAGTATGTTATTAACATTTCCAATGTTAATATTAAAAAGTAATTTGACCATAGTATGTTATTAACATTTCTAATGTTAATATAAAAAGTAATTTAACCGCATAGATGACATTAACATTTTTAATGTTAATATTAAAAAGAATAACACCGTAGGGTAAGTTAACATTTTTGTTAATGTTAAAAATAAGAGCTTACATTGTATGAGTAATTAACATTATTTTGGTGTTAATAATAAGTAATTTACTATGCATGAAAAATTAACAATTTTTAATGATCAAATAGAAATTTCACCGTAGGATGAAATTAACATTTTTAATGTTAATATTATGAAAATTATTACATAGGACAACATTTTATTTAATGTTAATAATGAGTAATTTCCCCGCATGTATGAATTTACATTATTATCAATGTAAATTAAATAGTGAATTTAACCGTAGGGAATGAATATTATTTTAATGTTAATATAAAGGGAATTTCACTGTATGTACATTTTACATTATTTTATAATGTAACTAAAGAGAAAATATACCGTAGGATAACATTGTGATTAAAAATTATATTTTCACAATGTGGATTAGAAGTAGTGTTTACACTGTAAAGTATACATTTTCTTTAATGTAAATAAATAGGAATTCACTGTATGACAAAATTTACATTTTTATAATATAAAGTAGGAAAAGTTTACATTATCATTAATGTAAATATAATTGGAATTTTCAAAGTAGGAAAAGTTTTACATTATTATTAATGTAGGCATAATAGAAATTTTCACAATGGTAAATCAACATTATTTTATAATGTCAACATAAAAGAGAATTGACCGTAGGTATTAACATTATTTTATAATGTCAACATAAAAGAGAATTGACCGTAGGAATTAACATTATTTTATAATGTCAACATAAAAGAGAATTGACCGTAGGAATTAACATTATTTTATAATGTCAACATAAAAGAGAATTGACCGTAGGTATTAACATTATTTTATATTGTCAACATAAAAGAGAATTGACCGTAGGAATTAACATTATTTTATAATGTCAACATAAAAGAGAATTGACAGTAGGTATTAACATTTATTTTTAATGTTAATATTAAGTGAAATATTTCGTAGGAAAATTACATTGTTTTATATAATGCAAATAAAAATTAAAAAAAGGAGAATTAACAGTAGGATTGATTTACATTATTCTTAATGTAAAAAAAAGAGAATTTAACTGTAGGATAGCGTTAACATTATTTTTAATGATTGATATAAATGAATTTAACCGTAGGTACAGGTTTACATTTTATTCAATGTAAATAAAATAAGAGCGTGATATGTATTGAAAGACTACATTTTATTTAATGTAAATAAAGGTAAGATTATGCGCCGTTAAGTAAGAAGTTAAATTATTTTAAATAATTATGACAAGAATTAGCCGTTATAAAATAATATAATGACATGAAATAGTTTTTCCAAAACTATAAGTATGCGAGGTTATTTGGGAAGCCCGAGATACTCTCATCCCAAATTAAACCAAACGACGTTGAAGGATCAAAGTATGAGATGACGTGAAGGCCATAAATCTTCCCTCGAATGGACGGTGACCAAGGTCCTGAATTGATTTGCTCCCAATTCAAGGGTTAAGGTAATTGCCCAAACGTATGTGTCGATTTCACGGTTTAGACTTTCGCTCAGACCCAGAGCATAAGTTTTAAATGGAACGTGTGTCTGACATTGGACTCCTTTATATTTCATTTGTTGATTTTCGGTCGAGTGAACGAATGTTGGTGGTAGAGAATTTATTCTCTACTTAACACCCTTTTGTACAATTGACGGAGAATCGATAGTGTGATATGGAGTGTCAGTGTGGCATACTAAGATGCAATGATCAAGGTTTCTTGTTGAAAAGCAGAACCTTGTGGCGATGATCAGAGCATGGCCTATTTTAGGCGTAGCTTTGTGTAACGTAACTTCGCGAGCCTCACCCACCGGTTGAGTCAAAAACGGGCGAAGGGAACGCAGGGAGAGCAGCACGTTTCTTTCTAGATATAGTGATGTCAGGGACCTACCAGCGCTGACATTTTACTCAAGTGGATGATGGAATTTTCGAGGCATCGGTATTAGGTCCTATAGGACTGGGAAACGTGTGTTCAGGAATTGCCAATCCGCTAAGCTGTATTTGCGGACCGGCCCTGCAGCTATACAAGGGTTCTCTGCGGGGAATCCTGAGGCATTAGCTAGAGTGTCTCGAATCGGTAAGGAGCTCCACCCTAGCCTTGACTTATGATGGAAACCAAAATCCGAATACGAACCGACGAATTCGATTGTATTACTAGTATGGAAGCATAGTATATGGTAGCTATGTTTTCTAGGATTAATACATTTATTTTGAAAAGTTTTCATATACACTAATGATAATATTAGATTCGTATTTGCCGTATTTAGCATGTTTAATCATCATGAGGTAAAACCCTATCCTCTGGTGTGCGTTGCATTGTGTGATGGGACTTGGGTCTTATGGTGATTCCATTTTTCTAAAAGCATTACGTTGTGTACGATTTATTTATTTGTTATGACACTTTAAATGATGCACGGCAATCCATTAGAGTAAACCCGTTCCGCGTTGAGGCGTGGTCTTTGGATTTGCCTTATCACTAGTAGTTAATTTAGTTAAGAATTCTTACACCAGTCCCACGACTGACCCATGGTTTGTTTCACCTTTTTGCAAACTTGGGTGCCCTCTTTTCTACACGGGCAGCCAAGTAACAGGTATTCTTTTGCCTGGAGTCTTTTCTTTGGAGCTACTTATCATTTTCCTTGGGCCAGCTTTTGACGTAGAGGTGATGACTTGGAGCTACAAAGACTTTCTATCATTTGCTTTTATCGCATTTTCTTTTTCATTTCAAACATTAGACTTATTTCCACTTTATGTCTTTTTTCTGCAAACTTAATGTAATAACTTAGAATTCTGTGACTGTGGATTTTCTATTGCTGATGACATTATATCTCCGCTGCTATGATGCTGTTACTATATGGATTTCCTGTGCTATGTTGTTTCTGTGACTTGTTATATTATATTTATGTTGTATTCCAAATGATTACTCCTAGTATCATACCATGGAAGTTTGGGGTCATCACGGTATTGTCCGTGTTTATATAGACATAGAAGACTTAAGGATTAAGTTTTAAGTTATGTAGAGGCTACGGTAGGAGTTGAAAATAACATTTGCTTAAAATGTAAGCTTATATGGTGATAAACTTCAATGATAGGCTATTGTTTCTTAAATGAAAGAAGAGTAGGGTAGGACATGCTATTACTTTGGTCTTAAGGAAAGAATTGTGTGGCTACCAAGTTTACTTCATGGTCAGGTAAACTTTGAGGTAAAGGAAATGCGTACTGCGTTTTGTTCTTTTTTGGGGTAGGGCTATTAGAAAACATTTGTATACATCTTTTTAATTGTTTTAAAGATTGGTTTATCTCATTTCCTAAAATTACGCTTATGTACGAACAGAAGTAAAAGTACAGTCGTGCTTAGAGAGGTGTCATGATCCCAAAAATATAATAATATCGGTAGATTAACTCATATCGTGAAACCCCAGAATGTTGATACAGGGTGTAAAACTTTCCAAATAAAAAGTTGCTTATTTAATTAATTAAAAATTATAGTAAAATTCTAAAAATCAAATTATAACTATATCTCAAAAGAATCTTATTCAAATTCAAATTCGATATTTAAATATATTTAAATAACCGTTATGGCCATAAACGAATCTGCCGCTGCTTTTCTGAATATTTAATTTGGACATAACTTACAATGTATAATCCGAAATTTCAATTTTTCACTTCCATTAGATAAATATGGTTCAAGGGATTCGAACGTTTCTTGTTTCGAAAAAATCCGATTAATAATGAATCATGTACACTCAGTTGAAGTTCAGAACGTTAAATCACGAACTGCCGTGATATTACAGACTTGATTTTTGTTTAATAGATATTTTTATACGTTCAACTTCATTCTAATTAATATGTAAACCCACTTGTATTACGAATTCAATATTTAAACTGATTTAAATATTCAAATTCAGCCCGATAAAAATGCGGGATGTTACAATCAATCCATGCTAACCTTCCTCTGTTTCCCGCTAATATTTTCATTCCCACGGTACTTCTTTTCATTTCTCCAATCCAGATCCCTAATACGCTTTTTTATTTTGCAACTAATCAAACTTTTCTCCACCAAAATCAATTTCTAATTTCCCCCAATTTGGACTATATTCTTTTTCTTTTTCAGCGAAATCAACCTTCCTCTAATTTCCTCGGATTCGCATCTCATCTTCTTCTGCGAGGTAAGTATACTTCATTTTCTTTTTCTGCGGTACACTTTTTTGTTAGCTGGTGGTCTCTGCTTTCTCTTTAATGGCCACCGACTGTTTCGGTTTTGTTTCAGCTTCCACTTGGATTTGTGGCTTATTAGTTTAGAAAGTATAATGTGAAATAATCCCCGTCAATTGTTGTTGGGGTTTTGTGCGCAGCGGAAGTTTTGACAAAACACCCAAAAACAAAATGAATCTTTTTCACCCAATCACTTGAAGATGAATGTGATTGAATAACAAACAACAACACAAAAAAAATCGGAAATATGAACACACGATATTCCACCCAACCACCCTCTTTATTGATTCACCAAAATATTGTTTACAACCGATCTCAACTATCGTTAAACAAACACAACTTGAATCAATAACCTTATTGAGAAATAGGTAGAGAATATCTAATGGCTAAAAATTTGAGGAGAAAGATAATGAAGAACAATGACAAATTTTTCCACCACCTAATGAAGATATCATGTAGGCCTTTTATAGAGTAACTTGCCACCCAAATTATCCTCATATATCTCAAATATATCCTCATATATCTCAAATGTATCTATTTGGATAAGCACCAAATAATCCTTGCCTTCATTTTCAAATATCCCACAAAAGTAGAAACAAATATCTCCACCAAAAATGGATCCACATAGAAAATTTGTTGCCTACAATTTTGTTATTTGCGTATCACAAATCTCAACACTCCACCTTGATACCAAATCACAACATCTCCTCCACTCAACACTAGCCAACTTAGCTCTCACTTTCAACCTTCTTTTCTTAATTAACATCATTACAAACCTCCACCATCGCCCACAAATGGTGCACCTCCCTCATCGTGCACCACGCCAATAGCGATCTTCAAAAGCGTTTGTAATACCACAAAGACCTCCATCTTGTCTTTGTGGATTTCACAACTCGACATCCGTCTTTCGCTTGACATGATCTCTTCATCTCCGGGATCCCTCGAGCATCATCAACATCTAGACCCTTGTCCATACCATGATCCTCCACCTTAGGACCATCAGCAGTGACCATATTAACCTCTCCACCTTGCTGTGGACTAGGTTCTTCAACCGTCACCCGCCTTCCACTGTTGACCACTGAACCGACCAAACTATATAGGTTCCCCTCCTCCAAAACTCCTCGCATCATCACACGACCACCCTTCTTCACTCTCAAAACTCCACCTCGAGTCTCATAAGGGAAACCGCGGCGATCTAATTGACCGAGAGATATGAGGTTATGCGAACAAGTGGGTATGTGCGTCACACCGGCAACTTCTCTCTCCACTCCATCATGCATCCAAAACCTAATAGCTCCAACTCCACAAATTGGTAGCTCTACTCCATTGGCCGACTTTATCATGCCAACACTCTTCTCATACGAAGAAAAACTTTTCACATCTCGACATATTTGAAAACTGGCTCCTGAATCCATCTTCCAAGGCTCCACAACACTAAGTAGGACATCACATGAAGAATTGCCTTCGGTACCTTCAGCAAAGCCTGTCTGTGCCTCATCACTATTATTATCACCTTGCGCCTTCTTCTTCTTCTTCATATCTCTTATATATGAATAGCAATCATTGCGCTTGTGGCCTTTCTTACCACAATAATGACAAAAGATAGCACCTTTCTTCTTCCTTGTATCTTTACCTGAGTCCCTTGCTACCATCGCCTCAGTTTGAACCGATTTCAACTCCGACCCTTTTCTCCTTAGCTCGTCATTCAAAAGACTGCTTCAAACCGTTTCCAAAGAGATAGTTCCATTAGCATTGGAATTACTCAATGAAACAACCAAAGTCTCCCAGCTTTCCGAAAGAGAACTCATTAACAAAAGAGCCTGCAACTCATCAACAAAATTGACCTTCATGTTTGCCAATTGATTGATGACATCTTGAAACTCGTTCAAATGCTCTGCAATAGACGTCTCCTCATCCAATCGAAGTTGCACCAACTTTCGAACCAGAAAAGCCTTGCTTGTAGCACTCTTTGACTCATACAGCGATACTAATTTGTCCCACAACGCCTTTGCGGATTCACAACTAGCCACATGGTGGAACACAGAATCATCCAAATATTGGCGAATCAATGCAATCGCCTTTTTGTCCATTTTCTTCCACTTTCCCTCATCCATATTCAAGGGCTACTCCCCATTTCCATCAATGGGATCATGCAAATCATTGAGATATAGAACGTCCTCCATCTTCGGCTTCCATATACCCCAATTCCTCCCATTCAAAATAGCCATCTTCGACAACGTCATCATCTCCGACATAAAAAAATCAATTTTTTTCAAACAAAAAATCATTTTTTTTTTCAATCCAACAAACACTCCAAGCTATGCGGTGATCTGAGCTCTGATAACAACTATTGGGGTTTTGTGCGCAGCGGAAGTTTTGACAAAACACCCAAAAACAAAATGAATCTTTTTCACCCAATCACTTGAAGATGAATGTGATTGAATAACAAACAACAACACAAAAAAATATCGGAAATATGAACACACGATATTCCACCCAACCACCCTCTTTATTGATTCACCAAAATATTATTTACAACCGATCTCAACTATCGTTAAACAAACACAACTTGAATCAATAACCTTATTGAGAAATAGGTAGAGAATATCTAATGGCTAAAAAATTTGAGAAGAAAGATAATGAAGAACAATGACAAATTTTTCCACCACCTAATGAAGATATCATGTAGGCCTTTTATAGAGTAACTTGCCACCCAAATTATCCTCATATATCTCAAATATATCCTCATATATCTATTTGGATAAGCACCAAATAATCCTTGCCTTCATTTTCAAATATCCCACAAAAGTAGCAACAAATATCTCCACCAAAAATGGATCCACATAGAAAATTTGTTGCCTACAATTTTGTTATTTGCGTATCACAAATCTCAACACTCCACCTTGATACCAAATCACAACATCTCCTCCACTCAACACTAGCCAACTTAGCTCTCACTTTCAACCTTCTTTTCTCAATTAACATCATTACAAACCTCCACCATCGACCACAAATGGTGCACCTCCCTCATCGTGCACCACACCAATAGCGATCTTCAAAAGCGTTTGTAATACCACAAAGACCTCCATCTTGTCTTTGTGGATTTCACAACTCGACATCCTTCTTTCGCTTGACATGATCTCTTCATCTCCGGGATCCCTCGAGCATCATCAACATCTAGACCCTTGTCCATACCATGATCCTCCACCTTAGGACCATCAGCAGTGACCTTATTAACCTCTCCACCTTGCTGTGGACTAGGTTCTTCAACCGTCACCCGCCTTCCACTGTTGACCACTGAACCGACCAAACTATATAGGTTCCCCTCCTCCAAAACTCCTCGCATCATCACACGACCACCCTTCTTCACTCTCAAAACTCCACCTCGAGTCTCATAAGTGCAACCGCGGCGATCTAATTGACCGAGAGATATGAGGTTATGCGAACAAGTGGGTATGTGCCTCACACCGGCAACTTCTCTCTCCACTCCATCATGCATCCGAAACTTAATAGCTCCAACTCCACAAATTGGTAGCTCTACTCCATTGGCCGTCTTTATCATGCCAACACTCTTCTCATACGAAGAAAAACTTTTCACATCTCGACATATGTGAAAACTGGCTCCTGAATCCATCTTCCAAGGCTCCACAACACTAAGTAGGACATCACATGAAGAATTGCCTTCGGTACCTTCAGCAAAGCCTGTCTGTGCCTCATCACTATTATTATCACCTTACGCCTTCTTTTTCTTCATATCTCGTATATATGAATAGCAATCATTGCGCTTGTGGCCTTTCTTACCACAATAATGACAAAAGATAGCACCTTTCTTCTTCCTTGTATCTTTACCTGAGTCCCTTGCTACCATCGCCTCAGTTTGAACCGATTTCAACTCCGACCCTTTTCTCCTTAGCTCCTCATTCAAAAGACTGCTTCGAACCGTTTCCAAAGAGATAGTTCCATTAGCATTGGAATTACTCAATGAAACAACCAAAGTCTCCCAGCTTTCCGAAAGAGAACTCATTAACAAAAGAGCCTGCAACTCATCAACAAAATTGACCTTCATGTTTGCCAATTGCTTGATGACATCTTGAAATTCGTTCAAATGCTCTGCAACAGACTTCTCCTCATCCAATCGAAGTTGCACCAACTTTCGAACCAGAAAGGCCTTGCTTGTAGCACTCTTTGACTCACACAGCGATACTAATTTGTCCCACAACGCCTTTGCGGATTCACAACTAGCCACATGGTGGAACAAAGAATCATCCAAATATTGGCGAATCAATGCAATCGCCTTTTTGTCCATTTTCTTCCACTTTCCCTCATCCATATTCAAGGGCTACTCCCCATTTCCATCAATGGGATCATGCAAATCATTGAGATATAGAACGTCCTCCATCTTCGGCTTCCATATACCCCAATTCCTCCCATTCAAAATAGCCATCTTCGACAACGTCATCATCTCCGACATAAAAAAATCAATTTTTTTCAAACAAAAAATCATTTTTTTTTCAATCCAACAAACACTCCAAGCTATGCGGTGATCTGAGCTCTGATAACAACTATTGGGGTTTTGTGCGCAGCGGAAGTTTTGACAAAACACCCAAAAACAAAATGAATCTTTTTCACCCAATCACTTGAAGATGAATGTGATTGAATAACAAACAACAACACAAAAAAATATCGGAAATATGAACACACGATATTCCACCCAACCACCCTCTTTATTGATTCACCAAAATATTATTTACAACCGATCTCAACTATCGTTAAACAAACACAACTTGAATCAATAACCTTATTGAGAAATAGGTAGAGAATATCTAATGGCTAAAAAATTTGAGAAGAAAGATAATGAAGAACAATGACAAATTTTTCCACCACCTAATGAAGATATCATGTAGGCCTTTTATAGAGTAACTTGCCACCCAAATTATCCTCATATATCTCAAATATATCCTCATATATCTATTTGGATAAGCACCAAATAATCCTTGCCTTCATTTTCAAATATCCCACAAAAGTAGCAACAAATATCTCCACCAAAAATGGATCCACATAGAAAATTTGTTGCCTACAATTTTGTTATTTGCGTATCACAAATCTCAACACTCCACCTTGATACCAAATCACAACATCTCCTCCACTCAACACTAGCCAACTTAGCTCTCACTTTCAACCTTCTTTTCTCAATTAACATCATTACAAACCTCCACCATCGACCACAAATGGTGCACCTCCCTCATCGTGCACCACACCAATAGCGATCTTCAAAAGCGTTTGTAATACCACAAAGACCTCCATCTTGTCTTTGTGGATTTCACAACTCGACATCCTTCTTTCGCTTGACATGATCTCTTCATCTCCGGGATCCCTCGAGCATCATCAACATCTAGACCCTTGTCCATACCATGATCCTCCACCTTAGGAGCATCAGCAGTGACCATATTAACCTCTCCACCTTGCTGTGGATTAGGTTCTTCAACCGTCACCCGCCTTCCACTGTTGACCACTGAACCGACCAAACTATATAGGTTCCCCTCCTCCAAAACTCCTCGCATCATCACACGACCACCCTTCTTCACTCTCAAAACTCCACCTCGAGTCTCATAAGTGCAACCGCGGCGATCTAATTGACCGAGAGATATGAGGTTATGCGAACAAGTGGGTATGTGCCTCACACCGGCAACTTCTCTCTCCACTCCATCATGCATCCAAAACCTAATAGCTCCAACTCCACAAATTGGTAGCTCTACTCCATTGGCCGTCTTTATCATGCCAACACTCATCTCATACAAAGAAAAACTTTTCACATCTCGACATATGTGAAAACTGGCTCCTGAATCCATCTTCCAAGGCTCCACAACACTAAGTAGGACATCACATGAAGAATTGCCTTCGGTACCTTCAGCAAAGCATGTCTGTGCCTCATCACTATTATTATCACCTTGCGCCTTCTTCTTCTTCATATCTCGTATATATGAATAGCAATCATTGCGCTTGTGGCCTTTCTTACCACAATAATGACAAAAGATAGCACCTTTCTTCTTCCTTGTATCTTTACCTGAGTCCCTTGCTACCATCGCCTAAGTTTGAACCGATTTCAACTCCGACCCTTTTCTCCTTAGCTCCTCATTCAAAAGACTGCTTCGAACTGTTTCCAAAGAGATAGTTCCATTAGCATTGGAATTACTCAATGAAACAACCAAAGTCTCCCAGCTTTCCGAAAGAGAACTCATTAACAAAAGAGCCTGCAACTCATCAACAAAATTGACCTTCATGTTTGCCAATTGATTGATGACATCTTGAAACTCGTTCAAATACTCTGCAACAGACTTCTCCTCATCCAATCGAAGTTGCACCAACTTTCGAACCAGAAAAGCCTTGCTTATAGCATTCTTTTACTCATACAGCGATACTAATTTGTCCCACAACGCCTTTGCGGATTCACAACTAGCCACATGGTGGAACACAGAATCATCCAAATATTGGCGAATCAATGCAATCGCCTTTTTGTCCATTTTCTTCCACTTTCCCTCATCCATATTCGAGGGCTTCTCCCCATTTCCATCAATGGGATCATGCAAATCATTGAGATATAGAACGTCCTCCATCTTCGGCTTCCATATACCCCAATTCCTCCCATTCAAAATAGCCATCTTCGACAACGTCATCATCTCCGACATAAAAAAAAATCAATTTTTTTCAAACAAAAAATCATTTTTTTTTCAATCCAACAAACACTCCAAGCTATGCGGTGATCTGAGCTCTGACACCAACTATTGGGGTTTTTTGCGCAGCGGAAGTTTTGACAAAACACCCAAAAACAAAATGAATCTTTTTCACCCAATCACTTGAAGATGAATGTGATTGAATAACAAACAACAACACAAAAAAATATCGGAAATATGAACACACGATATTCCACCCAACCACCCTCTTTATTGATTCACCAAAATATTGTTTACAACCGATCTCAACTATCGTTAAACAAACACAACTTGAATCAATAACCTTATTGAGAAATAGGTAGAGAATATCTAATGGCTAAAAAATTTGAGGAGAAGGATAATGAAGAACAATGGCAAATTTTTCCACCAACTAATGAAGATATCATGTAGGCCTTTTATAGAGTAACTTGTCACCCAAATTATCCTCATATATCTCAAATATATCCTCATATATCTCAAATATATCTATTTGGATAAGCATCAAATAATCCTTGCCTTCATTTTCAAATATCCCACAAAAGTAGCAACAAATATCTCCACCAAAAATGGATTCACATAGAAAATTTGTTGCCTACAATTTTGTGATTTTCGTATCACAAATCTCAACAATTGTAAATCTAATTAACTGGATTTTATTCGAATCAATGGCTACTTCGTCTATTCTATTCCCTCTTCCAAGCATCAGTAACAGTAGTTACTCTTTCAATCACCATGTATATCTGCTCAACACAGAGTTTTCAACATTGAGAAGTAGAAGAAAAGTAGTGGATAGTAAAATAAGAAGATCGCTGGCTTCTTCTTCTCAGCGCGAATATCAGGGTTAGAAGATTAGGCGGTTGAGGATGGGCTAGGGGTTTATTTTGATATGTCGGATTTTGCTGTAAGTAATTACGTCAGCATTGGCCTTCATGGACGGGTGAGTGGTTCATTTTTTGGGTATTTTCCTTGCTTTTAATTTCAATTAAATGTCATGTTGATTGGTAGTCTATTAGCCGGATGAGTTGATATATGAAGCGACGTTCAAAAAATGAGAAGAGTCCCTTGCATAATTCGAGAGTTGTGCTTAGGGAGTTGACTAGTGTGCAATCACATAAGAGAGGTAGAAGAGCATTAGAGGTTGGCTGTTTGTCAAATTATTAATTGAAATTTTGTAGAAAGGACTTGTGTTTTTCTAAATTTTATTTTTGTGAAATGTTGTGATAGGTTCTGAAGAAGATGGCACGCAGACACATAATGTACCACTCTTATGCAATGCAAGTGCATGGTTATGTGTCTCATTTGAGCAGTGTGAACGAATCATTCATGCTGGTGCATATGGTAAGTTTGTCCTGGGTTGTAAGCAGTTTTATGATAATTGATATGATTTGTGGTACTTGATCATGAAAACCTTATAGCTGACCAATCTATACATATTTAGGCTGGGTTCATAAGTAATGTTATATTTTCTGACTCGGAGAGTTTATCAGTTAACTAATGATAATGTAAGGGATATTTTGACTAATTAATCACATTCATGTACTCTTGAGTCTTGATTACTGTTCAAATACAATAAAACAATTTAAAACTCACTTTTAGACAATGGTTACCCCTCAAAGCTCTTTGTTATTGATTACAACTATATTCTGTTCAAATTGCTATAATATATGAAAATTGAAAGAATGTTAAACCAATTTATCGAATCTCTATAGTACCATGGGAGTTACTCTCTTTGCCACTGGCTTCAACTTTCAACTTGGCTGCTAACTTTAGAGGAAACTTTGGCATTGGATGAAGAGTGGGTCAGGTGGGTCGGAGACGATACAATTGGAGGGCCAGCTGTTACTTGCCAGTTGCATGTTACTAGAATTTTGATGAGAGATCTCTTTTTCGGTGTAAGTTTAATGAATTTTCACTTTTATGTTGATACCCTGATTGTTGTAGTAATATAGTAGTGTTTGTCTTATCAGGTAAACTGCTTGCATAACCATGGCCTCGCTCATACGAACTACTTTTATCGGGTAAACTACTTTTAGTTTCACCAACATTCTTTAATATTATTTTATCCTGATGACATACTTCTTTCAAAAACTTTAAGGATTTTCTGTATGTATCCAAGATCCGCATCAACAACAAAACTGAAAAAGTTATTATTATGCACGTACATATGAAAACATTCTAGATCAGTAGGATTGATGATTTGCAAAAGTTGTTTCCTCCTAACATTTTGATACCAGAAGGTAGACTGGAGGATTTGGTTGAACAGGCTCTAATAAAGCGAAAGAATGCTTGTTTTTATCATAATTCATTAAACAAGGGTTTATCTTTGTATGCTAACCATCATTGCAGGATAGTTCAGATTCCTTCTCAGACAATACAGATATTGCAGTCGCACCAAGATGAAGTTTGGTATCTCAAGTTCTCTCATATTATACTGACATTTCACAACAAGTGTGATAGCATCGTTAGTAATGATGTTTAAATTGATTCTAGCTCATAGTGGTTTGTACACAAAGAAACATCTTTATGAGGAATTAAACTATTCCATATACATATGTTTCAGTCCATGCTAAGCTTTTCAGTCCATGCTAAGTTCATAAGATCTGACCCGGACTCCGTATTGGAGATGTTTATGTTTTTTTTTCATATTCCTTTCACTTGATCTGTTTGAGATTCTTTGAACAAGTGTGAATAATAATAAATGGGCAAATAATAGGAAAAATTACCTACTGTCTTGACATTTAATTTTTCCTACTATACAGTGATATGAATATTGATGTCAGAAAGCACACTTGGTGATTATTTCTCTAAAGAAACATTATTTCTCTCAATTTATTTATTTCCTTTCAACTAAACCTAAGACTATCATCCAAAAAACCTTTTTTCTTCCATTACAGCATAATAAATTTCAGTTCTACGACATTTGCAACTTAAGGGATGAGTACTTTTGACATTTTGTTGATTCTCGGACTTCTTGAATTATCAGGTATGGTAATTTTACCCATTTCGTATGTTATTTTAAGCTTATATATTTTGGTTTACGTTTCACATTTACCTTTTTACTTAATTTGATATTACCATGCAGATGATAGATGGTGATAGATTAAAATATCTGTTAATTTTTTTATTTAATGGATTTGCTGAACGTATGCTCTTGGAATCAATTTGCTAAACTCAGTTATGTTTATTTTGCAATTTTAATTTTGGCTTTTGTTGAAGCTTCATAAGTATTCTTTCTTTTCCACTTAAGCACCTATGTAATGGTTTATATATGAGACTCCCTAAGATTTTACATCGTCGGCCAATAGTGCAAGAAAACATATACTCCATATTCAAGCAATATGCTGTGACATTTTAAAACTATTTGCTAACCACTATTGCATAATCCATGTCCATAACACAAGGTGAAGAATTGGTTTTTGGATATTGCATTGAATATCACATTGAATTATCTACAATGGGCTCCTTTCCTTTCATATGTCCCTAACCAATTTCATTTCACATCGATTCCCTCTTGTATAGGTACATACATATATATTTCCTACTGCAATAGCGGTGGTTCTTTTTATGTTTACTTGGAACATATGTTTTAGATGGGTTTTTTCTATGTACAAAACTTGTATTGCAATATTTTTAATTAAAGCGTTGTATTTGCTTTCTTCTAATGTATCATTTGTCTTCTTCTACTGTTGCGTTTGCTTTTTTATGTTGCATTTCAAGATAATAGCGTTGCATTACATAATACAGTGGTGTTGCATTAAATAAAATATTATTAATCCCATATGGCAAGTGGGTCCCATAACTGACGTGGCATGTAACACGTGGGCAACTGACATGGATAGGTGATGTGACATGTAACACATGGGCAGTTGACGTGCAGATCTGACGTGTCATGTCACACATTGGCGATTGACGGGGAAAGTTCATGTGGGCCCCACTATCATAACCTGGAAGCTAGGCTCTGACTTCTGCTTACGGCAACGTTGTATATTGTTGCATTACTTGCAAGTACTGTTGCAATACGGTTGCCATGACAGTAGATGGGCAAAAATGTTGCATTAGAGAGCTAAGGCAACGGCCGCAGATGTCACGCCCCTCTGGTGTTGCTTATTTGAAAAAACGGCCTAAGGCAATGCTTTTTCGATCTACTGCCACATAAAACTAGTCTCGAATATGCCCACTTTTGTAGTATTATGGCAACGTGACTTACTTTGAAAAAGATAGTTACTTGAGTTAATACTAGCTTATACTATTTTATTTCCTCTATGAGTTATATTTATAACACTCTGATTATGCTCATGCTCATTTATTGCAAGTACCAGATATATGCTTTACGCTTGGATGTGTTCAAGTTTTGATTTTTGTCAAAATTTGGGCATAGAAAAATGTAGCGTGTTACATGTTTGTCTTTTGGTGAGACTAGTTTAGGAGTTGGATGTTTTCAACATTTTATTAACAGGTGGGGGCTTTGCCCGAACTTGTTAGCAGAGTGCAATAGGCGGTGACTACGCCGGAGCTCATTGGGAAAACATTCAACTTGCTTGGTTGAAGGTAGAGGATAGTTTGGTACTATAGGTGTAGGTGTTTGAGATGAATATAGTATCGAGGTGGAGTGTTAAATATTGCGATACTATATGTTAGAATTGAATTGAGTGAAAGTAGTTTCGTGTGGGAGAAGACGGTTCACAAATTGGAGAATGTATGAAGAAGTTAGAGGCAGAAAGGTGCTTGGTTTCAGCAGGGTACAACGACAAGCGTCTGTCGCCAGGCATGACAGATGTCTGAGTTTACAGGTGGATTTCGCGAGAGTCCTGATAGATGTCTATCATCCCTGATAGATGTCTGTGCTAAAGCAGAAGCTATGACAAACAACTGAGGGATAGTGGACAGACGTCTATGTTGTCAGGGAATGTTTCCCAAGCCTTTGGATAGACATCTGTCCACTTCACGGTAGACATATGAGGTGATATATCATCTATATTGGGCTGATGACTTGGTAGACTGATTTGTGAAGATACTAGGGGCAATATGGACAATTGCTACATATTATTTTCTCCCTATCTAAGAAACATCAGATCGAAAAGGGTATATACCAGAAAGAGGCTAATCAAGAGATTAAAATCTAGGTTTATTCTAATTAGGGTTTTGGAAACCCTAATCTTCTTCAATTCTTTTCTCCCCAAAATCAATTTTTTCTGATGAATTTGATCATTGTAATCAATCTCTTGTACTCTTCTATTGATACTAATAAAGGTTCTCTCTTAAAGTGGACGTACACAAACAAGACGTCGGTTGAACCACTATAAATCCCTGTGTGATTTAGTTTATCGTTATTGTTATATTTTTTCTCTTGTTTGGTAATTGTGATTGGCATTGGATTGGGTTGAGATTGTTTTGATATATCGATTGGTTGTTTTTGCACTTTTACCATGATCGCATCTTCCGCTGGGTTGGGGGTTTTGATTTGAGCAGTCTTAAGTCGAAATTCTCCACAACAATAATTGTGCTCCCTAGTGTACTCCATGTTAACTGAATCTATGTAATTGCATAAGTAACACAAACATAGGGCACATAATTGTGCTCCTTAGTGTAGTCCATTTTAACTGAATCTGCTTATTATATATAAGTAAAACAAAAACATAATATGTAATTAATGGCTCAAACATATAAAATACATGCATGCATGGAAGTAAATAAACATTGAGAAATGAGAGAATCTGTTGTTAAATTTTATATAACAAAGTTTTATGAAATTAACCATCTTTCAAAAAAAGTACCATGTTTATAAAATTAACTATGTTCAAAAGACTAACCATATTTTATAAAATAAAATGAAAAATAATGTGCATTAACCAAAATCAAATTAATAAAGGGAAAAGCTCAAACCATTTCAAAATTGTAGAAAACAGATCATTGAATATATGTAATTTATGCCAGGTTAAGGTTACAAACCAATCCATACAGTAACAACGTGAATTTAAAAATATCATGATTGATTATTCCAAATTTTAAATTATAACATTAAAATAACCGCGGATATGTTAGTAATACAATTTTGAACACATTCTTTTTACCTCTCTTAATTAGTTAAAATATATAATTAATATTTATTTTGTGAGCAGTTAAATATAAATATATCACAAATATATATAGTATAATGGATATTAACTCCTCATAATGATCCATAATGGTGACTTATGTATATTAATGTTTGCTTTGATGTGTTTAGTTAATTTTTGTTTTAGAAATTGAATTGATAATCAAATCTTCGATTAGAGCATATTATTTTGTACAAATCATAATGTTCATGGAAATAAAGTTGACGATTGCTTATGGAGCAATATTAGTGGAAATAAAGTTAAAATCATTATAGTATTTAATTATATAATTAAATGAAGTTATTGGAGTGATTAAACATAGAAGTTTAACGGAGCATTCAATGGAATGATTAAATGTTCTCTCAATTTTTGCTAGTAATACCCAGTTTTTTTTAAAAAGTCCTTTCTTTTTTTCCTTTCTCAAAATTAGCCAAGAGTCAAAAAAATTCCATTTATTAAAGGGAATTTTTTTTTATAAGGACAAATTAATTAAATATTTTATCCGCAAGGACAACACATTTATATTTTTTTTCCAAAAGGACAACTAATAGCCCAGCCCAACATAAAACCCTTTATTCGACTGTTTTTTCGTGATCATTTTAATTCTTTTTTTCCTCCAACGTAAAATAGAAATGGCGAACGAATCACGATCATCTCAATCTCCGCCTGCGAAGTACACTAATTTGGACGAAAATCCTAGCATCAGTACTCACAGCGATCTAATGGAAAAGGTTGTGGAAAAAAAATTTGGAAACCCTAGTTGAATCTGCCGCAATGTCACAAGCTGAAGTCAAAAATCTAGGTACTGAAAATCAACAAATTATTGATGGTCATAATCAAATTGAGAATCAAGTAATGGAGAAAATCACAAAAGACAGCAGAACTGATAATATTGATAGACAATTTGTTGATCGAAGAGCAAATGACGGAAAATTGATACTGATAATGGAGAAATAGAGGAATGATGTGTTGTAGAGAAGCAGATAGGTACAATTGATGGTAAAAATGATGAAGAAGTGCAATTGAAAAAAAAATGATACTATTAACACTGGAAATGAAGAACTAGGGAAATTTGGAATAGAAAGTGATACTTTGGATGCCAAAAATGTTGAAAAAAAAAGTAAGGAAAAGCGACAGAATGATAAGTAAGGAGACTCATTCGAAAAGGTTTAATGATCCTAAATTTGTAGCAGAAAAGTCAAAGAAGAAAATAAGAGTTGATCAAAATAAGGTAATTGATATTCATAGTAAGAAAATTTAGTAATGTTTGTTTATATTGTCTAACAATAATGTTTAAATTGTGCAGGATGAAGAAGAAGGAAAACGGAAAACAATTGAAGTTAAGGATGCTGGAAACTTTGAAGAAAATTCTTTAAGTTAAAAATGATAACTTCAATGATATAAAACTGATAACTTGAATAGAGCTAAGTAATAAAAATGATACTTTAAATGCATAAAAACTGATAAATTGACTCTGGAAACTGATTTGTAATTAGATATTAAAATGATTCCCATTCAGTTCACAAGTAAAAACAAATACATTGAATATTGAAAAACTAATAATGAAATTTGTAAATATAATTGTTAATTAGAGTAATGTTTTTTTTAAATGCATTACATTGAATTGTGACAGTCATAAATCTTATTAGTCCGTTAATTAATGTTTTTGTATTTGTTAACTAGGATGATGATTTTGTCAATTCAAGGCCAAGAGAAATTAAATCGGGTATATCAGTAAAGACTAGAGAAGAGTTAGTTGTAGATGACAAAACCAAACATGAGAAGGCTTACAGATGCAGTTTGCAAGCGTCTTACAAAACGATAAGTATGATAAGAGAGAAGAAAGCGTTGACAAATAAGCAAATTGAGATTTTGAAACGAACACCATTTTATGATTTCTTTTGTGATTTTTATGAGAAAAAAATTTCATTGAAAGAGTGCAAGAAAAAAGCAGAGAATTTGGATGTAGTGTACTCTTGCTACTCAGTGGATGAAGATGCTTTTCTGTTTGGTGATAGTAGAATGAAAATTTGTCCAGAATATATAAGTTTATTATTCTACATGCCTTTTGAAGGTACTGATATAGACAACACACAGAAAATGACTAGTAGAATTATACCAACTGCGTGCAAGGAATTCGTCTCAAGAAACTTTGGAAAATCGACTGTCATTACAAGGAATTTAATACAAAAAAGAACAAAAGACGAAGTAGGGAAAAAAAAGAAGCAGTTTGAAGAAGACTTACCACTGCTTCTTATTATGTTAATACTCCTTACCTTTTTCTTTTCCAATAACCAACAGAAATTTAGATGGGGCTTTATTCCATTCATCGTGGATGTGAAGAAGATGAATTCAGTTTCATGGTCGAAAATCATTCATTCGAGTTTTACAAAGTTTTTAAATAGTTACATAAATAATCCAAGGGATACGGCCGATTGCTCGATGCTTCCTTTGGTAAATTTTTTTACTATATTTTTACAGTATATGTAAACATAAATTAAAGAATTCAGTTATAACTTTGGTTTTCTATATATGCAGTATATGATGTGCAAGAAGATATCTCTAATTGAGCAAAGGAGAAACTTTGAAAACAAAATCCCACGATTTGCGAGGTGGGACCTGATGAAATTGAAGACAATAGTAAAGAAGGAATTTTTAGACATGTTCAAACCAGGACAGGTACAATTCTCAGTATGTCACTATTAATCTCTTGCATGTATCAATTTAATGAGTTATTCTTTATGTTTCAGTTACTGGTTATCAGTTCTATGTCTCTGTAGGGTTCATTTTTGTGTTGTTAACATGTATAGAATTTTCTTTGTATTAGTTTTATAATTTGTTAGGGGTCAGTTTAATTTTTTCTCATCTTTAAAGCCCGTGAGTATCTGTTTTTGTATACTGGAGTTATCAGTTTTGTTTTACATTTTTAACTTCAGTTTTTGGTTATCATTTTTTATTTATTGTAGGTATCAGTTTTTTTATTTTTATCACTATACAGCTTGTGGTTATCATTTTTTTTTGAATTGTAGTTATCAATTTCTAATTTTTCTTTACTTCACAATATTTCTGCACAAATACAAATTACTGACAAAAAATTGTTGTCTGTTCATTATTTTGACATCCAATTTAGTGATTGAACTCTTGCATGTAATGATTTAATGGTTTATTCTTTCTGGTTTAATGTGCTAAGTATTTGTCATCTTCAAAGTCCATGGGTATCATTTTTTGTAAAATGCAGTTATCGATTCTGTTTTGCAAATATATATTCATTTTCTGGTTATCAGTTTATATATATTGTTGGTATCAGTTTTTGATTTTTTTTTCCACCGTATAGAATGTAATTATCATTTTCTTACTGTTGTAGTTATCACTTTTATACATTTTGTTTGCTCACATCACTTCTGCACACATTTAAATTATTGAAAAAAAAAGTGATATCAATTCAGTAATTTTCCATCCAATTCAACAATGTATCAATATGAAAATTGATTCATATAATGTGAAAACATTTACAGATTAAGGATATGGCAAATACTGAGGCGCACGAGGCAGTTCTTTTAGAGAATAAGGAAAGTTTGGCAAGAAGATCTACAACAAAAGGAAAAGCTGCGCAAACCAAAAAAAAGCGTGGTCAGCAGGTAGAAGAAGTGGAAAAAGTTGATAAAGACGTAGAAAATAGAGTTTTAAACTATCGCATCATAGAAATTGAGAAAGAAAACAAAGAATTTAAAAGGAAGTGAAAGAAAGAAAGAAATTTGAGAAGAAAAGCAGAAGAGGAGCTATGTAAACTTAAAAAACAGATGAAAGAGCAGAAAGCTGACATTGACATGAGAAAATGGATGATAGAGTTGATTCAGAGCCGACTATGATTAATTCACAAAATGTTGAAAACATGGAAAGTAATGAAATAACTGAAAATGAGTTGAATAATGAGAATGCAGACCGAGATAAAATGATGGAAAACATTACGAATGATGATGAAAAGTCTTCTAAAGGAAAAACAAGTCAGTTGGAAAAGAAAATGAACCAACGCCGATCATGGTTACTGATAATGTCAATGATAGTGGGAGAATAGAAAAGGGTGTACAATCAATTGAAGAAATAGAGCTAAAAAACCAGTTGCTAAGCCAACAAGTGCCAAACCACCTTCTTATATAGTGAGAATAAGAGCAAGAAGAAGAACACAAAAAAGGAACGAGGAATATGAATATTTTCTAAAAGCAAGGAAGAAAGCACAGGAAACACAAATGAAGGAAAATGAAGGTTCATGCGAAGGAAAAGAGGAAGAACTTCAACTTTCTTTGATTCGATTAGTTGAAGAAAAATACGGAAAAAAGCAGATAAATGAAGATGACAGAGAGCAAGAACGAACTGTAGAAACAGTAGAGCCAATAAATGTTGAAGAACCGACTTATACTTGTCGAAATGCAAAAAGGTGACAAAAAATTTAAATGATGAGGGAGGAAGGATTATAAGCAAATTTTATTCAATGTCAATAGCTGAAGAAAAGTAAGTATAATATTTTCATCTGTACTTGCAGAACGTACTAATAAGTATATTACCTGTTTGACTTTTAAATAATTAACAGACCTATCGCTTGGCGAGATGATGGTCGAGCAAGGGGAGGAAGTATTATTACGAAAGATATGCTAAAGAAAATGCTGCGAGGTTAATTAACAGATGGCCAGGTGAACATATTTAACAAAATTAATTAATGATAACATGTAAGTTAAAAAATGGTAACCAAAATTGTTGTTTTTTTATGTGATAAGTATAATGAATAGGATATGGATCCTAGGAAAATGTCCAAATAATACTTAGAAACTGGAACATATTGATTCAAAATGAGTCGTACTAAAACTGCTATTTTTATAGACATAAAACTGCTAACTTGTTATTCTATTTAAAAAAATGGTAGTGTAAATTACAAAAAACTATAACATATTAATTGGAAGTAATATTAAATTGATACCGTAAACATGATAAAAACATATCTATCAATAATAAAAACAAAACCTGATGTATTCCATTGTATAACATGATAATTTAGTTTATGTAATACGAGACGTATAGGCACGCGCTTCGCGCATGGTGATGGCACGCGCTCCGCGCGTGGTGATGGCACGTATGGAGCAATTCAACAAAATAAAAATATGTCGTTAGTACATGGTCTGGTATATTTCTTGCCCATTTTATTTTTCTGCATATTTATTTGCTCAATAGTTTCTTTTTATTTTCCTATTTTCATTACTATGCATTAATTTTCTTCTGTTTCTAATTCATGCATGTTAATTCGTGTGACCGTTATTCAAAACATTTATTTATATTTCTAATTTTAAAAGTTCCATTCTTAATACGCGTGCACATACTCTTGAAATAAATATTTCCACCCATACGCGTGATTTAATTCCATTTACGATGCGCATTTATTTTCGAATTCAAACATACGCGTGATTTAATTCCATTTACGTTACCATTCTAGATTTAATTTTCTGCTTTCAAATTTTAACATTATTCCCATTTACGTCTCTATTAATGTCATTAATGACGCGCATGGCTAATTAAAGGAACATTGCTATTTAACTTTAAATACTTTCCGTTTTTTTCTTGATTTAATTCCTTTTATCATATGTGTTTGTTTTTAGTAAAGGGCATTTTCGGTAGTTTGCGTGTACACCAAAAAAGTGTGACACCAAACCTATTCCGATTATTAGTAAAGATTAGTAAAGATATTGTTTTCATTTTGTAATCAGATTATCGACTGGTGCAGCCTTAAATGTGATTTAGCAGAAAACAGTTATGCAATGTCTACACTGATGACAGTAAGTTCAATTACAATTTATAAAAAGTGTTGTTTCTATTATTCATGTCCTTAATACTTATTCAAATTAAATTTGAACTGCACAGCAAGGCATTATGGAAGGAAGGAGTTCAATTTTTACAAGTTTGGTTACTCCTTTCTTAAAAGAAGCAGCATTGAACAATTTTACATAAACTATCCACTTCCCAATGCATTTAACAATCATTGGACGCTGTTGATATTTGCATATACAAACATGCATTAGGCGCACTATGATTCTTTAAGACCTAGAAGATCAACCGAATTAAATAATCTTCATTTCAGGGAAGCATATGAAATGGTAAGGGAAATTGTAATGCATTTATTTTCTGTAATGTTGTACTAATGTATTTTCATTATAGAGAAATAACATGAACAAATTCTGCAACAACTTTGCGTCAAGAATAAAATTTAAGATAAGAAGATTGAAGAAGGTGAAAATTTTCAAGGTCCATGCGCACAGCAACATTCAGACAGATAAAGTTATCTTTTTTTGGGTGAATGAAAAGTAGTATCAGTTTCTACTGATAATTGAATGTAACCGACAGAAATCAGTAGTCATTTCACAAGAAAATTAACTGAATTTTCTGCTTTATTTTTTCTAAACATCATTACTTTTAATTCATATAGAGTGGACTGCGGGATATTCGTCATCATAAATTTGATATCGGACAACAGAGCTGCAATTCCGTTGAAGGTCAAAAAAGAGAAGATGGATAAAATAAGAGCACTGATTGTGCGTGAAATCATTGCTGATCATGCTTGCTGCTGGAATTTGTTAGATTCATCACTGGACTGAGAAAAAAGGTGAAAAGAAAATGATTGAAAAAATGACTAAAACAGTGTTGTATAATGTTTTTGACTTGAGAACAGTGCTTTTTATTTTAGTTTTAAATTTAAGCAGCTGACAATGTTTTGAATTTCAGTAATGACTGGATTGATGTGTGAAATACTAATGTTGGTTATGTACATAATGGTGAATTTTCATATTGACACATTGCTAAATTGGATGGAAAATTACTGAATTGATATCAATTTTTTTCCAGTAATTTGTATGTGTGCAAAAGTGATGTGAACAAACAAAATGATAACTACAAACTGTACAGTGGAAAAAATAAAAAACTGATACCTACAATATATAAAATATGATAACCAGAAACTAAATATATATTTGTAAAACAAAACTGATAACTGCATTTTACAAAAATTGATACCTATGGACTTTGAAGATGATAAATACTTATCACATTAAATCAGAAAGAATAAAACATTGAATCATTACATATAAGAGTTTACTTACTAAATTGGATACTAAAACAATGAACTGGCAACAATTTTTGGTCAATAATTTGTATTTGTGTAGAAATCTTGTGAACTAAAAAAAGAAAAGAAACCGTTAACTACAATTCAAAAAAAAGATAACTACAAGTTGTATAGTGGTAAAAATTAAAAAACCGATACCTACAATAAATAAAAAATGATAACCGGAAACTGAAGTTAAAAATGCAAAACAAAACTGATAACTGCAGCATACAAAAATAGATACCCATGGACTTTGAAGATGAGAAAAAAAATTAAACTGACCCCTAACAAATCATAAAACTGATACCAAAAAAATTCTACACATGTTAACAACACAAAAATGAACCCTACAGAAACATAGAACTGATAACCAGTAACTGAAACATAAAGAATTACTCATTAAATCGATACATGCAAGAGATTAAAAGTGATATTCAACATGCATATCGAATTTCGTTGATCATAACAACATGGTATCACATAATATCAACAAAACTTCAATGTAAAAATAAAACAGGAAAAAGGTCAAGCTAAAAAGAATTGTTATTAAAAATGTAGACTATTGTGCACATTTGCAAAGTACCAAACACTAATTTGCTAACGTATACAGGTTTACTTGAAAAGAATATATGCAAACACATATTATCCCTGAAACAAATGAAATGAAAATCAGTTTTTATTTTTGGATGCTTGACAATTGCGCTTATTATGGCCATATTCATTGCTCACTCTACATCTGTTTTTCTTGTTTTGGAAATATGCAAATCCTCCTTTTCTTTTTAATGAGGGTCTCCTGGCTCGACGTTTATCCTTGGGTGGTTTAATTACTACATCATTACTTGAATCAACATCAGGCTTGTCATATGTAGGTATAGGATTTATTGTATTACTGTATGAAGATCGGTAAGCTTCCACAGTGATATAGTGCTCAATGAAATCATATACATTTAATTTCACTTTATTAATGCATTTTATCGCATGAGCACATGGAAAACCCATCACCTTCCATTAATTACAGCTACATGTACAGTCTTTAAGATCAATACGATGAGAAATATGTGATTTCACTTCAAAAAGGAATTCAGAAGCCTTGAATACATCCCAACCAAAACCTTCTTCAACTAAATCTTTTAATTGATTTTCCATGGTTGGACATAAAATGGTAGTCCATAAATGGGATTCCTCTCTACGTTTAGCCATTTGCTCCATGATTTTTATTCGTATTCCATCCAAACAAGATGTAATAGGTAATGCCCACTCATCTAAAATCCAACTATTGAAACTTTCAGCCACGTTAGAGCTATACTCACCATACCTTTTACCTCGAAAGAACAAGTCAGACCATTTATCGAACAGTTTGTCTCTCAAAAAATTAGCCACTGCAGGACCACCAATTTGTAAAAACTTAAATGAGCAACTTGAAACTCATGAACGTTTGATGCTCGAGAACATGTCCGGAACAATTCCACAATTGAAATGTGTGCATTTTTGGACTTAACAACAGAAAGAAAATTTTGTTTCATGTGAAGGTAGCAGTAACTATGGTATGAAGTGGGAAAAACATCGTGAACACTAGAAATCAAACCTTGATGCCGATCTGACATAAAAACCAAATTACGATCTTCGTTAAGCATTTTCTTCAAATGAGTTAAAAACCAACTACAATTCTCTACATTTTCTATTGAAACTATGGCCATAGCTAGAGGGAAGAAACATGCAAACAAATTATGAATAAACATCTAAAAAGAATTCATGATTGAAAAAAAAAACTGATAACTGCAGACATAAAAAAAGCTAAATAAATACTATATAATACAAACTGATATCTGCAAACAACCAAAACTGATGTTTAAAAACTGTTTGATAAAAACTGATACCTAGATACGTATTAAAATGCTACCTATAAGCTGTACACTAAAAATAGAGAACAAACTTATACCATAATGCCAATAAAACTGATACCTAATATCTGTAGAACTAAACAATGATACTGTAAAAAATATATTAAAATGATACCTTAGAAAATATACTAGAGAAAACTGATCCCATAGAATCCAAATGGTACAATATGTATTTGTACATCATCTAATATTATTTTAAAATAATACCTTGGTTGCCATTCTTCGCTGCAGCACCCATCAAGACTCCTGGGCTCCCTTTCAAATGGGTACCATCTAAAAATATCATTGGCCGACAATGTTTGAAGCCAACAATACAAGCACCTAAACCAACAAACACTCTCTCAAACTGATTTGTAGATGAGTTAACATTCATAGCGACATAAGAACCCGAATTGTGAGTCTGTAGTGCACCTAAATACCTAGACAAATCATTGTACGACATTGCATCATTACCATACAATTCCATTAAAGCAATTTGCTTTCCTTTGTAAGCATAAGTGTAAGACAAATTTAGATTAAACTCTCTTCGAAAATCAGCCATTATGTCTTTCGGGTTCTTACTCGGATGATCTCTAATTCCATCGATTACCAATGATTTAACAAATGAGCTAAATAGAGTATGGTTATTCAAATTTGTTAGACCCCCTCTACAAGAATGTTCAACAACCAAATTCCTAATGAAAAACCTACTTAGTTGGCCAACATCACAAGAAGCATGCACTTTAAACAGACAACCAGAAGAAGACGATGGGCAAATAGCTGTGATCCTAGTAGCACTATTATTAAGATATTGTAACTCATGACCTGATTTAATTTGATAGGCCATTAAGAATTCTATGAACTTATTCGCACCTCCGAAACAAAAACAGGTAATATCAGAAATTTTTAATGCAGATCCTCTTTTCATCAAATCTTTTAAGTAACTCTATCCTATGAACGACAATGTTCGCACCCAAACATTGATCAGAAGATGAAAGAACTGAAACATTAGTAGAAAGTGCAGAAGAACCATCATTCACATTTTCCAATAGAAATTCCTTCAACTTAACATCAAAAAAAAAAAGCAGTCTTCTTATGTAATTGAAATAAAACGATACTTTGAAGATCAGAGTCACTCTCAACGATTTTAGTTCTATCCTCAAGCACATAGCTAATTTCAATTGACTTAGGAGTAAGTTGAGACCAATACTCACATATTTCGTTTTGCAAATCATACAATGAGCAATTAACCGACAACCGAGTACTGAAAGAGGTATCGTTAAAGACGAGTACGATAAGGAGAGTACCTTCACCGCTGGAACAAAAAAGTAATGTGAAAAAATTCAATTAGCCAATTAAAAAGATTCAAACGGATACCAAAAAACAATAAAACATGGGTAAGACATTAAAAATGATACCTACAAATTGCTGCACTTTCAAAGGAAAGGGAAGAAACTGATATCATAAAAATTACTAAAGTGATACCTAAAAACTGATTTAGTTAATTTTTTTCTAAAAACAATCCTAATGAAAAAACAATCAAAGTAACAATTATACTTATTTAGATTAAAAAAAGCTTTAATCTAAAACAAATATAATTCAACAATGCATTTACAAACCAATTACAACATGAAAAAAAACGAGAATAAAAGTAATGAACTAAAAAAATTGAAATCTAAAAAAATTAAAAACTAATACCTGCTTGTATTACCAGTAGAATCCACGAATTACTAATAGAAGCACTAAAACCTTGTCGTAAACAGTGAAAGAATCATATGAAAAATGCAAATTGAATTGATAAAATCAGCCTTAAACCTAATGTGCAATTGATTTTCCTGTACGATTCTTGAGAGATCGATTTTCCGTTTAGAATTGTGCGTTGAATTACGATTTCAGATCTCGTTGGTTTTATGCGAACGGTAAATAAATTTGATTTGAAAATATGGAAGAATAAGAATAGCGATCAATGGCAGTGAGATACAAATTTTCTTCAACGAGAGATAGTTGATGAAAGAAGGAAATAGCACACGTGATTTACGGATTAAAATTTTGCTGAATGAAGGAAATAACGCACGTAAAGAAGAAAAGAATTATGTATTGTCTTTTGAGATAAATTTATGCGGGCTGTCCTTATGGTTAAAAAGATCCTTCAATTTTGTCCTTGCAAATATTTTCCTATTTATTAAACAAAGGTAGAAGTTTTTTCATTAAGTTCATAAACTCACGACCGTACCAAGAACGAAAGTAATAAAATTAGTCCAGTGTTAGAATATAATTAATACCTTCGCATATATTTTCATGGCTTAAGGAAGTAAATTCTGGTAGCGTCTAAATACAAGATCATAAAAGAAAACATAAATCCCATTCACATAATGAAAGCCTCTGAGTAAAAAAGAATTCCTTATTTTGTGTCAGAAAATTTTATCTTGCGTAAACAATCTCTAAACCATCTTACAACGTCGCACATCATTTTTGAAGAAAAAAATATTATTATTTTCAAATTAGGCTAATTTCCCTAATTTTTAAACAAGAACACTTTATCAGCAAATGAGAGCACTTTATCTTTATTATTAATCCGTAAAGAAGATTGTTTGAATGCATTATTCTACAATCACTTCAAATTTACCTTGTTGATACAATTTATTAGTTATAAATTTTAGTTGACAAACTTGTATGGAAAATTTTGGTGCTTGCAAAGAGGTTAATTTAGACATTATGGATATTTGGTTATGTGAAGAGAAACTTAATTAACATATTTCTTGGAGAATCAACCTCAAAAGAAATAATATACAAAAATGTTGGGATGGGTAGTCTTCTGAAATATGGATTGTTTGTATCACACACATAAAATGAAACTTAGGGTGAAAACGTCATAGGAAACTAATTTTGGCCAACCATCGATCAACTCATTAGTAAATTTCTCTGTTTAACATTAACAAAAGCTTTAAAAATCCTTTAACATGGATGCGGGTAAAATATCAAGCTCCAGAGTAAAAAGAAAAAATGGAAAAGTGAAAGAATGGTGAAGAAAGAACAATCACAATCTCACCATATCTTAACCCAAATGCATAATAGAATTGGCCAAACATTGTCATATTGCAATTGTTCTTCATTAGAACTATGTTTATGAATTTATAAATGCCAAATCTTAACCTGCAGACGATTGGGTTTCAAAATTAGAGTAAAGAATTATCAAACTCTTCAACAAATTGAACTATAATTATATCACTGTCACTAGTTTGCCACATTTGACCTTACATATCAATAGAATATCAATGGGTAGTATAAAGTCTATAGGTTCAAATTTTTAAATAGCATCATCAGTTCATTTCAGATTCTCCTCCTTTCTAATATAATTTGGTATGGAGTAGTTAACCATGAATGAAATTTATATTAATGTAACGCAGCGGGTATTGTCATAAAAAGCTGCTAGTGGCAAGAAGATCCAAACTTAAGCTAAATGAGGTATCAATCATGTTGACTTCTAATCTAATTATAGTATAATACATATAACAATGAGAATTAAAATATACCTAGTAAGTATCAATTCAGCAAGATAATAAGTTATCTAAGCCATGATGATATGAATGCCTTTTATTTGTCACCTAACGGCAAAAATATGAACATAAAAATCCAAATGTGCATGATGCAATAAGTAGTAGGAAGAAGCTATTTAAAGGAATGGAAACTTCATCTATAATTGTTTATGATTGGCATAGATATTTATTTACAAAGCAATAAAGTTGTAGGTCTGCATCAGTACAATGCCAATTTATATATCAAATTCATAGCAACGAAAATCAATTATACTGAGAATGTTTTTTTGCTCTATGGAATGTCCCTAAAACACCATCATAAATCAAAATGCACAAACATCACTTTGCAAATTTATTACATGTTTGTATAGAGGATTTGCACTTTTAATTTCATGTAAATGTTGTTATTGCCTGTTTCTGCATAAAAAATATTTTTAGTATAAATAATTTTATTTATAATATATCAGCAGAGCTCTATTAACTTATTTTTAATTTTACTTATACTAACCCAGACTTATACCTTTATTAATTCAAACATGTATTTTAATTAACTTACATTCCAATTAATTTAAACTTATAAATTTTCTTAAAATTAGACTTTATTAACTTAGCTAATTTTTATAAATTGTTTGCTGACTTAGTTAATATTTATAAATTATCTCAGATTTATATAAAAAAAATTTGTTAACTTATTATTATAAAATTAGTTAATCCAATATTATTACTATAAACTTAGTTCTCCAAATACACCCGTGCATTGTTCTCCATAAGCTTATAAAATTATTTAGTTCAACTCATTATAGTCTTTCCTAGTTCTCCATATATTCCCCTGCATATAAATGAATAAATGAAGTTTTTTTAGAGCTATTCATTGTTCACAAACACACACATGCACATAAAAGTGCCATTATTGTGAATTATTTTGATGACCTACAGCTGTTTGTATGCTGTGAGGAAACAAGAAAATGTTGATTTAAAGAAATCATCTAACTTTCCGATCTCTTTCTTCACACATTTCACCCAAGCAAACAACATATCCATTAAGTAAAAGTACAAGTTAAAATTCGCATTCAAATATGAGGCAACAAATAAAGAAGCTAAAGTTTTATCATATGTAGCTTAGCATTGCCCAGAACAACAAACACGCTTCCTGTAATAAGCAGTGCGACTAGGCGTTTCCTTTACATGAAGTGCTGAGCAGTGAGAACTGCTTCTATAAGCAGTGTGGCTAGGCACATCTTGAAACATGCAGCGCTTATCAATACCTTTATAGGCAGTGCATAGAACTCCATGGAACATGCAGTGCCCTAAATCGACAGGTGGTGGATGTCAAATAACTTCTAATAGTTTTAGACTACACTATATACTAACTAGATGAAACATTTAACACTCCTTTTCCACAATCAAGCTTCATCAGATAGCAATAAACTCAATCCAGCATAGAGAAAATGATTTGGGAAGGCAACTCAAATAGTTAAGGCTGAAAAAACATGTCAATTTTTATGTTTGTATATTCTAATACATGGATGCTTTTGTATGCACAACATACCCCAACTACTCTGCATGTAGACTTCTTCATCGATAATTTTACTAACCAAACGAATAAAAATACCTCACATATTGATACAACTTTGCATAGTGTTGTTGGTTCTGTTTTTTTTTTTTTAAATACTACCAAAATGAGAAATAAACTAAAGTTTTCAAGAGTTTCCATACCTAAACCAAATAAATTTCTAAAAAGTTGGCTCTGAAAGGAGCATATGAAAATTTCTCTTTTGAAATAAAGCTGAAGTTCAAAGAAATCGATTAATGCAAATGCACTAATAAGTTCCCAAAGCTAACTTGTACATCAGGAACAGTATAATTAGATCGAAACAATATTTGCACAAATTTTTCTAAACCAAATAAGAAAATCATAATTAGATCGAAATAGTTGATCTACTTGAAATATAAAATTCATACCTATTTAGGGTTTATGAAGAAATCTCGAGCAATGAAGTAGTATCTGATTGATATACTTGATGAGGATCGAGAGGGACAGTGCAACAATGACGATGGAGAGCACCAGCATGGCGATGACGAAGGAAGAACCGATGGACGGGGTTAACTTTGCTGACGACAAAAAGGCAATAAAAACCAAGTAGTGAAGAAAAACAAAAGAAGGGATAAGTTATTTTTCCAAAATATTACGTTGGAGGAAAACATGACAGAATCAAGGCGAACTTTTTTCTTTAGAGCTGGGAAAATATTAGTAGGTGGGAGGGTGGTAATTTTTTTGTTACTTTTTCATCAAGGGATAAAATATTGTTGGTTTCAGTTAATGATAAATGCAACAACTTATTGTAACCAAAGGCAAATTTTCTTTTTGTGGAATTTAATGGCCCATATTTTTAATCATTGTATTGAACATTTAGAAACGGTTTTAGATGTCTATTTGAAATTTAAATAACTTGAATTCAATGGTTATAAATATTATAAATAATAAATTTATTATGAAATATTTAGGAATATGTTGGATGTGCAGTTTTATATGAATTGGCAATTTAAAAGGGTTTAATTCAGTTCAATGTGAACTATATTAACGTAACTTACTAAATGACGTTTGAACGTATAAATTATAATTTAATTATAAAATGAGCTACAACGTCTCGGTGGTTTGTAATATTACATTTTGAACTTTGAATGGATTATAAGCTCCAATATAAGTCGGAATTCTTTAAAATAAGAAACATCTGAATCTATTGGATTATAATTTTCTAGTGAAAGACAAAAAATGACATTTCATATTGTATTATGTCCAAATCAAATTTTCAAAAGGTCGGTATGGAATTCGTTTATAAACTATAACGATTTATTACATAAATAATAGGGTTTTTTTAATATTTTGAATATCGATTTGACTTGGAATTCAACCTGGGTAATATATTGTGGAACTATATGAAATTCTGCTCGAATATGTCTGATTATAATAATTTATTATTTTTATATTGAGGTATTTCAAAATTGATTTATATTAATTTAAATTGGACCCTTAAATTGCGTAACACCCCATATTTTAATACACAATAAATATATAAAGAAGACAATAAAATGAATATTATTTGATTAAATATTCAAAATTGAGTAAATCATACTTATCGTTGCGTTCGTTACGTAATTCTTATTCAGATAGGCTCTTAGTTTTCGTAAATCAGATTAAGTACGAAGAAGTTATAAACAAAAGAAGTTTGAACTAAAGTAGTATATAATATATTATAAATAAAATATTTGGATATAAAAAACAACGGTCACTGGGTGACCCAACAGCACATGAGTCGACCCATTTGTTGACCCATGTTGAAGGTGGATCGACCCACCTGTATGCAGGACTAGATCCTACGCCTGAACCGGGTAGATTTTATATGTTATATTCTTTGTTGACTCAACTTGAGGTGTACAGTTTGATTTTATAACCTAATATCCTATGGTTTAGATTTACCCTAACGATATATAAATAGGCTAGCTGCCTCACCATTTTCTTACACACAAACATATCTTCATCTTCTTCCTCATCTAAGCTATTTCTAAATAAAAATTAAGAAAATGTCGGGGTGCTTCCAGAACGTAGATTAAAGGGATAAATCTTGCTCTTCTTCTTTAACTATTACAAAGACTCCTTTTGGATCTAACACAACTTGCTGTGAGTTTTTTTTTTGTGTAGATTTGATATTTAAAAAGTATTTTTGATGGTAAATGATTTGGATTTAAAAATTAACAATGTTTATAAATTTATATATTACTGTTCTTATTACTGTCAAATATCTAATCAGTTTTTAGTTATTACCTGTTAGATGTACATTCTTATTATCTCCTTTTTTGTCTTAGCTTTATTTACAGTCTTATGCCTATTTATTAAGTTTATATATTTCTGAGTTGGATCTATTTTTTCCTTTCCCTTTTTATTTTGCGCTAATCCTACGCTGTCGAGTGTATAAGCTACTTCTGCTAGAATTGCGTAAAATTAAGATAAATTGGAATAAACATGAAATAACAGTAAAAAGGAGATTTAGGCATATTGGGACATGAGAACCATTGACTGTATAATTGGGATAATGTAACAACCCGGATTTTTAGAACTAATTTTTTTTTTATTAAAATGATTTATTTTAATCGAAGTTAGAACGAATAAAATTATTTTAAACATAAAACGAGCCTGAAATGGCGCGATAGTTTGAAAATTCGATTTCTAATTTCAAATGAATATACATAATTCAATATAAGTCAGAATTGGACGAAACAAGAAAAGTTAGAATTTATTTAACTATATCTTTCTAATGAATGTAAGAAACTGAGATTTCAAAATATAAATTTAAAGTTATGTCCAATTTAAAATAGTCCTATGGAATTTATATATATATATATATATATATATATTATATAATATATAGCCCTTAAAAATAGTCATTTTGCGAACGACCTCCATTTTCGACGAAACCACTTTTGTTGGATCCGGAATGTCAAATTATTGCTAGATTCCAATTTTCATATTTTTTGGAATTAATATGTGAGTGTGGTGAATTTAAACATGTTTGGTCAATTCATTTTGAATTTTATCGATTGGAAAAAGGCCATTTTTCAAATGGTCTCCAAATTCGATGAAATTAGTTTTGTTAGGACCGTATCGTCAAAACATATATAGATTTATTTTTCTGGAATTTTTGGAGTCAGTACGTGGCCCCAGTAAATTAAAATGTATGTTGAAACCAATTTTGAACGTTATATTAATTTATAATTTAATTTTAACGAAAACTTGTCGAAACGATAAAATTGGCTTACAAAACATATCCCATTGTGTCCTTAATGGGGGTACCTAACTAGGGGCGACAGTCGGTGGGTTCAATTTGGAGTTCAAATGGAAATGATTATATATGGATATTCAAACCCCTAGAATTCATTAGAAAAAAATAAAATAAAAAAAGAAAACCCTCCCCATCGTTCCCGTTCCCTGAAACCTGCCCCCCCCCCCAATTTTCGCTGTCGCACCCACTAGGGCCGCCGGTTGGCCGTGCGCCGCCACCCCAGAGGACCGCCAACACCCCCTCTTCCTCTCTCCTCCCACCTCTCCCGTTTGAAACCCAACGCCCCACTTCAACCCAAACCTGGCGCCCTAGCCCACCATAACTACCAGTGACCGCCGCGACTTCCCCCCTGACCCCCAGACCTCCGACGTCGCCTCCAGCACCCCCACCTCCGACCCGGGACCCCCTTTTAAAAAAAATCTAATTTTTATATTTTTCAGTTTTGTAATTAGCGCCCTGACCCTCCAGACTCCGCCCGCCACCACCCTGAGCGCCACTGGAAGTCGCGCAACTTTCGACGATCTTCCTTTGCAATTAAAGGTGATTAAATTCACATTATGTAACGACCCGCAAATTCCAACCCTTTTGAATCGACCATAAACCACACAGGTCTAACCCAAAAAGTGAAAATCTACGAATACATTAACTTTGGGCATACAACACATTACAACAGATAACAGAAGACTTTTATAACACTATAATAAATGTTACATCAGAGTACAGAATATACATATCAGAGTACATTGGAATATAATTACAACGGAAGATAAGTACAAAAAAATGTAATATACTGCAACGGAAGAACACAGCGGAAGGCTCTCTATCTCTGGACACAGCTTTAAGCTTCAACCCAGAATCCTGTTTAATATATCTGCAAAAAAATAGCTACTCGACTGCCCGTGTGGAAAATATGGGCACCCGAGTTTGCCAGTGGACAAACTACAGGTCAGTCATGGGACTGGTGTGAGAATTCTACTTAATCTATAAAATATAATAAGGCTAATCACAGTACCACGCCACTTTCGCGGAACAGGTTTTCTCCTATGGATTGCCAGTGCATGACTAAAGTAAATCGTCAAAATAACGCAATGCTTTTTAGAAAAATGAAACCATTATAAGACCCAAGTCCCATCACACAATGCAACGCAAACCGGAGGATAGGGTTTTACCTTATAATGATCAAAAGATGCTTGATACGATAAACACGGTATTATATGATAATAGTGTGCAACCAATTTGAAATACATCAAAGTAAATGTATCAATCTTAGACGGCATGAGTGCCCCCATCCCACTATGTCGCCATATATAGGTATACAATCAAAACCGCGTGATGTCGTATTGGAAATTTGGGTTTCCATCTGAGTCAAGGCTAGGGAGGAGATCCTTACCGATTCGAGACACTCTAGCAAATGCCCCAGGATTGGTACTATGTCCAACCCTTGGATCCTGCAGGGTCGGTCCATACGTTAACGCTTAATGGATTGGCAATTCCTGAACACATGCTTCCCGGTCCTTTTGGACCTATAATACGGCCAGTGGCGACCGCATAAACCGAGGCCTCGAAAAATCCAACAACCACAATGAATAAATGCCAGCGCTGGTAGGTCCCTGGCACCACTCTAGCTAGAGAGAAACGTGTGCACTCCCTGCGTTCCCTTCTCCCGTTTTAGACTCTACCGGGCTGTGAGGCTCACGATGTCACATTACACAAAGCTATGCCTAAATAGACTATGCTTTGATCATCAACCACAAGGCCTGCTTTTCAACAAAAGCCTTGATCAATGCATCTTAGTATGCCACATTGCTAGTCCATACTATACCATTAATTTCTACCAATATATAACCTCTAAGCTCGTACGTCTCAGAGAAGGGTGTTAACCACCAAACAGATATATATTAAGAGAGATCAACGAATGTAGTATAAAGGACTACAACGTCAGACATACATTCCATTTATAAACTTATGCCCTGGGTCTGAGCGAAAGTCAAATCTGTACAAATCAACACTTCGTCCGAACGGCCACCACTGAAGCCCTTTTAAGGTAGCTACTCCTCTCATGGGTCTCAGTAGCAACACATCCATTCGATGTGAAGATCGCCGGTCTTCAACCACCGTCTTTAAATCTTCGACTTAGAACGTCGTATAATCATTTGAAATGAGATTGAACTCGGACTTTTCAAATGATTCTCGCATATATATATAACTTGAAATCAGTTAATATTGTTATTGGTATTTAATAACGACCTATTTCTATTTTTATTTAAAATAAAATAGCTTAAATTAATATAACGACGCTTCGGGTCAATGGGCGACCCTGGCGCTGTTTTCAACCCAATTTAATTTACACTTATCTCGAAAACTAACCGTTGGATTTTGATGAGGTTTATATCGTTGGAAAGATCTTCCCAAAGCGGTCCTAACGGTTCCAGTTTTGGGAAAATCCGATGGTCGGATCTTTCGGTATAACTATTTAAAGTTACGATTGTCGATACGCGAACTGCCGCGCGCGTGTCATTAAGTTTATAATTTATATTATAAATCATTTGGCGATTTTAATTATAAAAATTTATTCTTTTTATCGCATATAAAATGATGATAAAAATATCACCTTTATTATCTCTGTTTTATTTACACTAAATGTAAATAAATTATTCTTTTCTACCCTTTCCTTTATTTACTCTAAATGTAAATAAATTGTACTTCTCTATCTTCTGGTTTTATTTACCTAAATGTAAATAAATTATTCTTTCCTATCATTTATTTATTTACCTAGATATACATAAATGTTTTCATTTTCCTTTTCTTATTTATTCACCTAAATAAATGTTTTTACTTTTCTTTTCCTATCCTAAATGTAAATAAATATATTCTTATCCTTTTGTTATTTATCTACCTAAATATAAATAAATGGTTTCATCTTCTTTTTCTTCCTTATTTACACTATTTGTAAATAAAGGGTTTTAATTTCTTGTCCTTATTTATTTACGTAATTCCTTTTATTTATTTTAAAATAAATAAACCATTTATTCTGATCAAAATATCATTTCTCATATTAAAACATTATTTTCAAAATATTAGTTTTGAAATTAACTCTTTTAATATTCATTATAAAATGGATAATATAAGTTAATAAACTTATTCAGGTTAAAATGATGTTTTTATTCACAATGGATTAAATTATCCAATTCGTTATATTATCCATTTATGTTTTATAATGGGCCAGACTTCTCACATTAGGCCTACAACTTGTGGATGCTGGATATGCCGGTTGGTTCCGGGCAGACTTATTCCACAGTTGGGCTTAACCTCGAGTCAAAACCCAATTTGTATTCGTGTACTTGGACCTCTCACATTAGGCCCAACATTTATGGCTGCTGGATATGCCGGTTGGTTCCGGGCAGACTTCCGCCATAAACATGACCTAACCTCGTATCCAAGAACAATTATAATTATAATTATAATTATTTCCTAAAAATGTTATTTTAAAATATTTCATATTTTAAAAATATTTAACTTCTGAAATATCATATTTCCCAAAGTATAACTTTACATTGAAATATTCTTTATATTGCATACAATTCTATTTCAACAACCAATGAAAATAATAACTTTGTTGACAACTTCCATTTGTAAATTCTAATTCGACAAAAAGGGTTATTTTTATCCTAATGTATATTTTCTAACAAGATTGCCCTTTCTATTCTAATTTACATTTTCTAACAAAAATTTGTCCTTTTTATTCACAATAACAAAATGTAAAAAAAAAGATGTCATGTTATTGTAAACAAGTTTCTATGTTATTCAAATGACAATTAAATGGTCATTTATTTGTAATCACTTTCTATGTTATTCAAATGACAATTAAATAGTCATTTATTTGTAATCACTTTCTATGAATCTTTAATGACACATAAATGCACCTATATATATAAACAATTTCCTATGAATCTTAATGGCACATAAAAGAGTATTTGACATATTCACATTTTTCTATGGTTTCTAATAGTATAAAAAAAAAGAGCAAATCTTATTTGCATACAAATTCCAAGTTTCCTAATGACAAATAAAAAGTGAATTTTATTTGCATGTCAAATTTTAAGTTTCCAATGACAATAAAAGTAAATTTTATTTGTCAAAACAAACTCTAAGTTTCTAATCAAATCTTAACAAGTAAAAATGGCATTTTTACTTATTTACGAATTCTAATGACAAAACGACAATTTTGCATTGACATAAATGCCATAATTTATATTGTCAATTTTGATTCATATGAATGATATGCTTATATACTTATTTACTAATTCTACTCCATATGAATGATATGCTTATTTGGTAAATTTTGATTCATTACATAACGTGACGGTGAAGTTTGGCGTAATCTCAACTAAATCACGCATAATGTAAATTTGTGTTATTACTACAATATTAATACGATGATGTAATTTGCGTCATCACAATAACGTTGACGCAACATATAAATTGGTGTCATCACAATAAGGTTAACACAACATATAAATTTGTGTCGTCACAATAAAGTTAACACAACATATAAATTTGTGTCGTCACAATAAAGTTAACACAGCATATAAATTTGTGTACTTTTGATGAATCACAATAAAAGCCTCATCTTTATTTGTAAAGGAAAATAAGATTAAAACTTACATTTTATAATATAAAGATTAAACTTACACCTTATCACGTTCATAAAATAAGGGTAAAAATTTGGTGAACAAAATTAATGTAAAAACCTTGTCTTTTATTTTGTTAACCAAATTTATGTAAAACTTTGTCCTTTTTATTCTATTCACAAAATTAATGTTAAAAGTTTGTGTTTTATTTGTAAACAAAATTATATGTTAAAATAGTCTTTTTATTATGTAAACAAAAATTTGTCTTTTTCTTATGTAAACAAGATAACATAAAATAATCCTTTTTTTTATGTTTACAAAATAAACATAAAATAATCCTCTTTATTATGTTTACAAATTAAACATAAAATAAATTGGTATTTTATTTTCTTTGTCCACATAAAAATAAAATTTGTCATTTTATTATGTTTACAAAAAGAAGAGTAACATTTGTCACTTTATCTAGTTTACAAAATAAAGGTAAAAATTGGTGTTTCTTTCGTTAACAAAATTAGAGTAAAAATTGCTTTTATTTTGTAACAAGAATAAACAAAATAAAGATTTAATGTTTTTATTTTTATGTAAGAAATAAAAATAAAAACAATAACGATGAGGATTCTATTGGGAATACAACAAGGAGTACAGATCTAAACAACAGGCCATAACATGATATCATACATTATCACAATCATATAGACATATAATAAATCTCAATCACCACATCGCAGATTACATACAGGTATTCACATAACAATTATAATTAAATTTTTAAATATTAAAAATTAGATATCTCACCGTCGTTCGCGATTTTAGTCAAAATTCAAATAGCTCGGAATCACTCCTTTCCGTCTAGAATTGTTGAACTCGTCTCTACGATTGCAACGCTTCAAAAATCGTTAAATTCAGATTTCCTTCTTCACGCTATTATCTGGAAACCGAGAAATCCAACTTCAACTTGAACCTCCTCCCATCGTACCGCCACCCGAGGCCTTGATAAGAATCTCCAGTTCTATATATAACCATCCTCCAATTTTTGTTTTGTACAAACATAAATCTTAGAACTCCAACTTTTTTTTTTTTAGAAGTTTTACATAATGGAGGCGGAGAATAGGGAATGGAGTTGTGAGATTTGGTGTTGGATAGAAAATGTATTCATAAGGGAGGCAGAGTAACTTATGCCCTTAAATCTTATATTTTTTTTTTAAAATATATTGATTGGCTGATGTGTCAATCAATGCCTAACTAATTTCTAAACGTGCGTAATTAATGGTATATGAACCTAAAGACTTCTCTTTATATGCACATAGTTAGGGAAATTCAAAATCATGTTAATTAATTACTAGAATGTGCTTACTATATATATAAAAAAATATAGAAACCTTTAAATGTCTAATAAATCAAAACTTTAAATATAGAATTTGAACATTAATTGTATTTTGTCAAAAAGACATATTGTCAATGCATAATTAATACACACACGCGCGCACACACACATATATACCTATCATACATATATATATGCATATATATCTAGAATTTGAAAACCATGTTAATTAGTGGGAAATTAACCCGTGCAATTATTTCACAACGTGCGACTTATACGTTTCCATATTTTTATTACATTCTCTTTCGGTTTAGACATGTGTCTAAATCCCAAATTCAATCGTGCAATTAATATGCTTGTCTACATTGAAATTTTATTTATGTATATTTATGCGAGATTTTTAATTATTTCATTTATGTATGCATTCTCCAATTACATATTTTATTAATTATCCATGATGGTTTATATGCCTGATGCTGACATATAGAAAGTTGTGGTGACTTTTAAATTTCAAAATTTATAACAATAAATATAACAATATAGGCAACATATTCAATCGGATTAATAAGAAAAGAACGAGAATAAAAGGGAAGAGAGATAAGGTCATTAATTGTGGATCTAAACATTAAGTCATGAATGACAATAATATAAAAGTTTGAATTCTTCCTATATATATATAGATATATATATATTTTAAAAGGTACGTCAGATTGAAAAAGGGGAAAGGAAATTAATGCCACATTTAAAGTGTATGAAACGTTCTAGCTAATGCTTGCAAAATAAAATAAAATAAAACAAAAATAAATAAATAAATAAATAAATAAATAAATAAATAACGTGAGTGAGATAATAAATGTGCATGCAACATTTTTATTATTATTATATAGAAACGTAGCTTGCATTGGTTTTGGACATGGACCGCATGCATGCATTATAAATAATACCATAAATGGTATATGTCTATATGCTTCCCACTAAACAAATGAAAAGATTATTTTGCTTTCTTTTTGTAAACGTGACCAAGTAATTTACTCATTAATTCAAATTAAATGTGAGCATTAATTTGCACCAAACATATGTACAACATGTTTTGCTTTTATTCATAATAGACACAAAATATGCAAGTTTAGAAATGAACGAACGTGTTAATATGTATAAAAAAAAAGGTGGCTAGAATAATGAGGCATTTAAATTTAGTGCACATGCGTGAGAATGTATTGATTTCTTACTATATATTGAGAGGGTTTCCTAAGAATTAATGAAGAAATGAGAGGATAAATAAAGACAATATAATGTAACGTAAATAATAAATATTTATTCCAATCTACAACTGTACATACACGTAAGCTTGGACTGTTACTAGTGACTGGGTTAAATCGTGATTTATAACTGGTAACTCTTCCATGTGCATTAAGTTTGCCTATTCTGAAATCTTTAGTCAGTATTACTTAAAATAAAATATTTTAAATATTAAAATCCATTAAAATTACTAAAATAAAAATTTTAAATTGGCCCAAAATTCCGGGTTGTTACACATTAGATATTAGTTTCGGATTTAAAATATGTAAAATGTTAATTTATTTCCAGTTTTAAAAATAAATTAGCATTATGGAAAATGTGATTTTTATATGTATAGTAGTGATACAAATATAAAAATGTGATTTTTAAAAATATATAGTGTTATATAAAGATATTATTTTTATTGTATAAAGATATGATTTTTAATTATATAAAAATATGATTTTTAATTATATAAAGGTATGATTTTTAGAAAGATAAAAAATTGATTTTTATCGTATGTATACTATTTATGAAATAGTCGTACTAAGAAATTATTTTTAGAAAGATAAAAATATGATTTTTAGTATAAATCGCATGAAACAGATTGCATTGGAATCAAGGTGAAGAACGCTACGCACTGGAAATAAATCCAAATCTAAACTGTTAAATTAAAGACCGACGGAGTGGAAACCAAAGGTGAGAACTCCTTCTCACTCTAATTATTTTTCAGTTAAATATATACTAGGATGCAGACGGGGCTTAGAAGCCCCCGACACTATTTTTTTGTACAAACCATGGTTGTTTGTTTAGATTGTATTGTGTAAATTTGGATATTGATTGATTTATTTGTTTGGATTTGATTTGGATGTGAATTGGGTTGAAATTGATTTGTGTATGGCGCGAGCCAGTATTAGGCGAGGGATAAGGCTAAACCATATTCCGGTTTTAATATCGCGCCATTGTGCTGCTGAAATTTTCTAAAATATGTTAGAAAAATTAATAGCTAGTTAAAAATATGGGTGTATTTTTTACAAGTCCCTGTTAAGGTTTTCAATTAGGCTCACATCTGGTCATAAACTTATTATAAATTTAGTCCCTAATTTTCGAAAATACACTAAAAAAAGAAAAAAAAAACTAAAACAAAATACGTAAATTCATAATTAATTTAAACACATAAACATTGAAAAATTCAGATAAAAAACAATCAAACAAGGCGTCAAAAAACAAAAAAACAGAAAAAACAATGAAAATGCAGTTTAATGCATAATAGTATGCAAGTATTTGTATTTTCCAGCATACATCTGTGCATGTTTTCAACTCATGCATCTGTGTTTAATTTTTTAGCATACATCTATTCATGTATTGCATAATTTTGGCATACAATTATGCAGAAATTTACATGCATAATTATCAGTTCAAATTTCTACATGAAATACTTGCATACATGTGTGCAAGTATTCCAAATAGTTGCACACCTGTATGCAAGTTTACGTCCAGATTTTCAGTACAAAACAACGTATGCAATAGGTGCATACATGTATGCAACTATTGGCAAAAGTTGCATACATATATGCAACCTTTTTTTTTTGCGTGGACTTCCGAGAATATTTCCAATTTTTTTTTTAAAGTTATAGCGCCAAAAATCTGGCCAAAACTTGAAAAAGGCGGAAGTACATAAAATAGGGGGCGGGTTTGTAATGTAAACATAACAGGGATGTGGCTTACATTTTGAAATGTTTAGGGACCTAAGCCTTATTTTCACTAAAAATATTATTGTTGACATATATATGAGATATAAAATGGCTATGTTATTGAATAAATACTAATTGGCTAAAAACATTATTTTAAGTTTATAATGGCGATGAATAAATTTATTTAGGCGTTGTATAGAATTTTATAAGCAAAGTTATAAAATTCTATATATTTATTGGATAGTTAAAAATAAGTTTACACATCCATTTACAAGTCGGACGACTTGTTTATGCTCACCTATTTTTGTGATATCGATTGGGACGATAATTTTTACACATCGCCCAAGTGCAAAAATAATAATAATAATTTGATGGTTGAAACCCCATATGTGTATTGGGATGATATTTGACATACACTAATCCCAATATTTAATTATATGTCAATCGATGGATCGACAGACTGTGATAAGCATTATTTATTTATTTTAATGTTTATGCAGTTGTGTAATGCACTCTGGATGATGGTTGATAGTGTATCATGATTGTTGTGTACATGTGTTGTATGAAATTCATATAAATAAATTAAATGGTAATTGATTGGGTTTGATTCCAATTCAGAAAGGAACGAATATTTTAAAATAAGGAAATATTTCAAAACAATGAATATTTTAAAATAACGAATATTTTAAAATAATATTCAGTAAAAGACCAAAAAGTGATTTTGGTGTCTGATTTTGGATGGACATGAAAATATTGAAATATATGAAGCCGTGTTGATTAGATTTGCGCCATTTTAATGTGAACGATATTTATATCGATTTTATTCATTTCTACAATGAATAACGAAAAGGAAAAGATTTCAAAATCTGATATTTTGAAAATATTATCATTTAAATATTATAATGATAAAGATTATTCAATTTTGATTTAAAATTGAAGTGAAAGTGGGTTTAAAACAAATTTATAAAATACATTTTGCATGAAATATATATTATATGTTATATTATATATATATTTATGTATTAATGGCTTGAATAGAACGCGCCGCATCGTAACTGTTTGCGAATTTCGACAATTGACTTCGAATTGATATTACGGGAGATCCGACCGTCGGATTCTCCTAAAACCAAAACCTTTGGGTTCGTATCGAAAAGATCTTTCTAGAGTATATAAGAGATTTTAAATCTAACGGTTGGATTTGGAATTATTTCCAAATCAAATTTGTAAAAGGTCCTTGTAAATGCAGTTTGATGACCGTTTATGGAAATCGCTTGAAAGGGCCTTAATAAAATTATTAAAAATATTAATAATTTGTGTAATTCATAATAAATGATTTGGAAATAATCGGGATGAAAAATTCCATATTTGAAAAGATAAAAATATATTTTTATCAAAATGAACTAGTTAATAACTAGAAAAATAATCCAATGGTTTTAAATAAATAAATTGGATTTGAAATGGTTTTAAAAATAACCAGAATTTTCCAATGAATAAATTGGAATGGATTGGAATAGAAATAATCTTCGGAATATTTTGATATTGGATTCCATGGTTATACAAATATTGTTATGGGAATTTGGAAGATACAGATATCGTTATTCCCAATATGATATCCATTAGTTTCAGAATTTGATATTGAATATAAGCCGATATAATTTCTATTCAGAGCCTTGTATTTAATATTAAACTGGATTTTGGGTTTGTCGTGTATGGTGTCTTCATTAACACTGTTCTTAAACCCAGTTGAGAAACGAATAAATCTTTTAATTAAGGTTTAAAGAAATTTACCAATTAATTGACATTTAATTGGAATTGAAATGAAAGTTGATTGTGGGTTTATCGTGAACTGTGTTTTAAATGACATTCGTTCTTTAACTCAAATTAACAGTGAAATGTGATTTGGAACTTATAAATCTTTTAATTAAGATTAATGCAAATTTTCCAAAGTAAAGTTTTCCAATTAAATATATTAAATTTGAATTGAATGGAATTCATTTGGTAATAATCGAAGTGAGCTTCTACGGAGGAAGACTGTTAATATATATAGAATTTAAAAGGCTTTGTCGTTATTCCATTTATATTATTAGTCGGATATGGAAATTTATATCGATTATATATATTGATCTGTTTTCCGTGAAGATTACTTAGTTACTGGAATGTTGTGACGACCCCAAACCCCGTACTGACGGTGGCAAGGGTAATCCTTGGAATATAACACATAAACAGATAATAGCAGAACAAAATTAAATAAATACACCAAATAATGTATAATAGAATACATTGGATAAACATAATCATCAGAGTTACACAGTATACAGGATCATACTTAGTACAAACACAGTTCAGCTATACATAAATGTCTACAGCGGAAAACAAACATAATATGTACAATAGGAGCTGAACAACATAAAAAGAGATAAATGATAGAATCCATCTTCAGCTCCAGCTATCCAGGAAGAGCCTGCTAAAACCTAAATACAAAGCTGTCCGTGTAGAAAAAGGAGCACCCAAGTTTGCAAGTGAAACAAACTACGAGTCGGTCATGGGACTGGTATGAGAAATCTACTTAACACATTTTATAATATGGCTAATCACAGGACCACGCCACTTTCGCGAAACGGGTTTACTCCATTGGATTGCCAGTGCTTTAAAACCAGTAAATCTTTTAAACGTCGCAATGCTTTTTATAAAAATGAAGCCATTATAAGACTCAGTTCCCATCACACAATGCAACGCAAACCGGAGGATAAAGTTTTTACCTTATAATGGCCAAAATATGCTTGGTACGAATAAAACAAAAGAATTTGATATTATTACTAGTGTTTATATGTTTCAAAAAACAATTTCAAATCATAAGTATCAATCATAGACGACATGAGCATCCCATGCCACTATGTCGCCAAATATAGGTTTACAATCAAAACCACACGGTGTCGTATTTGGAAATTGGATTTCCGTCATGAACCAAGGCAAAAGATAGTCCTTACCGAATTCGAGACTATCTAGCCCGAGCCTCAGGGTCAGAGCGCATCGACCCTTGGATCGTCAGGGGCGGTCCACCGATGTGGATTAAAATGCCTGAACACTGCGTTTCCCCACCCTTTGGGGCGTAAATGAGCCAACGAATGACTCCATCGGCTTCAATAGTCACTGATATATCCGAGGCGCCTCACAACAACAACAACAACCACATAGGTGAAAATAATATAAATGTCAGCCAGTTTAAGCACCGTCACCACCTCTAACTAGAAGGAAACACATGCCCTCCCTCATGTCCCTCCCGTTTATGGTTCATACTGGGGTGTAAGGCTCGCGAATTTACGTTATACCCAAAGCTATGCCACATAGGCCGTGCTTTGATCATCAACCACAAGACTTTGATTTTCAACAGAAGTCTTGATCACTGCATCTTAGCATGCCACACAGGCAATTCACGCCATGTAACTGACGTCTAACAATCACACAGAACGAAATTCAATGTCAGACACACAGTCCATTTACAAGTTCGTTATGGGTCTGAACGAAACCGGGGGCACTATATACCTCGCATACCCATCGATCTCCACGTACGTCTGGAGAATCACCACTCATTATCCATATTTCGGGATGCCTTCCAATCAGGACATCAGTTACCATCCAACCGAAGTGAAGATCTCCGGTCTTCAACCACCGTCTTCATCATCGATTTCTCATCATCGATTCAGTTATTCAGAATGGGATAAACCCGGTCTTTCTGAGCAACTCGCGCATATAATTAACAAGTGCTACACAAACACAACATACGCCTCATTCCAATTCATCAGTCACTAACCATAAATTCATAAGAGAACGATTTCCCAAATATTAACCCCGAAGGCCGAAACCAACATCAGATCAAAACCCAGGAAACCATTCGACTTAGCTAACCTTCAGTTAGTTTATAAATTTCACATTCAACCATCAAATATCCAATAAACCGGGTAAATTCGGTTTATTTCCAGTCCATATCGTTTATAATATTTTATAACGATTTATCGCTATTTTTATTTATTTAAAAATAGCCAATTTATTCAAACGACGCTTCAGGCCATAACGCGACCGTGGCGCTGTTTTTCTTTAGATTTGACTTACACATATCTTAAAATCTAATCGTTGGATCTTCACAAATTTTATATCATTAGAAAGATCTTTTCAAAACAAATCCAATGGTTCCAGTTTTGGGAAAATCCGACGGTCGGATCTCCCGGTGCTCTCGTTTGAAGTTTCAATTTCAAATTACGAACTGCAGCGTCGCTATTCGATTTAATTTAAGTATATATATATATATATATGTATATATATAATCGATTCTGGTGTTGTTTTTCTTCAGATTTGAATTAAACATTCCAGACAATCCAACCGTTGGATTTTCACAAAGTGGGTATCGTTGGAAAGATATTTCCAAAGCGAACCTAACAGTTTCGGTTTCGGGAAAATCCGATGGTCAGATCTCCCGTACTAATCATTTGAAATCACGGTTTCAAAACACGAACTGCAGCTTCGTTATTTGATTTATTTTAATTATATATATAAATATAATCTATTCTTCGATTTCAAAACCATATTCTTTTCATACATTTGATAAAAATGATATTTTTATCCAACAGACATTTATTTCAACACTTCACTATTTTTAACAATTCATTTATATAATGAAAATGTGATTTTTAATGTAAAACAATTTATTTAAAAACATGACTAGTTTATATAGTTCATATAGATGATAAAAATATGATTTTTATTATAAAACAATTTATTTCAAAACATGACTATTTTATATAGTTCATATAGATGATGAAATATGATTTTTATTTTAAAACAATTTATTTCAAACACGAATACCATTCAACCCATGAATTTCTATTCAACGAATGAATTTTTATTCAACACATGAATATTTTCTATAGTTCGTATATATAAAATAAAATTGTGATTTTTATTGTTAAAACAATTTATTTAAAACAAGAGTACCATTCAACACATGAATTTCTGTTCAACGAATGAATTTCTATTCAACACATGAATGTTTTCTATAGTTTGTATATATAGAATAAAAATGTGATTTTTATTGTTAAAACAATTTATTTAAAACACGAATACCATTCAACACATGAATTTCTATTCAACGAATGAATTTCTATTCAACACATGAATGTTTTCTATAGTTCGTATATATAAAATAAAAATGTGATTTTTATTGTTAAAACATGAATGTCGTTCAACACATGAGTTTCTATTCAATGAATGAATTTCTATTCAACACATGAATATAGTTTCAACACATGAAAATAATTCTAACACATGAATATTATTGAAAATTTCGGCAGCATAACGGCAGGGTAGTTAAAACCGGGACCATCCCTAGTACGGCTCCTCGCTCTACCTTAAAGCCTCGCAGCTTTTGACAATGGGGATTTCATGCATCTAGTTCACACGTAGGCGGCATGCTTATTTTTTTTCTTTTCCACAAACTAATCCTATGTGGTTTCAACCAAATAATTCTCAACTACAAACGGGTATTTTTCAACCACAATCAACCAATTTCAACCACAAACAATTCTAATCAACCATTCGCTATCAACCAATTTTCACACCAATCACAACCAATAAATATCGTCCATGGTTTGTGGACGAGGGGCGTATATATATTAATATATATATATATATATATGTGTAAATTTCACTTCTATTTCAACACATATAATTTTTACAACGCATATATAACTTATACATCGAACGTACAACTTATACAATGCTTATACATGAGGTGTACAACGCTTATATAATTCATACATCGACTATATAATTTATACATGGTCGTTTTCCATATCGTTTATAATTCAGAAATCTCACATTGGGTTCCACTCCACCAAAAATAGCAGAAGGCTCAGAAAAATATCTGGTCTCTTCTAAAATGTAGAAGACGTCCGCACGAGTCCACTATCTCTTATTTCACTGAATTTCGATCACAAATGAAAAGGATATGATTTTATAAGTTTGCAATGCTTTAGAGTGTTAAAATCAGTTTGAAATTAACAAAGCCATACCTCAGCTGAAAGGTTCGAAACTAGGTTTCGATTTTACTCGAAATCCATGAAGCTTGAAGAGGATCAGGCTATGTAGTGTCGAAGGGGGAGGAGTGGCGCTCCTGCGCGCGGTGGAGGGGTCAGGCTTGATCGCCTGTAGAGGTGGCGGCGGCGGTTGAAAGCCACCAACTTCCCGAGCTCGATTCGAGCCCTACAGGTCATGAAAAAATCCAAACTTCATATGGATGTGAAGATCGTGAGGAGTACTACAGAATTCTCCAAAGGGCCATGAGTTTTTATTGAGTGGATTTGAAGAAAAAGAGGAGAGAAGGTTTGAATCATTTTCCGCCGTGCGTCAAGGGTTTATCGGGGAGAGAGAAAAAAGGATTGACCAATGATTTTTTTTATATTTATATATTTTAAAAATCCAAAAATACCCCTCTTCTCATATTAAATCCAATCCAAACCCAACGACTGTCATCCCTAGCTAAATACCACCATTCTGAACAAAATGGGATATGTTTAATAGGCCCGTTTGACTGTTTGAGTCAGTTTCTATTCAAATTAAAATATAAAACATTCAATATTTAATTTGAATGTACATTTCAATTTACCAGGGCCACATATTGATTCTAATAATTCCCGAAAAATAAATCTAGCTATGTTTTAACGATACGGTCACAACAAAACTAGTTTCATCGAATTCTGAGACCGTTTGAAAAATGGGTCTTTTCTGGTCGATCCAATTTAACTGTAATTGACCAAAACACATTTTCTTTGCCACGCTCACATACTAGCTTCAAAAATTATGAAATTTGAAACCTAGCAATAATTTGACATCCCGGATCCAACAAAAGTTGTTTCATCGAATTCTGAGGTCGTTTGAAAAATGGCCATTTTCACGGGCTATATAAACTCTATAACAACCTTTTTGAAAATTCATTTAGCCATAACTTTTGCTTCCCGCTATGAAACTTAGATTTTTCAGATTCGTTAGAAAGATATTCACTAACAGATTTAAATATTTTTGGTTTCACTAAAATCCGTTTTGTTTTGCACCCGGTACAGTCAGTCAAAGTTTGAATTCAATTTTTGAAACTACCGCGCCATTTCAGGCCTTGTTTATAATTCAAAGTAATTATATTTATTTTCAAGCGTTGATTCAAACACCATTTTCGTCGTTATTATTTAAAATATTTATTTTAAATATTTAAAATCCACTAAAATAGCCAATTTAAAATTTTTAAATTGGTTCAGATTTTACAGGTTGTTACAAATGTGGTTTTGGGTTTATCATGAACTGTGTTTTAAATGACATTAGTTCTTTAACCCAGTTAAAGACAGGATTACATGTCTAACATTGTATTTAGAACTGTATTTGTTGATCTCTACTAAATATATATCTTTTTGGTGGCGGATAATTTATTATCTTGCTTAACACCCTTCTCTGATACGTACGAACTTAGAGGTTATATATCGGCAGAAACCAATGGTACGGTGCAGGTTGTCGATGCGGCATGTTTGATTTCCCAAAGTTAAATAATCATTAATATTGATTTTTTGGAGGATTAAAACTAAGTGGAGTTTTAATGAATCTTTGATTAGATTGAAATGTGAATGTGATAATTTAAATTATCAAATTTGGGAAATGATCGGGAATGGAGTACGACCAGTTTTACTCCAGGAGATAGTTAAATCTTTAATTAGATTTGAACATGAAATGGTAATTAATTTTACCGATAACACTGTGGTGTTAGATATGGAGTATCACCAGTTTTGCTCCATGGGATGAATAGGCTGGCGTTGGGATAATAAAAGAAATGATTACTTCGTTATGGCTCATTAATCCCCACAAGTTGGATAAACCTTAATTTGGTTTAGAATTGAAAAGATAATGAAATCTTTTGAAATGATATCCAAAGGAAGGTTATAGAACAAATCTAAAAGAATTTATCTTTGATAAAATTAATGGGAACCTTTCCCTATGGATGCAAATGTTTGAATAAAAGAATGTTCTGAATTGGAATGAGGCATATGTTGTGTTTTTATAGCACTTGATTATAAAATACGTGAATTATTCGGAAAGGTCGGGTTTATACCCATTCTGAATAATTGATTCGACGATAAGTCGACGATGAAGACGGTGGTTGAAGACTAGAATTATTTACATCGTTTGGATGATTACTGATGTTTTGATTAGGCTGTACACCCAAGACAAGGTAATAATGGTGATCGTCCAGATGTACTTGGAGATCGACCGGATATGCGAGGCCCTCTCTCCTATATTGGACATATGGGATGAGGAATAATGTGCGTACGGGTTCGTTCAGATCAAGAACAAACTTATAAATGGATGTGTGTTTGACATTGGATTTTATTCTGTGTTGATTGATTTCTATCAAATATATATCTGTTTGGCGACAGAGAATTTATTGTCTTGCTTAAAGCCCTTCTCTGAGACGTACGAGCTTAGAGGTTATATATTGATAGACATCAGTCGCATGGCGTGGTTTGTCAGTGTGGCATGCAGAGATGCAGTGTCCAAGGCTTCCGTTGAAAAGCAGAGTCTTGTGGTTGATGATCAAAAAACGGCTTTAAATAGCATAGCTTTGTGTATAGCATTAATTCGTGAGACTCACACCTCGGTATGAGTTAAAAACAAGATAAGGGACCCAAGGAGTGCATGACGTTTCCTTCTAACTATGGGTGGTGTCATGGTATGGACTCCAGACATTTATTATATTTTTACCTATGTGGACGATGGACAGCGAGGTGCCTCAGATATATCGGTTACTACAGAGCTGATGGATAGGTCCTATAGGACCAGGAAACGTGTGTTCAGGAATACTAATCCACTAACTAAGTGTGGACCAGCCTTAGAGGATACAAGGGTTCACTGCGGGGAACCCTGAGGCATTTGCTAGAGTGTCTCGAAGCCCGCGAGGAATACATCCCTTGTCTTGACTCATGATGGAAATCCAATTTCCAATACATGACATTTCGGTTTTGATTGTAGAGCCTAGTATGGCAACATGATACATGCTAACCAGAGTTCATTGCAGGGGATCTTGAGGCATTTGCTGGAGTGTCTCGAAGCCAGTGAGGATGATTCCTTGCCTCGACTCATGACAGCAATCCAATTTCCAATACGTGACATTTCAGTTTTAATTGTAAACCTGTATGGCGACATAGTAGGATGAGGTATTATGCCGTCTGTGATTGATACATTTATATTGAAGTTGTTTTTTGACACTATACATTTATAATAGTATCAAATGATTTTTGTTTTAAACGTAATAAGCAAGTTTGGCTATTATAAGGGAAAACTCTATCATTCGGCTTCCGTTGCATTGTGCGATGGGACCTGAGTTTTATAATAGCTTCATTTTTCAAAAAGCATTGCATTGTCTATAAATTGTTTTATGCACTGGTATTCTTGGGAGGAAACCCCTTCCGTGTTATCTGGCGTGGTCCCTTGATTTACTTTATTCCTAAATTAAAGTTTTAAATAACTATTTTCGTTCTCACACCAGTCCCATGACTGACCTGGAGTTTATTGTTTTAACCTATACTCTGGGTGCCCATATTTTCCACACAGGCAGCTAGTAGTTTTGGTTTCACAAATATTTCTTTTTCAGAATGCTGTGTTTACAGCTGGAGCTATATTCAGAAAACTCTGTATCCATGTATTTCTTTCAGTTGTTTTATGTATTATTTTTCCGCTGCTTTGTAATTTTAAATCTCTGATATTTTCCAATGTATATTATTTATTCATACTCTGTTATATTCTTATACTCTGATGTAAATTATTATAATAAGCAATGAAATGTTCTTCTGTTTGTTTTCTTATTTGTCGTTTTCTCAACTCAATCCGGGCTTTCCCATAAGGGCGAGTTTGGGTCATTTCAAATAATATGCAAAAACATGTTAATTTGGATAGGTTAAACTTAATTTTACATTAAGAAGAACATGTTATGAAAAGATATGTGAATCAGATATAGTTAAGTAACACATGTAACTTAATCTATGTACATCTGAACAGGTGCTTGTATGATTTGGGGAAGGGTTGATACATTTAATTAGAAATGTCATTTACAACCAGGAAATATAACATAGGGTTATATGTTGCTTATTAATGAACTTAAAACTGCTAAGTTGTAACGACCCATGTTTTACGTATCAACGGATCATTCTTAGATTTTAATATGTTGTTTATGGAGGTGTGAGACATGTCCATGATTTTTACCGAATTCAATAATGACCATTTTGCCATTGATTTTACTATTTGGGCTATAACTTTTGAAGGGCATCGAATCAAGATCGGTTCAATTAGGTCGGAATGGTGGCTTACGATTCCGTAGAGTGGTCACATGAACGATTTGGTTCAGCGGTTTGGGAGGAATCGTTGTTTTAAGTTTCAGCTGTTGTTTACGCAGACTGGTCATCAGCTAATGGGCTAATCAGCCAAGGCCATTAGACTTATGACCTACAGATATAAATAGGTGGACTTGGGGAGAGAACTTGGGTTACTCTCTTCATTCTAAACTTTAGGTTGGACAACTGTGATTCTCCGGTTCAACCTAAAGCCCTAGTTCTCCATTCTTTTCATACAAATTCATTGTAGATTGCATCTAAAAGATAAATCATCATCAAGGAAGAGTAAATCATCATCAAATAGGATTAAATCACATCATATTGCATTGAATTCAAGGGGTTTTAGCGCTGTCCAAATTTGATCTCATTGAACATTCATCAAACCAAGGATTAGCTGAGTGATAGATATCTCTCACACGGAAGCTGTAGATTGTATGGGTAAATTAGGACCATATTCATATATTTCATGTTAAAATACCTTAGATCTGATCATATATGTTTAATTCAGATTTAGAAACCCAAGGAAACCTAATTTGATCATATTAACCGGATAATTGATAGGTTAGTCATGTTTATTCATATGTTTAGATCCAAATCATGCTAGAATTCGTAATTGTGATATGATTATTTTTAAATTGGAATTTTTTCATGTTTGTATTGTCATCGGTGTATGGATTGACATTTGTTTTGATTGAATTGATTGTGTTGTATGTTAGATTGTTGTTGTAGAATCTTAGGATTGAAGAACAGAGCAAATCAGAGATTCAGATGATCGGATTCAGACGAAACATGGAAGAGGCACTCTGGAAGATGGAAGAGGCACTCTGGAAGATGGAAGAGATGAGCATGAAAATTTTGAAGCCTAAATACACTAAGTGCATGGGTCGGCATCGACCCATGAGGATGGGTCGTATGGCTCTGATTTTGATGGCATGGCATGTGGTGATCCAATGGAGCTACTAGTGAATTTTCACGACTTTCGGAGTTTGTTTAGATTAATTTGAAGGCTGTTTACTCGAGATATGGATAGGCCAACAGAAGTTGCTATAGGAAGGTCAGAATGCTTGAAAATTAGACTGGAGGGATATACTCGAGGCGAGGATCGATGGTGGGCGACTAATTAGAAAATATTTTGTAAGTAGATGGGTCGGCACCGACCCATGAGGAGGACAAATGGGAGCCGTGGTTTTAAGGGAATGATTGTGATGGATCTCCAGGGTAGCTAGTGAAGTTTTTTCAGTCATGGGTTTCATATGGACGGTGTGCAACTCAAAGATGAATGGTGCTTCGATTGTGAACTCACAATGGACTGTCGGCGCCTGATTGATGTGAATTGGTCGTGATTCGATATATGATCCAATATGACGATGGATTGGCAGAATATGAGTCAATCATGGATGATAATGGAATGGTTCGAAAATGAATTAAGTCACTGAGATGAAAGGACTGACAGGTTTGAAGTGCCAAGTAATCGTCGGTAATCGAAGGGTTCTAGCAGATTCAAAGCAGGAGTATCATGGGGACGTGCGTTAGGATCATATTCGAGAGATCGTATGCCCTCGCAGTCATGAAGGGCCTAGTTGTCGAGAATGGGAAAAGGAAAATGTACAAGTCACGATGGTGTATGGTAGTTTGGCTAGAACCGGGGTTTTTCCATTAGCCCTTTTGGTTGTTGAAAGCAAGTTGGATTATCAATGGATTCAAGGTTGTAAACGGCGATATCAAGGATATTGGATATTATGGATGTTATAATTGATTGTGTGTCTTCTTCTCTATTTTTCTCCGGGTAGGATATCACCGTAGAATGTCGAAGAGAAGCGGGATTGGGGGCGTTCCTTTCCTATTATGTATTGGCATGTGATGGCTGGTTTTCACATGTTAACTTATTGGTTGCTGGGAAGATAGGATAGTTGATCCTCTTATACTTATATTATCCTGTGTAACTATTATTAGCTATTTTATCACTCACTAAGAATGTTGTCTTACTCAAGGTTTTATGTTTCCCTTTTATTGACTGGGGTAGTTCATCAATGTTGTTGATGAGCATACTAGGTAGCAAGTAGCCGGTTTGGTGTCGTTGATGCTGTGTGGTGACGAGGAGGAGGCTTGTAACGACCCAGATTTTCGAACAGTTTTTTTTAAAATAATTAATATCGTCGAAAACAGTGAGTTGATAATATAAATGTTATTTTATATTGAGTGATCGATTCAGTAATCGAAATACGATTTATTTTGATAATTATCGAAATACGAGAACTGAAATAATTTAATTCAAAGATAAAATGAATCGAAACGGTTCAGATGATCAATATATACTATTTAAATATGAACGATGATAATAGAAATTTATTGTTGAAGAATTTATTTGTTTTGAATCTAAATTGATTTAATATGGTTATTTTATATATACGTTCAAATTAAATTTTATAGTCTATTCTGTGAGTCCAGAATAGTGTAATTACGTTGAAACGTCGGTCGGTAGGTTAAAATAGCGGTTCACGATTTTTAACTGTGAACCCCGAGATATTTGTTTGAGGATAGGATCGAAATCAAATCAGTATCTTTTTAAAAAAAAAAATCTCTTTAAATCAAATCGAACTAAATACAAATCAAATCATATTAAAAATCTATGTACCTTACACAGATGTTAGACCGAAATTTGGGCTTAACTCCCAAACTCTATGTGAAATCCTCACAAATCACAGATTACAGATAAAAAGCAGTAAAAATAGGGAACACACGAGATTTTTATAGTAGTTCGGCTCAATCCAAGCCTACATCCACTTTATAATTTCTCATATCCTGAGGAATTACGATTACAATGGTGTCTCACAATCCGTGAGATTCGATTATACACAATAGCCTTATGTTGTAATGAAGAAGAGGAGAAAAGAGATTGAATTTATGCACGATAGCCTCGTGTTTGATTGAGTTGAGGAGTACCCAAAGTCCTTGAATACTTGGTAATGGAGGTCGGGAGGTGTTAGTGCCGGAAAAGTCCCTTGAAATGACCATCTCGTGGTGTATTTATAGGCGTAGAGGAGCTGCTGGGAGTCCTGAATCGGATCGGATCGGAGGGGCACGTGGCATGTGGAGAGGCCATCTCGGAGATAGTGGAGATGTGGTCTTCAGATCGTGCTAGGAAAGGTGTAAGCCGATCCGGATTAATAGGAGGTAGTTACTCCTTGGGAACAGGTCAAAGTTGAGGTGTAGCAGCAGGTCGAAGCAGTTCGGTTCGGGTCCTCTTCCTTCCGAACCGATCCGGAGCATTCCAACCGAAGGCGAGACGTGTTGCTATACATCTGGTGCAAGGCGGGTCGGTTCGGACTTCCGATCCGAACCGATTTGGTGTCTTCGATCCGAAGAGTGCAAGCACTTCAGTGTAGTGTGTAAGGCGGGTCGGTTTGGTTGTCCGATCCGAACCGAGTTGGTGTCTTCAACCCGAAGACTTTGTGCTCTTGTGAGGATCCGATGCGAAGCGGGTCGGATTGCTCCATTCCACCCAATCCGAACCGAGTCAGAGCTCTGCCAAAACCATCCAATGCTATGCTTCTTCGAAGAGAGGAGTCGGAGCAGGTCCGATCCGATCCGGGAGGTCAAGCCAATTTCCAAATTCCAAGTTTCCGGTTCTACATGCGTTCACGGAAACAGACATAACTTTCAAACCGTAAGTCCGTTTTAGCCAAGCGAAAGCTCAAACTGAAGCTAATTCAGAGATCTACGAGAGTTATAGAGCTCAACTCCGTAATCGCTATTTTCGGGCCCAAAAAAGGGTCATTTGGTAGGAGTTATAGGCCTTTCTTTATTTGTGATGCGACTTTGACCAAATCGCTGTCTGTCTTCTGACGGTATTTCTGATACTTGAGCGTATTGTTGATCAATGATTTCATGTGTGATGGCTTTGACTAAAAAGCAGGTCAACAACAGACTATTTTCCTTAATGCCGAAGTTTGCCTCTTTATAAATAACGCGACTAATAGAAGAAAACCATTTTCCTTCATCATTTCAGAAAATCGAAAATGGCCAAATCCTTTCCTTCGTTCACAGTCAAATTTAAAAAGGGATCGATGCCTTGATGTTTCATTTGAGAGCAACAAACACTATCAGAAATCATAATCGAAATCCCTAAATTCCTTAAACCGAGACCGATTGATTCGTCAGGACGAGTTCTTCGATTGGGAGTGGAAATCGCAGGGCACGATGTTGGCTTCTAGTTGATGCGCTGGTCTCTGGGGTATTGTTGGAGATCGCGGCTCAAGGTGGTTCTCGAATTCGGTAGCGCGATGGTACTGGAGATGATGTTCGAAGGTTTCAATTTTCATAATTTTTCGAATTAATATGTGGGCGTGGCAAAGGAAAACGGGTTTGACCAGTTTCAGTTGATTTTAATCGACTGGAAAATGGCCATTTTTCAAACGGTCTCGGAATTTGACGAAACTAGTTTTGTTAGGACCGTATGGTCAATACGAAGCTAGAAAATATTTTTCGGGAATTTTTCGAGTTAGTATGTGACCCCAGTAAATTGAAATGCGCGTTCAAATTCAATATATAGAGTTATATGTTGATTTTCACGAAAACTGATCAAAACGATTGAATCAGCTTACTATACATATCCCATTGTGTTCGGAATGAGGGTTATACGCTATGGACGACAGGCGGTGGGCCTCGTTTCGAGGTCGAAATAAATAGCTACTTTTTAGAAAAATTAAATAATTAAATAAACCCCCCCCCAATCCTCTCTTCAAAGTCGCCGAACCCCCCCCCCCTCATTTCTAAATCGATTATCAGAAGAGAAAGAAAAAAAAACCTAACAGCCGACCGCGCAACCCCCCTCCTGCAGCCGACCGCACCCCCCTGCAGCTGCGCCGCACGATACCCCCCTCCCTTCCTGCTGCTGCGCGACACCCCCCCTCCTGCTGCTGCGGCCGCTACTTCTTCTTCTTCCCTCCTTCCTCCTCCCCCTTCGTTCAACAAAAGGTGAGTTTTGCGGTTTATTTGATTAGTTAAATTTCTGATTTTTAATTAGTTCAATTTCTGATTTTTCATTAGTTAAATTTCTGATTTTTAATTAGTTAAAGAATTGATTTTTATAGCAAAAGGATTATATTTTCAAAATAGAAAGATTCGATTTTGATTAGAAGAAAAATATGAACTTTCTTATGTATGAAGCGATAGAATAAAAATATAATTTTTATCGTATAGAGAAGAATATTAAAGTATGATCTTTATTGTGAAGTGAACAGTATAAAAATATGATTTTTATAGCGAAGTAAAAATTCAATTTTTATATATTGAATAGCGAAGTAAAAATTCGATTTTTATATATTGAATAGCGAAGTAAAAATTCGATTTTTATATATTGAATAGCGAAGTAAAAATTCGATTTTTATATATTGAATAGCGAAGTAAAAATTCGATTTTTATATATTGAATAGCGAAGTAAAAATTTGATTTTTATATATTGAATAGCGAAGTAAAATTTCGATTTTTATATATTGAATAGCAAAGTAAAAATTCGATTTTTATATATTGAATAGCGAAGTAAAAATTCGATTTTTATATATTGAATAGCGAAGTAAAAATTGGATTTTTATATATTGAATAGCAAAGTAAAAATTCGATTTTTATATATTGAATAGCGAAGTAAAAATTCGATTTTTACATATGTAGAGAATACGGGCAAAGAAAGTGACAAGAGGCAAGAACGGCGGAGATTTTCTACATAAGAAGAGTCGTGGCGTTGGATTTAACCATCTGTGAGAACTTCTCACCTTTTAATTTTGTTTTCTAGTTAAAAATATATACTAGGATGCAGACAGTGTTTAGTAGCATCCGACACCCGTCGTCCACAGACCATGGACGGCTTGTATGCTTGTTTGTTTGATTTTGATGTGTAGTTGATTGTGTGATGTGATGTGAAAAGAAATATAATATTTATATAGTTAAAAATATTTTATAGTTAAAAATAGAATTTTTAACGTGTATACGAAATGGAATAAATTAATATAAACAAATCGGGCGATTTGTTTATATACACACATTTGACTGATATTGATTGGGACGATAAATTTTACACATCGCCCAACTGCACAAATAAAATCTGTATTTGATTGTTTGAAACCCCACACGGGTATTGGGATGATATTTGACGTACACTAATCTCGATTGTTTAGTCGTATGTCGATCGATTGATTGACAGACTGTTTTGAGCGTTAAATATTTATATTTGATGCTTATACAGTGTAGAATGCACTTTGGATGATGGTTGATTATTCATCGTTGTTATTGTATACATGTGTTGTAGAAAATCCATATGATTAACATTATATGGTAATTGATTGGGCCTCATTCCATATTTGAAAAAGAAATATTTGAAATAGAATAATTGAAAGAAAAAAAAATGAAGTCGTGTTGATTAGATTGACGCCATTTTGACGTGAACGATATTTATATTGATCTTATTCATTTTATAATGAATATCGAAAGTGATTTCAAAATCTGATATTTTGAAAAGAATTGAAATTCGAATTAAATTGAATAGAAATGAATTCGAATTGAAATTGAATAGAAATGAATTCGAATTGAAATTGAATATAAATGAATTCGAATTGAAATTGAATATAAATGAATTCAAATTGAAATTGAATTGAATTGAAAACGAACTGAAATTGAATTAGAAATCAATTTGAATTGAAATCGATTTGAAATGAATTTAAAACGAATTTATACTGGAATATTCAATTTTGATTTGAAATTGAATATGAAGTTGAAACCGTTTTGAAAATGAATTTAAAACGATTTATAAAGCACTTTTTGAATTGAAATCGACGAAGTATATATTATATATACTATATATATAATATAATGGCCTGAATAGAACGCGCCACGCCGCGGCAGTTCGCGAATTTCGACCATTGACTTCGAACGGATATTGCAGGAGATCCGACCGTCGGATTCACCTAAAACCGGAATCGTTGGGTTCGTATCGAAAAGAGCCTTCTAACGAATATTATAAATTTGAAATCTAACGGTTGGATTTGGAATTATGTCCAAATCAAATTTGGGAAAGGTCGCTGTAAGTGTAGTTCGATAGCCGTTGATGGAAATCGACTGTATGGGTCTTGATAAAATTATTAAAAATAGTAATAATTTGTGTAGGATCATAAGAAATGATTTGGGAAGAATTGGGATGAAAAATTCCATATTTGAAAGGATAAAAATAGATTTTTATCGAAATGAACTAGTTTTGAACTAGAATAGTAATTTATTTATTTTTAAATAAAGTGAGTTTGAAATGGTTTTGAAATATAACCGGAACTTCCAATAATTGAATTGGAATGGATTTGAATCGAAATTGTCTTTGGAATATTTCGATGTTGGATTTCGTGATCATACAGATGTTGTTAGGGAAATTTGAAAGATATGTATATATATCGCTATTTCCAATACGATATTTGTTGGTCGTAGAATTTGATATTGAATATAAGCCGATATATTTTCTATTCAGAGCCTTGTATTGAATATCAAATGGGATTTGGGTTTGTCGTGAATGGTGTCTTCATTAACACTGCTCTTGAACCCAGTTGAGAAAAGATTAAATCTTTTTATTTAGATTTAATGAAGTGTACCAATTAAATAATATTTAATTGAATTGATATTGATTTTTGGGTTTATCGTGAACTATGTTTTAAATAACACTTGTTCTTTAACCCGATAATTAATGGAATGTGATTTTGGGTTTATCGTGAACCGTGTATTAAAATGACACTGATTCTTTAACCCAGTTAAAGATTAAAACTAAGTGGAGTTTTAATGAATCTTTAATTAGATTGAAAAGATCGAGAATGGAGTATCACCAGTTTTGCTCCTGGCGATAGTTAAATCTTTAATTAGATTTGAACGTGAAATGGTAATTGAATTTACCAATAACACCGTGGTGTTAGATATGAAGTATGACCAGTTTTACTTCATGGGATGAATAGGTTGGGATTGGGAAATTAAAATATATGATTACTTCGGTGTGGTTCGCTAATCCCGACTAGTTTGAATTGATATTCAAAGGAGATTGAAGAATAAATTTAAAGAATTTATCTTTGATAAAATTAATGGGAACCCTTCCCAAAATATAAGAATATTTGAATAAAAGAATATTCTGAATTGGAATGAGGCGTATGTTGTGTTTGTGTAACACGTGTTTATTATATATATACGCGAGTTGTTCAGAAAGACTGGGTTTATCCCATTCTGAATAACTAATTCGACGTGGTGTCGAAGATGAAGACGGTGGTCGAAGACTGGAGGTCTTCACGTCGTTTGGGTGATTACTGATGATCTTGATTGGGCCGTACACCCAAGAAGATGGAAACAGTTGGTGATCGTCCAAACGTGCTTGGAGATCGATGGATATGCGGGGTACTAGGTGCCTCCGGTTTCGTTCAGACCCAGAACGGACTTGTAAATGGACTGTGTGTCTGACATTGGATTTTAGTCTATGTGATTGATTTCTATTAAATATATATCTGTTTGGTGGCGGAGAATTTATTCTCTTGCTTAACGCCCTTCTCTGAGACGTACGAGCTCAGGGGTTATATATCGATGGATATCAAACGCATGGAGTGAATTGCCTGTGTGGCATGCCTTAGTGGCAATATGATCAAGACTTCTGTTTAAAAGCAGAGTCTTGTGGTGGATGATCAAAACACGGCCTTTGTGGCATAGCTTTGTGTAACGGTGTTTCGCGAGCCTCACACCCCGGTGTGAACCAAAAACGGGAGACGGACCACAGGGAGGGCATGCGTTTCCTTCTAGCTAAAAAGTGGCGTCGGTGGTTTTACACGCCCTAACGAGTTTGACTTATGTGGTTGTTGCTGTTGCGAGGCGCCTTGGTTAGATCGGACGATCCGGGTCCGATGGAGCCATTCGTTGGCTCATTTACGCCCCAAAGGGCGGGGAAACGCAGTGTTCAGGCATTTTAATCCACATCGGTGGACCGGCCCTGTCGCTCCAAGGGTCACTCGAGCTCTGATCCTGAGGCATGGGCTAGATTGTCTCGAATCGTGTAACGACCCGCATTCTACGCATCATAGGATCGTAGAATATTTATTTCTGTCACATACGAAGTCGTATGGTCATGTAACTTTGGGAGACGACTATTGGGGTCATTTCCCATGTTCATGATTTTTCCCGATTTTTAAATGACCATTTTACCCCTAGTTGGCACTGTTTAGGCCATAACTTTTGACTGGAAAGGAATTTTGACCTGAAACCACTTCCATTGGCTCCGGATGATGGTTTCTCTTTCCGTAGAGTGGTCACATTAGCCAAACGGACTCACCGTTTGGGAGATATGGCTGAAACAAGTTTCAGATGGTGAAAAACAGCTTAATTGGGCTTAACCGGGTGATTAGCAGCTAGGCCCAAAGGGGAATTTCGGGATTAGGAGTTTAAAAGGGCTGTTAGGGTTTGGAGAATAACTTTTTCTCATTTTTCAGTCGTCACTATTCATTCCTCTTAACCTAGCCATGGCCTCCACCCTCTAAATCTCTTCAAAACACCTCTTAATCACTTTCTAATTGAAGATTAGGCTTAGCAAACATCAAATCAAGGAGTATTAGCACGAGAACCGAGGTAGAGCTGCTGTGTAAGATTGGGAACAGCGCCAAATCAGAGAATATTTCAGTTTTGGGGTTTTAGTGGTGGCAAAGGTGAGTGATTAGCTTGCTTTTACACTAATTACGGTTAATTATGGGTAATTAGTGAAGATTAGCGAATTTATACATTAATAAATTCTGGAAAAATTCCTAAAATTCTATAATGATGTTTTATGGCTCTGATAAAAATTTGGGCTAATTTGGATAAGTTTTGCTAATTGTATGCATAATCACGGTTAAGAAGGATTAAGGGGAAAACATGGGTTTCTGGGTATGTTTGATCTAAAGTATTTCATGTAAATGATGTTTTAATGTTTGTGATTGATTCTATATGTTGTTACTGCTGTTTGTAATGTTTTGTAATGTCATAGGAAGTTTAGAATGGTTGAAAACGCCGTCGTTCGGCGAAAATAGCTTGCTGGAAAAAGTTGCAGATTTTCAGAACCGGTTAGGAAGAACACCCGATCCGAACCGGATAGGAGGAGGAGATCCGATCCGAACCGGATAGGAGGAGTAGATCCGATCCGAACCGAATAGAAGGAGGAGATCCGAACCGAACCGGATAGGAGGAGACACCCGAACCGAACCGGATAGGAGGAGACACCCGAATCGAACCGGATAGGAGGAGGAGATCCGATCCGAACCGAATAGAAGGAGGAGATCCGAACTGAACCGGATAGGAGGAGACACCCGAACCGAACCGGATAGGAGGAGGAGATCCGACCCAAACCGGATAGAGGAGGAGACCTGAACCGAACCGGATAGGAGGAGGATGCCCGAACCGAACCGAATAGGAGGAAGAGACCCGAACCGAACCGAAGAAGACCATAACCCGAGATGCAAAGGTATTCCAAATGGGAAGTTTGTACCAAGGATTCAGATGGGAATCAACGAGTTAACTTCATGATTGGGCTTTGCTGCGGGACGTGTGCTAAGGGGCTGTCGATGTCTGTAACTTTGGATCACTATGTATAGGGGGTACGTGAATGGATTTAGGGCCACAGTGGTCTAGGTACGACTAAAAGAGCTATAGACCAATGAAGTGGGGTCATTTGTAAAGGTTTAGTCATGACTCCATGGGGTAAGCTTGGTGGTAGCAGTAGTTGTACAAGCCGAACTCCGTCACTACTTCGATGGGTCTAGTGGTTGAAAGCGGTATACATCGTATGCTTTATGCACTGAGTGAGAGATGCGAGGATGGTTGCCATGATTGAATTGTTTGCTATCCCTATGACATGCACACCCCCACCCCCGTATTTTTTTACACCATATGTTGATGGCACCTTAGAGTATTGTACAGTATGTAGTGCTAACTCTTTGGTTGCAGGTCCAGGTTCAGGTATGGTTTAGTATACCTGTTATTGTTCTGTTTAGCTGCTTATCGCTCATACCAGACTTTTTGTCTGACCCAGAGTTTTATGTCTCTTCTTATTACTCTGGGTGCTCACACGAGCAGACTAGAGACAGGTTAGCTGGTGATGCACGGGTAGATGATCCGGAGACGAGCAGGAGGCTTCCACGTAATATATATATAGTATTCTCCCTGTGTTGTCGAAGATCACTGCTTGGGCATTGGTGGTGCATCTTCCACTTTAGCTCTCTTTTGTTTAGAGACAGTAAATTTGGAAAATTGTAATAAGCTGTATTTGAATTTCCGCTGCTCTGATGATGGATGTTGATTTTAGTTATCAGCTTATGCACTGTCTCACCTGTTTTATGTCAAGTATTTTATTATTATATTTTATTCCATGTGCTGTGAGACATTCTACAGGTTCCTTGATTAGTTCATTCTCTTCTTTCTTTTCTTCTGACGACCGTCCCGTGCTAGTCGGGCATGTGTATAGCGCACTTTCGGAGGAAATGCAGGCTGGTGCGGGGCGAGCCGTCACAAATCGGTTGAGGACTATCTTTTGCCTCAGTTCATAGGAGGAAATCCAATTTCCAAATACGTGACTTTGCGGTTTTATTTGTAAACCTATATATGGAGACATAGTGGCATGGGACGCTCATGTCGTCTATGATTGATACTTATGATTTGAAGTTGTTTTATACACTATGCACTTATAATAGTAACAAATGATTTGTTTTAAACATATCAAGCATTCTTGGCTATTATAAGGTAAAAACCCTATCCTCCAGCTTGCGTTGCATTGTGTGATGGGACCTGGGTCTTATAATAGCTTCATTTTTCTTTATTTAGCATTGCGCTGTTGTTTTATGCACTGGTGTTCTTGGGAGGAAACCCGTTCCGTATTATACGACGTGGTCCCTTGATTTACCTAACTTTGAAAATAAAGATTAATGTAACACCCCGTAATTCTGTGACATTAAGATTCTCAAATTAAAGTATAATTATTTTTTAAAAGAAAAATTAAAAGAAAAAGATCCATGCAGTTGTTTAATTTAAGTATTGTAACTAACATGAAAAAGAGAAGTAAGGAGAGAACAATAATTATTATTATTCTAAGACTTATTAGCAAAAGCCTCTGTAGCTCAGTTGGTTAAGGCATTGGATTTGTAGCATGGAGGTCGGGGGTTCGAACCCCGGCAGCGGCATAAATTTTTATCTTTGTTTTAGAGAGGGCCAACTGAACATGCAAATATATGTACTTATACAAATTCAAAATTTGAAAGGATAAGAACGTACATATAAGGAAATAAAGAAAATATATATATACATATGAGAATATAAATATATATATATGCAAAAATATATGTATACGAAAGATAAAATTCAAGATAAGGCTACAGTCAATGAAATATGGCAACATTATTTGAATTTTGAAAATAAAATGAAAGTTGTGCGTATATATATACGCGTAAAATGGTCGTTAGAGGAATTGTATACATATAAGAATATTTCATGTGAATAAAACAGTTAAATAAATTCCAGAAATTCAAAAGTTCGAAATTCAAATTTCTACGCCAAAATAGCTTGTAGGGCCCAATGCTGACTCACCACTGCGTGTATGATAAGGTTTGGCTAGATTCATCTACGTACCTGGACTATTTTCTTAACTGGGTTCAATGCTGACTCAGCGCTGCGTGTACGATAAGGTCTTGAGCAGCTATATAAACAACCCTAGTCTTCATTCTCTTTGTACCAATTCTCTTCTATCCTTATGCTGCTAAGATTCATGGCTTCTTCCCCTCCTCTAAATTTTCTTAAATAATTAAAATAAAATATAAATTCAAGACATGGAGATGCTGCTCAAATCTGTTCAAGAGAAGATTCAAATCAAAGTGAAGAATTCAAAGGCTAAATCAACAAACCTCGAGCAACGACATACGAATCTTAGCATCGCCGTTCTTCTATTCTAGATCTAATTTCTGTAAGTTGGTTATTTCTAGACTTGAACGTTTTATTTTTATTTGTGACATGAAATTAAAAGGATATAAGAAAATTGCCTAATCTCTTCACTTGGATCTGTGTTTATTTAAGTTTTTGGATCTAATTCTTGACTATGGCCCAGAACATACTATGACTTTGATTGACGGCCTATGACTATTGAACAAAGAGGATATGCCCATGCCTATGATCATGATTATGAGAACTATGACCATGAACCTATTGCCTTTGAATTACGAACATGAACCTTGATTTGGGACATACAACATATGACTATGACATTGCCTATGACAATGACTTATGACTATGGGAATTATTCTCCCTTTTGGACTATGAACATTGCCTATAACTATGAACTTTGCCTATGATTCATAATTAGGAAAATTGTTGCTTAAGTTTTGTGGCTATGAAATTGGGTTTAAACCCGATTATCTATTTTATCTGTTCCTTGTTTTTCTTTGGTTTTAGACTATGGGAATTTACCTATTCAGTTAGGTCTACCCATGTTCTTGAACCTATTCTATCTATTGGTTTTAGACCGTGGGAATTTACCTATTAAGTTAGGTCTACCCATATTCTTGAACCTACGTCGTTATCCAAACCTTTTATGCCAGTTATTATCCCTTTTCGTAGCATCTTTGGTTCATTCCCTATTTTCTACGAATCTAGATTTATTTACAATCTAGGTTAAATCACGATTATACGAACGGTGGGAATGCAATTTGGGGAAAATATGAAAATGAACATAAATGTAGTTATAGGCTTGGAAATTGGCATAAATTGGGAATATGTATTATGGCATGTTCATAGGAATGAAAATTGGATAAGTTTGACATATTAAATTTAGTATTAGCAAGTAAGCTAAATTTTAGGCATGAAATGTAAACTAGAATAATAATTCTAGTCTTACCATAAACTGTGAATTAGGAATGTTAAATCAAAATTGTGTTAATTAAAGATTTGGAATAAGTATATTAGCACAATTTTGAATTTAGCCATAATTGTGAGAAATTGTCATGTTTAGAATAAATTATGGTTAGTGACACTTAATTTGGTATAATTTACATACCAAAAAGTATAAATATGATAAATAAGAGAGAACGGGCCATAATAATTGATGTGACAATGTACATTAAAAGAGTAATAATGAAATAAGTAAATTAGGAGTAAATTTACTTATCGAATTTGTCATAAATGATAAATTGTTCATTTACCACAAAATATGTAACTTGCATGTAGGTTAAGTTTTGGCTATAAATTATAAACTAGGATATTTAATCTAGTTTTGGCAATGAAATAGGAAATGGCCTGAACTGCAGGTTGGGTTAGGACTTGGGCCTAGAATATAAGTATACTAGTGGGCAGGAAAAAATGGAAATGGTATAGGCCAAGTTTATTTAAAAAGGGAAAATGGGCTTTGAAGATAAATTGTTGACAATTTATATATGGACAAAAGAAAGGCTTTCTCTTTGAATAACACATACACCTGAAAGTTCTAGGGTGACAGAGAGGATAATGTCTAGGCTTGGGTTTGGAAAATACAAGTTTCCTACCCTCCCTGGCTATCCCTAACTGATCCGAAAGACGGGATGGTTGTTTTCAAAACCAGATTTGGAAATTAATCAAAAACCCTTTGAACTTAGAAAACATGAATATTCCTAACCCGAGGTTAGACTGAGTTGCGGTGTAAACCTGCCCAGAACCGACCGGCACATCCAGTAACTGTAGCAATATCTGTCTAATGTGAGAGGTTGCGGCTTTAATTTATTAATTAAAGCTAGAACAAGAATGGGAGAGTTAAGTCCATAGAAACACTTAACCAATTTAACACAGTTAAGCAAGAATGGGTGGGTTAAGTCCATAGAAACACTTAACCAACTTAACACAGTTAAGCTAGAATGGGAAGGTTAAGTCCATAGGAACACTTAACCAACTTAACACAGTTAAGCTAGAATGGGAAGGTTAAGGAACACTTAACCAACTTAGCACAGTTAAAGCTAGAATGGGAGGGTTAAGTCCATGGGAATACTTAGCCAAATTAACATGTGGACTAGACTAGAAGGTGGGGTTAAGTAAAGTTAATACACTTAGCCAATTTAACATGTTAATTAGACTAGAGGTTGGGGTTAAGTAATACACTTAGCCAATTGAATATGTTAGCTGGACTAGACCACAGGGTTAAGTAAACTTGAACGCTTAACCATCAGAATATGATAAATGAATAGGGTTAAGTAAAAAGAATAAAGGGATAACACTTAACCAATTTAACAGGATAAGGGAAGAGGGTTAAGATAGCTTGAATCGACTAAAGACACTTAACCAATCCAACCCGGCGAGAAAGAAAACTAAGTAGTAAACCTCAGTTGAAAAGGGGACTAAGTAGTAAAACTTAGTTAAGAAAACAAGGAATTTGGAAACTAAGTGGTAAACCTTAGTTAGTAGAACTAAGTAGTAATTCTTAGTATAACACGAAGGAGCGGACATCCATCCGGTTTTAAGAAGGCTCCAACGAATTGGGTTACGAAGCCCGAGGCTTCGAGGGGACGTGAGGGTACTCTTGGTATCCCTCTGTGAGGCTGCAGATGATCCGCCTGGGCCCACAGAGGTTAAGGTCTGCGTAGAAGAACCAGGGGTATGCCTTGGTTGCAATACATGGCAACCTAAAGACAAGGATGGACTGGCGTGATTCGACGAGAGAACGGTAGCCCTGTGATAGCAACTCGTCGTCTACCATCCATCTTCAGTCAATCGAGATACGTGAAGCGGAAAGGCGGATAACTCCAAAAGACCATATACTTGCTATCTAGTTATGGGTGAGGATGGCCATAGGATAGTGGGGGCACCGAGGGCCGGCGTATAGTTCTCATTTTACAAGGTGTGCCTTTCATTAGTTGAGGGAGGGGTCAAGTGGGACCATAGCCACTGAAATAAAAACAGACCTTAGCATCTGCATCGGCAGATATCTGAAAGCTCCCGACCGAGTTCTGTATTCCTTGATTTGCCCTGACACAGGACTCGGACCGCACATTACAGGACATGTGCATCTAGACAAGCGATAACGATTCGCGATACATGCGTGGGGAAGTATAGAAACATGTACCATTCTAGGTGGTGTGTCCTAGACTAAAGGGCATCGTTCGACAGGTAGCATAATCCCTAGTTGGACTAGGTGGCATAAATCCTGAATCCGAGAAGCGTTCAGCAGATAGCGTAAACTCTAGTTGAATCTAGAAAGCACTGGATAGAAAACCCTAGATTAGATCTAGGTAATAAATAATAAATGGATGCTCGAAGGCAATGGAAAATACTGGGATTGGGATCACATTATCGTTACTAGTTGGGACACTAGTTAGGTGGTGCAGAGATATAAAAACCAGTATAACAAGGAAATAGCGAAGCTGCGAAAGTATTAGAGCGTATCCAGTCATCTAAGCATATCTTGTGACTACCTTGTCTAATCTTGTTGACCCTATCGTCATGGTGTAATCTTGTATTCAGTTAATTCATGTCGTTTTGTTTTTCCATGTTCACATGCTAGAAGTTACTGAACTTACTCAGGCTTTATGTCTGACTCTGTTTTTCTTTCGTCTTCTTTTCTTCCGTCCCCCCCCCCCCAGGTTGTAGAGGAGGGAGTAGTATAGCTCAGGTTAAGTTGGACCGTCACTCTTTCCCAGCTTGAAGATTTGTCGAAGTTTTGCTTGGATTCTCTTTTTCAGATGCTTTGGCTGGTTCTTGCTACATTGGGGAATATAAATGTAATGCTTCTTTATTTTGTAAGACAGATGACACTCTGATATTGTAAAGAAATCTTTGTACAAACTATTTTATCAATAAAGCAAAGTTTTATTTTCCGCTGTTTAATTTCTGTCTGTCTTGTAATTTATCTGCATCTTTTACCCTAAATGCTCCACAGAACTTAGTGCATTCCCTTTGTGAGTGACACTAACGGACGTGGGTGTTACAATTAATAACTGTTTTAGTTCTCACACCAGTCCCATGACTGACCTGGAGTTTATTGTTTTAACCTAAACTCTGGGTGGCCTTATTTTGACACGGGCAGCTAGTAGTTTTGGTTTTGCAGATTTATATTCACAGGATCCTGGTTTACAGCTGGAACGATATCCGGAAAGCTTTGTATCCGAATATCTCCTTCAATTGTGTATTGTATTATTTTCTGCTGCTATGTATTTGTATGTAATTTAAATCTCTGATATTTCTGTGTAATATTTATTCATACTCTGTATATTCTTGTAATCTGATGGAATTGTTTTAATATACAGTGAAATGTTCTTCCGTCTGCGTTCTATTTTTTCATGTTCTCACAGTAATTCGTTCTTTCTCTTCTCTTCGGAGACCGGGGAAGTTCGGGCTGCTTCATTTGGTATCAGAGCTTTGGTTTACAAAGCTCAGAGAACAAGACACATTAGAACCATACGAAAGAATTCATCAGAAATTGGATTAGTAATATCCAATGAGAATGACTCGTTAGAGATGGGATCAGTAGTATCCTAGAACGAGTGTGAAGGGTATATTATTAAAATGAAAACAAATTTTGTTTTGAAAATTTAAATCAATTATTCGTATTTGATTATTTATTTATATTGAATTTGGACAATCCAATATATAGAGATTTTGCATATATGTCTTGCAAACGTGTATTCGAAGTTTTAATGTATTGGATAGTTATAGGATCACACTCTAGTTGGCCGGGGATAACTCTGATGATGGGGCACCATCGCCAGTATTTATTTTCGAGCGATGAAAGTGAGATTTCTATATATTTCCAATTGACTGGTGTGAGAACCGAAACTAGATAGGGCTTATTGTTGTGATTTGGCATCAAAAATCTGATTTTTTGACTATATATCAAAGTTAAGCATTTGAAATGATAGCCAACTAATTGATTGATGTTTGTGTTGTTTGGTTATTTGTTTGAAATTTTGAACCATTACGCCTAATAGAATCAAATTGTGAGTTATATTGAAAATTGGTCGCATTTGCATGCATATACATGCACTTACATTGAACAGGTCATAGCAAGGAGGCTAGAGCAGAGAATAAAATTTGTTTGCCCGGCAAATGGGTACATGTTTATCATAATTTACTGTTTTGTTTGGGTGATGATGATTTTATGAGCCGATTGGCTAACCTCTTGGCTTTTTCTTTTTCTTTTTGAGATCAGAAGGCCTGTATGGCAATTTCGGGATTTTCCCGTGCTCCCGGTGCAGGGGAGGTTATGGCGAAATTTTTCGAAAATTTAGGGTGTTAGCCAAATTTTTGAAAAATTTGAAAAGTTCTTAGAAACTGAAAAGTTGAAGAACTTAAGCCGTAATCAAAATAATGAAAGTTGAGTTGATTTGTAAAACAACTTTCAACTTTGTTCCTTTTCGGGGACGAAAAGTTTTAAGTGAGGGAGATTGTAATAACCCGGAAATCTGGGCCAATTTAAAATTTTTATTTTGGCAATTTTAGCGAATTTTGATTGTTTAAAATGAATTATTTTAAATAATAATGACGAGAAATTTATTTTAAATAGAATTCGAACATATATATTATGTAGATCATCGTTAGAATATAAATAATTATTTTAAATTATAAAAGGAATTGAAAATGGTGCAGTAGTTCGATAATTCGATTTCAAACTTCAAATGGATGTACATGATTCAAAATAAACCGGATTTTAGTGAAACCAAAAATATTAGAATCTAATTGGTAATATCTTTCCAACGAATCCGAGAAATCGAAATTTCATAGTGGGATAAAAAGTTATGTCCAGTTGAAAATTCTGAATAGTCGCTATGGAATTCAGGCCCTTAAAAAGGGAAATTTTGCAAACGACCTCGGATTTCGACGAAACCACTTTTGTTGGATCCGTGATGTCAAGTTATTGCTAGGTTTCAATTTTCATAATTTTTCGAATCAATATGTGAGCGTGGCAAAGGAAAACGCGTTTGACCAGTTTTAGTTGATTTTAATCGATTGGAAAATGGCCATTTTTCAAACGGTCTCGGAATTTGACGAAACTAGTTTTGTTAGGACCGTATCGTCAATACGAAGCTAGAAAATATTTTTCGGCAATTTTTCGAGTTAGTATGTGACCCCGGTAAATTGAAATGCGCGTTCAAATTCAATATATAGAGTTATATGTTGATTTTGACGAAAACTGATCAAAACGATCGAATCAGCTTACGATACATATCCCTTTGTGTTCGGAATGGGGGTAATACGCTATGGACGACAGGCGGTGGGCCACGTTTCGAGGTCGAAATAAAAAGTTACTTTTTAGAAAAATTAAATAATTAAATAAATCCCCCCCCCCCCCCAATTCTCTCTTCAAAGTCGCCGAACCCCCCCCCCCCCCCACTTCATTTCTAAATCGATTATCAGAAGAGAAAGAAAAAAAAAACCTAGCAGCCGACCGCGCAACCCCCCCCCCCCTCCTGCAGCCGACCGCACCCCCCTGCAGCTGCACCGCGCGATACCCCCATTCCTACTGCTGCGCGACACCCCCCCCCCTCCTGTTGCTGCGACCGCTACTTCTTCTTCTTCCCTCCTTCCTCCTCCCCTTCGTTCAACAAAAGGTGAGTTTTGCGGTTTATTTGATTAGTTAAATTTCTGATTTTTAATTAGTTCAATTTCTGATTTTTCATTAGTTAAATTTCTGATTTTTAATTAGTTAAAGAATTGATTTTTATAGCAAAAGGATTATATTTTCAAAATAGAAAGATTTGATTTTGATTAGAAGAAAAATATGAACTTTCTTATGTATGAAGCGATAGAATAAAATATAATTTTTATCGTATAGAGAAGAATATTAAAGTATGATCTTTATTGTGAAGTGAACAATATAAAAATATGATTTTTATAGCGAAGTAAAAATTCGATTTTTATATATTGAATAGCGAAGTAAAACTTCGATTTTTATATAATGAATAGCGAAGTAAAAATTCAATTTTTATATATTGAATAGCGAAGTAAAAATTCGATTTTTATATATTGAATAGCGAAGTAAAAATTCGATTTTTATATATTGAATAGCGAAGTAAAAATTTGATTTTTATATATTGAATAGCAAAGTAAAAATTCGATTTTTATATATTGAATAGCGAAGTAAAAATTCGATTTTTATATATTGAATAGCAAAGTAAAAATTCGATTTTTATATATTGAATAGCGAAGTAAAAATTCGATTTTTATATATTGAATAGCAAAGTAAAAATTCGATTTTTATATATTGAATAGCAAAGTAAAAATTCGATTTTTATATATTGAATTGCGAAGTAAAAATTCGATTTTTACATATGTAGAGAATACGGGCAAAGAAAGTGACAAGAGGCAAGAACGAAGGAGATTTTCTACATAAGAAGAGTCGTGGCGTTGGATTTAGCTATCTGTGAGAACTTCTCACCTTTTAATTTTGTTTTCTAGTTAAAAATATATACTAGGATGCAGACGGTGTTTAGTAGCACCTGACACCCATCGTCCACAGACCATGGACGACTTGTATGCTTGTTTATTTGAGTTTGATGTGTAGTTGATTGTGTGATGTGATGTGAAATGAAATAAAATATTTATATAGTTAAAAATATTTTATAGTTAAAAATAGAATTTTTAACGTGTATACGAAATGGAATAAATTAATATAAACAAATCGGACGATTTGTTTATATACACACATTTGACTGATATTGATTGGGACGATAAATTTTACACATCGCCCAACTGCACAAATAAAATCTGTGTTTGATTGTTTGAAACCTCACACGGGTATTGGGATGATATTTGACGTACACTAATCCCGATTGTTTAGTTGTATGTCGATCGATTGATTGACAGACTGTTATGAGCGTTAAATATTTATATTTGATGCTTATACAGTGTAGAATGCACTTTGGATGATGGTTGATTATTCATCGTTGTTATTGTATACATGTGTTGTAGAAAATCCATATGATTAACATTATATGGTAATTGATGGGCCTCATTCCATATTTGAAAAAGAAATATTTGAAATAGAATATTTGAAAAAAAAAAAATATGAAGCCGTGTTGATTAGATTGACGCCATTTTGACGTGAACGATATTTATATCGATCTTATTCATTTTATAATGAATATTGAAAGTGATTTCAAAATCTGATATTTTTAAAAGAATTGAAATTCGAATTAAATTAAATAGAAATGAATTCGAATTGAAATTGAATAGAAATGAATTCGAATTGAAATTGAATATAAATGAATTCGAATTGAAATTGAATATAAATGAATTCGAATTGAAATTGAATTGAATTGAAAACGAACTGAAATTGAATTAGAAATCAATTTGAATTGAAATCGATTTGAAATGAATTTAAAACGAATTTATATTGGAATATTCAATTTTGATTTGAAATTGAATATGAAGTTGAAACCGTTTTGAAAATGAATTTAAAACGATTTATAAAGCACGTTTTGAATTAAATCGACGAAGTATATATTATATATATTATATATATTATATAATGGCCTGAATAGAACGCGCCGCGCCGCGGCAGTTCGCGAATTTCGACCATTGACTTCGAACGGATATTGCGGGAGATCCGACCGTCAGATTCTCCTAAAACCGGAACCGTTGGGTTCGTATCGAAAAGAGCCTTCTAACGAATATTAGAAATTTGAAATCTAACGGTTGGATTTGGAACTATGTCCAAATCAAAATTGGGAAAGGTCGTTGTAAGTGCAGTTCGATAGCCGTTGATGGAAATTGACTGTACGGGCCTTGATAAAATTATTAAAAATAGTAATAATTTGTGTAAAATCATAAGAAATGATTTGGGAAGAATTGGGATGAAAAATTCCATATTAGAAAGGATAAAAATAGTTTTTTATCGAACTGAACTAGTTTTGAACTAGAATAGTAATTTATTTATTTTTAAAATAAATAAAGTGAGTTTGAAATGGTTTTGAAATATAACCAGAATTTCCAATAATTGAATTGGAATGGATTTGAATCGAAATTGTCTTTGGAATATTTCGATGTTGGATTTCGCGATCATACAAATGTTGTTAGGGAAATTTGAAAGATATGTATATATATCGTTATTTCCAATACGATATTTGTTGGTCGTAGAATTTGATATTGAATATAAGCCGATATATTTTCTATTCAGAGCCTTATATTGAATATCAAATGGGATTTGGGTTTGTCGTGAATGGTGTCTTCATTAACACTGCTCTTGAACCCAGTTGAGAAAAGATTAAATCTTTTTATTTAGATTTAATGAAGTGTACCAATTAAATAATATTTAATTGAATTGATATTGATTTTTGGGTTTATCGTGAACAATGTTTTAAATAACACTTGTTCTTTAACCCGATAATTAATGGAATGTGATTTTGGGTTTATCGTGAACTGTGTTTTAAAATGACACTGATTCTTTAACCCAGTTAAAGATTAAAACTAAGTGGAGTTTTAATGAATCTTTAATTAGATTGAAAAGATCGAGAATGGAGTATCACCAGTTTTGCTCCTGGCGATAGTTAAATCTTTAATTAGATTTGAATGTGAAATGGTAATTGAATTTACCGATAACACCGTGGTGTTAGATATGAAGTATGACCAGTTTTACTTCATGGGATGAATAGGTTGGGATTGGGAAATTAAAATAAATGATTACTTCGGTGTGGTTCGCTAATCCCGACTAGTTTGAAATGATATTCAAAGGAGATTAAAGAATAAATTTAAAGAATTTATCTTTGATAAAATTAATGGGAACCCTTCCCAAAATATAAGAATATTTGAATAAAAGAATATTCTGAATTGGAATGAGGCGTATGTTGTGTTTGTGTAACACGTGTTTATTATATATATACGCGAGTTGTTCAGAAAGACCGGGTTTATCCCATTCTGAATAACTAATTCGACCTGGTGTCGAAGATAAAGACGGTGGTCGAAGACCGGAGGTCTTCACGTCGTTTGGGTGATTACTGATGATCTTGATTGGGCCGTACACCCAAGAAGATGGAAACAGTTGGTGATCGTCCAGACGTGCTTGGAGATCGATGGATATGCGGGGTACTAGGTGCCTCCAGTTTCGTTCAGACCCAGAACGGACTTGTAAATGGACTGTGTGTCTAACATTGGATTTTAGTCTGTGTGATTGATTTCTATTAAATATATATCTGTTTGGCGGCAGAGAATTTATTCTCTTACTTAATGCCCTTCTCTGAGACGTACGAGCTCAGGGGTTATATATCGATGGATATCAAACGCATGGAGTGAATTGCCTGTTTGGCATGCCTAAGTGGCAATATGATCAAGGCTTCTGTTGAAAAGCAGAGTCTTGTGGTGGATGATCAAATCACGGCCTTTGTGGCATAGCTTTGTGTAACGTTAATTCGCGAGCCTCACACCCCGGTGTGAACCAAAAACGGGAGACGGACCTCAGGGAGGGCATGCGTTTCCTTCTAGCTAAAAAGTGGCGTCAGTGGTTTTACACGTCCTGACGAGTTTGACTTATGTGGTTGTTGCAGTTACGAGGCGCCTCGGTTAGATCGGATGATCCGGGTCCAATGGAGCCATTCGTTGGCTCATTTACGCCCCAAAGGGCGGGGAAACGCAGTGTTCAGGCATTTTAATCCACATCGGTGGACCGGCCCTGTCGCTCCAAGGGTCACTCGAGCTATGATCCTGAGACATGGGCTAGATTGTCTCGAATTGGTTGAGGACTATCTTTTGCCTCGGTTCATAGGAGGAAATCCAATTTCCAAATACGTGACTTTGCGGTTTTATTTGTAAACCTATATATGGCGACATAGTGGCATGGGACGCTCATGTCACCTATGATTGATACTTATGATTTGAAGTTGTTTTATACACTATGCACTTATAATAGTATCAAATGATTTGTTTTAAACGTATCAAGCATTCTTGTCTATTATAAGGTAAAAACCCTATCCTCCGGCTTGCGTTGCATTGTGTGATGGGACCTGGGTCTTATAATAGCTTCATTTTTCTTTATTTAGCATTGCACTGTTGTTTTATGCACTGGTGTTCTTGGGAGGAAACCCGTTCCGTGTTATACGGCGTGGTCCCTTGATTTACCTAACTTTGAAAATAAAGATTAATAACTGTTTTAGTTCTCACACCAGTCCCATGACTGTCCTGGAGTTTATTGTTTTAACCTAAACTCTGGGTGCCCTTATTTTGACACGGGCAGCTAGTAGTTTTGGTTTTGCAGATTTATATTCACAGGATCCTGGTTTACAGCTGGAACGATATCCGGAAAGCTTTGTATCCGTATATCTCCTTCAGTTGTGTATTGTATTATTTTCCGCTGCTATGTATTTGTATGTAATTTAAATCTCTGATATTTCTTTGTAATATTTATTCATACTCTGTATATTCTTGTAATCTGATGGAATTGTTGTAATATACAATGAAATGTTCTTCTGTCTGCGTTCTATTTTGTCATGTTCTCACAGTAATTCGTTCTTTCTCTTCTCTTCGGAGACCGGGGAAGTTCGGGCTGCTTCAATCACTTATTGAAGAAAGAAGTAAGGTTCTTGGGTCATGTCGTACTGAGACAAGGAATAGCAGTAGATCCCACTAAGGTGGCAGCAATACAAGGTTGGGATCGGCCCAAGAATGCGACTGATGTTAGGAGTTTCCATTGTTTAGCTGGATATTATCGACGATTTATCAAGGATTTTAACAACTTTCCCGGAATAAGCCTAAATTTCAACCCAAAAAAGGCCCATCGAAACTTTGAACCATTCTAAACAGGTTGTTGGTTCTTGTAAGAAATTACATTTGCACAGAAAAATATATAGACATTTTGTTATGGAAATCTCACATAACAGAACAAGAAAATATAATACTAAAATATGATGTACCACCTTATTAAAAACTACAAAATTCAAATGCAGATTGTCAAGATACAATTATTCCATAGGTACATCAATAAATTCATTATAAAAAGTTTCCATAAGAAATACAACAATGATAACTAATAATAGCATAATATCTCCATTCTCGTCTTTAGCCTCCAATATTGCTTCGTCCATAGAATCTACTTCACATACTGACCTGTTAAATATGTTAAGGAGAGGGATTAGAACATAAAGTTCTATGTGAATGAAATTTAGTATTTACTTAAAGTCCATACCCAAGATTTGGCAAGTTACATATATCATGGTATGTCTACGCAACACACAACATTCACACAAAGATAAAGTATCTAAACAGTGAAGTGGATATCCAAGTCAATCGCTTAAGACCTTCATTAGTGTATTTAGGGTAAAGACCCAACGGATTCTTATGATCTACTATAACCTTCTAAATCACTTATGGACCTATTAAAGGTGGATTCTTATGACGTCTTATAACCTTGAGGCGAACCCTAGCCTCTTATGTCTCGTCCTAGTACATCAACGTTCGTAAGTCTATACTCTCACTTGTAATATGAGAAGCAGTATTGCGAACACTACTACTTAACTGATATTAGGTAGAACACCTATGTCGGTTAAGACTTCCCTTAGATAGTTGGTGAGAATGCTATGGCCACATATCTTTTATAAACCAGTCATGTCCCTAATTGATCCCCTATAAGCTTCTAAAAGAAGTGGACATCCCCCGTGAACTACCTTACTCAATTACCGCTATGCCTAACCACCTTAGAGAAGGAGGACCAATAGACTTTCTTCGAATCTAATAAGGGTAGGTCCCATGACTTTGGTTCCTCTCCAAGGAATAAACCTTCGGAGGGGATCCAGTCCTAACCACTTAAGACCCAAACAAGATAAGAAGAGAGTCAGCCACTTAAGACCATCCCAATGTGCAGTAAACCTGCCTATTTACACAAAATATATATACACACACACACACACACTAGACCTCTCACATTAAACCATATATCTATTGATTCTGGATATGTCAGGCGGTTCCGGGCAGGCTTCTACTACAAGTAGGTTTAACCTCGTGTCATAGTGTACCAGATTTGAATGGCCCATGGCACCCAGATCTCTCGCACTAGTTGGGTCTACTTATGGTTGTTGAATTTTCCAGTTGGTTCCAGGCAGGCTTATACCACAAATAGCAACTAACCTCATGTCTATGTGTCACTATTTAATATATATAAAGTCATTCTATACAAACACACAAGTAATCAATATATGGGAACATTTCAATTTCAAATCCTATCCTAATCACATTTATCACGTCATTATCACACTAATTACGTTAATTACGCTATATAAGTATAATATTTAAAATATATAAATAATGCTAATTTTCGTATGAATGAGAGAACGTTCTAACGAGACAAAAATTGTCAAATTCCTAAGTTTAAGACATACAGGTTAATTTCCATATTTTGACAGCTACATTTAAGGCATAATGACATAATTGCATAATAACATATATCAGTAATGGAAAACACAACATACATGCAATTTCAACTTGCACCCCAGGCTTATTGGAATGATTTTAGTAATGAACCAAGAATAGGGTAAAATTTCATATATACATATATACAAATATATACATGCATACACATAGACTTTATTTTATCTAATTTACCCCTTTTTACATATTACACATAAAAACATTCATATTTTATAGGCTTCAAATCTGAATACATTTGGATTCAGAATAGAACCCAAAGCTAATCAAATAATGAATCAAAGCGAGTCTAAACCTTTTCAGGTTACAAACAAATATTTAGACATAAGGATAAATTACATAAAATAGAAGCACATCACCCCATTTTTTCTCAATTCACTACAAAGACCAAGATCCACAAACCCAATAAATTGATAATTCTTGCGAAATACATAAAAATAGAGGATTTGGGGGTTTTGCATCTAAATATTATCGTTGTACCAAATCCTCTAAGGCATACAGATCAATATGATAATCTACAAATGTAGAATATGCCTAAGGAAATACAAATTCCACTCACTTCGATTTGAAGGGCGTAGATCTGACGTTGTTATGCCTTTTGGATGTAATTTCCAACTCTAGAGATATATATATACATAAGCGAATAAGTTATATTCTTATATATATATATATTTCATATGATTCCAAGAATATATTCTAATCCAGATCTATTAGAAAAGATTAGAGAGAAAGAGGGATTGATTAGAAGAAGATAGAAAAACCAAATTCTGGAATCAATGGCGGTAGAATCAGAGTGGAGGCACAATGGAGAAAAATCGCTAGGGTTTAGTTGTGAGGTCTAGGGGTCTATATATTATTGCTTGTGTATGCTAGGGCCATAGGATTATTAAGATATAATCCTAGTCGTCTGTTTATATATATTACCCCTAAAAACCTAACCAAACCTAGCATTATTGGGAGTTTCAGTCACCAAGCGGTCGGCCTCCTCTCTCGAAAGGCGGTCGGCCGGCTCTCGACACCCGTTCTAGAGGGGTGGTCGACCTTTTGGTCACTGAAGTGTCAAATAAACGCATGTAGAGCTGAGATAAATTATATATAATGTTTATTTATTTTCCTTATTTCTTACCTTGTTTACATTATTCTTTGTCCCCTCCTTCTTATCTTCATTTGAAATTCAAACTCATCAAATTTATTTTATTTCTTAGATATATATATATATATGTTATTTATTTGACCATTTTTTTTACGTTTACTGTCTAATTTCATTTGATTGTAACTTCTTCATACTATCACGGTTTTCAGCATATTATATATGAAAATGATTCATATTTTCGCCACGTCTTCAAATAAAAGATTTTTGTAGCCAAATTCTTAATGTTGCAAAATCTCATCTGCCATCCAATTTATATTTTATTATTTAGTTGCTTATATTTTACTTATTATTATTTATGTTTTTAGGTATATTTTACGGGGTGTTACATTCTTCTCCCCTTAAAATAGATTTCATCCTGAAATCTGTTTGAAGGGGCAAAAAACAACTCGCTCTAATCATCCATTTTGTACACCCATGTTATATTATAATTCATCCATCGACATAAATGTATTTCTATATGTGTGTAATATGTATGCAAAACAACTTAATCATGCATATATTTCTATATGAGTGCGTTGTGTAATGGTGTTGCATCCATTTCCGAACATCCAATCTAGCGATCACAATGCATCCATAAATGTTATCTTAAGGAAAAATTACCCAAGAAAAGATCTGGTTAAGTCTGTCTCATCTTATCCTCGGTCTCCCATATGCTTTCTGCAAGACCATTTCCCCATTGTACTCGGACAAGGAAAATGGTCTTATTGTGGAGTCTCCTGATTTCGTGCTCTACAATCCTTGTAGTGGCACAGGGCACCCTAGACTCCAACCTGAGTTTTCCTATGTCCCCAATTTATTCAAGCTCGAGTCTGATAGAAGAATCATGAAGGCATTTCCTTAGATGAGATACATGAATAACATTATGGATTTCTGATAGATGCTCTGGGAGTTCCACTTGATAAGACAAAGATCTTATCTTCTCGATGATGTCAAAAGGTCCAATAAATTTGGGAGCCAACTTGCTAGTCTTTCCAAACCGAACAGTCTTTTTGAGAGGGGATACTTTTACGAATAACAAATCTCCAACATTAAACTCAAGTTCCCTAATTCATTTATCGGCATATGATTTCTGACGGCCTTGGGCTGCCTTCATACTCTTCCTAATCAAGGATATCTTCTTCATGGAATCATAGACGAAGTCTAGTCTGAGTAGAACCTTATTGGTAGTTTCCCACCAAAAAGTTGGCGATTTGCATGGCCTCCCGTTAAGCGCTTCAAAAGGGGCCATACCAATCGTCGTTTGAAAACTATTGTTATACATGAACTCTACGAGTGGTAGGTGCTGCTACTCCCAAACTCTTCCAAAGTCGATGATGCAAGCTCTGAGCAAGTCTTCCAAGATCCAATTCATTCTTTCCGTCTATCCATCAGTCTGTGGATGATAGGCTGTGCTTAGGTTAAGGGTCATTCCCAGTGCTGCTTGTAGGCTTCTCCAAAATTCTCTTATGAACAAGGAGTCTTAATCACTCAATATACCAGATGGGTTACCATGTAATCTGACTATTTCTATGACATATAATTGGGTTAATGAGGGTGCAGTCCTTGTTTTCTTGATTGGTATAAAATGGGCAATTTTGGTCAAATGGTCTACACAACCCAAATGGCCTCATTTCCCTTTTGGCTTCTAGTAAGCCCATATGCAAAATCCATCGAAATAAGTTCCCACTTCCACATGGAAATTTTTAAAGGTAGTAATAATCCTCTGGGCTTTCCTTGCTCCGCTTTTGCTTTCTGGCATGTTAAACATTTAGCTATGAACTCAGCTTCATCTCTCTTCATTCCTTCCTATTGGAGATTCCTCTTCATATCTTTATACATTTTATCTCCACCAGGGTGTATGGTCATCTTTGACCTATGACACTACTCTAGAATTTCTTTCCTTGATCCTTCATCTTTAGGAACGAAAAGTTGTTCATCCCAAAGTAAACTTCCATTGTCGCCAATTGAATACCTAGCCGAATGGGGAAAGGTCTCCTTCTTTCCCACGTTCTCTTTTAGGCTCCTTAATTCTTCGCCAAGGTCTTATGTACTCCGAATTCTTTCTTTTAGACTACGTATAATAATCATAGCTCCAAAAGAACCATTAGAATTACTAGCGAGGGTTGCAAATTAAAATTAGAGAGAAACTATAATTGCTTCCATTCTGAGATCGCATTAAAGGTTGCATGTTCCCTACTTAACGCATCTGCCACAACATTCCCATTTCCTAGGGTATACTGGATCATAAAATCAAATGAGGCAATATATTACATCCATCTTTGATGTCTCAAGTTTAGGTATGTTGAGAAAATAAGTATTTTATGGATTTATAGTCGGTAAAAAGTTCAAATTTCTCCCGCCTCCACATTTTATGGGCGAACACTACTGCGGCTAACTCAAGGTCATGAACTGGGTATCTCTTCTCTGGATCCTTGTGTGACACCCCACACCCTTTAATGTCACTCTTTAAGAGAATGCACTAAGTTTTGTGAAGCATTATAGGTAAACAGAAACACAAATATTACAAGATAGATATAAAATAACAGCGAAATTTAAAAACTTTATTAAACAGAAAACATTGCGGTTCAAAACATGGTTAAATCATAAGTCTGAAATATATAAAACTGAGTACATCAACTTAGAACTTTTGTCTTGTACTAAAATCATCAGAGTAATATAATAAAAGAAGCATAATCCCCAAAAATATAGCCATAGTAGAGAAGATACTAAATCAAGCAGTACATCTAAGCAGCTCCAAGCAGAATGAAAGAAGAATCCTGATCAAGCTGAGTATTCCCACCCTGAGAACCTTAGGGGGGAATAGAAGAGAAAGAAGAGGAAACAAAATAGGTCAGACATAAAGTCTGGCGAGTCTAGTTACTTTTAGCATATAAATAAGTAAAAGCATCATGACAGGCATATATACTGGATAAGGGAGGTAATGTATAAAAGGCTGGTATGACAAAGTAAACGGGATAAACAGAATAGAATATATTGTGCTTCTCTAACACTTTTCTTTGCACCAATACTAGTATAACGAAACAAAATGATCCCAACAAGTACAAGATGGTAGACTTAGGTGCACTTCTAGTGAGAGGTTTTACCCCATACAATAACAGGTAGCCCAACAGAATTAAGGGCGTTACCCCTAACGATAATAACGGGCTCCTAAACAGGCGAGACTAGATATACCCTAATCACTACCCCAATCGATCGGCTCCCTAATTCCGTAGATATCTATGCTAGCCCCACAGTAGGATGTATCACTTCCTAAAGTGGCAACCCCGTTATTTCCGAGATGCACGCCTATACCTACTGATGCCACAACGTCCTATCTTCCCGAGCAGGCGGACCCATGCACGTACATGAACCGATGGAACGCGCTGTCAGACACCTTTACCCAAGTGACCTCTTATAATCATCTCAGTAAGCGTGCCTGAACCCGACCTAGTTCGGGATTTCCCGTTTGATATGTATATAGGTTACTGACTAATACGGATCTCACACACAAGATGATGCAAGCTTCCCCCTAGGCTTGCATCCCTGCTACTAGGATTTCAATAGGTTATGCCTACTAGTTTAACAAGATCGCATAGCCCCAACTGGTTAAGTTTGTTTGATTCATATGTATAACCCGTGCCCACATATTTAACAAGATTAACTTAACCCTCCCACTAATTTAATTAAGTTTACTAAACCTAACTCAAATAAATAGGTTCATGTAATCCCTATGGATTCAAATAGGTTAAGTATTACAAGTTCAACACCATCCATTCATTTATGGTTATAATGCACTAGGCCTCCCACATTAAGTCTACCACTTGTGGATGCTGGATATATCGGCTGGGTCCGGGCAGACTTCTTCCACAAGTCAGACTTAACCTCATGTCTTAGTATCGTCACCTATGCATTTATGCACTAAGACCATCATGTATGTGTTTATGCACTTAGAACCCTCACATTAGATTCATATTCATTATGCCCCAAATCCACATCCGATCTACAGTACAAGTTATGCCCAGGTTAAGGTTTAGATCAAGATATAGATTATGCCCCCAAATCCCAAGTTTTGGCTCAAGTTACAAATTTATGCCCAAAATTCCCAATCATGTTTACAATATGAATTATACCCAAAATTCCAACCTGTTCCCAATTTAGTGTGTTCGCATATTTCAGCGATAGGCCTAGGCTCGAAGGTAGCCTGGTTATAAAAACAAAAGGGAAGAAGGGAGAGAATAAAACAAAAATAGGCATAGCGAATAAAACTAGCATAAGATGACATAATTAGGCAAATTAGAATAATAGGCAATGGTGACATGATTAGGCAAACTAGCATAATAGGCATAAGGTGACATGATTAGACAACCTAACAAGATAGGGATATCATGAACAAACATACTGAGATCTAAACGGTGAATTAGATATACAAGTAATGGCAGATCTAATATGATTTCAGTTTCTAATATGCATAGGCATAGATCCAAACTTAGGCATGTCAACATTACATTTTTAAGTGTTTACATCTAAAAATAACATAGACTCACTGTGATTGGATCTAAAAAGTAGAGAATTAATTGTAGATGATGAAGCACAAATCTTTGAATTCGTATAACTTGTTGTTGAAGAAGAACAAGCTATTTTACTCTGAGTTAGGGAAACACCTCTTTGTCTCCATTGATTTAGATGAATAAGACAATGATATTAAGGTCCTATTTATAGGCTAGGGTCAACGAATTTGGTCAGAAAACAAGTCCACATATGTAGAACTGAATCTGCCTCGGATCTAGGGGGTGTCGACACCCCTGTGTGGGTGTCGACCCATGGGTCAATACCTCTGTGATGGGGTCGACACCCAATGGGTTTAATTCCCACGTTGGTTCCCTCATATGAATTTGAATAGATATGAATTATTTTGAGCTGTTTTGTGTATATATAATTCTCTTGTGCGTATACAAACTTCAAACCTTAATATCTTCTTCATATGAAGTCCGTTTTACGCAAACTCGGGGTCTACCTTGAGCAGAATTCCCAGACAAACGAAATGGCGTAGTTCGTTTCACCTAATTCTTAATATTTAATTAAGTATTCTTTAGTTTATTATTATATTGTTTGTTAAAATTATGGTGTGTTACATTCTCCCCTACTCAAAGTATTTCATCCTCGAAATATCCAAGTTAAAAAGAATGTATATCCTAACATCCATCACCCATCTACTCATTAATCACAGGCATACATTGTTCTTAAAAGATTTCTAATGCTTATATGAACATATGCAAAGGTGTGTGTATATGTCCCTATGCTAATGCGAAAGATCAGGCGGTCTACTAATTCAGTTGACCTCCTTAATTCATTGTATGTTAGTGCCATGAATCCAACATGTATGCAAATAATCCTAATAAACCATGTAAAGGCTATATATGTGCGCAATCATCCATCCTAGTGCAACATCCATATGATGATACACTCACTTTCATCCATTAAAAGAAGAAGAAAAATATGCACACGCATCCATATGCGGTATGAGAGTGATTGAGCCGATCTAGTGCCTAATGTGTGTGTATATGCATCCATGGGCAACCACTAGCAAACACTTGCATCCATCAAATATAACATGTCTCAAACACATGTTTACATTCATGGGATTTCTACCTAATGGTTGAAGATTCGATCGATAGGATATTCTTAAATGATAGAAACAAGCATGGATAAAAGCTTTGGAAAAGGAAGTTAAGAACATACCCTTAAAAGAAAAAGGTACAAAGCGTGAATCTTGTCTTCTGTCTCCCTAGTTGCATCCTCTTAGTTGTCTCCCCATTGTACTTTCATCAACTTGACCTCTCGGTTGTGTAGCATCTTAACTTATGATCCAAGAATACGGGTAAGAATTCATCTAACTATCGCCTCTCATTCCACCTCTACTTCCTTAAGCATACTCGGCTCAACTACTTCTACAATGTCATGCAAGCACTTTCTTAAATGAGAAACATGGAAAATATCATGAACGCTGGACAGTCTCTCTAGAAGTTTTAATCTATAGGCCATTTGGCCAATCCTTTTAGTTATGGGAAATGGTCCTACAAATCTTGGTGCCAATTTCCCTACAGAACCAAAGCGAACCACATTCCTTAAAGGTGATACCTTAATGAAAACCATGTCTCCCACCTCAAACTCAATGTTGGTCCTTCTCCTATCTGCGTAGGACTTCTGCCTGTCTTGAGCTGTCTTCATGCGCCTACAGATGAGATCAATCTTTTCTGAAGTTTCTCTAACCATCTCAGGTCCAAGTAGAAGTCTTTTTATAGATTCCCACCAACAGGTCGGTGACCTACAAGGTCATCCATACAGTGTTTCGAAGGGTGCCATGCCAATACTAGCCTGATAATTGTTGTTTTAAGCGAACTCTACTAAAGGAAGATGCTCTTCTCAAGTCCCTCTGAAGTCTAGGTTACACAACCTTAAAAAGATCCTCAAGAACTCTATTCACCCTTTATGTATGTCCATCGGTCTGAGGGTGATAAGCGGTGCTCAAACACAACTGTGTACCTAATGCTTCTTGCAAGCTCCTCCAAAACTCACTGGTGAATATGAGGTCACAGTCACTCACTATACTGGAAGGTACTCCATGTAGATGGACTATCTCATGAAGATAAACTGTTGCTAACCATGATGCTGTCCTCTTACTCTTGATAGGAATGAAATGAGCGCTCTTAGTAAGTCTGTCCACTATAACAGAAATACTAGTGTTGCCCTTTCTCGATCTAAGCAAACCATCAATGAAATCCATCGAGACCCTCTCCTACTTCCACTGTGGGACTTCCAAAGGATGAAGTAAACCACTGGGGCTTCTTTTGCTCAGATTTGACTTGTTGCAAATCAAATACCGAGAAACAAATTCTGCCACATCTTTATTCATCCCATCCCAAAAGAAAACCCTCTTTATATCCCTATACATCTTATCACCGCCTGGATGAATAGTCATCCTAGAATGATGGGTTTCCTCAAGGACTGTCTTCAACAGACTCCCAACTCGAGGAACACAAAGCCTTCCTTCTCGTCGCAAACACCTTCTGTCATCCGTGGATTATCAACTGAGGTGACTATAAGTCTCCCCTCTACTGAGCCTATCCAAGATGTCTGAAATATGTGGATCCTCTCGCAATGAAGTTCCTATCTAATCCAAAAGAGTAGGTCGCACCTCTAATGATGCCAATAAACCAGGTATAAACTCGGTGGAGGGTCTAAAATCAAAAGTCGATATAAACTCCAAGCTCTTCCTCTCTAAAAACAGGGGACTACATGTCACCTATTCCTACTCAATGCGTCCACCACCTCATTACCCTTGTCAGAAGGTATAAGCAATCTCAAATTCATAGGATACTAGGAACTCCATCTATCTTTATTGCCTTAAATTGAGATCCTTTTGCGAGAACAAGTACTTGAGAGATTTGTGTTCGGTGTACAACTCGAGCCTCTCTCCTAGTAAATAATGGCGTCAAGTCTTAAGCGCGAATACTATGGCAGCCAATTCTAAGTCATGGGTAGGGTAGTTCTTCTCATGGACCCTTAGCTATCTACCTCCATAACACACTACCCTTCACTCTTGCATCAAAACTGCACCAAGCCTTGTACCACATGCATCAGTGTATACTGTGAATACTTTGTTCCCATCAGGCAAAGTCAAGACTGGGCTGTTGTCAGGGCCCTCTTCAATCGCTGAAAAGCATCGTCACATTCTATATCCGAAGAAAATGTCAAAATTTTCTTTCGTTAGTCTAGTGAGTGGGGCTGATATCTTTGTAAAGTCTTTAATGAACTTCCTATAATAGCCGCTAATCCAAGAAAACTTCTCATCTCCATTTCATTCTTTGGGATCTGCCAATCTTGAACTGCCACTACCTTCGTGGGATCTACTGCTATCCCATCTTTAGAGACCACGTGCCCTAAAAATATCACTTCCTTTCTCCAAAAATGAAATTTGGATATTTTCGCCTTAAGCTGGTGCGCATGGAGAGTTTTCATAACCTCCCTCAAATGTAAGGCATGCTCCTCCTCGTTCTTCGAGAAAATCAAGATGTCATCAGCAAAGACCACAATGAACTTATTTAGAAACTTCCAAAACACCCTACTCATCAGATCAATAAAATAGGAGGGTGCATTCGTCAACCCAAACGACATGACGAGCCACTTAAAGAAACCATCTGGAGTTCTAAAAGTTGTCTTGCCTATACAGTCCTCATCCACCCTCAACTGATGAAACCCAGTGGCCAAATCCAATTGAGAGAAAACAGAAGCACCAACAAGCTGGTCAAACAAATAATTTATCCTCGGAAGTGGTGCCTATTCTTCTATGTGAGTTTACTCAACTCTCTATAATCCACGCATAAGCAAAGCGAACCATCCGCCTTAGTGGAGAATACCACTGGAGCACCCCATTCAGATATGCTTCACCTAATAAACCCTTTCTCAAGTAGCTCCCCTACTTGCTTGCTAAGCTCCCTCCTTTCCCTTGGAGCCATATGGCGCGTAGTCAATGCAACTGTCTTTGCCTTGTCCACCAAGTATATATGGAAATCGATCTCGCACCTCGGAGGTAAGCCCCGAACCTCCTCAAAAACATCAGGATACTCACAGATTACAAGTACAGATCGTAGATCATCGGTAGGTACATCAAGCAACTCTAGGAAACTTAGCATGTCACAAGAAATCTCGAGGGTCCTCCCATGGCAAGTCAAAAGTCTAACGACCCTCCTCTCACAATCCAGAATGGCACTGTACATGGCTAGCCAATCCATTCTTTGAATCAACCCAGAGCCCATGAAACCAAGCACATATGCGTCGCACTCAAACTCGACGCCCAACACATATTCTCAAACCCCGAAAAATCATAGAAAAATGAGTCATACTACCAACGAGGTTTGAGAAAACAACAGGATCCAAAACCATACCAGTACTAAGGTGTAGAGAATCAACCACAGAAACACACATACAAATGAATGTGAAGCGCCCAAATCAAAAAAAGTTCTAACACGGTGATTGGAAAGAGAAATCACACATTCAATGAAAACTTTCCTACCTCCATCTAGGCACCGACCACAAGAGCATGCACTTGCCCTCCCGAAGATCCTACCCTTTGACCTTGCCCTTACTTCTTAGGGCACTCCTTGGAAAAGTGTCTGACCTCTCCACAATTGAAACAAGCATTTTTCCTTCTTTTGCAGTCTTTGACCAAATGACCCTCGCGTCCACAATTATGACATTTCCTCTTGTCTTTAGCCTTGTCGTTCTTTTCCACCTTTCTTTTGTTGTTGTTGTCCTTTCTTAGACCATACTTTCTTATTTCATGTTTCCTCAACCTTATGCTCTTTCTTTTCACCTTTGTCTTCCTCATGCATTAATGCTATATCAACGAGTTTCTCAAAAGTCACTCCCATCAGAATATAAGACATAGCCAACCCATGGAGGGGTTCATTCAATCCTCCAGCAAACCTCAAGGCTTTCTTGTGTAAGGTATTTACTAGCTCCAAACCTCGCCAATTGATTAAATTTATTAACATACTCTTTCACAGACATGCTTCCTTGCTTAAGCGCCAACAACCTTTCCATTTGCATACTTTGCTCGACTTGAGAAAGAAACTTCATTTTGACTCTCTATCAGAAATCATCCCAAGTATCCACTAGATGCCCTGCTTGCATTACTTTCCACCAGAATAAAGCTTCATCTTTCAGCAGCCAAATGGCTAACTGAATCTTCCTACGATCGTCAACTTCAAAAATTCGAAACAAATCCTCCGTCTCTTTATGCCAATTCCTTGCTTCTACAAAAGTATCTGTTCCTCAGAATGGCTTTCCTCCCATAGCACAAAAATCATTGCATATTTAGAGAAATTATCAGCATGCAGAGGAGCAGGAACAATGGCTGCAGCTGGGGAAAGGGCGTCCGCTTGGCCTTTGAGGGTGTCGTAGCCTCCAAATACCTACGAAACCAAGTCGGTATCTGCATGCCCTCTGGAATATTAGGTTCCCCAAACATGCTGAAAAGAAAAGGAGAAAGGGATTCAAACAGAGAAGCGAAAGATTATACATATGGTTTTGGGGAATATGTTTTCCAAAATAGACTTTTCTTTTGAAAATGCTTTCTTTTAAAACCTTTTTGAAAACAATATTCGAAATCTTTTATCCGGTCTAGTAAACTTCAGCTTTGATACCAAGTGTGACTCCCCACGTCCGTTAATGTCACTTTTTAAGGGAAACGCATTAAGTTTCGTGAATCGTTATAGGTAAACAGAAACAGAAATATTAAAAGATAGATATAAAATAACAGCGAAATTTAAAAACTTTATTAAGCAGAAAACATCGTGGTTCAAAACATGGTTACATCATAAGTCTAAAATACATAAAACCCAGTACATCAACTTAGAACTTCTTTCTTGTACTAAAATCATCAGAGTAAAATAATAAAAGAAGCATAATCCCCAAAAATATAGACATAGTAGAGAAGATACTAAATCAAGCAGTACATCTAAGAAGCTCCAAGAAAAATGAAGGAAGAATCATGATCAAGCCTGAGTATTCCCACCATGTGAACCTAACGGGGAAACGGAAGAGAAAGAAGAGGAAATAAAATAGGTCAGATATAAAGTCTGGCGAGTCCACTTACTTTTAGCATATAAATAAGAAAAAGCATCATGGCAGGCATATAGACTAGATAAGAGGGGTACTGTATAAAAGGCAGGTATGACAAGATAAACAAAATAGAATATATTGCGCTTTTCTAACAATTTTCTCTGCACCAATACTAGTATAACTGAAACAAGATGATCCCAACAAATACAAGATGGTAGACTTAGGTGTACTTCTAGTGAGAGGTTTTACCCCATACAATAACAGGTAGCCCAACAGAACTTACGGATGTTACCCCCAACGATAATAACTGGCTCATAAACAGGCGAGACTAGATGTAGCCTAATTACTACCCCGATCGATCGGCTCCCTAACTCCGTAGAAACCCGTGCTGGCCCAAAAGTAGGATGTATCACTTCTTAAAGTGGCAACCTTGTTATTTACAAGATGCACGGCTATACCTATTGATGCCACAACATCTTATCTTCCCGAGCAGGCAGACCCATGCACGCACATGAGATCGATGGAATGCGCCATCAGACACCTTTACCCGAGTGACCTCTTATAATCATCTCGTAAGCGTTCCCTGACCTCGACCTAGTTCTGGGTTTCCCGTTTGATACCGATATAGGTTACTGACTGATATGGATCCCACACAAGATGATACAAGCTTCCCCCAGGCTTGCATCCTCGCTACTAGGATTTCAACAGGTTATGCCTACTAGTTTAACAAGATCCCATAACTCGAACTGGTTGAGTTTGTTGGGTTTATATGTATAACTCGTCCGCACATATTTAACAAGATTAACATAACCCTCACACTAATTCAAGCAAGTTTACTTAAACCTACTCGAATTAACAGGTTCATGTAATCCCTATGGATTCAAACAGGTTAAGTATTACATGTTCAACACCATTCATTCATTTATGGTTATAATGCGCTAGACCTCCCATATTAAGTCTACCACTTGTGGATGCTTGATATGTCGGTTGGGTTCGCGCAAAAACTACAAAACAAAAATGGATGTCGACCCCATCATAGAACAAGTTTCTACACAAACTATCAAAATATCAGGATTAGGTGTTACCCTAATTACTACCTAATGATCGACTCTCTACAAACACGAATAACCCGTGTCAGCCACGATAGTAGGGGATATCAGTTCCTAACCCGTTAACTTTAAAGAAATAGCCCTATTCATCGGTGTAATTACCCATGTCTAAGCTCTCTAATCACTACCCAGCGTTGTGGGTTCCAATGGCTGGGAATGATCCCTGATTGTAATTATACTTATGGCAAACTTCTACCACAAGTGTAATCTAACCTCGTGTCTAAGCACGATTACAGTTTCTAATTACTGTAAATCTCGGCATTTCCAAAATATTTTACAGTGACACGAGGTTAGATAACACTTATATACCCTAATTACCACCTAGCGATCGACTCTCTACAAAAACGAATAAGCTGTGTCAGCAACGATAGTAGGGAATATTAGTTCCTAACCCATTAACTTTAAATACACAGCCCTATTCGTCGGTGTTACGACGTCTTAATTTCCCCCATCAGACCTATACACGCTCAAGACTCCGCCGGAATGCGCCCGAACCCACCTTCAAGATTTTTAACCTTTTACAATCTAGATCAGTAAAGCATTCCCCGACCCCTACCTAGTATGAGGTCCCAATATGATACCAATAGGGATATTGACTAATACGAGTTCCAAACAACAATAGAATTTATACAAGCCCCTCAGGCTTGGTCCCACAAGTAAACTAGGAATTTAAGAGCCCCAAACCAGATATAAACCACAAACATGGAACCTCTTAGCTTATTAATTAACAGGTTTAACTTATGTAATGAGTGCCTCGTACCTCCCGCACCGAACTAGGAAATGATGTGTTATATGATATGCCAGACCGATACGGGACGATCATCAGGGTAGAAAAACTCAAAAACAGAACATGTCATATAACTCACAGCACATGGATAATTTGTAATAATTAAATATACAACATGATATAGTAATGAAGCACAATTGAACAGAGAATCAAATTTCCGTAAAGCCATTGAATCTTGGGTACAGTACTTTTCGATACACGAATCTCTGAATACAATATGCCTCACTACATCCATCAGAGTCTCAATAGCATCAACATACAGCAGAAATAGAAAAGAAATAGCTAAATAAATAGTAATAGTACGCCAGCCTCCTACTCATCACCGCACAACATCAACCGCACCAAACCTGCTACTCAATCTGCTCATCAATAACATTGATGACCAACCAAAGGGAATAAGAGGGAAACATAAAACCTTGAGTCAGACATTAGTATTGGTGAGCGACAAAAAGCTAACAATAGTTACATAGGATAATATATGTATAGGCGGATCAACCATCCGATCTGCCCAGCAACCAACAAGTTAACATGTGAAAAACCATCCATCACCATTATAGAATAGGAAAGGAACATCCCCAATCCCGCTTCTCTTCAACATCCTACGGTGACAACCTACATTGAGAAAAATAGTGAAGAAGACACACAATCAACCAAAACATCCATAACATCCAATATCCTAGCTATCACCGTCTACAGCCTTGAATTCGTCGATAATAGAACTTGCTTTCAATGACCAAAACGGCTAATGGAGAAACCCCGGTTCTAGCCAAAACACCATACGCCATCGTGACTTGTACATTTGTCTTTTCCCATTCTCAACAACTAGGCCCATCATGACTGCCCAGGGTATACAATCTCTTGAATCTGATCCCAACGGGTGCCCCTATGATACCCCTGCTTTAAGTCTGCTAGAACACTTCGATTATCGACGATTCATTGGCACATAAAACATGTCAAGCCATTTATCTCAGAGGCTTAATTCATTCTCAAACCATTCCATTATCATCCACGATCGACTCACATTCTGTCAATCCATCATCATGCTGAATTGTATATCGAATCACGACCAGCTCACATCAATGAGGGTTCGGCTACTCTATCATGAGTTCACAATCAAAGCACCATTCGTCTTTGAGTTGCACACCATCCATATGAAGCCCATTACCAACCAAAATTCACCAGTAACCCTGGAGAACCATCACGATCATTCCCTTAAAACCATGGCTCCCCATTCGTCCTCCTCATGGGTCGGTTCCTACCCATTTACTTAGCATTTTTTTCTAAGTAGCCGGCCACCATCGATCCTCTCCTCGAGTATATCTCACTGGTCTAATTTCCAAGCATTCTAACCTTCCTGTAGCAACTTCTGTCAGTCTATCATCTTGAGCAATCAGCCTTTGACTCAATCCAAACAAACTCTGAATATCATGAAAAATCACCAATAGCTCCGTTAGATCACCACGATGCCATGCCAGAGCTAGACGAGCCATCCTCATGGGATAGTGTCGATCGACGCACTTAATGCATTTAGGCACCAAAATTTGCATGCTCATCGCCCCCATCTTCCAAAGCGCCTCTGCCAAGTTTCGTCTGAATATGATCATCTGAATCTCCAATTTACTCTGATATTTTGATAGTTTGTGCAGAACATTGTTCTTGGGTTATGAATGAGAAACGTATGTAATATTTAACTTGCCCTGCTATCTTGTTATCCCATTTACCTCATACTTATATATTTTACTACATTTCTTATCCAATACCATTTATCTGTCTTGATACTTCTTATCTTATGCTTATGATAAAATTCACGGGAACTCGCCAGACTTTATTCTGACCTACTTTGTTTTTCCTTCTCTTTCTTCCTCCCCCCCAAGGTTCTTAGGGTGGAGGACAGTTGCAGTGACCATGATTTTATTCATCTTAGACTTGGAATACTTCTCATCCTATGTATTACTTCAATTTGTTTCTGTGTTTATTTTTATGTCACATGAGGGATATTATTTTATGGTGTTGTACTCTTATGGTTTATGAGACAGATGTTATGATTATGACTTATGGCATTTGAAAATGTAATGTTGAATTTGATTTTATATTAAAACTTTGAAAATTTTCCATTGTAGTTTATATTCTGTCTTGTCAAATTAGTCTCTGTACTATTATTGCGCTTCAGAGAACTTAATGCATCCTCATATGGGTGACATTAAGGGACATGGGGTGTCACATTTGGTATCAGAGTCTAAGGTTACAAGACAAGATAAATAGATTTTGAAAAAGCATTTTTCAAAGTAAATACTTTCAAGTAAAATCTATCTTTGAAAAACATACCCCCTCAAATCATGTAATGTACAATATTCCTTCGATCTCTTTCTGAATCTTTGTTTCTTCTCTTTTTCAGCATGTTTGGGGCTCCTAATTTGCCCGAGGGCATTCCCATTCTGACATGGTTCCATAGAGACTACATCACCTGCCGAAGTGCAAGGAAATGTCCCTCCCCTAACTGCAGCCGTAGTAGTTCCATTAATCCTGTAGTCAACTTCTCTAAACTTTTTAAGGACTTTTGTGCAATGGGAGGAAATCCATTTCATGATACTGAGAGTTTCATGGATGTGCGCAATTGTCTTAGAGAAATGGAGAATGTCATAATTTGTTGGAGTTAGATTATAAGAGAAAGATTCAGTTAGCCGCTTGGAAACTGGAAGAGGAAGCTTCATATTGGTTGGTGGTGACTCAGGCAGGGAAGCCGGTGGCCACTTGGGATGATTTTAAGAGTATATCTGAGTTAAAGTTCTTGCCGCAGACTGAGGAAGGAATGCAAATGGAGAAGTTCTTAAATCTAAAGCAAGGAAGTATGACGGTGAAGGAATATGTTAATAGCTTTAACTTTAACCAATTAGAAAGATTTGGTTTGGATTTGGTAAACACTCCTAATAAGAAGGCTTTGAAGTTCGCCAAAGGGTTGAACCAACCTCTATAAGGACTAGCATTGACATGCATCCCAATGGGAGAAACTTTAGAGTGGCTAGTAGACATGGCTTTAATGCACGAGGATGAGAAAGAAGAGAAGAAAGAAGTTAAGAATGAGGAGGAAAATCCCAAGACTGATAAGAAAAAGTAGTGGCCAAAGAAGGGTATACCAAAGAAAGAAGGAAAACATGATAAGACACAAATCAAGATAGAGGTTAAGTGTCATGGCTGTGGGAATTTGGGGTGTTTTGTTAGGGACCATAGGAAGACGAAAAATGCTAGTTTCAGTTGCGATCAAGTTGGACATTTTACCAAGCAGTGCCTTAATAAGTAAGGTCAGAAGGTTGGATCATCTGTAGGACAAGTTCATGCGCTAGAGGATGGTGGACTGGATCGAGGTAGGAAAGTCACTGTCGAAGATTTGATTCCTCTTTTTGACTCTCCTATTAGGACTCTCTTTGATTTTGGTGCTTCTCATTCATTCATATCCAATTATGTGGTGGATAGTCTGCACTTAGATACATGTACGGTTTCTAATCTTGTTGCAGTCTCAAACCCCATAGGAGGTACGGCTCACTTGTCTATGATATGTAGCGGTTTGAGAATTTCTGTTATGGACGTTGAATTTGAATGCGACACATATGTTCTTGGCTTTAAGGGTTATGGGCTTATTCTAGGAATGGATTGGCTAGCCATGTATGGTGCATTCTAGATTGTGAAAGGGGAGTTGTTAGGCTTTTGACATGCCACGGGAGAACTCTCGAGATTTCTTGTGACCCACAGAGGTTAGTTATGCTTAATTTCCTAGCTTCTCTTGATGCTTCTATTGACGATCTTTGATCGATACCCATAGTCAGAGATTTTTCGGACGTGTTTGATGAGGTTAAAGGATTACCTCCCAGATGAGAGATAGATTTCCGGATTTACTTGGTGGATAATGCAAAACCTGTCATTTTACCAGTGCGCTACATGGCTCCTAGAGAGAGGAGGGAGCTCAGCAAACTAGTAAGTGAGTTATTTGAGAAGGGATTCATTAGACGGAGAATTTCTGAGTGGGGAACTCTAGTCGTCTTTGCAACCAAGGCATACGTCTCTCTCCGTTTATGCGTGGACTACAGGGAGTTGAATAAGCTCACTAAGAAAAATAGGCACTCACTTCCGAGGATTGATGACTTGTCTGGCTAGTTAGTAGGCACTTCGATTTTCTCAAAGTTGGATCTAGCCATGGGATTTCATCAATTGAGAGTTGCAGATGATAGTATAGATATGACTACTTTTAGGACTACAGACGATTTCTTTCAGTGGCTAATTGTGCCTTTTGGGCTGACCAATACACCCGCATACTTTATGGATTTGATGAGTAAGTGTTTAGGGAGTTCCTAAATAAATTTGTTGTGGTTTTCGTGGATGACATTCTGGATTTCTCGAGGAGCGAGGAAGAGCATGTCATACACTTAGAAGAGAATCTACGCACTTTCAGATCACATCATCTTAAGGCTAAATTTTCTAGGTGTCATTTCTGGAGAAAGGAAGTAAGGGCCCTATGGCATGTTGTCTCCAAGGATGGAATAGCGATGGACCCCGCTAAATTTGTCGCAGTCCAAGGTTGGAAAACCCCTAAAAATGTGATAGAGATTAGAAGTTTCTTGGGGTTGGCAGGTTACCACAGAAAGTTCATTAAGGATTTTGCATGGATCTTAGCTCCGCTCACCCGTCTGATGAAGAAGAATTTGGTTTCCACTTGGAGCATAGATTTTGAGGATGCATTCCAAAGGTTAAAGAGGGCCCTGACATCAGCCCTTGTTCTGACTCCCCCAATGGTAGCAAGGTGTTTACGGTCTACACAGATGTTGTGACATGGGCCTAGGTGTCGTGTTGATATAAGAAGGTAAGGTAGTCTGCTACGGAAGTAAGCAATTGAGGGTTCATGAGAAGTACTATCCCACCCACGACTTGGGGTTGGCTGCAACAGTGTTTGCACTAAATTCATGGTGACACTATATGCTCGGAGAAAGATTTGAGCTCTACACGGATCATAAGCTGCTTAAAAATTTGTTCTTGTAGAAGGATCTCAATCTAGGGCAGCAACGATGGATGGAGTTCCTTGCATCCTACGATTTTGAGACACCTTATACCCCAGCCAAGGGGAACGTGGTTGCGGATGCCCTGAGTAAGTAGAGGATGACCTTGAGTCCTTTATTCATAGAGAGGTAGAGCTTAGGGTTTATCTTAACCTTTGATTTTAGACCATCTACGAATTTTACGCTTAGTTTGTTGGCATCGTTGGAGGTACGACCTAATCTTATGGAGCGTAATGGATCCACACAGCGAGAGGATCAACAGTTAGTGAACATTTTGGATAGACTCGGTAAATAAGGGACCTTTAGTCAGCTAGCTAGATATTCAGTGAACAATAAGGGGTGGCTACGTCGAGATGGACGGTTGTGTCTTCCCAGAGTTGGAGACTTGTTGAGCACAGTTCTTGAGGAGGCTCATCACTCTCGGATGACTATCCATCCGTGCGATGACAAGATCTACCGAGACATGAAGAGAGTTTTTCATTGGACTGGCAAGAAAGGACATGGCAGATTTTGTGACTCGATGTTTGACTTACTAGCGAGTAAAGGCTGAAGAAAGGAAACCTGGCAGATTTCTTCAGCCTTTGGATATCCCATAATGGAAGTGGGAAAGCGTCTCCATGGATTTTATTGATGGATTGGCCAGATCGAGGAAGGGAAACACCTGTATATGGGTTATAGTAGATAGATAGAGCAAGAGCTATCACTTTATTCCAGTCAAGAGCAAGACAATGACAGCTTGGCAGTATATGTAAGAGAGATCATCCGACTTCATGGGTAACCTTCAAGTATAGTAAGTGATCGTGACCCCATCTTTACAAGTGAGTTTTGGAAGAGCTTGCAAGAGACACTATTTACACAGTTATGACTTAGCACAGTTTATCACTCTTAAACCGATGGACAGACTGAGAGGGTCAGTAGGGTTCTCGAGGATTTATTAAGACTATGTATTCTAGACTTTGGAAGCGCTTGGGAGGAGCATCTCCCATTAGCTGAGTTTTCCTACAATAATAGTTACCAGTCGAGCATTACTATGTCACCCTTCGAGGCACTTTATGGACGACCTTGTAGATAGCCGACATGTTGGTGGGAGTCTACAGACAGACTTCAACTTGGGTTTAAGATGATTAGAGTGACTTCTGAAAAGATAGACTTTATTTGAAGACGGGTGAAAGCGGCTCAAGATAGGTAGAAGTCATATGATGATAGGAGGAGGGCTGACTTAAATTTGGGGTAAAAGTATGGTCTTTATCAAGGTGTTACCTTTAAGAAACGTAGTTCGCTTTGGCTCAGTAAGGAAGTTAACGCCAAGGTTTGTAGGGCCATTCCCCTAGTTGAGAGGACATGCCAGATGACCTACAGAGTTAGACTACCAAAGAGGCTGGCAGGAGTTCACGGTGTGTTCCATGTTTCCCACTTGAGGAAATGTGTAAATGATTCAGTAGAGGTAGTGGAGCCAAGTACCCTTGAGGATGTTGAAGTTGAAAGGGAAGCATCAATCAAAAAAGTTTCTACCTGTATACTTGGATTGAAGTTAACAAGCTACGCAACAAAGAGATCAAATTAGTAAACGTGCAATGGGGAGAAGATCGTGACGATGTGATATGGGAACCCGAAGACAAGATTCGCGCTTCTTACCCTTTTCTCTTTGAGAGTACGTTCTTAATTTCCGTCTAGGATTTTGAATTCGAATTTTGTTTTCCTATCATTCAAATCCTCGATCCTTAGGTACAAGCCTATGGTTGAAAACATGTGTTTGAGAATGTTATGTTTGATGATTGTAATTGGATGCAGGAGTTTGCTAGAGGTTTCCAATGGACACATAATAATGCACACACTTATTTGACACTAGATTGGTTCAAAACTTACATATTGCATACGGATGTGTGTGCATTTCAATCTTTAATGGATGAAAATGGTTGAATCATCACATGCATGTTGAATTTTGATGGATGGTCATGCACACATATAGAATTTATATGTACTATTAGGATTCTTTTGCATACATATTGGGCACGTGGCATGGACATATATTGCATATTAAGGAGGTCAACTAAATCAGTGGACAGCCTAATTTTTGCATTAGTATAGGATCATATACATGATACCTTTGCAGATGTTCATACAAAGCATTAGAAATTTTTAGGATAATGGATGCCATTGGTTGATGGATGAGTAGATGGATGTATGTATTTGTTAAATAATAACATTCTTCTTAACTTGGAGATTTCGGGGATGAAATCCTTTAAGGAGGGGAGAACGTGACACCCCATATTTTAATACACAATAAATATATAAAGAAGATAATAAAATGAATATTATTTAATTAAATATTCAGAATTGAGTAAAACAGACTTTACTGTTGCGTTCGTTACGAAATTCTAGTTCAGATAGATTATTGATTTCGTAAATCGGATCAAGTATGAAGAAGTTATCAGATAAAAAGTTTGAACTAAAATAGTATATAATATATTATAAATAAAACGGGTGGAGGTAGAAAACAACGGTCACTGGGCAACCCAACAGCACATGAGCCGATCCATGTTGAAGGTGGTTGACTGACCTATATGCAAGATAGATTCCTACATCTGAACCTAGTCTGTTTTATATGTTATATTCTTCACTGACTCATCATGAGGTGCACGGTTTGATTTAATAACCTAATATCATATAGTATAGATTTATCCTAACTAATTTATAAATAGGATACCAGCCTCACCATTTTCTTACACACAAACATATCTTCATCTTCTTCCTCCTCCAAACTATTTCTAAATAAAAATTAAGAAAATGTCGGGGTGCTGCCAAAACATACGTTGAAGGGATAAATCTTGCTTTTCTTCTACAACTATTACGAAGACACTTTTTGGATCTAACACAAATTGCTGTGAGTTTAGTTATTTTAGATCTGATATTTAAAAAGTATTTTTAACGGTAAATGATTCGGATCTAAATATTAATAGTGTTTATAAGTTTATATATAACTGTTCTTCTTACGCTCAATTGACTATTCAGTTATTACCTGTTATATGTACATCCTTATTATTCCCTTTTCTATCTTAGCTTTATTTACAGTCTTATGCCTACTTATTCAGTTTATTTATTTCTGAGTTGGATCTATTTTCTCCTTTCCCTTTTTACTTTGCGCTAAGCCTAGGCCATCAAGTGCCTAAGCTACTTCCTTAGAACTGCGTAAAAACAGGATAAATTGAAAAAAAAACATTAAACAACAGTAAAAAGGAGATTTCGACATATTGGGACATGAGAAAATTGACTGTATAATTGGGATAATATACAAAACATGTTAACCTAGATAGGTGAAACTTAATTTTATATTAAGAAGAACATGTTATGAAAAGATATGTGAATTAGATGTAATTAAGTAATACATGTAACTTAATTTATATACATCTGAGCAGGTGCTTGTATGACTTGGAGAAGGGTTGCTACATTTAATTAGAAATGTAATTTACATCCAGGAAATATAACATAGGGTTATATGTTGTTTATTAATGAACTTAAACCTGCTAAGTTAAACATGTTAATTAACAAGCTAAGAGGTTCCACGTTTGCTATTTATATTTGGTTTGGGACTCTTAAAATCCAAGTTTACTAGGGGGACCAAGCCTAGGGGGCTTGTGTCAATTCTGTTGTTGCTTAGAACATGTATCAGTCGGTATCCCTATTGGTATCATATCGAGGCCTCACACTAGGTAGGGGTCAGGGAACACTTTATTGATCTGGATTGTAAGAGGTTCAAAATCTTGGAGGTGGGTATGTGAGCGTTCTGGCAGAGTCATGAGCGTGCATAGGTCCAATGGGCGAAACTAACACTGTAACACCGGCGGATAGGGATTTGTCTTTAAAGTTGATGGGTTTAGGGCTGATATCCCATACTGTCGTGGCTGGCATAGGTTATTCGTGTATGTAGGGAGTCGATCGCTGGGTAGTAATTAGGGTAACACCTAATCATGATATTCTGATAGCTAGTGTAGAAACTTGTTCTTGGGATATGAATGAGAAATGTATCTGATCTTTACCTTGCCTTGTTATCTTATTATCTCATTTACCTCATACTTGTATATTTTTACTACATTTCTTATCCAGTGCCATTTATCTATCTTGATACTTCTTGCCTTATGCTTATGTAAAAATCAATAGAACTCGCTAGACTTTATGTCCGACCTACTTTGTTTTTCCTTCTCTCTTCCTTTCCCCTCCCCTCCCACCCAGGTTCTTAGGGTGGCGGACAATAGCAGTGACCGTGATTTTATTCAGCTTGGACTTGGATTACTTCTCATCTTATGTATTACTTCAGTTTCTTTTATATGTTTATTGTTATGGCACATGAGGGATATTATTTTATGGTTTTGTACTCTTATGGTTTATGAGATAGATGGTTATGATTACGACTTATGGCATTTGAAAATGTAATGTTGAATTTGGTTATATAATAAAAGTTTGAAAATTTTCCACTGCATTTTATATTCTATCTAGTCAAATTAGACTTTGTATTATTATGGCACTTCACAAAACTTAATGCATCCTCGTATAGGTGACATTAAGGGTCGTGGGGTGTCACAAAAAGGGACTTTATTCAAATGACCTTTGATTTTAATGAAACAAAATTTATTAAATCCATAATAGCTAATTATTGCTAGATTTTAAATTTTGCACGAATCAGAGTTATTATTTGAGCCTACGAAAATTAAGTGTAATTAAGTCGACCACTTGAAATCAAACTAGCGCAATTTGAGCAAACAGATTCGGAATTCGACAAAATAAGTTTCATCGGGTCCGCAATATCGAACTATACCATGACGTCCATTCTTGTCATAATTGGGGTTTGTATGTAATCATACAAATCAATAAACATCGTACAGAAATAGCGATAGATGCGAACAAAAATAACGTTAGTCAACTTCAAACAAACATCGTCAGTCTTTTCAAAATAATAAAATAAAGAAATATATATTATCTGCCAACCGTCCTTTCCTGATTTTTTCACATGAAGCTCCTTTCCCTTGCCTTGGCATGTTCCTTGCCCAATACTATAAATTAAAACCATCTTCGTTCTTTCTTCCTAGTTCATTTCTTTTACAAAAAAAACAACTATACCAAACCAATCACCGTCTTTTCTCCAAACTTCTCAACTTATGATCTTCCTCGTTGTTAATGATCTCGCATGGGAATCAACAAGAAAATTCTTTGTCTACGTGAAAGATAAGTGTGGGAGAAGGCGTAGAAGGTCTAATAGCACAAGGTGATGGGAATATTTGTCGAACTGGTGGTGTGTTTGGTTGATTTTCGGATGTTGGGGTAGTCGAGGTGGCATGGGACCAGCCAAGAATGAAGAGGGTTGAAGCGGGTACAGATCGATAGTGAGTGATCAGGATCTAGTGGATGGTGGCGGTTTGTGTCGGGAGATGAACGGAGGTAGTTCACTCGGGGTTTGTGGTGTTTTGGTAGCACTGTAGGGGAGGGGATTGATGGTAACGGAATGGTCGAAGTAGGGGCTGTCTTCGGTGATGAAGTGGTGGTTCTCGTTGGTCGTATGGCGTTGGTGACGGTGGAGAGAGGAAATGTAATTTGGCGAAGTGCTCGTACTGTTCAAATTGGAGCAATGGTATTTTTGTGGGAGTGCCTGAGGATCTAGTTGCCAGAGTTGATCGGATATGGTGGGGGTGATGTCTGGTCGGCTGCAGCAATGGTGGAGGGTCGTGGAGGTGGTCGCGGTTACGGTTTCGTATGCTACAGGAAGAGTGAAAAATATGAAGGAAGAAGAATACTATTGCGGGACTAATTAAAAATTTAGAAGGTGATTAACAATGGTTTATATTAAGTGGGTCAATACTCAATAAAGAAGTTTCATGGTATATATCACACCCTGATATGTTTTGAACTGGTTATTAGTCGATGTTTATAACAGTAAATGAAGTATTAGAAAGGATAATCAAGTATTTTGAAATGGAAAATTTAATAAAGTAAAGATAATTTAAACATATTAAAGATGGTTAATGTCTAAAAGGGAAAGATGATTACGATAAAGGAAATTTTAAATTAAATAGGTGAAGGATAATTTAATTCAATTTAAATTAAAAAGAAACATTGTATATTGTTTGTTTTAGATCAGAATCGAACGCCGTAAGTTGCAATGAAATCGCAGAGACAAAGCCTCCATAGTCGAGCTGGTTCGAAAGAGATCAGAAGCAATTGGACTTTTATTTAATTTTAACGCCTGTTTAAAATTAAACAAGACAACACTGAAATTGTCAAATCGAAACAAATGTGAGTTAACTCTCATGCTTTCTAGAATCTATGATGTATTAAATTCGTATAAACATAATTCATCATTGATAGTAATAATTGGTTGATTGGATGCCTTGGTTGCTTATTGGTTGATTAACGATTATCGACATTTATATTATGTCATATTGGATGATCTTGATTTAAATATTTATTTCATATGTTATTATCAACATTATTATAATATGTGATGCAGGGAAGAACAGGTTGGAGGAATCCGACCGGATTTCTCAAATATTTTGTATGTTTTTTTTATATTATTCAGATATGAACGATTTACCCCCAAATGACACTATATCCTGATTGGATGTTAATGATTGATTTAATAGTGAACGTTGAATTGAAATTCAACGTTATTGCGATGTTTAATCAATAGACGGTATTGATTAAGTGGTTGGCAACAAATGGTTTAACCTCATGTTTTTAAGACGTTAATTCGCCGTCAGGCGAATCGATGTATTTAAAGTTATAAAATTATTTTTATAACTAAAATGAAACTTTAAATTATATTTTTATTAAAATAGAAGTTTTTACGTAAGTCGATATTTATAAATGGTTTTGTGTAAAAAAAATTAATAAGTTTTATAAGCGTAGAAGTTTGAATTTAACCTACAGGTTATTGTTTTGAAGAAACTATTTTAAAAGGTTAAGAAATACTATTAGATTAATTATATCAATCTAAGAGGAAGGATAAATTGAAATTAGGTAAATAAATAACTGATGTTTAAGTTGACGAAGTCGACTATTTAATTAGAATTGATAATTAGATTATTCTGTTTACGAGCAATCTAATAGAAATAGTTTACCGGAAAATTGTTTAAATCTTAATAATATTTCTTAAATATTAATTACCTTTTTATTTAAGGATATTTAAAAATGTTTATCAATTGATAAATCATGAATGAAGTATTTATCGTTTAATAATGTCGGCAAGTGATTAGCTGATCTATTTTTATTAAAGTAAACTATATTTTATTTCAATTAATAATGAAATTAATTGTTATTGTAATTAATAATAATTAAAGTAATTTACTTTTTAAAAGGAAGTCAATCAAGAAGAAGCAAGTTTGAAATGAAACTTAATTGAATTGTGTTGGAAGCGATATTATACTGAAGCTAATACAAATATTCGATAAAAGATATTTTCAAATTATAAATAATATGAAATGGACTGTCGCAAAAGATTTGATAATAGAGAATGGTAAGCTAATGCAATTTTTTAATAAGATTTGTTTTTACTTAATTATTAAATTAATTAAAATGAAGGTAAATTGAAAATGTGGTTTTTAAAGGAAGAAGACTAATGGAGTAATATAAGAAAATTCTATAAGAAGATATTAGAATTGAATCCAAGATTTTGTAAACGAAGTTTATATAGTTTAAACTCAAGCAATGATTTTAAAATAAGGTTTTATCTAAGGAATTGGGTTAAATGAAATGATTATAAGTTGGAAGAAGATTTGCAAAGGTAAGTGGCTTGGTTGAATTTGTGTAAAAGACTTAGTACATGGGTTTTGAAAACAAATCCAAGTGTAAATGAGTTGTATTAAAGAGGTTGAAAGCAAAAGAGTTTGCAAATAAAAGAGAATTGAATTGAGAATAACTTTACCAAATGCAAGGAATGTTATATAAAACCATAATTTTAATGAAATAGTAAATGGAATTAATAGGATTAATATCAGTTTTGAGTTTAAACTCTTATCTGTCTCAAAAAATAAATGTTGTTGATTAAAGTTTGAGAGGTAATTAAAATACCCCAACTTGAATGGATTTACTATTATCAATGGATGGAATTAGTTTGTAATGGTAATGGTGTTGAAATTTGTTATTTCTATAAAGGAATATTGCAACGTTATTTGCAAGATTTTGAATGTAACTAAGACTAGCGGTTTTCAAATAAAACAACGTATAATTTAACAATGTTTGACCCAAGTTTAAAGTGTGAATTTATTTATACCTTATAATTTAGAATATATAATTATTTTTCCAAGGAAGAAGGAATGAAGAGTTTTGGTAAATATAGTGATGTTTTTCAAAGTAGAGAAATAAAATGGAGTTTGGTAAATATGGTTATTCTAAACACATAAAGCTATGATTATTGTTTTCAACGTAATGAAACTAGTGAGATTTGAGATAAGAATATAAAAATTGATTTTTAAGAATAGACTAAAAAGTTTTAATGAATGGTTCCAAGTAAAAGGATCTGAGCTGCCAATGTACTTGACCATATTATTTGAATTGATAGTTAAATCTCGACTATCAATTGAATGTTGTTACTAGACTTTTGTCATGTTGTTTCGAAGAGGCCGAGTTGAGAACTAGACCTAAAACCACTTCGAACCAACGTTGCGTTCGAATCTAACTTGCAGCAAATAAAGATGGAGCAATTGAACACCGTAGATCTTCATAAAACGGAAGAACCACTTATAATCTCTGATTTGCAACCAGGGATACACTATGATTCTGTTGTGGTTGGAATCTACGGATTGCAAGGACTACTTGCTACTGATCCTTGGGGTGATTCTGAAGCGACCCGAACTTCCCCGACCTCCGAAGAGATGGGAAAGAACGAATTACTATGAGGACAAGACAAATCAGAACGCAGACGGAAGAACATTTCATTGCTATTACAACAATTCCATCAGATACAAGAATATACAGAGTATAATGAATAAATTACATTCGACAAAAATATCAGAGATTACAATAAATTACATAGCAGCGGAAAATAATACAAAGCACAACTGAAGGTGATATACGGATACAGAGCTTTTCGGATATCATTCCAGCTGTAAACCAGGATCCTGTGAATATAAATCTGCAAAACCAAAACTACTAGCTGCCCATGCGGAAAATAGGGGCACCCAGAGTTTAGGTTAAAACAATAAACTCCAGGTCAGTCATGTGATTGGTGTGAGAACTAAAACAGTTATTTAAACTTTACTTTAAAAGAGAGTAATTCAAGGGACCACGCCGTACAACACGGAACGGGTTTCCTCCCAAGAATACCAGTGCATAGAATAAACAACGCAATGCTTTTTCGAAAAATGAAGCTATTATAAGACCCAGGTCCCATCACACAATGCAACGCAAGCCGGAGGATAGGGATTTCCCTTATAATAGCCAAACATGCTTGGTACGTTTAAAACAAATCATTTGATACTATAATAAGTGTATAGTGTCAAAACAATTTCAATCATAAATATCAATCATAGGCGGCATAGCTACCATATACTATGTCACCATACTAGTTCTACAATTAAAACCGCAATATCACGTATTGGAAATTGGATTCCGGCATGAGCCGAGGCAAGGGGCAAGCTCCTCTCCGCGTTCGAGACACACTAGCAAATGTCTCAGGACTACACACTCTGGGCAATCCTGGATCTTCAAGGCCGGTCCTCTCTTACGTTTGAGGATTATTTATTCTTGAATACATGTTTCCCGGTCCTTACAGACCTATAATCGAGGCGCCTCGCATTCCAACAACCACATAGGTGAAAAGTATATAAATGTCAGGGCTGGTAAGTCACTGACACCACCATAGCTAGAAAGAAATGCCGTGCTCTCCCTGCAGTCTGTATCCCTTTTTAACTCATACCGAGGTGTGAGGCTCGCGAATTCACGTTATACACAAAGCTATGCCACAAAGGCCATGCTTTGATCATCAACCAAAAGACTTTGCTTTTCAACAGAAGCCTTGATCCATGCATCTTAGCGTGCCACACAGGCAATTCATGCCATGCGATTGATATCTATCGATATATAACCTCTAAGCTCGTACGTCTCAGAGAAGGGCGTTAAGCAAGAGAATAAATTCTCTGCCGCCAAACAGATATATATTTAACAGAAATCAATCAACATAGAATAAAACCCAATGTCAGACACACAATCCATTTACAAGTTCGTTCTGGGTTTGAACGAAACCGGAGGCACTTTCCTCGCATATCCATCGATCTCCAGGTACGTCTGGACGACCACCAACTATTTCCATCCTCTTGGGTGTACAGCCCAATCAGGATCGTCAGTAATTATCCAAACGATCTGAAGACTTCCGGTCTTCAACCACCGTCTTCATCCTCGACTTATCATCAAATCGGTTGTTCAGAATGGGTATAAACCCGGCCTTTCCGAACCACTCGCGTATATTAAAAACAAAGGTTACACAAACACAACATACGCCTCATTCCAATGCAGAATATCCTTTTTTTCACGAAATCACATTCTTAGGGAAAGGTTCCCATTAATTTTATCCAAGATAAATTCTTTAAAATTTATCCTTTAATCTTCCTTTGGATGTCGTTTCAAACCAAATTATGGTTTTCTAAATTAGCCGAGACTAGCGAACCATACCGAAGTAATTATTTATTTTATTTCCCAATCCCAACCTATTCATCCCATGAAGCAAAACTGGTAATACTCCATATCTAACACCACAGTGTTGTCGGTAAAATTAGTTACCATTTCACGTTCAAATCTAATTAAAGATTTAACTATCGCTTTGGAGCAAAACTGGTAATACTCCATTCTCGCTCACTTTCTATATTTAATAATTTAAATTATCAATTCACATTTCAATTTAATTGCAGATTCATTAAAACTCCTTTTACTGGGTTAAAGAACTAATGTCATTTAAAACACAGTTCACGATAAACCCAAATCACGTTCTATTTATTATCGGGTTAAAGAACAAGTGTTATTTAAAACACTGTTCACGATAAACCCACCAATCACTTCTAATTTAATTTCAATCAAATATATTAGGAATTCCGATTGTTTAAAAACCCTTTTTAAATCCAATTTATTTATTTAAAAAAAGTTGGGTTTTAATTTTAGTTCAAAACTAGTTCATTTCGATAAAAATCTATTTTTATCTTTTCAAATATGGAGTTTTTCATCCCAATTTTTCCCAAATCATTTCTTATGATTTCACACAAATTATTACTATTTTTAATAATTTTATCAAGGCCCGTACAGTCGATTTCCATCAACGGCCATCGAACTGCACTTACAGCGACCTTTTTCAAATTTGATTTGGACGTATCTCCAAATCCAACCATTAGATTTCAAATTTCTAATATTCATTAGAAAGCTCTTTTCGATACGAACCCAATGGTTCCGGTTTTAGGAGAATCCGACGGTCGGATCTCCCGTAATGTCCGTTTGAAATAAATGGTCGAAATTCACGAACTGCCGCGGCGCGGTGCGTTCTATTCAGGCCATTATATTATATATATAATATATATTTCGTCGATTTCTATTTAAAACGGATTATATAAATAGTTTTAAATTCGTTTCAAAAACAATTTCAACTTCCATTTCAATTCAAATCAAAATTGAATTTTTCCTTATAAATTCATTTTAAAATTCATTTCTATTCAATTCAAATTTCAATTCAATTTGAATTCAATTCAATTCATTTTCAATTCGAATTCGTTTTCAATTCAATTCAAATTCGTTGTATATTCAATTCATTTCGAATTCGTTTTCAATTCAATTCAAATTCGTTGTATATTCAATTCATTTCGAATTCGTTTTATATTCAATTCATTTCGAATTCGTTTTCAATTCGATTAAATTCAAATTGGTCTTCTATTCGATTCAATTCAAAATTGGTTTTCTATTCAATTCAATTCGAATTCGTTTTCAATTCAATTCAATTCTAAATTGGTTTTCTATTCAATTCAATTCGAATTCGTTTTCAATTCAAATCAAATTCATTTTCTTTTCAATTCAATTCAAATTCGTTTTTCTATTCAATTCAAATCAAATTTGTTTTAAATTCAAAAACGAATATAATCGATATAAATATCGTTCACGTCAAAATAGCGCATCACTAATCAACACGGCTTTATATTCAACAAATGGATCTATATTTCTTTCAATACACGACTCTATATCTTTGTCAACACACGACTAATCTCAGCGAATGAGTACTGTCCACGTGTGACCATTTTTGTTATTTAATATATTTTATGAAAATTAAGGTATCTATCATTTGATATTAAATCAGACTCCAACCGTACATTAGTAAGAGAACGATTCCCTGAATATTAACCCCGAAGGCCGAAACCAACATCAGATCCATATCCAGGAGACCACTCATCTTATCTATTTTCCAGTTGATTTCTAATTCTATATATGATAAAGATGTAAATTTTGTTGTTAAAATATTTCGTTCAACACATGACTAATCTCAACGGATGAGTACTGTCAACACATGAACCTTTGTTTTATAATATTAAAGATGTAAATTTTATTGTTAAAATATTTCGTTCAACACATGACTAGTCTCAACGGATGAGTACAGTCAACACATGAACCTTTGTTTTATAATATTTTTCATTTTCTAAATTGGAATGAGGCCCAATCAATTACCATATAAAGTTAATTATATGGATTCCATACAATACATGTATATAATAGCAACAATAAATAATCAACCATCATCCAAAGTGCACTACACTGTGTAAGCATCAAATGTAGATATCTAACGCTTATAACAGCCTGTCAATCAATCGATCGACATATTTAATCAATTAGGATGAGTGAACTTCAAATTTCATCCCAACACCCGTGTGGGGATTCAAATCAACAAACACAGATTTTATTTGTGCAGTTGGGCGATGTGTAAAATTTATTGTCCCAATCAATGTGCTTCAAATAGGTGTACATAAACAAACCATCCGGTTTGTAAATGAATATTTATTTATTCACATTCACGTTAAAAATTATATTTTTAACGATAAAATATTTTATTTTAACACATGAATTTTTATTCAGTTCATTTACAAAATAAAAATGATAAATTTATTTTTCTAACTTATTTTAGAAAATTTCGGTGGCATAACGGCACGATACTAGAAACGGGACAAGGCCTAGCCTTATCCACGGTCCAGTGAAGGCCCACGCCATTCACACATCAATCAAATCCATTCCATTTCACCAAACAATCCAATTCAAACCAAATAATCTAACCAACTAAACGACCAAACATTAAACAAACAAGCCATCCATGGTCTGTGGATGACGGGTGTCGGGTGCTACTAAACACCGTCTGCATCCTAGTATGTATATATATATATATATATATATATATATAACTAGAAAAATAAATTGAAGAGTGAGAAGTTCTCACCAAAAGCTATCCCAACTTCACGACACTTCTTAAGTAGAAATCTTCGTCGTTATCGCATCTTTGTCATCTTGCTGCCCGTAGCCACTACATATATAAAAATCACATTTTTATTTGTTCACTTTCAATTTAAAAATCATATTTTAATTCGCTATTCCATATATAAAAATCGAATTTTTACTTTGCTATTCCATATATAAAAATCGAATTTTTTACTTTGTTATTCCATATATAAAAATCGAATTTTTACTTTGCTATTCCATATATAAAAATCGAATTTTTTACTTTGCTATTCCATATATAAAATCGAATTTTTTACTTTGCTATTCCATATATAAAAATCGAATTTTTACCCTTCTACATTATAAAAATTATATTTTTCTCGAAGTAAAAATCATATTTTTACTTCACTACTCATCTCAAAATATCGTCTTTTCATATTTAAAAATATCGTCTTTTCATATTTAAAAATATCGTCTTCTCATATTTAAAAATATGATTTTTAACACTTTAAAAAATCTCGTTCTTAATACTTTAAAATTTTGATTTTTAACACTTTAAAAATCTCGTTCTTAACCGATGTATAATTAAATTGATTTTTAAATTAAAAATGAAGGACAGTAAAACTTACATTGTATTTCAGGGGGGGGCTTCATCATCGTCGCCTGAGAAAGAGGGGGGGTTTGCACAGGTAGGCGGTAGTTGTGGGTGGTGCGGGTCTAGTGGCGTCGGATTTAAGAGGAGAGGAAGAAGGGGATAGGGAGAACGAGGAGGAGAGGATGGTGGTGCGTGAGGTGCTTGCGGTCTTCGTTGAAGAGGAGAGAGGAGGAGGGGTGCGAAGCAACGGGAGGAGGAAGAAGAAGAGAGGGATACGATCTAGGGAGGGGAGGCGCTGGGTGGAGGTGGACGGGGCGGCGAGGGGGGGCGACGCTCCTTTCCGCTCCGTCGTCTCCTTTTTTTTATATATATCTGAATCGATTGAATCAAAAAAATAGGGGGGCCAGAGTATATAGGGAGAGAGGATAATATTTTTTTTATTTATTTAATTTACCAAAAAGTTGACTTTTACATACGACCTCTAAACGAGGCCCACCGCCTGTCATCCATAGCTAATTACCCCCATTCCGAACACAATGGGATACGTATCGTAAGTTGATTTGATTGTTTCGATCAGTTTCCGTTAAAATCAACATATAACTCTATATATTGAATTTGAACGCGCATTTCAATTTACCGAGGTCACATACTAACTCGAAAAATTCCAGAAAAATATTTTCTAGCTTCGTATTGACGATACGGTCCTAACAAAACTAGTTTCGTTGAATTCTGAGACCGTTGGAAAATGGCCAATTTCCAGTCGATTAAAATCAACTAAAACTGGTCAAACGCGTTTTCCTTTGCCACGCTCACATATTGATTCAGAAAATTATGAAATTTGGAATCTAACAATAATTTGACATCACGGACCCAACAAAAGTGGTTTCGTCGAAACCCGAGGTCGTTTGCAAAATTCCCATTTTTAAGGGCCTGAATTCCATAACGACTATTCAGAATCTTCAACTGGACATATCATTTGATTCCCGCTATGAAATCCCAATTTTTCGGATTCGTTGGAAAGATATTCTCAAATAGATCCTAATGTTTTTGGTTTCACTAAAATCCGGATTGTTTTGCACTCGGTACGTTCAATTGAAGTTTGAAATCGAATTATCTAACTACCGCGCCATTTTCATTTCTATTTATAATTATATATAATTATTTATATTCTAACGACGACGTATATAATATATACATCAAATTCTATTCATAATAAATTTCTCGTCGATATTATTTAAAATATTCTATTTAAATGTTCAAAATTCGCTAAAATTGCCAAAATAAAAATTTTAAACTGACCCGGATTTTCGGGTTGTTACAGATTCCAATATAGGATGTGGTAAGAGGCTGGCTTCGGTTCATCCTTTTCCTGGATGACTTGTATGGACGAATGTCTGACATAGTATTTTCTTAGGGTCTCGTACGTTGATTTTTACAAATATATCAAATTTGGTGGCGGAGAAGGAAAATTTTCTTAGATTAACACCCAGAGTGTATTTGTGGACGTCAATTAGTGATTTGATGGATCTGACGATGTGGCATTCAAAGTCATGAGATATTGTCTATAAGGTAAATCGGGACCTCAAGCCTCATTAACCGGGAAATGACAGAAATCGGGCAGGCAGCATGGCTTTATGGGTCATTCCCACTAGGGTATATTTGTCACTGATTTATAGAAAAATTCATTTTTCTCTTTAATCGCTTCAGTATCTCCCAGGAAACGGTTATGTTGATACCGACCGTTGGTGACAATATATTCGATACAACCAAGTTGAATAAGTGGTTGGTCATGTGTGGCCGGGTTGTAAGATGTTCTTGTTGAACCTCAGTGTATCCTCTGTAGAGTACACTGATCGGAAGGTCCTCGCATACCTCATCATGTTGGAACTCCAAACTCCAATATGAGTTATACGGTTTTTGATTGTATAATAAATGTAATGGCCTTAATTTTCGTACCCTTTGAGTCGACTAATTACACTACACGTCCAACTCAAATTGCACAAAATATGAATCATTAATAGAAGAAGATAAAGGATGTGAAATAGAAAGAAAGAAAAGATAGAATAGAAGAAATCGAAGAACACAAATCTCACAACAGAACGAATAAAATATACTATATATCATAACATTTGAAATACAAATCAGTTTTGTATATACGTACCATTTTCAGATTACAGCAGCAATTTCTGGAACAGTTATAAACACTTGTTTCCAGATACTTACACAGTATACAACGGAATATACGATTGTATATAGCTAAGTGATGAAACCTTCTACTTCAAGCTCCTCCAATGTGAATCTATAAAATCCTGACTACTTGACTGCCCGTACAAATATAGACACCCAAGAGTTTAAGATAAAACAAAATAAACTCTGGGTCAGTCGTGGGACTGGTGTGAGTAAACTCCAACCATTGGTTTAACTTTTAAAAATCTTTTCAATATAAATGACAATCATAAGACCGATCCACATAAAAACACGGATAGTTTTTACCTTACGATAACCAAAAATATTGTTGATATCAAATCCGGTGATATTATATTAGTGTCTAAACCAAATAAATAGCAATCTAGCGGAACGCTTGCATCTCACGCTCCATATATAATATAAAATCAAAAACCTCAGGGCTCTTATTGGAGAATGGATTTCCATCAATGACAAGGTATGGGACCACCTTCTGATGGTGTATCTCTAGAGAGGAATACACTGGGTTCAACAAGAACATCTTGCAACCCGACCACACATGGCTTGCAACTCATTTAACTTGAGTGTACCGAGCATATTATCACCAACTGTTGTGATCAACAACCGTTATCGAAAGCAAACATTAGCGAATAAAATAAGAAGCAAATGGAATTTCTCTAGATTAGGTGATAACATCCCTAATGGGAATGACCCACTTAGAATACTACCTACCCGATTTCTGTCATTTCCGGGTTGATGAGGCTTGAGGTCACAATTATCTTTTTAGACTATCGTGCCACCATTTTGAATGTCACATTGTCAGATTCGTCAAATCACTAATTGGCGTCTACAAATATACTCTGTGTGTTAAGCTAAAGAGAATAAATTATCCGCCAGCTACTTGGTATATTTGTAAAAATCAACATTCGTGACTCTCTAGAAATACTCTGTCAAACATTTGTTTATATACGTTGTCCTAGGACTGGAAAAACCGAAGGCATCATTCTATTAATCCATCTTGGGCAATTTCCACATAGGATTATCAGAACAACCCTTGCATTTTACTCTGTCTTCAATTATCTTCACTATAAGTTGATTCGTAATGCTTATGCCAATATGGAGTGGTTGTCAGATATTAAATATGATCGCGGTCTCTCCATATTGACAACGTAAGTATAAAATAAATTAAAACTTTGATAGTCGGTGATTTAACTATCAAAGGAACATCCATACAACCAGCAGTCCTATTTCCAAATGGAAATTCTACCGGTCAAGCATCAAACAACATTAGCCCCTTTTAAATCAATTTCTTATTAAATTATAAATTTTGCAACTTCCCATATCTTTCCAGATATTTCTCAAAACCCCTTAGTCTCTTCTGATTCTTGGAAAACGTTTCCAATCTTATAAACTCTTTATTTTATAGACTCCAGAAGATATCTCTTATCACAGTTCGGAAAACATTTCCATATATCCACGAATCCTTATTTTCTATATTAAAAAAATATACATTACTAATATCGAAAAACATTTACATCTCTTTACATTTCTTATTTTCTATATTTAGAAAATATACATTATTAATATAGGAAAAACATTTCCAACTCCCATTTCTAAACTTCTCATTAATCGGATCACTTCAGTTTCTATACTTAGAAAATATCTCTAATTTTAGTTTGAAATTGTTTGCAAATCCCATTTATTTGGATTTAACCGATGTTATATAAAACATCGTTATTATAACTCAACCCGTTAATCATTCATTAACTAACTGTACCACTAACCAACCCTTCCTACCGAATCTTAACCGTTTCTCGTCAATCATGAAATCAATCAAATTGCGGTATAATTACCTCTCAGACCTTAACTGAACAACATTCTCAACGTCGAAATAGATAAGGCTCACAACTTCAAATTCCAACAAAACATTGCTTACGCACTCTCGAATTGAGTTTAAGAATCCACTTCTTTTTACGGAAAACATTAATTATAACGATAGCACTATAATCCCTGTTTCCGAAATATTAAAATTTAAAATATAACTTTTATTCATTAAATTATTTAATTAATTAAATCTTTATTTAAATATAAGTAAAAATACTTTCTTGAATTCGATATAATCGATTTTTTTTTAAACAACTCCCTTTCAAATATCTATATTCGACTAATACTTCGAACTTCAGAATAAGTCTATTATTTTGGGTTAACTAAAATTCATTACAATTACTTCCATTCGCAAAACTTTTGCTTTCAAACCGCTATTTACTTCCGAATATGAATATCATTCCTGGATAGGAATCTAGACTCGTTAATCAAATGCACTTGATTTTTTTATTTTATAAATATCATTACAAATTTAAATCGAGTCACTTTATAAACTCATATCATATTCTACTTCATTTATAAATTCTGTTTATAAAACTGCTATTAACACCTTTTCTTTGTATAAAACAATTCAATCTCCTTTTTAAACGTATTTACTAGCAATACATTCGATACTTCATAAATTAATTTTTAATTGATTCCTACAATTCCCTTCTCGTTTAATAATTCTAACTTAAGATAATATTAAATTATTGCAAAGCATAGAATCTTGTTCTCATATTTATAACCACTGAAATACCAGCTTCTTAAGATATTGTATTTTAAATTATAGATTCATACTGAATAGAATTTAAATCTTCTATCTATAATAAATCATCATAATAAAATTTGACGTAGTCGAATAATAATTATAAATCCATTGGATTTATCTCACTTTATTTTATATTCCAATTTTGGGAATAAAACCCATCTTTTCTTTCGAAAACAATTTTCTTATTCAAATTTCCATGGAAATTCACATTTCCTTTATAATCGTTAAGTTCCAAACCCAAATACAAATATTGGTTTCAAAACCCATTTCCACTTCTCCATATAAATTCAGACTTAAATTTATATTCCAAATTATCCAACAATAACGTTTTCCTTAATTTATAAATATCGTTTATAATCAATTTCTCATTTTATTTATTAAAACAAGTACCTATTTTGAAGTCCATTAAATTTCTAGTTGGAAAAATAAATTTCCTTTCTAAGATCTCAAATTTATTTTCTACATTTAAAAAATATATTTTATGGTATTTAAATACCAAAATTCTAATGCCAGTGTTATTCAAACAAAACAAAATCGATCATAGATTATTTATCACATCATATATCATAATCAACAAAAAAATAGTAATATAAATGTTGGGGAATCCAGCTGGATCCCTCCAACCTGTTTCCCTGCATCCACAGATGTTAATCAACATCAATAATATAAATTTCACATAAATATGAAATATCATAGCAAACAGGATTAATAATCGATCAACGATATTATTATATCAACCATTTCAACCAATTTTATCAACCATTCATCCAAACAATCATCACATAGTATAAAATTGCTATATATAAATTTAAAACTCATTTATATAAACATATAAATGAGCCAGAGTTAGTGAGTATGCTCACATTGTTTTGCAGTTGATGATTCTGCTTTTATTTTCGTTTTAAAATCAAACAGGAGTTTGATTTTATCATGAAATTCCAATTGCTCCGTTCTCTATGAAATCAAAACTACAATGATGAACTAGTCGCTATGATTCTAACGTGACTGCTCTGGCTCAATTCTGTTCATATATAACCAATTTACACAATTAAAATCATCCACGGTTTAATTAATATAGCTTATTTCTTTACTATAAACATTAGTTTTATTTTAAATTAAAAAGCTAATTACTTTTAAATAAAAATCGGCCTGTGACTTTATTTCTTCCCATTGTAAGTTTTCAGGAAAGAACACAGCTTCATCACCATAGCCGCGATATTCTTGTTCTCATTCTCGCCCTTAATCCGCCATTCGCCTGAATATCTACAAGACGAAATCTTGATTTTTCACCTTCATTAGAAAAATATAATCAAATAGATTCGGATGTTTCTTGTTTCATCTTGTTTCAAAGAAATCCAACTTATTTTGGATCCTATATATTCAACTGAAGTTCAAAACGTAATATTATGAACTACCACGATGTTACTGGCTCATTTTAAATTTAATTATAAATTACACGCTCAACTTCGTTATTAATAAATAAATTCCTTATAAAATCCTTTTGAATTATTAATACAACATTTAAAACCAATTTAAATATTCAAAATTAAACGGCTAAAAATCCAGGTCGTTACATCCCTTCCTCTTTAAAAGAATTTCGTCCCCGAAATTACTAAGGTAGAAAATTTTTTACAAACCCTATTAACATAAGTTGAAAATTCTTTAGTTTACTTCTTAATTTCAGCTTTAACTGGATCAATTAATTTCAGTTAAAATATTAATTCATTCCTGCTTATGAAAATTTTCAAAAATTATGAAAATTTTCTAACACCTTAAATTTCCAAAAAAATTCGGTAGAGTCTCTCTTGTACGGAGGGATTTCTGCAATATCGCAAGAACAACAAATATATATACATCGACCCACACAGTACAAAACAAAATTCATAACCCAATTTTGTATTTTTGCATAGGCGTATGTTATATAAGCGTTATTAAACGAACTCGCTCAATTCGTATGTTGTATACGCAACCAAAAATCAAGCCATGTAGCTCCATCTCTATGTAATTACTCAATTCAACAAAATGAGTCTTCGATATGAAAATTAATAACCATTCAAAGCTTTAATTCGGACGAGCACAAAATTTTGAAACAACACCTTTGCATTCAATCCATATCCATTACAACTTGGGTTTAAAACTAATTTATTTGCCTTGGTCTGTGTCAAATAACAATCCATCTCATATCATTTCTTTATGAACCAACTTATAAACTCATTTGGCTAAGCTTCCGTCATATTTGCTACCAAATTCAATTTTAGTGGATTTCAAACAGATTTTAGCTTTCAATCTATTTCATCTTAGGTTTGGATATTTTACAACAAATATGTTTACATCCAATCCATATTCAATGCACATACATCCATATTTATCCAAATTAATTTTAAATCAATTTATTCACTTTCAAATTATGCGCTGCTCAATTTAATTTCCAACCAACATAATTCTATTTAACTTAAGTTAAGTTAAATTTTTAATCTATTTAATTTACTTATACCATTCCAATTCATTTAACTTACATCAATTACATAAAATTTGAGAATTTAAATTCCCGGCTTTTGTTTCCAAATTGGCTTGGAATCATATAATTATACACATATAATTATAATCATCTCCAAGTTCAAAAAACTTCAATTTTCAAAACAACTTGTTCTGTTCAAATAAATTTTCCTCAATGAATTATTATGGTAGCAATCCATCACCCAAAATCTTGAAAATGAATACCAATAATGTTGCGATCCATTATCAGAATTATTTTCTCGCAGCTGAAGTGATTTCAGTGCTTAACTACTTCCAAAATCCATATAAAACCATTCTTATGAATAATCCTTCAAAATAATGTTATATTAGCTTTAAAACACTTCAGAGAAATTTTTTTAAATATCCGGGATCTAAATTCGAAATTCTTATTTGAATCCAACTATAATTCATCTTATTTGTGTATTCCTTTCTTATACAAATTCAATTTGGTGTTATATAACCATTTCAATATTTTATAATTTCATTCGATTGTAATAACAATCAACACATTCATATATTATAATATCTCAGATTTTTTTTCTTTATTTCAAAATAATTTTGTGTAAAATTATTTCATTTACCCATTCTAAAAGAAAACTGTATCGAGTTGCTTTGTTCGAGAGTTTAGAAACACCTATCGATGCAGTTCTACATTCTATATCGAACAGAATTCATAAACCACTTAACACAATATAAAACAATTTTATATCATATACAATTATGTTGTCTTACATATATACTTAAATTCAATCTAGGGTATTACTACTCTATTGAATTACGTCACAGAGCCAAGGTTACTACTCAACCTTCAGCTCTGATACCAAATGTAATGGCCGGAATTTCCGCACCTTTCGAGTTGACTAATTACCCCACACGTCCAACCCAAATTGCATAGAAATATGAATCATTAATAGAAAGAAGACAGAGGATAAGAAATAGAAAGAAAGAAAAGATATAATAGAAGATAAGAAGAACACAAATCTCACGGCGGAACGAATAAAATATATTATATATCATAACATTTGAAATACAAATCAGTTTTGTACATACATACCATTATCAGAGTAAAACATCCATTTCTTGAACAGTTATAAACACCTGTTTCCAGATACAAACATAGTATACAACGGAAAATATGATAGTCTATAGCTAAGTGATGAAACCTTCTGCTTCAAGCTCCTCCAACATGAATCTGTAAAATCCTACTATTTGACTGCCCGTACAAATTTGGACACCCAAGAGTTTAATATGAAACAAAACAAAATAAACTCTGGGTCAGTTATGAGACTGGTGTGAGTAAACTCCAACCATTGGTTTAAATTTTAAAAATATTTTCAAAGGAAGTGATAATCGTAAGACCGATCCACATAGAAACACGGATGGTTTTTACCTTACGATAACAAAAAATATTGTTGATATCAAATCCAGTGATATTATATTAGTGTTTAAACCAAATAATAGCAATCTAGCAGAATGTTTGCATCTCATGCTCCATATATTATATAAAATCAAAAACTTCAGGGTGCTTATTGGAGAATGGATTTCCAATTATGTCAAGGTATGGGATCACCTTACGATAGTGTATCTCTAGAGAGGAATACACTGGGTTTAACAATAACATCTTGCAACCCATCCACACATGGCTGGCCACTCATTTAACTGGAGTGTACCGAGCATATTATCACCAATGGTTGTGATCAGCAATTGGAATATCTGTAGATCAGGTGATAATACCCCTAATGGGAATGACCCACTTAGCCATGCTGCCTGCCCGATTTCTGTAATTTCCCGATTGATGAGACTTGAGGTCACGATTATCTTTTTAGAATATCGTGCCACCATTTACTTTGAATGTCACATTGTCAGATACGTCAAATCATTAATTGACGTCCACATATATACTTTGTGTGTTAAGCTAAAGAGAACAAACTTTCCTCCACCGTACTTGGTATATTTGGAAAAATCAACGTTCCCGACCCTCTAGAAATACTCTGTCAGACATTTGTCCATATACATTGTCGTGGGACCGGACAAACTGAAGGCATCATTCTATTAATACATCTTGGGTAATTTCTACCTAGGATTATCAGAACTTCCCTTGAATTTTACACCGTCTTCAATTATCTTCAACATAAGTTGATTCGTAATGCTTATGCCAGTACGAAGTGGTTTTCAGATATTAAATCTGATCTCGGTCTCTCCGTATTGACAATGGAGGTATAAAATAAATTAAAACATTGATAGTTAGTGATTTAACTATCAAAGGAACATCCATATAACCAACAGTCCTATTTTCAAATGGAAATTCAACCGATAAAGCATCAAACAACATTGGCCCCTTTTAAATCAATTTCTGATTAAATTATCAATTTTCCAACTTCCTATATCTTTTGTAACAACCCGGAAAATCTGAACCAATTTAGAATATTTAATTTGGCCATTTTAGTGGATTTTAATTATTTAAAATAAATTATTATAAATAATAATGATGAAAAGTAAGGTTTAAATCGATGTTTGAAGATAAATATAATTATTTTAAATTATAAACTAGGCCTGAAATGGCGCGACAGTTTAAAAATTTCAATTCAAACTTTGACTGACTGTACCAGGTGCAAAATAAAACGGATTTTAGTAAAACCAAAATAATTTAAATCTGTTAGTGAATATCTTTCTAACGAATCTGAAAAATCGAAGATTCATAGCGGGAATCAAAAGTTATGGCCAAATGAATTTTCAGAAAGGTCGTTATAGGGTTTATATAGCTCGTGAAAATAGCCATTTTGCAAACGACCTCAGAATTCAACGAAACCACTTTTGTTGTATCCGGAGTGTCAAATTATTGGTAGGTTTCAAATTCCATAATTTTTGAAGTTAATATGTGAGCGTGGCAAAAGAAAATGTGTTTGGTCAATTACAGTTAAATCGGATTGACGAAAAATGGTCATTTTTCAAACGGTCTCAGAGTTTGACGAAACTAGTTTTGTTGGGACCGTATCGTCAAAACATAGCCAGATTTATTTTTCTAGAATTTTTGGGATCAGTATGTGGCCCCAGCAAATTGAAATGTACGTTCAAATCCAATATTGAATGTTTTATATTTTAATTTGAAGAGAAATTGACTAAAATAGTCGAATGGGCCTACGAAACATATCCCATTGTGTTCGGAATGGGGGTATTTAGTTAGGGACGACAGTGGTTGGGTTTGGAATGGAGTTCGTATGTGACAAGGGGTATTTTCGGATTTTAAATAAATTATAAGTTAAAATAAAACCCCCCCAGCCAATCACAACAAGACACACCCACTCTCTCTCTCTCTCCCTCTCCCCGTAGCCCTTCGACGACCGGCGATAAAAGCTCAAAACTTCCCCCTTAGATTTCTTCTTCCACGCGCATCAAAACAGGGTGCTCCTTTGGAGAATTTTGTCGTGCTCTCCTCCATCTTCAAATCCATATAGGATTCGTGATTTTTCATTGAGTATCCTTCGAGTTTCGAAGCCTCGAAGTCGCCAACTTTGCGTCGCCGCCAGCATCACCTCCGACCACCGAGTTCGACGAGGCTGCCCTCGTTCTGCGTGCCTCTCCTTCCTCTTCTAGGCGGCAGTGGCCGATTGTCCTATCGTGCAATGGTTGTCGAGAAAAATCAAAACCTAGTTTTGAACAGGTTTAGAGAGGTACAGCTGTTACATATTAAACTGCTTAATAGCACTATAAAGCGCTACGGTTTCTGATTTCACAATAAAATCATATCTTTATCGTTTCTTGTCGAAATTCAGTGAAACAAGAGATAGTGGAACCGTGAGGACGTCTTTTACATTTTAGAAGAGACCGCATATTTTTCTGAGCCTTCTACAATTTTTGGTGGAGTGGAACCCAACGTGAGATTTCTGAATTATAAACGATATGGAATCAATGATGTATAAATTATATAGTCGAACTATGAGTTATATAAGCGTTGTACACCACATGTATAAGCGTTGTATAAGTTGTATGTTCGATGTATAAGTTATATATGCATTGTAAAATCGATATGTGCGTTGAAATAAATTGAAATGATATTGAAATGAAATCGAAATATAGTTATATACGTATATATATATACACTCCTCTCGTCCACCGACCATGGACGATATATATTGGTTGTGATATTGTTTGGATTATTGGTTGATGTGAAAATTTGGTGAATATCATGAATGGTTGATTTGAAATAAATGATTGTGGTTGAAATCCCAATAGGATTAGTATATGAGAAAATTCGTCTGCGTACGAACTAGATATTGAAAATCCCCATTGTCAAAAGCTGTGAGGCTTTAAGGTAGGGCGAGGAGCCGTACTAGGGACGGTGCCGGTTTTAACTACCCTGCCGTTATGCTGCCGAAATTTTCTGAAATATTTCTGCGTTTGATTTACATTCATGTGTTGAGTAGGAATTCATGTGTTGAAATAAAATTCATGTGTTGAAATAAAAAAAATTCATGTGTTGAATAGGAATTCATGTGTTGAAATAAAATTCATGTATTGAATAGAAATTCATGTGTTGAATAGAAATTCATATGTTAAATAAAATTCATGTGTTGAATGGAGTTCATGTATTGAATAAATTCTTTGAAAAATAAAAATAGCATTTTTATCATATATAAAGACTATATAAAATATTAGTGTTTTAAATAAATTGTTTTAACACCAAAAATAACATTTTTAACTTATATATAAACTAAATAAAATAATCGTGTTTTGAAATAAATTGTTTTATAATAAAAATCCCATTTTCATTATATACATGAACTATAGAAAATACTCATGTGTTGAATAGAAATTCATGTGTTGAATAGAAATTCATGTGTTGAATGAAGCTCATGCGTTGAGTAAATTGGTTTGAAAGATTAAAATAACATTTTATTATATATATCAACTATAGAAAATATTCATGTGTTGAATAAAGGACTAGAACGATAAAAATCCTATTTTTATCGTATGTGTGAAGTCAAAAACATTCATGTGTGGAATATATAGATTGAACAATAAAATCTACATTTTATTGTGAATATGAAGTGCTAAAAATATTCATCTGTTGAATAAATATTTTTAATGATAAAAATATCATTTTTATCAAATATATGAAGTGGATATAGTTTTGAAATCGAAGAATGAATTATATATATATATATATATATAATTAAAATAAAACAAATAACGAAGCTGCAGTTCGTGTTTTGAAACCGTGATTTCAAACGATTAGTGCGGGAGATCCGACCATCGGATTTTCCCGAAACCGAAACCGTTGGGTTCGCTTTGGAAATATCTTTCCAACGACACCCACTTTGTGAAGATCCAACGGTTGGATTGTCTGGAATGTTTAATTCAAATCTGAAGAAAAACAGCGCCAGAATCGATTTTTTATATATATATATATATATATATATATATATATAATTAAATTAAATCAAATAACGACGCTGCAGTTTGTATTTTGAAATCGTAACTTCAAACGATTGTACTGGGAGATCCGACCGTCGGATTTTCCCGAAACTGAAACCGTTGGATTCATTTTGAGAAGATCTTTCTAATGATATAAAATTTGTGAAGATCCAACGGTTAGATTTTCAGATGGTGTAAATCAAATCTGAAGAAAAACAGCGCCATGGCCGCGTTATGGCCTGAAGCGTCGTTTGAATGAATTGGCTATTTTTAAATGAATAAAAATAGCGATAAATCGTTATAAAATATTATAAACGATATGGAATGGAAATAAACCGAATTCACCCGGTTTATAGGATATTTGATGGTTGAATGTGTTTGCCGTGAAATTACATTTAAAATAGAATTATTGATGTCGAATAATTTAACCATTGAAATGAATTGATTTAAATTCTAAATATACGTGAATTATTTGAAAAGGCCGAGTTAAATCTCATTTCAAATAATTGATCGGCGATAAGAAGTCGATGATGAAGACAGTGGTTGAAGACCGGAGATCTTCACCTCGGTTGGATGATAACTGATGTCTTGATTGGGAGGCATCCCGAAATATAGATAATAAGTGGTGATCATCCAGACGTACGTGGAGATCGACGGACATGCGAGGTATATAGTGCCTTCGGTTTCGTTGAAACCCAGAATGAACTTGTAAATGGATTGTGTGTCTGACATTGGATTTTGATCTGTGCTGATTGATCTTTATTAAATATATATCTGTTTAGCGGCGGAGAATTTATTCTCTTTCTTAATGCCCTTCTCTGAGACGTACGAGCTCAGAGGTTATATATCGATAGAAATCAGTCGCATAAAGTGAATCGCCTGTGTGGCATGCCTAAGTGGCAGATGATCAAGGCTTATGTTGAAAAGAAAAGTCTTGTGGTTGATGATCAAAGCACGGCCTGTGTGGCATAGCTTTGTGTATAACGTTGATTCGCGAGCCTCACACCCCGGTATGAACCAGAAACAGAGAGGACATCAGGGAGGGCATGTGTTTCCTTCTAGCTAGGGTGGTGTCAGTGACCTACCAGCCATAACATTTATATTATTTTCACCTATGTGGTTGTTGCTGTTGCAAGGCGCCTCGGATATATCGGTGACTATGTGGAGCCGATGGAGTCATAGGACTCATTTACGCCCCCAAAGGGCGGGGAAACGCAGTGTTCAGGCATTTTAATCCACATCGGTAGACCGGCCCTGACGATCCAAGGGTCACTCGAGCTCTGATCCTGAGACTCGGGCTAGACAGTCTCGAATTCGGTAAGGACTATCTTTTGCCTTGGTTCATGGCGGAAATCCAATTTCCAAATACGACACCGTGCGGTTTTGATTGTATACCTATATGTGGCGACATAGTGGTATTGGGCATTAATGTCGTCTATGATTGATACTTATGATTTGAAATTGTTTTTGAAACATATAAACACTAGTAATAATATCAAATGCTTTTGTTTTATTCGTATCAAGCATATTTTGGCCATTATAAGGTAAAAACTCTATCCTCCGGTTTGCGTTACATTGTGTGATGGGAACTGAGTCTTATAATGGCTTCATTTTTATAAAAAGCATTGCGATGTTTAAAAGATTTACTTGTTTTAAAGCACTGGCAATCCAATGGAGTAAACCCGTTCCACTGGCGTGGTCTGTGATTGGCCATATATTAGAATGTGTAAAGTAGATTTCTCATACCAGTCCCATGACTGACTCGCAGTTTGTTTCACTTGCAAACTCGGGTGCCCCTCTTTCTACATGGGCAACCTTGTATTCAGGTTTTAGCAGGCTCTTTCTGGATAGCTGATGCTGAAGATGGATTCTACCATTTATCTCTTTTTATGTTGTTCGTCTCATATTGTACATATTATGTTTTGTTTTCCGCTGTAGACATTTGTGTATAGATGAACTGTATTTTGTACTAAGTATGATCCTGTATACTGTGTAACTCTGATGGCTATGTTTATCCAGTGTATTATTTGTACATTATCTGGTGTATTTATTTATTTCTGTTCTGCTGTTACTGTTTATTTGTTATATTCCAAAGATTACCCTTGCCACCATTGTACGGGGTTTTGGGGTCATCACAACGTGGTATCAGAGCTTTGGTTAAGCTTAGTTCTGGAATATAACATATTAACGAACTCGTCAGAAATAGAACCAGTAGTGTTCTAGGACGAGTAACTCATTACAGATAGGATCAGTAATATCTTAGTATGAGTATAGCAGAATGGAATACACCTCGATAGATGCATTTACGCTCAAGTATATGTTTCTATGCTTTAAAATATCTTTTCTGTTGACTTGACACTTGGTTTGCTATTTGCAGAAGAACTAGAAAATGAGTGTCAGAAACAGAAGGAATGCAGAACTAGATCTAGAGGCTCTATTTAAGAGATATCGAAATCTGGGAGGAATACAATTCTCGGGCAATGAATCGATTATTCAAACTCAAGCTTAGAAGAGTTCTGCTGAAAGAATTTTTGAGCGTTTCCAGCTGAGAGATGATCAGAAAAGATTAGTGGCATCCTGGGCACTCAAAGATGAAGCTTTAATCTGGTGGGAAACGGTTATTAAAGATAATCCAGAAGGTGATATCACCTGGGATAGATTCAAAGAGATTTTAAGTGAAAGATTTACTCCTCCAGAAGCAACTGAGCGGTTATGTGGTGAATTCTGTTATCTGATATAAGGGGATATGACCATTCCAGAATATCATAAGAAATTCAATGAACTTTCTTATTTTGCCCGGCATCTAATTGAGAATCCAAAGAGGAAGAATATGAGGTTTATTAACGGGCTTCAAAGAAAGTACCAAAGTAGAGTAATGGGGCATGTGAAGCTTCCCTTTTCGGTAATGATATACATGGCTTATCAGTATGAAGATCTCCATAAGAAAGGTATTTTGAACGACGAAGAGGAAGTCAGTTCTAGTATCAAAGGGGAGTCTGAGACTGATAGTCCTGAGGCCAGTACAATGCCCGAGGTCAGTGAGAAGCCTAAAGTCGAAAAGAAAAGGGTTGAATCTGGGAAAGAACCCATAACGACGACCATCTGCTTTAACTGCAATAAACAAGGGCATTTGACCAGGAATTGTAAATTCTCGACGAAACGAAAGAAGGATGAATCTAAATCCGATAAGAAGTTTCAAGAGAATAGAAAATGCGATAAATGTCATCAGACTGGTCATCTTTCAAAGGCCTGCCCGCTATTCAGAAAACCTGAAGTAGTACATGTAAATGAAGTGGCAGAAGCGCCTGCATCTTCATCTAGTCAGCAAAGGTCTGATGTTTTGGAAGGCACACTTAATATCAAAAATATTTCAGTTAAAGTACTATTTGGTACAGGCGCGTCACAAAGCTTTATTGCAAAGAACGCAGTTAAGAAGTTGGATTTGAAATTGAAAAAGCTCAAAGAACCCATCACTGTCCATAATCCGGTTGGGGATTCCCTCAACCTTTGTTGGGTTTGTGGGGGTGCCTGTATCTTTTTCCTGTTATAAGTTCCCTACCATCTCTATTGTCATGAATTTTACTGAATTCGATCTTATTTTGGGATTGGATTGGTTAACCAAATATGAAGCAAAGGTTAAATGCACCGAGAGAGTTGTTAGGGCAAAGATTAAATCAGGGAATTATATAACCATACCATGTGAAGGTCCGAATTCAGATAGAAAATACTTTTGGTCAGCTCTTGATGTTTCTCCTACTCAAATAGAAAATATCCCTGTAGTCACAGAGAATATTCCAGACCATATAAAAGATATTCCTATTGTAAAGAATTATGCAGATGTGTTCGAAGAAGTTGTTAGCTTACCTCCGAAGAGAGAAATTGATTTCAAGATCGCTTTAATTCCGAATGCAAGGCCAGTAGTGCACGCTATTCGGAGAATGACTCTGAAGGAGAAAGAAGAATTAGACAATCAAACTCGACAGCTTGTATGGAAGGGTCTGATCAGGCCTAGTTTCTCTGATTGGGGAGCAGCAGTGGGGTTTGTCCCAAAGTCAGACGGTACTCTTCGAATATGTGTGGAATATTGTGACTTGAATAAGCAGACATTGAAGAACAAATACCCATCGCCGCAGATTGATGATTTGTTAGATCGATTGAATGGCGTACAAGTATTTTCAAGGATGAACCTAGCTACAGGCTTCCATCAGCTTCATATTGCCGAAGAGTGTGCTCAATGACAGCATTCAGAGGTCCTGATCTGTTCTATGAGTGGTTAGTAATGTTGTTCGGCTTATGTAACGCTCCTGCCTATTTTGTGGATTTAATGAATCGAGTATTCCGCGATGTCTTGATTAAATTTGTCCTAGTTTTCATCGATGACATATTAATCTTCTCTAAGTCAGAGAGCGAACACGCGAAACATTTGGAACAAGTGTTGGAAATTCTCAGAAAGAACGTCTTGAAGGCCAAACTTTCCAAATGTATATTCTGGCAAGAAGAAGTCAAGTTTCTTGGCCACGTTGTATCAAAAGAAGGAATTTCTGTGGATCCCAGTAAAATCACAGCTATTCAAAATTGGAAGTAGCCTAGTACTCCGACAGAAGTCCAAAGTTTTCTTGGACTGGCTAGTTATTATCGGAAGTTCGTTAAAGATTTTTCGAAGATATCTACTTCCTTGACAAAGCTTACCAAGAAACACGCAAAACTCAAGTGGACTCCCGAATGTGAGGAGGCTTTTCAGAAGCTAAAATTAAAATTAACAACTGCTCCAGTGTTAACGATTATCGATGGAAATCAAGACTTGAAAGTCTGGACAGATGCCTCTAGAGAAGGCCTTGGTGCAGTATTGATGCAAAGAGGTCAAGTGGTTGCTTATACTAGCCGTCAGCTGAAACCGCATGAGAAAAATTACGTCACTCATGATCTTGAGTTGTTAGCCATTGTATTTGCTTTAAAAATCTGGAGGCACTATCTTTTGGGTGAGAAATTCGAACCATATACAGATCATCAGTCGCTAAAGTATCTGTTCACCCAGAAAGACTTGAATCTGAGGCAGCAAGGTTGGCTAGAATTTCTTGCAGCATATGATTTTGAGATTTTGTACACTCCAGGGAAAGCCAATGTTGTGGCCGATGCACTAAGTCGAAAGAATGCAATAATCGCCAGTTTTATTATTATGACTTCCTTGATTGACAAAATATCTATTCTTCAGAAAGATGATAATTTTATTAAGGATATGATCAGAAGGATTCAGAAAGGCGAACCCTCGGGTTTTCAAATAGATAACGATGGGATCCTGAGATTGAGAGGAAGGATTTGTGTTCCCGACACCCCCGAGCTCAAAAGGGAAGTGTTAGACGAATGTCACAAGTCCAAGCTGAGTATCCATCTAGGTGTGAGCAAAATGTATAATGATCTCAAGCGAACATTCTGGTAGAAGGCTATGAAAAGAAACGTTTCAATATATGTTAGCAGGTGTCCTACTTGCCAACTAGTCAAAAGCAACCAACAGAAACTTGCTGGATTGTTGCAACCGCTGGATATTCCATGTTGGAAGTGGGAACATATTTCCATGGACATCGTAGATGGTTTGCCCAGAACCTAGAAAGGAAATGACAGTATTTGGCTGATCGTAGATCGCTTCACGAAGACCGCCCATTTTATACCTGTCAGATCCAATAGAACCGCCCAAAGTCTAGCACAGATTTATTTCAAAGAAATTATTAGGATACATGGAGTGCCGATCAGTATAGTTAGTGATAGAGATCCAATATTTACTAGCAAATTCTGGGAGGCATTTCAAGTAGAACTGGGAACGAAGCTGAATCTAAGCACCACCTATCATCCTCAGACAGATGGTCAGACTGAGAGGGTGAATCGTATTCTAGAAGATTTATTGCGGGCTTGTGTTCTTGATTTTGGTGGATCATGGGAAGACCATTTGCATTTGGCTCAGTTCTCATATAACAACAGCTACCAAGCGAGCCTGACAATGTCACCATTCGAAGCATTGTATGGTAGACCGTGCCAATCACCTGCTTGTTGGGTTGAACCTGGTAATAGGCTTGTATTGGGACTAGATATGATTCGCGAAGCTGCAGATAAAGTCGGTTTCATTAAGAAACGATTACTAGCCGCTCAAAGCCGACAGAAGAGCTATGCAGACTCGAGAAGGAGGGATTTAGCATTTGCTGTTAGCGACTATGTGTATCTAAGGGTTTCTCCGATGAGAGGAGTGATTCGATTTGGCAAAACTGGGAAGTTGGCACCCAAATTTATTGGTCCATTCCCTATACTTGAATGGATTGGAACTCTCGCTTATAGAGTTCAATTGCCTAATTGGTTGCCTGGAGTGCATGATGTATTTCACGTATCTCAACTTCGAAAGCATGTTCATGATCCAGACCTGATCGTGGAAGAAGCAACTCAATGGGATATAGAAATTACTCGAGAATTGGCTATGAGAAGAGAGCTGTAACGACCCGGATTTTGAGCGACTTTGGTTATCGACGTAAGCACGACGTCGATAACCAAAACATCGAAAAATTTCCGGTAATTAATGAAAGAAACTAGAAGGTGAGAATAGATAAGATAGAAACTTAGAATAGAAGAAGAAGAAGAACCTAACATCAGAGTAACACGAACCTCATAGCGGAACGAATAACATATAATAGATAACATAACTTTGAAATATAACAGTTATGTATACAATAGCACTTATCAGAGTACAGCACTCACAACGCAGCGGAAATAACTATAACTATATGATCTTGAAGCCTCCTGCTCCACGCTCTTCCAGTATATCTGTAAAACCCGACTACTTGACTGCCCGTACAAATTTAGGCACCCAAGAGTTTAGGGAAAACAACAAATAAACTCCGGGTCAGTCATGGGACTGGTGTGAGTAAAACAGTTTAAAACAGGTATATGAACAAGTAAACGATATCTCATAAGACCACGCCGCAGAACGGAACGGGTTTTTCCCTTATGAGAATCCAAAATATCTTTATATCAAAAACCTTTTGATATTATAATAATGTCTATGTACAAATAGATATCAACTAGCAGAAACGCTTTCATCTCACGTTCTACATATATAGTATACAATCAAAATCGCAAGCACGTATTGGATAATGGATTTCCAACTATGACAAGGTATGGAATCACCTTCCGATCAGTGTACTCTAGGAACGATACACTGGAGTTCAACAAGAACATCTTGCAACTCAGCCACACATGACCGACCACTCATTTCGCTTGAGTGTATCGAATGTACATCACCAACGGTTGGGATCAGCAACCGTTCCCGTATATATATGGGACAGCATTGATAGATTTAAGAAACAAATGAATATTCTCTAGATAGGTGATTATACACCCTACTTCGGTGCGACCGACTTAGCCATGCTGCCTGCCCGATTTCTGTCATTTACCGGTTGATGAGGCTAGAAGCTACGCTTTATCATTACATCAGATTCACTTCGAATGCTACATTGTCAAATCCATCGCAAATCACTAATTGATGTCTACAACCATACATTACGTGTCAGCTAAAAGAAGTTTCCTTCTCCGCTTCCACTCTTGGTATAGTTGAAGAAATCAATGTACGTGATCGTCTGGAAATACTATGTCAGACATCCATCTTCATTCACTTAGAAATGTCACACCGTCATACCCGCCAAATCACAAATTGACTTATCCAAAAATAACACGGGTATACAGCTAAGAGAAACGAATTCCTCCGCCACCAAACGTGAATACGTTTGAACAGATCAACTTACGCGGTTCATTGGGTATACTCTGTCAGACCTTCGTCCATACAAGTTGTCCTGGGACTGGACAAACCGAAGGCACTATTCAGTACATCCATCTTAGTCACTGTTATCTAAGACTTATACAACAGCCCTTGCATTTTACTCCGTCTTCAATTATCTTTGGCATATATGATTCGCAACGCGTATGCCAATACAGAGTGGTTCTTTGGATAATAATCCAACCGGTCTCTCCATATTAACAACGTTAAAATGGTCAAAACTTCGATAGTCTGTGATTTAACTATCAAAGAAAAACAAGTGTGCAAACAACGATATTATTTCCAGACGGAAATTATATCGAACAATCATCATTTAACATTAATCTCTTTAGCTCATTTATTTACTTATCTCCTGATTTCCATAGATCCTGAATTCTTATTTTAAATTATCAGAAAACATTTCTGATTCTCGTTTGGAAAACATTTCCAAAACGCCTTTACGATCAAACCTTACCATTTCTTAGTTAAGAAGGAAGTCAATCAAGTTGGGGTATAATTACCTCTCAGACCTTAATTGAACAACGTTATAACTTTCGAAATGGTCAAAGTTTATCTTTTACTCTTTAACAACTTCTTTACATAACTCTCGTATTCTATTTACGTATCCACTTCTCTATTGAAAACATTGGTTATAACGATAACGTTATAATCCCTACTTTCGAATTAATCTAACTTAACAGCTAACTCTGATTACTTATACTGAATGATTAACCTAACGACTAATTTATTTAAAATAAATAAATCTTGATTTAACAACTGGAAAGTATAAGGATACTTTCCCGAATTCGATATAATCGAATCCGACGCTTAACTCTATTCGAGTAATCTCTATTTGATTAACTCTTCTTCGAATAACCAATATTCGATAACTCTTTCTTCTCGAATAAACTATATATTCGATTAACTCCTTTCGATTAAACTATAATCGATACTCCTTTCGATATAACTAATATCGACTAACTCCTTTCGATATAACTTAACTTGGTAACTCAACTTGATTACTTAACCTGCTAATCCATTTTGATAAATTTAACTTGCTAATCCATTTTGATTAACTTAACTAACTTCACCCATTTGGTTAACTTGACTAACTTAACCCATTTGATTAACTCGACTAACTTATTTGACTGATCTGGTTTAACTAACTCATTTAACAAATCTGGTTTAACTAACTCATTTAACAAATCTGGTTTAACTAACTCATTTAACAAATCTGGTTTAACTAACTTAATCAAATTCACTTTCATTACTCGACTAATTCACTTTGGTTTAACCTAACCAATTCAATTTGATTACTCTTAACTTGCTAATTCCATTTGATCAACTCCTTATTTATTTTCCAATAAATATTCCTTTTATAAAATCTTTTGATTTTATAAATAAATTCCCTTTTTAATAATTCTATTTATTCCCTTAAATAAATAATCCCTTTACAAATTCTATTTATTTATGTCTAAATAAATATCTCTTTTTAATCTTTATTTATTTCCTTAAATAAATAATCCCTTTTCAAATTCTATTTATTTATGTCTAAATAAATATCTCTTTTTAATCTTTATTTATTTCCTTAAATAAATAAATCCTTTTACTTTTATTCATCCCCTAAATAAATAAATAATCCATTTAATCTATTTGTAAATGTTCTACAAATATTCCCTATTTATCTCTATTCGATTTGCAAATGGTTTACAAATATTTCTCCTTCTATTTATTTTACAAGTATTCCCTTTATATTTGTTTTAACCAATATATTTCTTTTATATTTGATTTACAAATAAAATTCCTTTATATTTGATATACAAATATAATTCCTTTGTATTTCTATTTATAAATATTCCATTTATAAATAAATCCCTTTTATAAAATCTTCGTTGATTTTATAAATCTTTTCTCTTTTATAAAATCCTTTGATTTCATAAATAAATTCTTTTTCAATATAACATTGAAAATTTCCTTTTTATTTATTCTATTTATTTTCCTGAATAAATATCCCGTTTATTTCTATTTATTCAAACCCTAAATAAATATCCTTTTTAATTCTATTTATTTTCCTGAATAAATATTCCTTTCTATAAAATCCCACGATTTTATAAATGATTCGTTTTCAATATAGTTATTGAAAATTCTGTTTTCTATATTTCAGTATTTCCTATGGTATTTAAACAACCAAATGTCAATGATCAATATTATCCAAACATATAAAATCAATAACAGATTATATATCACAATATATAAATAACAGAAAAATAAATGTTGAGGAATCCAGTTGGATTCCTCCAACCTGTTTCCCTGCATCCACAGCTGTTACACAATATAATATCTATTTCATTTTGAAATGAAATATCCTGCTGTACAGAACTATATTTGATTAACGATATACAGATTAACTACGTTTTCAATCAAATCTATTTAACAGTCCAATACAATCAACATACAGCAGTCAATCAAATAAAGTACAATTTATATAAATATAAATTGAAAGAGTTAGTGAGTTTCTACTCACTTTGTCCGTAATCGTAAAATAACGAGTTACAGTTTTGATTTGTCCATTCAGATGTTTATTCCGTCGTTTCTTCGTTGTCCATGATCCCGACCGTATCCTTCTTCTTACATCAAACTTGCGATCCCTTTCGATTCCAATTTAGTTTCCAATTTTGAAATCTGCAGCTACGAAATACTCGACTGCCTTTGTTTGGGAAAACTCGTATACCCATAAGTTTTAACACTTCTCTCCTCTCACGAATGCTGACCCGAGCCTGCTTCTAACTACCACCTTCTCCCAGTCCTCGACTACATGCTTTGACCATCAACATACCCATTCCAGAATCAACCCAAAATGATTTTCTGTTTCCACCCATAGTCCATCCCCTTTAAAATTAAAACTCCATTTCCAGTCAACTGCTTTCACCATCCCCAAGTCAACAGCCCCGATTTCACGAACAAGCCCACCAATACAGTAAACCAATTCAAACCCGTTTTAAAAACATAAACTTGCTCACGTTTTCGAACTACACATACATGAAGGAACTCACCGTCCCCTCCATTGTTTTTCATCAGCTCCAAGACCACTTTCCTGGGACCCCGTCTTCATCTAAAACCTTGCGATCACACTGCTCTTTCTCCTTCAAGCCAATTCGACACAGAAACGAATTAAAATACTGTACCCTTTAAGACGCAGACCGATCAGCTCCTCACTCCATCTTGACTTCACAGACCCTACTTCGCCATTTCATCTCAGTCAATACCCCATCTTCCCTTTCTGCCCAGCTCGACCACTCCCATTTCTCGTTCCTGTTCCCTTCGGTTGAACACACCTTCACCGTCACGCAAGTAAACAGCTCGAATATCTTCTCGCAGCTGAACAACCCGCATCCTCCTTCTACAGACCAGACCGCCTCAAAGAACTCCACGCTTCACCCATTTCAGTTCGAGCGGTTCCAACGTAGGTCACCACTGGAGAATTCCGTGCCTTGCGAGATGTATACGAGGATGAAGAACTCGGTTTTCACGAGTTCGAATCTATATAAAATAATTAGTGGGATTTTCTTTGATCGAAGATCGTTTGAGAGGAATTATCGTTGCTTAAGCTGGCGGCTACAAATGAATTGAAGAAAATATCTGCTTAGGTTTTAGTTGGAGCTTTAGGGTTATTATATAGTGATAAATGTATAGCACGTGGACCCTTTGTTGCCACACAAAAATGGTTTAGCGTTGGGGATGTGTTTGGTCTTCGTTTTGAAAAGGAGTGGTGACCATTCAAGGGAGGTGTGGCTTATTCGTGGTTGGTGCTACTCTAAGTGGTAGGTAGGACGTATGGTGGATGACAACGGAGGGGTACGTGGCTTGTTCTTGTTCATAGAAGATAATGTAGCCGATATACATTCAGTTTTTGTTCACATACGAACAGCTCTGGACAGAAATAAAAACATCATCGTGATGAGCGAGGTGTTCCGACTCCAGAAATATAATAATACCGGTAGATGGACTCATATTGTGAAACCCCGAAATGTCGATACAGGGTGCCAAATACCCCAAATAAAAAGTTGCTTATTAAATTAATTAAAAATTACCATAAAGTTCTAAAAATTAAATTACCACTACTTCCCAAAAGAACCCTGTCTAAATTCAAACCCGATCTCTAGTTATTTCGAATAAACAGTTATGGTCGATAAACGATTCTATAGCGACTTTTCTGAAATTTGATTTGGACATATCTCAAAATCTACACGACGAAATGCCGATCTTTCTCTTCCACTAGAAAGATATACTCCACCAGCTCCACACGTTTCTTGTTTCACTGAAATCCGGCTTAAAATGAATCCTGTACATTCAGTTGAAGTTCGAATCGCCAATTTACGAACTGCAACGCCATTTCGAGCTCGATTTTAATTATAATATAATTATACGTTCAAACTGTCGTCGATTGAATATATTCGTCAATATTATTCAACTCTAAGCTGAATTAAATCCAAGGGACGACCCCATTCACAGAATATCGTGATTTCCAATATTTTTTTGATTATTTCTGAATTAGATATATTATTTAATTATTTTAATTTAATTAAATATTCCTTATTATTTAATTAACGACCATTTAATTCACTGCATCACTGTTTATATAATTAAATAAATAAATTATAAAACCCCGGGAAATGCGGGTCATTACATTCTTCCCCACTTAAAATAATTTCGTCATCGAAATTGCTAAGTTAGAGAACGACCCTATCTATTGGAACTCCTAAGATTAGTTTACGCCTTATTTCTGATTTCAACTGAACCAATTAATATCGACTAAAATATTAATTCCTTCCGGCTAACTAAAATTTTCAAAAATTCTGGAAATTTTCTAACACTTTAAATTTTCAGAAAATTTCGCCATAACCTCCTTTGTACAGCCCTATTGGTAAAACCACCACTCGCCTCTCTAGGCCTTCTCCAACCCAAAAGAAAATCAAACAGCCAAGCGGCTTGCCAATTCGGCTCATAAATTCCAAACCCATATATTAAATAGACTTGTACCTTTTTGTCGGGTATATCCTTATATCTCTTCCATCTGTTATCATTCCAACATATACCAATGTTATCTCAACCAGATTCCAATCTGTTTTTATTCGCAGATCCAACCATTCACTGATACCTAAGTCGAATTTCATTTCAACTCCAATATCCAATTTCAACTCTTAGTTTATCAACTTAATTTCATTCAGATTATTCCATAATCCAATCCAGTTTTAATTTAACTTATTTCAAGTTAAATTCAAATGTCTCATTCACTTTTACTACCTCATTCTATTTAACTTCATTAGTTAAACTTTAATTCCAGAACTTAAATCCCTGGGTTTCTTTCAAATCAATTTGAAATCATAATACCAATTCAAAACATTTGAATTTTCTAAACCATTTGTTTTCTCAAACCAATTTAAAAACAAAATCTTCGGTAGTAATCCATCACTAAGAACTCGAAAATGAACACCGATGATGTCATGATCATCATCGGAATCTACTTTCCAGCTGTCAGAGTGAGTTCAATACTATATCACTTTCAGATTGAAAAACATTTTCAAAATCTCCCAGGAACTTAAAATTTCCTTATTTTAAATTCAAATTCTGATTTAAATTCAGATTCAATTCATCTTATTTCATATACTTTACTTATATGAATTCTGATTGGTTATTTATAACCATTTCACTTTATAATCTTACTCGATTATAATAACAACCAATATATCTAATATATATATATATTTCCTCTATATCAGAATATACTCTGGGTAAACTTATTTTAATTTACCCTCTTTTTCAAAACATATCGTGTCGACCCATCGTATTCGGGTGTTTTTAAACTCCTACCGATACAGTGGATCAAACTGATCGACCAGAACTCATCAACAACTCGACCAATGAATCCCCACAATATAAAACCATTTTTATATCAAATACAAATACGTTCACTCGTATATATACACTCAAACTCAATCTAGGGTATTACTAACCCTATCTCTACTGAGTCACGCCACAAAGCCAAGTAATTCTTAACTTAAGCTCTGATACCAACTGTAACGACCCGGATTTTGAGCGACTTTGGTTATCGACGTAAGCACGACGTCGATAACCAAAACATCGAAAAATCCCGGTAATTAATGAAAGAAACTAGAAGGTGAGAATAGATAAGATAGAAACTTAGAATAGAAGAAGAAGAAGAACCTAACATCAGAGTAACACGAACCTCATAGCGGAACGAATAACATATAATAGATAACATAACTTTGAAATATAACAGTTATGTATACAATAGCACTTATTAGAGTACAGCACTCACAACGCAGCGGAAATAACTATAACTATATGATCTTGAAGCCTCCTGCTCCACGCTCTTCCAGTATATCTGTAAAACCCGACTACTTGACTGCCCGTACAAATTTAGGCACCCAAGAGTTTAGGGAAAGCAACAAATAAACTCCGGGTCAGTCATGGGACTGGTGTGAGTAAAACAGTTTAAAACAGGTATATAAACAAGTAAACGATATCTCATAAGACCACGCTGCAGAACGGAACGGGTTTTTCCCTTATGAGAATCCAAAATATCTTTATATCAAAAACCTTTTGATATTATAATAATGTCTATGTACAAATAGATATCAACTAGCAGAAACGCTTTCATCTCACGTTCTACATATATAGTATACAATCAAAATCGCAAGCACGTATTGGATAATGGATTTCCAACTATGACAAGGTATGGAATCACCTTCCGATCAGTGTACTCTAGGAACGATACACTGGAGTTCAACAAGAACATCTTGCAACTCAGCCACACATGACCGACCACTCATTTCGCTTGAGTGTATCGAATGTACATCACCAACGGTTGGGATCAGCAACCGTTCCCGTATATATATGGGACAGCATTGATAGATTTAAGAAACAAATGAATATTCTCTAGATAGGTGATTATACACCCTACTTCGGTGCGACCGACTTAGCCATGCTGCCTGCCCGATTTCTGTCATTTACCGGTTGATGAGGCTAGAAGCTACGCTTTATCATTACATCAGATTCACTTCGAATGCTACATTGTCAAATCCATCGCAAATCACTAATTGATGTCTACAACCATACATTACGTGTCAGCTAAAAGAAGTTTCCTTCTCCGCTTCCACTCTTGGTATAGTTGAAGAAATCAATGTACGTGATCGTCTGGAAATACTATGTCAGACATCCATCTTCATTCACTTAGAAATGTCACACCGTCATACCCGCCAAATCACAAATTGACTTATCCAAAAATAACACGGGTATACAGCTAAGAGAAACGAATTCCTCCGCCACCAAACGTGAATACGTTTGAACAGATCAACTTACGCGGTTCATTGGGTATACTCTGTCAGACCTTCGTCCATACAAGTTGTCCTGGGACTGGACAAACCGAAGGCACTATTCAGTACATCCATCTTAGTCACTGTTATCTAAGACTTATACAACAGCCCTTGCATTTTACTCCGTCTTCAATTATCTTTGGCATATATGATTCGCAACGCGTATGCCAATACAGAGTGGTTCTTTGGATAATAATCCAACCGGTCTCTCCATATTAACAACGTTAAAATGGTCAAAACTTCGATAGTCTGTGATTTAACTATCAAAGAAAAACAAGTGTGCAAACAACGATATTATTTCCAGACGGAAATTATATCGAACAATCATCATTTAACATTAATCTCTTTAGCTCATTTATTTACTTATCTCCTGATTTCCATAGATCCTGAATTCTTATTTTAAATTATCAGAAAACATTTCTGATTCTCGTTTGGAAAACATTTCCAAAACGCCTTTACGATCAAACCTTACCATTTCTTAGTTAAGAAGGAAGTCAATCAAGTTGGGGTATAATTACCTCTCAGACCTTAATTGAACAACGTTATAACTTTCGAAATGGTCAAAGTTTATCTTTTACTCTTTAACAACTTCTTTACATAACTCTCGTATTCTATTTACGTATCCACTTCTCTATTGAAAACATTGGTTATAACGATAACGTTATAATCCCTACTTTCGAATTAATCTAACTTAACAGCTAACTCTGATTACTTATACTGAATGATTAACCTAACGACTAATTTATTTAAAATAAATAAATCTTGATTTAACAACTGGAAAGTATAAGGATACTTTCCCGAATTCGATATAATCGAATCCGACGCTTAACTCTATTCGAGTAATCTCTATTTGATTAACTCTTCTTCGAATAACCAATATTCGATAACTCTTTCTTCTCGAATAAACTATATATTCGATTAACTCCTTTCGATTAAACTATAATCGATACTCCTTTCGATATAACTAATATCGACTAACTCCTTTCGATATAACTTAACTTGGTAACTCAACTTGATTACTTAACCTGCTAATCCATTTTGATAAATTTAACTTGCTAATCCATTTTGATTAACTTAACTAACTTCACCCATTTGGTTAACTTGACTAACTTAACCCATTTGATTAACTCGACTAACTTATTTGACTGATCTGGTTTAACTAACTCATTTAACAAATCTGGTTTAACTAACTCATTTAACAAATCTGGTTTAACTAACTCATTTAACAAATCTGGTTTAACTAACTTAATCAAATTCACTTTCATTACTCGACTAATTCACTTTGGTTTAACCTAACCAATTCAATTTGATTACTCTTAACTTGCTAATTCCATTTGATCAACTCCTTATTTATTTTCCAATAAATATTCCTTTTATAAAATCTTTTGATTTTATAAATAAATTCCCTTTTTAATAATTCTATTTATTCCCTTAAATAAATAATCCCTTTACAAATTCTATTTATTTATGTCTAAATAAATATCTCTTTTTAATCTTTATTTATTTCCTTAAATAAATAATCCCTTTTCAAATTCTATTTATTTATGTCTAAATAAATATCTCTTTTTAATCTTTATTTATTTCCTTAAATAAATAAATCCTTTTACTTTTATTCATCCCCTAAATAAATAAATAATCCATTTAATCTATTTGTAAATGTTCTACAAATATTCCCTATTTATCTCTATTCGATTTGCAAATGGTTTACAAATATTTCTCCTTCTATTTATTTTACAAGTATTCCCTTTATATTTGTTTTAACCAATATATTTCTTTTATATTTGATTTACAAATAAAATTCCTTTATATTTGATATACAAATATAATTCCTTTGTATTTCTATTTATAAATATTCCATTTATAAATAAATCCCTTTTATAAAATCTTCGTTGATTTTATAAATCTTTTCTCTTTTATAAAATCCTTTGATTTCATAAATAAATTCTTTTTCAATATAACATTGAAAATTTCCTTTTTATTTATTCTATTTATTTTCCTGAATAAATATCCCGTTTATTTCTATTTATTCAAACCCTAAATAAATATCCTTTTTAATTCTATTTATTTTCCTGAATAAATATTCCTTTCTATAAAATCCCACGATTTTATAAATGATTCGTTTTCAATATAGTTATTGAAAATTCTGTTTTCTATATTTCAGTATTTCCTATGGTATTTAAACAACCAAATGTCAATGATCAATATTATCCAAACATATAAAATCAATAACAGATTATATATCACAATATATAAATAACAGAAAAATAAATGTTGAGGAATCCAGTTGGATTCCTCCAACCTGTTTCCCTGCATCCACAGCTGTTACACAATATAATATCTATTTCATTTTGAAATGAAATATCCTGCTGTACAGAACTATATTTGATTAACGATATACAGATTAACTACGTTTTCAATCAAATCTATTTAACAGTCCAATACAATCAACATACAGCAGTCAATCAAATAAAGTACAATTTATATAAATATAAATTGAAAGAGTTAGTGAGTTTCTACTCACTTTGTCCGTAATCGTAAAATAACGAGTTACAGTTTTGATTTGTCCATTCAGATGTTAATTCCGTCGTTTCTTCGTTGTCCATGATCCCGACCGTATCCTTCTTCTTACATCAAACTTGCGATCCCTTTCGATTCCAATTTAGTTTCCAATTTTGAAATCTGCAGCTACGAAATACTCGACTGCCTTTGTTTGGGAAAACTCATATACCCATAAGTTTTAACACTTCTCTCCTCTCACGAATGCTGACCCGAGCCTGCTTCTAACTACCACCTTCTCCCAGTCCTCGACTACATGCTTTGACCATCAACATACCCATTCCAGAATCAACCCAAAATGATTTTCTGTTTCCACCCATAGTCCATCCCCTTTAAAATTAAAACTCCATTTCCAGTCAACTGCTTTCACCATCCCCAAGTCAACAGCCCCGATTTCACGAACAAGCCCACCAATACAGTAAACCAATTCAAACCCGTTTTAAAAACATAAACTTGCTCACGTTTTCGAACTACACATACATGAAGGAGCTCACCGTCCCCTCCATTGTTTTTCATCAGCTCCAAGACCACTTTCCTGGGACCCCGTCTTCATCTAAAACCTTGCGATCACACTGCTCTTTCTCCTTCAAGCCAATTCGACACAGAAACGAATTAAAATACTGTACCCTTTAAGACGCAGACCGATCAGCTCCTCACTCCATCTTGACTTCACAGACCCTACTTCGCCATTTCATCTCAGTCAATACCCCATCTTCCCTTTCTGCCCAGCTCGACCACTCCCATTTCTCGTTCCTGTTCCCTTCGGTTGAACACACCTTCACCGTCACGCAAGTAAACAGCTCGAATATCTTCTCGCAGCTGAACAACCCGCATCCTCCTTCTACAGACCAGACCGCCTCAAAGAACTCCACGCTTCACCCATTTCAGTTCGAGCGGTTCCAACGTAGGTCACCACTGGAGAATTCCGTGCCTTGCGAGATGTATACGAGGATGAAGAACTCGGTTTTCACGAGTTCGAATCTATATAAAATAATTAGTGGGATTTTCTTTGATCGAAGATCGTTTGAGAGGAATTATCGTTGCTTAAGCTGGCGGCTACAAATGAATTGAAGAAAATATCTGCTTAGGTTTTAGTTGGAGTTTTAGGGTTATTATATAGTGATAAATGTATAGCACGTGGACCCTTTGTTGCCACACAAAAATGGTTTAGCGTTGGGGATGTGTTTGGTCTTCGTTTTGAAAAGGAGTGGTGACCATTCAAGGGAGGCGTGGCTTATTCGTGGTTGGTGCTACTCTAAGTGGTAGGTAGGACGTATGGTGGATGACAACGGAGGGGTACGTGGCTTGTTCTTGTTCATAGAAGATAATGTAGCCGATATACATTCAGTTTTTGTTCACATACGAACAGCTCTGGACAGAAATAAAAACATCATCGTGATGAGCGAGGTGTTCCGACTCCAGAAATATAATAATACCGGTAGATGGACTCATATTGTGAAACCCCGAAATGTCGATACAGGGTGCCAAATACCCCAAATAAAAAGTTGCTTATTAAATTAATTAAAAATTACCATAAAGTTCTAAAAATTAAATTACCACTACTTCCCAAAAGAACCCTGTCTAAATTCAAACCCGATCTCTAGTTATTTCGAATAAACAGTTATGGTCGATAAACGATTCTATAGCGACTTTTCTGAAATTTGATTTGGACATATCTCAAAATCTACACGACGAAATGCCGATCTTTCTCTTCCACTAGAAAGATATACTCCACCAGCTCCACACGTTTCTTGTTTCACTGAAATCCGGCTTAAAATGAATCCTGTACATTCAGTTGAAGTTCGAATCGCCAATTTACGAACTGCAACGCCATTTCGAGCTCGATTTTAATTATAATATAATTATACGTTCAAACTGTCGTCGATTGAATATATTCGTCAATATTATTCAACTCTAAGCTGAATTAAATCCAAGGGACGACCCCATTCACAGAATATCGTGATTTCCAATATTTTTTTGATTATTTCTGAATTAAATATATTATTTAATTATTTTAATTTAATTAAATATTCCTTATTATTTAATTAATGACCATTTAATTCACTGCATCACTGTTTATATAATTAAATAAATTAATTATAAAACCCCGGGAAATGCGGGTCATTACAAGAGCCGTTAAAGATTATTGGCAAAGAAACCAAAGAGCTGAGGAACAAGAAAGTTCACTTAGTCAAAGTGCAATGGAGTGGAGATCTGTGAGATTGTACTTGGGAAACTGAAGAAAGCATTAAGAAAGCCTATCCTAAGTGCAGGGTGGAAATCTCTGATTGACTCCGGTGCAAGGTATATTTACCATAATTTGCATTTTCACTTTGTTCTCTACTTTGCTGTTGTTTTCTTTTCATGGATGTAAAATTGTAATCATATAGTCTGAATGATTTTAAAAGAGTATATGAATTAATTAGTGTATTTTTGAAAGACAAAAACAAATTAATTGCTGGTTGTGTTGTTAGATTTTTGGTTGATTAATTAGAATTTTGAACCAGTTAGCCAAATTGAACAAATATTGTACTGAATTGAAAATAGATAGAAATATATACATGTGCATTATATATGTGTGAACAGGTTATGGATAAACGGCTAAGCAAAGGAATAAAATTGTTTGCCTGACAAATAGGTACACGTTTATTGTATTTCTTGGGATTTGATGATTTCATGAGCCGATTGGCTAGCCGCTTGGCTTTTTATTTTTCTTTTGGATTGGTGAGAGCCATGGGAGGCTATTTGAAATATCCCGAAGCTCCCTGTACAAAGGAGGTTATGGCGAAATTTTTCGAAAATTTAGGGTGTTAGCCAAATTTTTGAAGAATTTGAAAATTCTTAGAAACTGAAAAGTTAAAGAACGAAAGCCAGAAGGAAAGTTGAGTTGGTTAATTAAACGACCTTCGATTTTGTTCCTTTTCGGGGACAAAAAGTTTTAAGTGGGGGAGATTGTAACAACCCGGAAAATCTGAACCAATTTAAAATTTTTAATTTGGCCATTTTAGTGGATTTTAATTATTTTAAATAATAACAACGAAAAGTAAGGTTTGAATCGATGTTTGAAGATAAATATAATTATTTTAAATTATAAACCAGGCCTGAAATGGCGCGGCAGTTTCAAAATTTCAGTTCAAACTTTGACTGACTGTACTGGGTGCAAAATAAAACGGATTTTAGTGAAACCAAAAATATTTAAATATGTTAGTGAATATCTTTCTAACGAATCTGAAAAATCGAAGTTTCATAGCGGGAATCAAAAGTTACGGCCAAATGAATTTTCAGAAAGGTCGCTATAGAGTTTATATAGCCCGTGAAAAAAGCCATTTTGCAAACGACCTCAGAATTCGACGAAACCACATTTTTTGGATCCGGGATGTCAAATTATTGCTAGGTTTCAAATTCCATAATTTTTGAAGTTAATATGTGAGCATGGCAAAAGAAAATGTGTTCGGTCAATTACAGTTAAATTGGATCGACTAGAAAATGACCATTTTTCAAACGGTCTCAGAATTCGACGAAACTAGTTTTGTTGGGACTGTATCGTCAAAACATAGTTAGATTTATCTTTCTAGAATTTTTGGGATCAGTATGTGGCCCCAGCAAATTGAAATGTATGTTCAAATCCAATATTGAATGTTTTATATTTTAATTTGAAGAGAAGTTGACTGAAACAGTCGAATGGGCCAACGAAACATTTCCCATTGTGTTCGGTATGGGGGTATTTAGCTGGAGACGACAGTCATTGGGTTTGGATTGGAGTTCGTATGTGACAAGGGGTATTTTTGGATTTTAAATAAATTATAAATAAAAATAAAAACCCCCAGCCAATCACAACTGGACACACCCTCTCTTTCTCTTCGTAACCCTTCGACGAACGGCGATAAAAGCTTAAATCTTCCCCTTCCGATTTCTCCTTCCACGCGCATCAAAATAGGGTGCTCCTTTGGAGAATTTTATTGTGCTCTCCTCCATCTTCAAATCCATATAGGATTCGTGATTTTTCATTGAGTATCCTTCGAGTTTCGAAGCCCCGAAGTCGTCGACTTTGCGCTGCCGCCAGCATCACCTCCGACCACTAAGTTCGACGAGGCTGCCCTCGTTCTGCGCACCTCTCCTTCCTCTTCCAGGTGGCAGTGGCCGATTGTCCTATCGTGCAACGGTTGTCGAGAAAAATCAAAACTTAGTTTTGAACAGGTTTAGAGAGGAATGGCTGTTATAATATTAAACTTTTTAATAGCACTTTAAAGCGCTACGGTTTCTGATTTCACAATAAAAATCATATCTTTTTTGTTTTTTATCCAAAATTCAGTGAAACAAGAGACATTGGAACCGTGAGGACGTCTTCTACATTTTAGAAGAGACCGCATATTTTTCTGAGCCTTCTACCATTTTTGGTGGAGTGGAACCCAATGTGAGATTTCTAAATTATAAATGATATGGAATCAACGATGTATAAATTATATAGTCCAAATATGAGTTATATAAGCGTTGTACACCACATAAGCGTTGTATAAGTTGTATGTTCGATGTATAAGTTATATATGCGTTGTAAAAATGATATGTGCGTTGAAATAAATTGAAATGATATTGAAATGAAATCGAAATATAGTTATATACGTATATATATATATATCAATATATATATACACTCCCCTTGTCCACAGACCATGGATGATATATATTGGTTGTGATATTGTTTGGATTATTGGTTGATGTGAGAATTTGGTGAATATCATGAATGGTTGATTTGAAATAAATGATTGTGGTTGAAATCCCAATAGGATTAGTATATGGGAAAATTCGTCTGCGTACGAACTAGATATTGAAAATCCCCATTGTCAAAAGCTGCGAGGAACCGTACTAGGGAAGGTGCTGGTTTTAACTACCCTGTCGTTATGCTGCCGAAATTTTCTGAAATATTTCTGTGTTGATTTACATTCATGTGTTGAATAGGAATTCATGTGTTGAAATAAAATTCATGTGTTGAAATAAAAAAATTCATGTGTTGAATAAGAATTCATGTGTTGAAATAAAATTCATGTTTTGAATAGAAATTCATGTGTTGAATATAAATTCATGTGTTAAATAAAATTCATGTGTTTAATGGAGTTCATGTACTGAATAAATTCTTTGAAAAATAAAAATAGAATTTCTAACTTATATAAAGACTATATAAAATGTTAGTTTTTAAATAAATTGTTTTAACACCAAAAATTACATTTTTACCTTATATATAAACTAAATAAAATAATCGTGTTTTAAAATAAATTGTTTTACAATAAAAATCCCATTTTTATTATATATATGAACTATAGAAAATATTCATATGTTGAATAGAAATTCATGTGTTGAATATAAATTCATGTGTTGAATGAAGCTCATGTGTTGAGTAAATTGGTTTGAAAGATAAAAATAACATTTTTATTATATATATCAGCTATAGAAAATATACATGTGTTGAATAAAGGACTAGAACGATAAAAATCATATTTTTATCGTATGTGTGAAGTCAAAAACATTCACGTGTTGAATATATAGATTGAACAATAAAATCTACTTTTTTATTGTGAATATGAAGTGATAAAAATATTCATGTGTTGAATAAATATTTTTGATGATAAAAATATCATTTTTATCAAAAATATGAAGTGGATATAGTTTTGAAATCGAAGAATGAATTATATATATATATATATATATAATTAAAATAAAACGAATAACAAAGCTGCAGTTCGTGTTTTGAAACCGTGATTTCAAACGATTAGTGCGGGAGATCCGACCATCGGATTTTCCCGAAACCGAAACCGTTGGGTTCGCTTTGGAAATATCTTTCCAACGACACCCACTTTGTGAAGATCCAACGGTTGGATTGTCTGGAATGTTTAGTTCAAATCTGAAGAGAAACAGCGCCAGAATCGATTATATTTATATATAAATATAAATATAATTAAACTAAATCGAATAACGACGCTGCAGTTCTTATTTTGAAATCGTAACTTCAAACGATTGTACCGAGAGATCCGACCATCGGATTTTCCCGAAACTGAAACCGTTGGATTCGTTTTGAAAAGATCTTTCTAATGATATAAAATTTGTGAAGATCCAACAGTTAGATTTTCAGATGTGTGTAAATCAAATCTGAAAAAAACAGCACCACGGCCGCGTTATGGCTGAAGCGTCGTTTGAATGAATTGGCTATTTTTAAATGAATAAAAATAGCGATAAATCGTTATAAAATATTATAAACGATATGGAATGGAAATAAACCGAATTTACCCAGTTTATGGGATATTTGATGGTTGAATGTGTTTGGCGTGAAATTACATTTAAAAACAGAATTATTGATGTCGAATAATTTAACCATTGAAATGAATTGATTTAAATTATAAATATACATGAATTATTTTGAAAAGGCCGAGTTAAATATCATTTCAAATAATTGATCGGCGATAAGAAGTCGATGATGAAGACGGTGGTTGAAGACCGGAGATCTTCACCAAGGTTGGATGATAACTGATGTCTTGATTGGGAGGCATCCCGTAATATAGATAGTAAGTGGTGGTCGTCCAGACGTACGTGGAGATCGATGGACATGCGAGGTATATAGTGCCTCCGGTTTCGTTCAGACCTAGAACGAACTCGTAAATGGACTGTGTGTCTGACATTGGATTTTGCTCTGTGCTGATTGATCTCTATTAAATATATATCTGTTTGGCAGCAGAGAATTTATTCTCTTGCTTAACACCCTTCTCTGAGACGTACGAGCTCAGAGGTTATATATCAATAGAAATCAGTCGCATAGAGTGAATTGCCTGTGTGGCATGCCTAAGTGGCAGATGATCAAGGCTTCTATTGAAAAGCAAAGTCTTGTGGTTGATGATCAAAGCACGGCCTGTGTGGCATAGCTTTGTGTATAACGTTGATTCGCAAGCCTCACATGTAACACCCCGTAATTTTATAACATTAAAATTCACAAATTAAAGTATACTTAATTTTTAGAAAAGAATTAAGTGAAATGGGTTGCGTAGAGAAATATATATATATTGATATATATATATATATTAAAAATTAAATAAATAAAAATGCGAAAAAGTTCAAAACAGCGAATTGGGAGGGGAAATAACCGAATCGACCCATTTTTGAGGTCGACCCGAGCCTTGCTGGGTCGACTAGGGGTTAATCCAGGGTGTTTGGCTGTCAACCCGTGGGCCGATTTGCTCAAATGCAGATTTCGCATTTGATTGGTTCTCATGGTTCACTGTTAATCAAATGGTCCTAAATAACTTCCTACACCTATAAATACATCCTAATGCTAACCCTAAACCTAATTAAAATAGAATAGTTACCGTCGCCATGGAAATCAATGGAGTTGCCGCCAACTAAGAAAGAAGAAAAGAAAATTCAATTCTAATTCTCTCAACCCTAAAGCAAAGCAAAACTCTCTCTTTTCTTCTCTAAATTGTGAGTATGATAGTCTTAACAAGATTGTTATCATTTTAATTAGGTTAAGTCATGAATGGATTGTGAGTAGATGATGTGAATTGTCATATGCTATCATGTATGTTATTAATCCTATGCTATATATGTTGTAAATCATGCTATGATGATGTTATGTATGTTGAAAGTTTCTATGCTAAGTGGCGATGAATCATACATGTAAAAAGCCATGATGTTACTATCTATGCTAGTTAGTTCATATTAATTAAATCATCATGTTTGGGCTATGTTGATCTATATGACAAGTTACATATGCAAGTTAAATTGATTAGAAAAGTTATAAACATATGCCATGACATCTATTATGTCATCTAGAACTATGCTATGACATATGTGATATCCTATGCTAGTTCACACCATCATTATGTTGCTTAAAAACCCCATATGCAAGTTTATGTATAGATTTGGGCGATGATCATATCATGTAAATTGTGACATTTAACAAGTTGACACCTTTTGATCCTTAACATGTGTAGTTTATGCAAGTTTCACCCCTATTATGATTAGATTTATTTTAATTGTCTATATGTTGTGATAATTTATCTTTGTGCTATGCGTTAGACTATTCAAGTCTAGCCTATATTATGCGTTGAATAAGCGAACGTATAAACGTAGGGTAGGGGTAATATTAAGGATTTAATAAGATGTTGGGGTGCAATTGATATGATTTTGCATACCATAAGTGGATGACCATAATTGAGTCAATTATGGACATCAATAAAAGTGGACTTAATTAATAATTTTGATAGGGAATTATTAAAACTGGGGTAAAAGATTGAAAGTTGTCAATCAATGCTTAGGACACGAGGTTGGACTCGTTTGTGACGTAAACCTGCCCGGAACCGCCCGGCAAATCCCGTGGTCACAAATGTCAGCCCACTGTGAGAGGTCCTAGGCCTAAACTAAAGCATAACAGTTGTAAAGACACGAGGTTAGACTCTTTTATGGTGTAAGACTGCCCGGACCCGCCCGGCAAATCCAGCTACCATAAATGCCAGTCTAATGTCAGAGGTCTTTATGAGGTTATGGACTGAATGAATTAAGAAATACTTAACTAGATAAACATGTAAAGTGGGACATGGGGGTTAAGTAGGTGCCTTGGGTGGCATGAGGAATCTTGGGGGTGCCCTTAGTGGCATGTGAAATACGATTAGTAAGACTTAACCAAACACACATGTAAATGAAACATGACTAAGAGGGTTAAGTGGGATATACTAGTGGTGACAAGCTTTGGTGGATAGCTTGTGGGGGCCCGTTTCAACCAGTATCCCAAACGTATCTTTGTGGGCTCGACCCAAGTCGAGGACGGGACACGCATACTGGGCTTGACTATAAGAGGCCAAAATAGGGAGCGGTGGCAACGCAAGTCCAACGGGTTTCATATGCGTGTGTTGACCCGGGCTGGTAGGTAAGACGTTGTTGCATCGTGTAGGTATAGGCCGTGCATTCTCAGTTGTATCGGGTTGCCACTTTAGGGGAGTGATACACCCCACTGTGGGGCCAGCACGGGTATCTACGAGTAGGGAGCCAATCGAAAGTGGGTAGTGGGGTACACCTAGTGGAGATAGGGGCAGACGTCACCTATGTAGTTAGCTAGGGGTACGTAAGGCTATTTATAAAGTTTCTGTGTGAAGCAAGTGGGATCAAACAATAGGGTGACTGGTGTGGTGCAGTGTAGTAATGTGTGGTGCAGTGTAGTAATCATTCGTTAGTAATTAGGTATGCCTTTACCGTTATCTTTGACGTTATCTTTCACGTTATCCTTATCTGCTCATTCCATACCTAATAGTTCATAGACATTCACTTGTCTTCCAGCTTATGCCTTAGTCTAGTTATTTTGATAATAGTATTGTTAGAATTATCATACTCGCCAGACTTTTTGTCTGACCCCCTCCATTTCTATCCTTTTTTCCCCCTCCAGGTCCTCAGGTTGGACCCAGCTCTAGTGGAGTTTGATTGGATTGCTTCATCTCTCTTTGGAAAGCTTGGACCGTTGAAGTAAAGTCCAGCTTGTTATCTTCTTTAATGGCTATTTGTGTAATGGGATTATGTATTTTGTTTTTATGAAGATGGATAATGTATTTGACTCTGATTAATGGTTTTATGATGTAATAAACATGTTTCCGCTGCAATAAAATGAAGCTTTAGTTTTCAAGTACTACATATTATCTGTCTTGTTGTAATTTTTCTGTTCTATATTCACTTATAACCTTCGTGGAAGTTAATGCATTCCCTTTGTGAGTGACATTAATGCACGTGGGGTGTTACACGTGGTATCAGAGCTTAAGGTTACCAGAACAGATAAAAATACTTTAGAAAAATAGTTATTTTTGGAAGAAGTATTTTCAAAAACATGTTTTAATGAGAAATTTAAAGAGAAAAGTTTTTAAGAAAAACATAATCCCCAATAGCCACATATCTTTATCTTTCGAATTCTCCATTTTGAATCTTTCCTTTTTCGTTTTAGCATGGCTGAAGATCTTAATCTACCCGACGGTGTAACGATACCAGGATGGTATAGGAAATTATTAGAGGCTAGGGCCGCTGCAGGTCCAACCAATGTTCCACCACCATCACTTGCACCCATTCCTCCTCCTCCTCGCGTAGATACTTTTGCAAAGACGTGCAAGGAATTCAAGGCTATGGGTGGAAAACCATTTAAAGGGTCAGAAACGTTTGTGGAAGCTAGAGATTGGCTTAAGGAGGTGGAAGAATTGCTAGAAATCCTTGAAGTAGAAGAAGGGAGGAGAGTTCGTTTAGCAGCTTGGTTGATGAAGGGAGAGGCCTCGTTTTGGTGGGAGGTCACTAATGGGGAGCGTCCTGTTGACTTTTGGGCGGATTTCAGACGTAGGTTCGAGGCGAAGTTTCTCTCAAGGGCGGAAGAAAATCTATATATGGAAAGGTTCTTGACATTGAAGAAAGGAAGCTCATCAGTGAAAGAATATGTCAACAAATTTAATCAGCCAGCAAGGTTTGGTTTGGACTTAGTAAGCACGCCGGAGAAGAAGGCTCTGAGGTTTGTTAATGGCTTGAATGAACCGTTGCAAGGGTTGGCCATGACCCACATCCCTATGGGGGCCACCTTTGAGAAGCTAGTAGAAATGGCACTCATGCACGAGGAGAAAAGCGCTAAAGTTGATAAGGCACCCGAGAAGACAAGGGATCAAAATAAGGGTGGCAAAGGCAACAATGCTAAGGGGAAGAAGAAATGCTTTCACTGTGGGACACCAGGCCATCTCAGCAAGGATTGCCGAAAGAAAAAGAAGACTGGCTTTTTTCACTGCGGTGAAGCAGGACATCTAGTGAAGGACTGCCCAAAGAAGGGGAAAAGGACAGGGACTACCTCGGGAGGACAGGTGCAGGCTCTTCTGGCACCAGGGCAGGCAAGGGGACAAGTTCAGGCTCTCGCGGTCCCACCGCTGCAAGAACAAGGTAGAACCATTTCTGTTGAAAGCTTAATTTTTCCGTTTGATCATCATGTCCGTACCTTATTCGATTCGGGCGCATCGCATTCGTTTATCTCTACATCATTAGTTGAAACACTAAACCTAGATACTAGTATTGTTATTGATCCCTTAGTAGTCTCAAATTCTATTGGTGGTTCGGCTCATCTTTCTATGATTTGTCGGGATTTGAGAGTGTTTATCTTGGGCGTTGAGTTTGAATGCAACGCCTTTTTCCTTGGTTTCACGGGCTGTAGTTTGATTCTAGTGGTGGATTGGCTAGCCAAGCGGGGTGCCATCCTAGACTGTGAAAGGAGGGTAGTTAGACTATTGATTCGTTGTAGAAAAAACCCTCATATTTCTTGCAACCCTAGGGGTTCAGTGATGCTTAGCTGCCTAGAATCTTCTGACGCATCTAACGATGATTAGGAACCTGTTTGTGTGGTCCGTGAGTATGGAGACGTCGTTGATAAAGCGTGGGGTTTACCCATAGGCGCGGACGGCCAGAGTCGGTCAAGTGCTCAATTGATTGACCATCTTACTAGCATCATCTCACGTAGGTCGTCTGAATTCGAAGGAGGTATCCCTTGGGTGTTTGTCTGATATTGGTTTAGGCCTTTGGGGCTTGCACTTGGGGGATGTCGAATTCGACTAGGATGGTCTGCGTGAGAGATGGATAGTTGTGATGATTTTACATGGGATAATATCCTGGTTTTCTCTAGAAGCAGAGAAGAGCATGCCCTATGTCTTAGGGAAAGCTTAGGGACCCTACAAGTGCACTAGCTTAAAGCTAAGTTCTCCAAGATACCATTTTTGGAGGAAGAAAGTGAGGAATTTAGGGCATGTGGTCTCTAGGGAAGGGAGATATGTTAAGGTGGATGGAGTTCTTGGCATCCTACGACTTCGAGATAGCATATACCCCTGGCAAGGGTAACGTGGTGGCCGATGCCTTAAGTAGAAAAAGATTATCCTTAAGTCCTTTGTTTGTTGAGCGACGAAGTTTAGAGTTCATCTCTATGTTTGATTTTAGACCTTCTGTCGATTTCGTACCCGGTTTGCTAGCATCCTTGGAGGTCAGACCTACGCTTTTGGGACGGATTGGCGAGGCACAGCGAGACGACCCGCAGTTGGTTGAGTTAGTAGAAAAACTCAAAGGAGGGGAGTCATCAAGCCATCTCCGTAGGTATACCCTAGACGATAAGGGTTGGTTACGTAGGGACGGTAGACTTTGTGTACCAAAAGACGATGACCTAAGGAAGACTATTCTTGACGAAGCACATCATTCGAAGATGACCATTCATCCCGGCGGGGACAAGATGTACAAAGACATGAAGAGAGTTTACTTTTGGGCCGGCATGAAGAAAGACGTGGCCGAGTATGTCGCTAGATGCTTGGTGTGCCAACTAGTAAAAGTGGAGCCGAAGAAACCCGGTGGGTTGCTTCACCCATAGGAGGTTCCACTATGGAAGTGGGAAAGTGTCTCGATGGATTTTGTGGATGGGTTACCGCGATCAAGGAAGGGTAATACGGGAATTTGGGTTATAGTAGATGGACTTACTAAAAGCACCCATTTCATTCCCGTAAAGAGTAAGAGGACTGCTCCATGGTTAGCCTCCGTATACGTTCGAGAAATAGTTCGTTTGCACGGTGTTTCTTCTAGCATAGTGAGCGACCGCGATCCTATTTTCACTAGCGAATTTTGGAGAAGCTTACAAGAGGCGGTAGGGACTCAGTTATGTTTGAGCACCGCATATCATCCTCAGACGGACGGCCAGACCGAGAGGGTGAATCGCATTCTAGAGGATCTATTGAGGCTATGTATCCTAGACTTTGGGGGTACGTGGGAAGAGCATCTTCCATTGGTGTAGTTCGCATATAATAATAGCTTTCAATCCAGCATTGGTATGGCACCATTCGAAGCTCTATATGGATGACCTTGTCGTTCACCTACATGTTGGTGGGAATCTACGGATAAGATCTTACTTGGGCCCGATATGATTAGGGAGACTTCGGAGAAGATCGACTTGATTCGAAGGAGGATGAAAGCAGTGCAAGATAGGCAAAAATCTTATGCGGATAAGAGAAGGACAGAACTCGAGTCTGAAGTTGGGGACATGGTCTTTGTCAAAGTGTCTCCATTACGAAACGTTGTTCGCTTTGGGTCCGTTGGTAAATTAGCACCAAGGTTTGTAGGGTCGTTTCCTATTAAGGAGAAAATTGGACAGATGGCGTATAGAGTGGAGTTGCCCGAGAGACTTAGTGGTGTACACGACGTATTCCATGTGTCACATTTGAGGAAGTGCTTGCACGAGACCGCGGAAGTGGTAGAGCCGAGCTTGCTTAGAGAGGTGGAGATCGAGCGTGACGCGACGATTCGACGAGCACCAACGCGCATTCTTGGGTTAGAGATTAAGAAGTTGAGAAATTGAGAGGTCAGACTGGTCAAAGTACAATGGGGAGATGATGAGAGCAACGCTACTTGGGAGACAGAAGAGAAGATGCATTCACGATACCCTTTCCTTTTCGAGGGTATGTCCTTTAATTTCTCCTTTATCGCTTATCTTGTACTTATCTTACCTTTAGAGTATCCTCTCGTTAGTATTCTTGACCTTTAGATAGGATAATCCTATGGTTGAAACATGTGTTTGAGACATGTTATGTATGATGGATGCAAAGTGGATGCAAGTGTTTGCTAGTGGTTGCTCGTGAACGCATATACACACACTATTAGGCACTAGATCGGCTCAGTCACTTCATACTGCATATTGCATATAAATGGTTGTATTTAGTAAAATGGATGTATAATGATTGTGCTATCATATGGATACTGCATTTTGGTGAATGGTTGTGCACGCATGTAGAAATAATATGTAGCATTAGGGAACTTTTGCATACATAATGGACGCATGGCACTATCATGGTTTGCATTAAAGGAGGTCAACTGAATCAGTGGACCGCCTGATTTTGCATTAGATAGGGACATATACACACACTGTGCATTTAAACATGAAAGCATTAGAAGCCTATAAGGACAATGGATGCCTGTGTTTGATGGTTGAGTAGATGGACGATTAGATGGTAGGATATACATTCTTCTTGACTTGGAGATTTCGGGGACGAAATCCTTTAAGGAGGGGAGAATGTAACACCCCATAATTTTATAACATTAAAATTCACAAATTAAAGTATACTTAATTTTTAGAAAAGAATTAAGTGAAATGGGTTGCGCAGAGAAATATATATATATATTGATATATATATATATAAAAATTAAAAATTAAATAAATAAATATGCAAAAAAGTTCAAAACAGCGAATTGGGAGGGGAAATAACCGAACCGGCCCATTTTTGAGGTCGACCCAAGCCCTGCTGGGTCGACTAGGGGTTAATCCAGGGTGTTTGGCTGTCAACCCGTGGCCCGATTCGCTCAAATGCAGATTTTGCATTTGATTGGTTCTCATGGTTCAGGGTTAATCTAATGGTCCTAAATAACTTCCTACACCTATAAATACATCCTAATGCTAACCCTAAACCTAATTAAAATAGAATAGTTACCGTCGCCATGGAAATCAATGGAGCCGCCGCCAACTAAGAAAGAAGAAAAGCAAATTCAATTCTAATTCTCTCAACCCTAAAGCAAAGCAAAACTCTCTCTTTTCTTCTCTAAATTGTGAGTACGATAGTCTTAACAAGATTATTATCATTTTAATTAGGTTAAGTCATGAATGGATTGTGAGTAGATGATGTGAATTGTCATATGCTATCATGTATGTTATTAATCCTATACTATGTATGTTGTAAATCATGCTATGATGATGTTATGTATGTTGAAAGTTTCTATGCTAAGTGGCGATGAATCATACATGTAAAAAGCCATGATGTTACTATCTATGCTAGTTAGTTCATATTAATTAAATCATCATGTTTGGGCTATGTTGATCTATATGACAAGTTACATATGCAAGTTAAATTGATCAGAAAAGTTATAAACATATGCCATGACATCTATTATGTCATCTAGAACTATGCTATGACATATGTGATATCCTATGCTAGTTCACACCATCATTATGTTGCTTAAAAACCCCATATGCAAGTTTATGTATAGATTTGGGCGATGATCATATCATGTAAATTGTGGCATTTAACAAGTTGACACCTTTTGATCCTTAACATGTGTAGTTTATGCAAGTTTCACCCCTATTATGATTAGATTTATTTTAATTGTCTATATGTTTTGATAATTTATCTTTGTGCTATGCGTTAGACTATTCAAGTCTAGCCTATACTATCGTTGAATAAGCGAACGTATAAACGTGGGGTAGGGGTAATATTAAGGATTTAATAAGATGTTGGGGTGCAATTGATATGATTTTGCATACCATAAGTGGATGACCATAATTGAGTCAATTATGGACATCAATAAAAGTGGACTTAATTAATAATTTTGATAGGGAATTATTAAAACTGGGGTAAAAGATTGAAAGTTGTCAATCAATGCTTAGGACACGAGGTTGGACTCGTTTGTGACGTAAACCTGCCCGGAACCGCCCGGCAAATCCAGTGGTCACAAATGTCAGCCCAATGTGAGAGGTCCTAGGCCTAAACTAAAGCATAACAGTTGTAAAGACACGAGGTTAGACTCTTTTATGGTGTAAGACTGCCCGGACCCGCCCGGCAAATCCAGCTGCCATAAATGCCAGTCTAATGTGAGAGGTCTTTATGAGGTTATGGCCTGAATGAATTAAGAAATACTTAACCAGATAAACATGTAAAGTGGGACATGGGGGTTAAGTAGGTGCCTTGGGTGGCATAAGGAATCTAGGGGGTGCCCTTAGTGGCAAGTGAAATACGATTAGTAAGACTTAACCAAACACACATGTAAATGAAACATAACTAAGAGGGTTAAGTGGGATATACTAGTGGTGACAAGCTTAGGTGGGTAGCTTGTGGGGGCATGTTTCAACCAGTATCCCAAACGTATCTTTGTGGGCTCGGCCCAAGTCGAGGACGGGACACGCATACTGGGCTTGACTATAAGAGGCCAAAATGGGGAGCGGTGGCAACGCAAGTCCAACGGGTTTCATATGTGTGTGTGGAACCGGGCTGGTAGGTAAGACGTTGTTGCATCGTGTAGGTATAAGTCGTGCATTCTTAGTTGTATCGGGTTGCCACTTTAGGGGAGTGATACACCCCACTGTGGGGCCAGCACAGGTATCTACGAGTAGGGAGCCGATTGAAAGTGGGTAGTGGGGTACACCTAGTGGAGATAGGAGCAGACGGCACCTATGTAGTCAGCTAGGGGTACGTAAGGCTATTTATAAAGTTTCTGCGTGAAGCAAGTGGGATCAAACAATAGGGTGACTGGTGTGGTGTAGTGTAGTAATGTGTGGTGCAGTGTAGTAATCATTCGTTAGTAATTAGGTATGCCTTTACCGTTATCTTTGACGTTATCTTTCACGTTATCCTTATCTGCTCATTCCATACCTAATAGTTCATAGACATTTACTTGTCTTCCAGCTTATGCCTTAGTCTAGTTATTCTGATAATAGTATTGTTAGAATCATCATACTCGCCAGACTTTATGTCTGACCCCCTCCATTTCTATCCTTTTTTCCCCCTCCAGGTCCTCAGATTGGACCCAGCTCTAGTGGAGTTTGATTGGATTGCTTCATCTCTCTTTGGAAAGCTTGGACCGTTGAAGTAAAGTCCAGCTTGTTATCTTCTTTAATGGCTATTTGTGTAACGGGGTTATGTATTTTGTTTTTATGAAGATGGATAATGTACTTGACTCTGATTAATGGTTTTGTGATGTAATAAACATGTTTCCGCTGCAATAAAATGAAGCTTTAGTTTTCAAGTACTACTTATTATCTGTCTTGTTGTAATTTTTCTGTTCTATATTCACTTATAACCTCCATGAAAGTTAATGCATTCCCTTTGTGAGTGACATTAATGGACGTGGGGTGTTACATCACACCCCAGTATGAACCAGAAATGGGAGAGGACATCAGGGAGGGCATGTGTTTCCTTCTAGCTAGGGTGGTGTCAGTGACCTACCAGCCCTGACATTTATATTATTTTCACCTGTGTGGTTGTTGCTATTGCGAGGCGCCTCGGATATATCAGTGACTATGTGGAGCTGATGGAGTCATAGGACTCATTTACGCCCCAAAGGGCGGGAAAACGCAGTGTTCAGGCATTTTAATCCACATCGGTAGACCGGCCCTGACGATCCAAGGGTCACTCGAGCTCTGATCCTGAGACTCGGGCTAGACAGTCTCGAATTCGGTAAGGACTACCTTTTGCCTTGATTCATGGCGGAAATCCAATTTCCAAATACGACACCGTGTGGTTTTGATTGTATACCTATATATGGCGACATAGTGGTATGTGGCGTTAATGTCGTCTATGATTGATACTTATGATTTGAAATTGTTTTTGAAACATATAAACACTAGTAATAATATCAAATGCTTTTGTTTTATTCGTATCAAGCATATTTTGGCCATTATAAGGTAAAAACTCTATCCTTCGGTTTGCGTTGCATTGTGTGATGGGAACTGAGTCTTATAATGGCTTCATTTTTATAAAAGGCATTGCGATGTTTAAATAATTTACTTGTTTTAAAGCACTGGCAATCCAAAGGAGTAAACCCGTTCCGCGAAAGTGGCATGGTCCTGTGATTGGCCATATATTAGAATGTGTAAAGTAGATTTCTCAAACCAGTCCTATGACTGACTCGTAGTTTGTTTCACTTGCAAACTCGGGTGCCCCTCTTTCTACACGGGCAGCCTTGTATTCAGGTTTTAGCAGGCTCTTTCTGGATAGCTGGAGCTGAAGATGGATTCTACCATTTATCTCTTTTTATGTTGTTCAGCTCCTATTGTACATATTATGTTTTGTTTTCCACTGTAGACATTTATGTATAGGTGAACTGTATTTTGTACTAAGTATTGTTAGACCCAAAAGTGGTTCTAACACCCAAATTGATTAAAAGCAAATAAGATGAGATAAAAATAGAGATGAACACACAGGATTTATAGTGGTTCGGCGAAGAAGTGCCTACGTCCACTTATCTTTCACTATATTCAATGATTCAATTGCAAATACAATGTAATTGTCACTTGACTTCACTCACAACTCGCTTATATTCACTCAATAGAATAAAACAAATAATGAAAGAAGATTTGGATTCTCCGGGAGTAATGGAGTTCGGGTTATGGAGGTAGTTGAATTCTCAAAGTGCTGAAAAAAGATCCTTCTCTTTGTCTCCAGACGGGGTATTTATAGGTGTGAATTTGCTTGAAACTTGATCCGGGTCGGGGCCACATGTCGTCCATCCCACTATCTTCGGGTTCGGATGAACTATTATGTTGACAATGCATCAAAGGAAAGGACGTTATGGGTAGGAACTGGTCATAGCCGGTCCGGATATCCAAGCGCTTTTGCAGGAGAATAACATGGATCATGGGTTCGGGTCGGAGACGCACAGATAAGGGGTTCGGATCGGGATACCCGATCCGAACCGGATTGGCTTGGATGCAATGCTCTCTTCTTCTCTAATCTGCTCCGCTTCGATCCATTTTCATGGCAAACAGGTGGCTTTCCGATCCAATCGAGATTTAGTTGCCCTCCGATCCGGTTAGATATGCCTTACCAATTTACTCAGTAGGAGTTCACCGATCCGAACAGAGGACTATATCCGACCCGAACCGATATGTTGCTCTGACCCGACCCGAACAACTGCAGCTATCCAATCTAGATTGTAGTGTCTTCTCCAATCCGAACCGAAGTCTTCTAATTAAAAATGCCCTTCAATGTCTGGTTTCTTGACTTTGTGTTGCCTAGTTCACAAAGTAGGCTAACATTTTGCCCCCTCAAAGGATGCTTCTATTGTATACGAAGCGTGCTTTGATGTCGTTTGAATGCTAGTCCTTGAATCAGAACGGTCAGAAAGTCACTTCTGTTCGTTTGTGAAGATGCGTTGCTTCATGAAGACATGTCTCTTATTGCTTATATATATGTCATGAAATACTCGATTCATTTTCTTCATTTTTGAGTCAAGTCCAGAAGTTCTTCTCGACTTATAGTATTCTTCTCAGGTATGTTCTTTCCTAGTTTTTCTTTTAAATCCAATTCGAATGCTAGAGGAATGCACAGATTTCTACCCGGTTCGGTGTCCGACTCGAGCACCTTTTCTTCCTGTTTCGCTTTGCACTGGGTTGATGGGCCAGAAGATGTGGGCTGGCTTGGACTCGGTCCGAACGGAGTAAAATACGGGGAATACAAAGAGCCATCTCACGTCTTATATAAACTCAACCACCCAAACTCTTCTACTTTTTTTTTTACTCCCACAATTCTTGTTCTCCCAGCTTTATACCGAAACCCTGTTTCCTAAAAAATCCAAAAACTCCAAAACTCCTTGTTTCAATCTTCGAATAAAACATCTAGGTATTTTAAATCTCCGATTATTTATGTAATAACTGATTTCAGCTTGAATTTGCGTTTAAATCGAGCGATTGGAGTGTGGTGTTTGTTGAACTCCGACGCCTGGATCTCCTCCACCGTTTGTCATCGTCGTTGATGGCGTCTTCGCCGTCTCGAGGTAGCAACGGGGGTCATTGGGATCCAGCGTTAAACATTCAAGCACATAAACGCTTAACTTCATTTGGGTCTAGTGAAATTTGAAGACGAGAAAGGGGAGAATAGGAATTGGGTTCGGTTCGGGTAAGGAAGTGCTGAAGCAGCGGAGGGGAGGACAAGTTCATATGTTAGGATCGGGTCGGAATGAAACGCGATGTGGAGAAAGCCATGCTTGCCCGACCAGGTCGGATTGGAGGAAAAGATAGAGAAAGGAAAAGGACGTATGGATCCTTTTGTTTGCTGAACCGCTCCAAATGCTTATTCCGATCCGGTTTTAAACTGCCAAATATGAACGTCTTCTCCGAACCAAACAATACGCAGACCCGAGCCGATCCCAGCTATATGCACATCCGATCCGAACCCAACAATAAGCACACCCTACCCGAACTGAATGATATGCATATTCCAACTCAAAGCACAAGACTTTATCCAACCAGGGTTAATCAATGCTTGACATAATCTTCAACTTAATGAACAGTTAGGGTAGTGCCTTATGAACGTAAACGATCATCAAGATTTATTCTGAACATCGCCACTCCGTTAGAACTCCGCATTATGCTTTTAAGTGTTTTTCTTCTCATGTTTTGCGCACACCACACACACTTTAGCTCACACATATGCACAGGGAGACATGGGCTAATTTACTCTAATCCGTGCTATTGCTTCTTCAAAAGTTCTATGACAATGAGGCCCAGACGCTCTTCCCGTCTAGCTGAGAGAAAAGAAGCCCCGGAAACTTCTAACAAAATCACTCTTGAGGATATATCTTCTTCGTCTGATCCAGAATGGGACAGTGAGGGTCCAGACTACGGGGTTGGAGATCGAGAAAGCAACGAGGCATCTTCGGAGAACGAGGTTTCTCTGGGTTTTGAGGAGGAAGGAGGGATCAGTGACGATCGAGCCCCTGACGAATTTGAATCAGCCATCATATTGGAATCACCTTCGGACTCCGTTGAATCAACAATTGACAACGATCGACTTGTCCGAATTTGCCTAAAATACGGGATAATGAAAAGGGACACTCTAGTGCCTTCACGCTCTGACCGCCCCCACAACCCTCCAGAAGGATATATGACGGTCACTCGATTGATGTGCATGGTTGGTGCCATTCCTCCATTCTCTCCATTCATTGTTGATTTTTTAAGACAAATGCGGATTGCCCCCATGCAATTGCACCCCAATTCATATGCCTATCCGCACACCTTGTACATAGCATATCGGGAAATCTTAGGCATAGAGCTCACATTCGATGACGTTCACTTTTTCTATAATTTTAAGCATCGGACTCGAGAGACTCCATCCTTCTGCTACTTTGAATCAGTCCCAAAAAGAAAGATAATCTCTGCGCCATTCAGCAGTAAAGCTGGAGATTCCAGACTAGAATGGTTCTACGTGAAGCAACAGCCTGGATGCGCCAGGAGATGGACAAAATCAAGTAAAGCGTTGATTTTCTGAACCCGGACTCTATACACTTGAATCATCACCCTGACCTGTTTTCCTTTTTGTTTGCAGTCGACAATCCCAAACAGATATCAGATCAGGTGTTCTTTGATCGGATGCACCGACTTCTTAATGGCGATCAAAAATTCTTGACTATCGACGAGGTCCTTAAAGATGAATACTTCACTTTCATGGGCTGCTATCCGTTTTTCGTAGCATCGGTCATGGGACGGTCCCTTACGCATACATTCCTTCAGTGGAGATAGTTCCAGAGACAGGAGAAGGCTCGGGAATTCCTACAGCGCCTCTTCAAACTTCACCTTCTCCATCTTCCACACAAGATGATGAATTGGCTAATCTGGCCGAAAAGCATCGTGAAGGGTATATTGCCCCCGAGGAAACTACTTCTCTAGACAAGTCAAAATCCTCCCAAGAGTCGCCACTTCATGCTTCCGAAGGGGATGTTCCTAGCACTGATGAGCACATATTTCAGGGTTTGGGGGATCTCCCCTTACCTGAGACTATATATACTTCAGAGGATTTCAGGAAGGATCCTTTAGTCTTCACCTCTTCTGAAGAAACCACTCCCGCTAAGGCCAAAGAGCCTGCCCGCACTAGTCTAGCTTCAGACTCGGGTTGGTTGGGGGGAAACACACCACTTAGGATACACTTTACACCACAGCATTAGCATTCATTGCACTTCATTCTCCATGAATCCATTAATTCTAAACTTCGTTTATTTTATCGTGCAGGTACAATGTCTCGATCCTACTACGATATAAGAAAACTTCGTCGCAGCATGTCCAATCCTCCTCAGGATGTTGAGTATGATCGTCGGGATGATCGTGGTAGGGAGGAGAGAAGACCTTATGATCCCTATCGCTCTCGACCCTCACGTTCCCGCTCACCAGTCCGATCGGAACAAGAGAAATATAAAAGCTATCAAAGCCGTAGGGAGGAAGACAGACCACAATCCAAAGACTCCTCCTCTTCCTATGAGAAACGCAGTAGAGAGAAAAGTCCTCCAAAGGAAATCGGGTCTCGAAGTAAGCAAAAGGTCCCTGCTACTAAACGACCTAGGACAGACAAAGAGACTACAGAATCCTCTTCAGGAAGGGACACCGAATTGACAATCCTCGCTCCTCCCCCACCAGATGCGGGAACTGCAATAAAACGGGCATATTTGAAAGAGCAATTTCCCGAACACTACTTCGAAACTCTGACTTTTTTACCTGCCCTTGAACCTATTTCGTCTAATTGGGCAGATGAGGCCAAAGCAAAGATTGATGCGGTGCAAAAACAATATACTGAGATGTTCAAATATTCGCGCAATCTTTCTAAAATCATCCGCACTTTAATCACAAATACTGATTCAATGCAAAAGACCGCGGAGGAGGATACTAAGGCCTTAAAAGCTCTAGGAAAAGATTTGGAAGACACTCAAGCTCAGCTAGCGGTCGCTCAAAGGGACGCTTCTAATTTCAAACAACAATTCGAGGACAAGCAAAAACGTTATCACGATTTGCTTGAATCTCATACTCAGGAGCGTTCTGAATTAAAAAAGCAAGCTGGCGAGGCCAAGTTAGAGGCTGCTAAGACACGCATTGCTTATGCTGAGCTTGAGCGGAAAAACGCCGAGTTAGCAAAGAGGAGTGCTGAATTAGAAAAGAAGAACGCTGACTTGGCTTCAAAATTGTTGGAGGCAGAGAATAGGGCTGCTCTGGCCGAGGGCAATGTGGAGTGTGCTATTAAATCTGCGGAGGAAGCCCGCAAGCAACTATCAGAGGCGGAGGCTGATATTCAGGGCTTCGGCGAGCTAATGATTGAATTCTTCGCACACATTATTCGTCGTCGAAACATTTCTTGGATCGAGGACTATCCATCCACTCTGGTCCAAGTATGGAATCAAATCGTTGAGTGGGAAAAAGAAAAACTTAAGGTCGATTCCCTCGATGAAGATAAACTGATGGAGAAATACTTGAGAGATGATGAACCGGAGCGTCTAGCTGAAGGGCGCCGCCTCATTGCTGAGGCCATGGAAGAAGAGAGACGGAAGTCTAGACAAAAAACCATTCTCGAAGCTGGTTCCTCTTCTTCTGCTCCTGCAACTCCCGAAGTAGAAGGGTATGATCCCGATAATCCGGGAATTCCCCGAACAACTCTGCTATCTCCCATTCCTGAAATAACCCCAGAGGTAGTAGTCACCCCCGCTGAAAAGTCTTCGGAAGGTATCCCTATCTTTTCTCCTCAATTTGCCAAAGCTATTACTACCTTTCGCTACGTGATTGAACATTCGATGAGAGACCCATTGTTTTCGCCTGAGTTGATAACCATTGCTTCTCATTCTGTAGGTGTTGAATCATCCGAAAAGACAGATGTAGCTCAAGGAGCTGTCGCTGGGACAAAGCCCGCTGATAGGGCCAAAGAAAGGGAAGACAAGGCTGCTTCTATAGACTTGGGGGAAGGAAGTGAGCCAACTAAGGTCACCGCTCCCCATGATGAAGAAATGATAGCAGCTTTAAAGGACGGCGGAGGAGACGAGGGGCATGAAGAGGAACCGGAAGTTGCAATAACTGGGGAGTCGAAAAGCGCTGATGATGTTACCTTGGCTGCCATGAAGGCTGATCAAGACAAGCGCTTGCAATTAAAGGCCGAAGAACTAGACCCTGAGGTCCTCAAGCCCCTCGCAGTTGTGGATGCGGGTTCAAGGTTAGTTGTTAAGCTCTCAACTAGATCTATTACCGAAGAACTTGCTAAAAAATCTTCTCTTGATTCCAGTACCCCGCCCTCCGGGAAGAAGTCTACTGGCTCCGGCACCGCATCTTCAGGGAAAAAGAAATCCAAACGAATCTTGACTGAAGCCGAGAAGGAAGCAAAGGATGCGGAGAAAGCCGCCAAGAAATCCAAGGCTCATTCCAAATCTAAATAGTGGATTGCCCTGTATCTTTTTAGCATCTTTGTGAACCAATAATTGCTGCTACAAAAGCAGCTCCTGCACTTTCTTTTTTAGCTATCTCCCTGTACAAATTCATTCATTTGTAAATAAAAATAATTCACTTTTTGCAATGTTTATTTGTTAGTAGTTATGCATGTCTATAGTTGTGAAACGAAGTTGTGGAGGGGGGAAATATGTGTATGCATACGTGTCCCCGGTTAATTCCCACAAATTATCTAATGCTTAATCAAGCGATCTGAATGCCCCCAATTCTCTGACGGGATAGCACTTCCTGTGTCGTCAGTACCTGTCGTTTTTTCTGGCATTTCTTTTATACTCTCCCTCTTTCTCCTGAGAGTTAGAGTTCGAGTTCAGTCATCTGTTTATTCCCCGGTCGTTCAACGGGGAAAGATTTCTTTCTCGGCGCTCAGTCGGAGACGCCTTTATACTCTCTTTCTCTCTGGAAAGTTAAAGTTAGGAGGAGAATTTCCTTTTCAGCGCTCAGTCGGAGACGCTTTTATACTCTCTCTCTTTCTCTGGAGAGTTAGAGTTAGGAAGAGAATTTCTTTTTCAGCGCTCAGTCGGAGACGCTTTTATACTCTCTCTCTTTCTCTGGAGAGTTAGAGTTAAGAATGTCGTTTTCTCATTCTTTTATGTCTTATTGCACAAATAATCATTGTGCTTCTTTTTATGTCTAAACTATTTTCAACCTTTTAAGGCTCTGAGTTATCCTGTATTTTATAATCACAACAGAATAACTGATGAATGTAAATGCATAAAAGTAAATAACACACAATATTTTTATAGTGGTTCGACTAAGTCGTAGCCTACATCCACTTTATAGTTCTTCATTCATATCTTCAGATTTTCCCGAGGCAAGTCGTGCCTTATTACAAAGTTCATAAGAAAAATAACACAAAGTACAGCATCTCTAATTCAAATATCGCATTAAGTGTTGGGCATTCCATGCTCTGGGGACTTCTTCGCCATCCACGGTCGTTAACTTGAAGGTTCCTTTTTCAAGTTTCCGTTGAATGACAAAGGGTCCTTCCCATTTCGGACCAAGGTGAGGAAGGGATGGAAAGACTCTCTTTAGCACCAAATCTCCTGGTTCAAAAGTCCTGAGGCGAACTTTTTTGTCGTAATAGCGTGCCATCTGACACCGATGTCTTGCTGCACGCAAATCTGCTTCGTCTCTTTTCTCTTCAACTTCATCAAGAGACTCAAGTAAAAGTGCCCGATTCGTCATCGGGTCATAATATGTCACCCTGTGGGAAGGAACTTCTAGTTCAACTGGAATTACAGCTTCTGAGCCAAAGGAGAGAGAGAAAGGGGTATGACCGGTGGCTGTCTTAAATGTTGTTCGATATGCCCACAAAGCTAGGGGCAATTCGTCAACCCATCTTGCCTTTGCACGCTCTAACTGTTTCTTGAGGATGGATTTTATAACTTTGTTTATTGCATCTACTTGCCCATTCGATTGCGGATAGGCAACTGCAGTATATCGTTTGTCTATCTTATACTTCTGGCAAAAATTTCTGAATTCAGTGCTATCAAATTGGGTCCCGTTGTCAGTAATAATCGTCCTTGGGATCCCGAATCGGCATATAATATTTCTGACCACAAAACTTATCACCTTTCTTGTTGTGATCTTAGTCAAGGGCTCAGCTTCCACCCACTTCGTAAAATAGTCCACGGCTACTATTGCATACTTAGCTCCTCCTTTAGCAATTGGTAAAACTCCAATGACATCAATCCCCCATGTGGCAAATGGACAAGGACTTACCATCGATTTAAGCTGGGTTGACGGTGCCCTGGGGATTTTGGCGAATCTCTGGCACTTATCGCAGCGTCGTGAATAATCAGCTGCATCTTTGTTGATCGTAGGCCAGAAGTATCCGTACCGCAATATTTTCTTTGCTAAAGTTTGACCTCCTGTATGATCTCCACACTCACCTTCGTGTACTTCTCTTAGTACACGCTTGATGTCGTCGTGTGCTATACATCGTAACAGGGGCATAGAAAATCCTTGTCTATAGAGAGTATCATCTTGTATGACATATCTGGTAGCTTTGCGAACTACAGCTCTTTTCTCACTTTTCTTCGATGGGAGTGTCCCATTCTTAAGGAAATTCTTAATTGGAGTCATCCATGACTCCTTCTATGGTTCCGCTTCAAAAGCGAATTCAATTTCCATTGACTCAAAGCTTGGCGACTCCAACGTTTCAATTGGAATTACTTCAGTCTCTTCTGGATTGTCAGAACTAGCCAGCTTTGCCAGTCTATCCGCTTTCTGGTTTTCAACTCTGGGAATATGTGTTATGTTGTACCGCTCTAAGCTATTCAATAGCTCTTTCACTTTCTTGAGGTAGGCGATAAGTCGAGGTCCTCGAGCCACGAATTCCTCTCGCACTTGACAAACAACAATTTTAGAGTCACAAAATATGTCTATCATTTTTACTCCGAGGTCTTTAGCAAGCTTCAGCCCGGCGATCAGGGCTTCATATTCGGAGTCATTGTTAGTTGCTGAAAATTCTAATTGCAGGGCGTAATATAATGACCGTCCCTCGGGAGTAACTAAGACAATTCCATCTCCGGACCTTCGGTCATTCTTGGCTCCATCTGTATATAATTTCCACGGATTCATTTTTAGCTCATCCTCGGATTTAACCCCTCTGTCATTGATTATTTCCTCCTCTGGAATGGTGAACTCCGCAATAAAGTCTGCTAGAGCTTGCCCCCTGATTGACTTTCGTGGTTGAAAATTCAAATCAAACTGACTTAGTTCTATGTTCCATTTGATCAACCTTCCCGATGCTTCGGGTCTCTGCAACACCTGCCTTAAGGGCTGATCGGTGTATATGGTTATTGGATGGGCTTGGAAATAGTGACGAAGTTTTCGGGATGCGATCAGGAGGCTGCAAGCGAGCTTCTCAATTTTTGGGTAGTTGCGCTCTGCCGCTGCTAATTTCTTACTTACATAGTACACCGGCCTTTGTACTTTGTCTTCTTCTCGAACCAGGGCTGTGCTGACAGCGTGAGCCGAGACTGCCAAATAAACAAATAATTCTTCGTGATCTACGGGCTTTGATAAAATCGGCGGTTTTTCTAGCAGTTCCAACAGATTTTGAAAGGCCTCAACACAATCCGGAGTCCACTGGAAGTTCTTCTTTCCCCTTTTTATCAAATCAAAAAACGGAACACATTTATCTGTGGCTTTGGAGATGAATCTACTCAGCGCCGCTACTTTCCCTGCAAGACTTTGGACGTCTTTAATTCTCCTAGGTTCTTCGATGTTTCTAATCGCTGCTATCTGGCTAGGATTGATTTCAATTCCTCGGGAACTCACAATGAAGCCAAGGAACTTTCCCGATGCCACTCCAAATGAGCATTTCAGAGGATTCAATTTCATCCGGTACTTTCGCAGGATACCAAACATTTCCGCCAAGTCTTGCGTATGGCTGGAGGAATGCTTTGATTTGACAAGCATATCATCCACATAAACTTCCATAGTTTTTCCTATTTGATCATAAAACATTCCGTTTACCAAGCGCTGATAAGTAGCTCCAGCGTTTTTTAATCCGAATGGCATTACAACATAACAATATAACCCCAAATTCGTAATGAAACTCGTATGTTCTTGGTCTGGTACGTGCATAGGAATTTGGTTGTATCCAGAATATGCATCCATGAAAGAGAGAAGTTCATGACCTGCTGTCGAGTCTACAAGCTGGTCAATCCTGGGAAGTGGGAAACTATCTTTCGGGCAAGCTTTATTTAAATCTGAAAAGTCAATGCAAGTCCGCCACTTTCAGTTTGGCTTCTTTACTAAGACGGGATTCGATATCCAGTCGGGATAAGTCGAATCTCGAATAAATCCATTCTGCTTCAACTTCTCTACTTCCTCTTTGAGAGCAGCCGACCTCTCTGGGCCCAGCATGCGTCTCTTTTGCTTCACAGGCGGATGCTTCGGATTTACATTCAATTTGTGACTTATAATGGATGGCGATATCCCACACATGTCAGCATGGATCCAGGCGAACACGTCTAAGTTTGCCTTCAAGAAGTCCGTTAGTTCTTCTGCCCGACGTGGATCCAATTGAGAACCAATCTTCAAAACTTTTGTCGAATCAGCTTTATCAATGGGAATTTCCACTGTCGCTTCATTAGGAGTTGCATTCCTAGTCTCTGGTTCCTCGTCTTTTCTGGGATCCAGGTCTTCAGGCGTTCCTTTGGGCAACTCCCTCGGGGTCAATCTCTCTAATTGCTATGCCGAGTCCCCCTTTGAGGGAGACAAGGCAACCTTACTCTCAACGCTAAGTCCTTTCATCAACATTTTTAACTCGGCCACATAGCAGGCCCGTCCGGAAACCTGATCCCCTCTCATTACTCCAGTTCCGGCTTCGGTTGGGAACTTAAGTAACAAGCACCAAGGGGCGATACAAACTCTAAATTCAGCGAGGGCAGGTCTCCCCAAAAATGCGTTATATGGCGAATCTACGTCCAATACTACGAACTGAAGCATTCGCACTCTTCTACGTTCTCCTTGCCCCAAGGTCACGGGCAACTCTATGTATCCCATGGGAGCTGTCGTCGCTCCGTTGAAGCCTCTAATCCATCCTTCACAAGGTTTCAGATCTTCGGACTCAAGCTTCATCTGATCAAATGACTTCTTGAACAAAATATTAACGGAACTTCCATTGTCTACTAATACCTTATGGACCAAGGCCGGCCCAATGGCGGTAGTAATAACCAACGGATCATTGGTGGGTGATTGTATCCCAGTATTGTCTCGGGTGCGAAATACCACGTCGTCGAACATGGTCTTCTATTGTTTTATGGGGGTGACATCTTCCAAATCATCACCTTCATTCACGTCTAGATGCTTGGCAGCATTCACATATTGATCCATTGATCTGAAACTTCGGATTGCCGGGTGAGGTCCGCCTACTATGGAGTTGATAACAATTCCTTTACCTTTCTGCTGCGCTGTAGGCTTGGGAGCAGGTAGAATCTGTTTTGGAGCCTGCTCACCTTGCCCCCTGTCTCTCGGGGCAACCTTGTACTCATCCAACTTCCCTTCACGCAACAGTTTCTCAATCACATCCCTCAAATGCCGACATTCATTAGTTGAATGCCCGTGAGTTCCATGGAACAAACAAAACTTCCCTGTCGCCATTTCCTTCTCGGTCGAATCACGAGGTGGCGGTCTTTTGTATTGCAACACATTGTACGTATCCAGGTAAATATTTTCCAGGGTGTCGTTCAATGGTGTATAATTCTCGTAGTTCTAGAACCGGGGTCTTTTGTTAGGGTCACTTCCCCTATTTCTGTTTCTTCTGTTACCGTTTGGATTACGATTATTGTTGTTGTTACCCCCGCTTCCAGCATTGCTGTTTCCACCCTTGTTTCCTACATTTACTTCAACCTTGCCAGAACTTTCCCCAGACTGCTTCACGGCGATATTACTCTGCACATTCTCCTTTGAAGCCGTCTCAGACTTTCTCTTTCGGTTTGCCCTGGCCTCCTCTCGCCTTAGATAAATATCGGCTTTTTCGTAGAATATCTCCCTTGTGGAGGGTGTCTTCCCAGAAAGGTAGTCTCCAAACTCAGATTCAGGATCGACTCCTTCCTTCAATGCCATCAGAATAGTGGGCTCGTGCGGGTCACTGACCTCAGTTACAGCTTGGTTAAAACGATCAAGATATGCCCTTAAAGATTCTCCTGGTGCCTGTTTGATTCTCGATAATTCGATAACACTTTTGGACTTTCGGGCATGGAGACGGAACTGGTTCATGAAACGCTCGCTTAGTTCCTTGTAATTTGAAATCGAACGAGGAGGAAGTCGGGTAAACCAGAACAGTGCCACATCTTCTAAGTAGATTGGGAACGCTTTGCACTTCACTTCATCAGGGGCAGCAGCAGCATTCATGAGCCACGAATACCGCATCAAATGCTGTCCCGGATCAGTCCTTCCGTTGTACTTGTCCATCTGTGGCAAGTTAAAGCGTCGGGGAAATTGGAAGTCGAGGATATCGTCGGTAAACGGAGTATGGCTTCGCTCAAGGCCATAATCTTCATTTGTATAATTCCGGCTCTCGGACATGATCTGGCGAACCATTGCCTGTACATCAGCATTAGTTAGGGGCCGCTCAGGTTCCCTGACCCTAGTATCCGAGTTCCTTCTGGGCTCTGGTTCAGGAGATGCCCTTCTTCTTCGTGCTGCCTCTGCTCGACTCCGTTCCCTGCGTTCCCGGTCGATCTCGGGAAGAGGGGACTGGAGTCTTTGCCCCCGAGTGGGGTCATTGTTTCCTAATGCTCGTGCGATATCCTCACGAGATCCCAAAGATCCAAATGTCAGCTGCTCCACGTTCTGAGGTCGTTCGAGTGGCCTTCGTTCACGGGGCCTCTCTTCCTCGGAAGATGAAGATTGATCTACTGGTGTGTGATGAACCGGTGATGGAGTTCTCTGTCGACGGAGTTCACTAATCTCCCGACTCATGAGCCTCATATTTTCCTGCATCATGAGATTAGTGCGCTCGTGAACCTTCATGGCCTCCCTCGTGCTCTCAAGCATGTCAAGCAAGCGCGAGAAATCTCCTTGGGTGATGGGCGCAGATGGATTGACCTGATCACCAACCCTGGTGGCTGGAATTGGAGCATTCGTAGGGACTCGAGTAGAGGTTCTAGCTTCACCAAGCATCGGGTCCGATCGGAGGTAGGAAGTCGGATCGGTTCGGAGCTGGGGAGCCTGGTCGGATCGGTGCGTGGCAAGCAGCTCGGGTCGGTTCAGATTGGGGGAATGCACTGCTTCAGAATCTCCTACCCGGATCGGATCGGAGCTCTCCCCCTGCTGGCGGCTCGGATTTCCTGCATTGGTTCTTCCTGCTGCTGAACTCTGCTCCCGAGACCTTGTTACAACAGCATTTTGCTGATCTTCGCCAGCTCCATTTCCTCGAAAAGGTTGAACTTCCTTGCCTTTTCCTTTGGCCATGAGTTTTTGACAATCACTTCAACGAATATAAAAAAGCGGAGAAACTTAAGGATTCACTTCTTTGAACTCAACGGTCCAAAAAGTAGAAAGAGATCCCGGAAAATAAAGAATTTAGATGAGGGTTCTCAGTGAAAGCACCAAAATGTTAGACCCAAAAGTGGTTCTAACACCCAAATTGATTAAAAGCAAATAAAATGAGATAAAAATAAAGATGAACACACAGGATTTATAGTGGTTCGGCGAAGAAGTGCCTACGTCCACTTATCTTTCACTATATTCAATGATTCAATTGCAAATACAATGTAATTGTCACTTGACTTCACTCACAACTCGCTTATATTCACTCAATAGAATAAAACAAATAATGAAAGAAGATTTGGATTCTCCGGGAGTAATGGAGTTCGGGTTATGGAGGTAGTTGAATTCTCAAAGTGCTGAAAAAAGATCCTTCTCTTTGTCTCCAGACGGGGTATTTATAGGTGTGAATTTGCTTGAAACTTGATCCGGGTCGGGGCCACATGTCGTCCATCCCACTATCTTCGGGTTCGGATGAACTATTATGTTGACAACGCATCAAAGGAAAGGACGTTATGGGTAGGAACTGGTCATAGCCGGTCCGGATATCCAGGCGCTTTTGCAGGAGAATAAAATGGATCATGGGTTCGGGTCGGAGACGCGCAGATAAGGGGTTCGAATCGGGATACCCGATCCGAACCGGATTGGCTTGGATGCAATGCTCTCTTCTTCTCTAATCTGCTCCGCTCCGATCCATTTTCGTGGCAAACAGGTGGCTTTCCGATCCAATCGAGATTTAGTTGCCCTCCGATCCGGTTAGATATGCCTTACCAATTTACTCAGTAGGAGTTCACCGATCCGAACAGAGGACTCTATCCGACCCGAACCGATATGTTGCTCTGACCCGACCCGAACAACTGCAGCTATCCAATCTAGATTGTAGTGTCTTCTCCAATCCGAACCGAAGTCTTCTAATTAAAAATGCCCTTCAATGTCTGGTTTCTTGACTTTGTGTTGCCTAGTTCACAAAGTAGGCTAACAAGTATGATCCTGTATACTGTGTAACTCTGGTGGCTATGTTTATCCTGTGTATTATTTGTACATTATCTGGTGTATTTATTTATTTCTATTCTGATGTTACTGTTTATGTGTTATATTCCAAAGATTACCCTTGCCACCGTCGTACGGGGTTTTGGGGTCGTCACATCTTTCCAATAATTCTCAAAACCTATTACTCTCTTCCGATTCTTGGAAAACATTTCCGATATGATGAACTCTTTATTTTCTATGTTCTAGAAAATATCTCGTATCACAATTTGGAAAATTTTTCCATATATCCACGAATCCTTAAGTTCTATATTCGGAAAATATACGTTATTAATATCGAAAAACATTTACATCTCTTTACATTTCTTATTTTCTATATTAGAAAATATACATTATTAATATTGGAAAAACATTTCCAATATCCATTTCTAAACTTCTCATTAATCGAATCACTTCAGTTTCTATACGTAGAAAATATCTCAAATTCAAGTTCGAAATCGTTTTCAAATCCCATTTATTTGGATTTAACCAATGTTATATGAAACATCGTTATTATAACTCAATCCATTAATCGTTCATTAACTAACCGTACCACAAACCAACCCTTGCTACCGAACCTTAACCTTTTCTCAGTCAATCATGAAATCAATCAAGTTGGGGTATAATTACCTCACAGACCTTAACTGAACAACATTCTCAACGTCAAAATAGATAAGGCTCACAACTTCAAATTCCAACAAAACATTGCTCACGCACTCTCGAATTCAATTTAAGAATCCACTTCCTTTTATGGAAAACATTGATTATAACGATAACATTACAATCCCTGTTTCCGAAATATTAAATATTAAAATATAATTTTTATTCATTAAATTAAATAATTAAATAAATAATTAATTGATTTAATTTTTATTAAAACAGAATTAGAAATACTTTCTGAATTCGATATAATCGAATTTTTTATAAATAACTCCCTTTTGAATAATCTATATTCGAATAATACTCCGAACTTCGGAATATATCTATTATTTTGGGTTAACTCAAATTTCCTTATAATTACTTCCATTCGCAAAACATTTGCTTTCAAACCATTACTTACTTCCAAATATGAATATCATTCCTTGATAGGAATCTAGGCTCGTTTATCAAATCCAATTGATTTTTTTATTTTATAAATATCATTACAAATATAAATCGAGTCACTTTACAAACTCACATCATATTCTACTTCATTTATAAATTCTGTTTTTAAAACTGCTGTTAACACCGTTTTCTTTATATAAAACAATTCAAATTCCTTTTTAAACATATTTACTAGCTATACATTCCTACTTCTGAAATCAATTTTAATTGATTCCTACAATTCCCTTCTCGTTTAATAATTCTAATTTAAGCTAATACAAATTATTGCAAAGCATAGAATTTTATTCTCGTGTTTATATTGAAATATTAGCTTCTTAACATATTGCATTTTTTATTATAGATTCATACTAAATATAATTCAAATCTTCTTTCTAAAATAAATCATTATAATAAAATTCAACATAGTCGAATTATAATTATAAATCCCTTGGATTTATCTCACTTTATTTTATATTCCAATCTTGGGAATAAAACCCCTCTTTTCTTTCAAAAACTATTTTCTTATTCAAATTTCCATGGAAATTCATATTTCCTTTATAATCGTTAAGTTCCAAACCCAATTACAAATATTGGTTTCAAAACCCACTTCCAGTTCTCTATATAAATTCAGATTTAAATTTATATTCCAATTTATCCAACGATAACGTTTTCCTTAATTTATAAATATTGTTTATAATGAATTTCTCATTTTATTTATTAAAACAAGTACCTATTTTCAAGTACATTAAATTTCTACTTGGAAAAATAAATTTCCTTTTTAAGATCTCAATTTTTTTCTACATTTAAAAGATATATATTATGGTATTTAAATACCAAAATTCTAACGCTAGTGTTATTCAAACACAACAAAATCGATCACAGATTATTTATCACATCATATATCATAATCAATAAAAAAAACAGTAATATAAATGTTGGGAAATCCAGTTGGATCCCTCCAACTTGTTCTCCTGCATTCACAGATGTTAATCAACATCAGTAACATAAATTTCACATCAATATGAAATATCATAGTAAACAGGATTAATAATCGATCAACGATATAACTATATCAACCATTTCAACCAATTTTATCAACCATTCATCCAAACAATCATCACACAGTATAAAATTAATACATATAAATTTAAAACTCATTTATATAAAAATGTAAATAAGCCAGAGTTAGTGAGTTTACTCACATTGTTTTGCAGTTGATGATTCTGCTTTTGTTTTCGTTTTAAAATCAAACAAGCATTTGATTTTATCTCGAAATTCCAGTAGCTCTGTTCTTTGTGAAGTCAATTCTACAATGACGAACTTGCCGCTATGATTCTAATGTGACTGTTCTGGCTAAATTCTGTTCATATATATCCAAGTTACACAATTATAATCATCCATCCTTTAATTAATATAGCTTATTTCTTAATCATAAAGATTAGTTTTATATTAAATTCAAAAGCTAATTACTTTGAAATAAAAACCAGCCTGTGAGTTTACTTCTTCCCATTGTAATTTTTTAGGAAAAAACACAGCCATTCTCGCCCTTACTCCACCGTTCGCCTGAATATCTTGACACAATTTTTACTATAGTTCAAACTCATTCACACCAAGATCTTAGCATTGAACTGTGCCTCTGTCAGAACCAACATTTTAAATTCCCTTAATCATGGTTTTCACTTGTGATACGCTTCGAGACAACTGTTCAGAATTTCCAAAGTCATCATTTTTTTCTTTACATCCTTCATCAAGTTACTGTTAATAATATATTCTTCCCTTGGCAACGCAAGCTTCACCACCGCAAATTCATAATCACGCATCATAGCCTAATTGGTCCGCTAGTACTTCTTCTCTACTGCTCAAAACGAAAGCCGCTCCAAATCCTTTATTTTGGGCATCGCCGAATTTTAAAACTTCCACCTCCTCCACTTTTATTCCCACGAATCTACACGCTGCCTTTACCACCTTGCAGTTTCAGACGACCAGCGCTACCCTAATACAAGTCACAACAATTTATTTCACCAAATCACACAAAAAACCCATATACTCTTCTTCTTATCTCCTACATCGGCACGGTTGCGCAACACCTCTTCCAAACACCGGGTTTCAGATTAGCACGCAACTCACAGTGTGCATCACCGAAAATTTTCAACCCCAAATCCTTCGAATTTTCACCAATAGTAGCTATCCAACCCTATAAATCCAAATACGGTCTTCCTTTCACTGATTCGTACTCCAAATTCGTGAATTCAAGAACATTAGGCCGATGCTATGTTCAAGCTCCAGCGATTTGCATGCGCACCCGCAAAAAAACTGATATAGATGAAGGTCTAGCTCCACTGAATCCGTAGAAGTTTGTTTTGAGATAAAATGATATGTTAATGATTTATTGAAGAATTTTAGTGCTATAGTTTAACTTGAAAGAGGGGAGAAGTAGCAGTGATATACTTTTTCGAAGTGAAGGGAGATTAAGAATTTAAGAAGTGGATTCGAATAGATAAAAAGAAACGCAAACGCCTGGGTCAAAATTGTCGCTTTCACTGGTCACTGTATGCTTACCTTAGTATAAACAAAAGGCTTAGCCACGTTTCAGGTAAGATCTGAAATGATATCTGAGAAATTTTTTTCTTTTATTTTTATATACTTGCCATGTGCCGAGATATTATTTAGATCTCAAATGAAAATTTCAAAAGATTTGGCCAGCTTTGGGCAGCTACACCGAGGTTTTCAAAGATTTTTTTTCTATCAAATAGAATTATTTGTTAGAGATTTGAAAACTACGGTTACAAAGTGATCTTTATTTTATGATTTAACGTGCATTTAACATTCGACATTTTAAATTCGTATGATCATATACGAGCTTCGTTCGTGATAAGACTTAATGTAACACCCCGTAATTTTAACAACACTAAAGAGGTAAAATTAAAGAATAAATAATTTAATATTTTGAATTAAGGGAAACAGACTGCGCCATTGCGTCCATCTCGAAATTCTGGTCAAGATAGACATTTGCTTTATGCAAAACGAACACCGTACGAAGAAGTTATGAAGGTTTGCAGTTTGTATACGTGCAAGAGAATTATATATGTATGTATGTATGTGTGTGTGTGCGTGTGTATATATAGGGTCTAGAAAATCAAAATCAGTTCAAAATTCGAAAATCTGGGAAAGTGGGAATTTACCCGCTCAGGGGTGTCGACCCATGGGTTGACCCCTCAAGGGGGGTCGACCCCCCTAGGGCAGACATGGCAGTTAGGGTTTGGGGGCTGGCGGCTATAGATATGGCTCCATTTCTCTTGTTTTCTACATTGGAAAATAATGGAGGGCTAGATGCTGTCGGTGCCCAGACTGAATCAAACATTTTCCTTCTTCTGAAATCAAGTTATTCAAGTATAGATCTATTGTTCAACCTCTGCTATTCTTCTTCTATCTTTCAGGATCCAAACACTGTGAGTTGAAGTTATTTTTAGATGTAAATAACTAAAAAGTAAAACATGATATGATTGTAATTTGGATCTACGCCTATGACTACTCGAATCATATCAGATCTGTAACAACTTATGAATTTGTGATATTCTAATGTAAATATGACTTGGATCTTAACCTTTATCATGTCAGATCTACCTTGATTATAGATTTAGTTCACTATTTAGGTCACCTTGTATCTATCATATTTGTGATTAAATTGGATCTGTTATTAGCTGGACATATAAATTATTGTTTAGATCTTATCATGCCTATTATGACATCCCTATTATGTTAGAATCAGTTCTACTATCTCATGTTCACCATGTCTATTCTTGTATGGCCATCTTAGCAATATGCCACTATGTGTTTATGTCAATCTCGTTAGTATAATCATTTCTATCATCTTCCCTTCATCCTTTCCCTTTTATTTTACATAGCCAGGCTACTTTCGAGCCTAGGCATGTCGCTGAAATACGCGAACGCGTTAAACGGGGAACGAGGGGAAAAACATTGAAATTGGGCATAACTTATGAATGGGGAATTTGACATAACTTGAATAATGTATACGAATATGAATTTGGACATATAAATCATTATGAACATAATTGGGAAAAATGGGCATGAAAACCTATAACGACATAGGTAAAATAGGCTAATAAGGAAATGCCTAGGATTACAGTAATTGGAAACTGTAACTGTGCCTAAACATGAGGTAAAATTACACTTGTGGTGGAAGTTTGCCCTGAACCGCCCGGCATATCCAGCAACCACAAGTGGTGAATTTAATGTGAGGGTCTAGGTGCACAAATACGAGACGTGCTAAGACACGAGGTTAAGCCTGACTTGTGGAAGAAGTCTGCCCGGAACCGACTGGCATATCCAGCATCCACAAGTGGCAGACTTAATGTGGGAGGTCTAGCACATTATAACCATAAATGGAAGTGGTAATGAATTGGAATACTTAAACTAGTTAAATCTATAGGGATTGTATGAACATGAACTTGAATAGAGGTTAAGTAAATTTGTTTGAACAGTGGGTGAGTTAAGTAAATCTGGGGGGGGGGGGTAATACATATATATAGGCCCACGAACTTAACCTGAGGAGGTTATGTAATTAAAGACACCAATAGGTATACATAGCCTGTGGAAATCCTAGTGGAGATACAAGACAGGGGGAGAGCTTGTATCATCTTGTGTGTGGGACCCGTTTCAGTCAGTAATCCATATAATGGTATCGAACGAGCACTCCATCCTAGGTCAGAGCAGGGACACGCTTACTGGGTTGATTGTAAGAGATCCAAACGAGGAGGATGGTGTGGGCGGCGCAAACCGACCGGGACATGTGCGTGCATGTCCGGGCAGAGGGGGATAAGACGACCATGACACCAGTAGATATGGCTGTGCACATCAACGAAGGGTTTCCACTTTAGGAAGTGATACCTCCTACTATGGGGCCGACACAGGGTTTCTACGGAATAGGGAGCTGATCAATTAGGGTAGTAGTTAGGGTACATTTAGACTCTGGTAAATTTTAGGAGCATATTAGGTTGGATTGCCTGTGGATTGTATGGGGTTAAAACCTCTCACCGGAAGTACGCCTAAGTCTACCATCTTACAGTTGCTGGGATCATCCCATTCTGGTTATACTAGTATTGGTGCAGAGTAATCATTAGAAAAGCGCATATACATTCTATCATGTTTACCTTGTCATACATGCGTTATATGTTGTTATCTCTCTTATCCACTTTATATGTCTGTCATGATACTTTTACTTATTTACTTGCTAAAAGTAACTAGACTCGCCATACTTTATGTCTGACCCTTTTTGTTTCCTCTTCTTTCTTTCGTTTCCCCCCACCCCTTCCCCCCAGGTTCTCAGGATGGGAATACTTAAGCTTAATCAAGATTCTGCTATCATTTTGTTGGAGCTGCTTAGATGTATTGCTCAAGCTCATATCTTTGCTACTATGGCTATGTTTTACTTGGGGAACTTTGCTTCTTTTATTATGTACTATGATGTTTTGAGTACAAGACAGAAGTTTTTATGATGTAGTGGTTTTTATGTAATTCAGACATATGATGTTTTGAACCACGATGCTTTATGATTAATAAAGTTTGTTTTTGTTCCGCTACTATTTTATATCTGTCTTGTAATGTTTCTGTTTCTATTTACCTATAACGCTTCACAAAACTCAATGCATTCTCTTAATGAGTGACATTAACGGATGTGGGGTGTCACACTTAAAATTCTACAATAACTCAATCTTCCAAACATAATGGAACTGGTTTTGTCGAATTCCGAGATCGTTTGGTTGAACTCCCTTTTTAATTCACAACGGAAATCAATATGCGTCAACATCGCGTATTATGATCAAAATAGCTCCAATTGACCCCAAATTGGAAATCTTATAATAATTAATCACTACGGATTTTATAAAATTGGTTTCGTTGAAAACTGATATCATTTAAAAATTGGTTATTCTTTAAATCGATATATATTTATATAATAAATCATTGTAATTTATAAATGATTCCATAACGACTATTTGAAAATTTGATTTAGACATAGCTCAAAATCTACAAGACGAAATCTTGATTTTTTTCACCTTCATTAGAAAATATAATCAAATAGATTCGGATGTTCTTGTTTCAAACAAATCCAACTTATTTTGGATCTTGTATATTCAACTGAAGCTCAAAATGTAATATTACGAACTATCACGACGTTACGAGCTCGTTTTAAATTTAATTATAAATTATACGCTCAACTTCGTTTTTAATAAATAAATTCCTTATAAAATCCTTTTAAATTATCAATACAACATTTAAACTAATTTAAATATTCAAAATTAAACGGCTAAAAATCCGGGGCATTACAATAAGTATGTAGACCGTGAGATGCAAGCGTTCAGCTTGATAGTTATTTATTTTGTAGTTTGATAGACATTATTATAATATCACCAGATTTGATATATCAAAAATATTTTGGGTTATTGTACGGTAAAAAATGTCCATGTTTATGTATGGATTGGTCTTACGATTATCCTTTTCTTTCAAAAAGATTTTCTAAAGTTAATCAAATTGTTTGTGCTATGAATTTACCACTAAAAGTATTCCAGACTGATCTGGGTTGATGTTTCTTTGCTTCAAATGTACTCGGGTCGGACCGAGTATATTTCCAAGTTAGGTTTGCTTGGAGCTTCAGGAGGGAAACTGGAGATGAGACGTATATTTTTACTTTCTGGTAATAAAATATTTCTATTGTGTGAGTTGTATTGATCTTTTGTATACTTTGATGTTGTAATCATATATATATATATATATACACACATTTCCCTTTTGAGTAAAGAGTTTAATATATTATATTTTGTTCGTTTCGCTGTGAGACTCTGATCTTCGTTTTCTTCTATTCTAATATTTATTTCTTTCTTTTCTCACCCTCCAATTTCTTTCCGTTAACAATTTAGGTTTTCGATACTTGGGTTTTTGATAAGTAATACGGAATTATGTATTATTATTGAAAATTCGAGCGTTGAATTTTCTGGATCGTTACAGTGGCGAACTATAGAAATTAAACCAACATGAAACGCCAATCCAAGGAAACAATGAATCTTTGAAATGCTCTCGAGCCTCTTCCAATTTTGGTTGGCTTCTATCTTTACAAGATCGCTAGATACTCAATCGAATGATACAACATGGCCGAGAAACTTGACCTTTTTATTAAAAAAATGGCATATAGAGAAATTGACCTTGAGTTGATGCTGTCACAATTCTCAAGTGTCGAGCGCGATCGACTTCTGACTTAAAAATACACAAGGATATCATTGACGAATGCGAACAAACTTATCGAGATATTCCTAAAATACTCAATTCATATGACCGTCAAAATAAGTTAGGGCGTTTGTCAAACTGAACCGCATAACCAACCACTTATATGACGATAATAAGTGCGGAATGGTGTGAGAGGAATGTTGTCCTCTGCAATTCGCAAATGATGAAAGCCCGTGGTAAGGGAAAGTTGAGAAAAGAACTTAGCGTCACTCAACTGATCGAACATGTCGTTCTTGATGGTCAACTCATTAAGCTTGCGATAATCGATGCAAATCCTAAGAGTGCCATCAAAATTCTTTACAAATACCATCATCGCACCCCATGATAAGGAGCTAGACTGGATAAACTAGTTCATTTCAAGCTCCAACAGTGGCTTATTGATTTCCTCATTCTCCTTATTCGACATCTTAGTAGGAGGTCGACTAATTAGTTGTGCTCTTGGAATAAGGTCGATGCATAACTCAAGTGCCCGCTTTGGTGGCAAACCCGAAACTGACTCAAAAATATCAGCAAAGTCGCAAACGACTGGAATTCGAGATATTCCATCCTCATCTCGGGACTCAAGACCAAATATTGATGCTTCAGACTAATAATCGATGACCCAATCCATAAGAGATTGCTGAGTTGGAGAGTCGGGATGTCGAAGATATAGAATCCTCTGAAAAACATATAACTTTTGGATTTATATCTAACAAGCCAATCCATATCTAATATCATATCAGAGCTAAGGAAATGAATCACGTGCAAATTCGCACAGAGAAAACCATAAATAAATATCTCAACCGCCTCACAAAGCAAGCTAACGGTTGTGAATCCCCTTATCGGATTCACAATCCACAATGAATTCATCAAACTAGTAACATCCAAAGATATAGGATCAACGAGTTCCTTCGATACGAATGAATACGACGCACCCGTATCAGAAAAATTTCGAACAGATTGGTCACGGAATAGTAAAGAACCTTCAAGGATAAAGGAGGTGTACCTTGAGGATGAGATGAACCACCGGAAGCATCTGCTACATTAAGATTCCCCGATTTTGCATTTTTACGAGCAATAGGACACGAAGATGATCAGCGCACCTTCTTCTTGCAATAATGACATATACGGGGCTTAGGACGATCACGAATCAAATGTCCGCTAGCGCCACTGTTGTAACATTCCCTCTTGCTAGGAGTTGCTACCTGGGCTGAAAACCGGAACCAATAGACTTCTTCTTCTTATAAGGAAAAGATTTTGACTTGTGAAAGGGAAATTTCTTCTTATTTGGGTTCTTGCGAACCATAGTCTAATCGCCAGTTTCCCTCTCATTCTCAATTGCTTCGAGATGAAAGGCCGAATCAGCAAACTCCTCAAAAGGCAATTTGAGTTGCAACATCAAAGATTTCTTCAAATACTTCTTAAGACCGGTAACGGATTTGAGGTTCTTTATGCAGGAAGTGCAAATATGCACTAGACCGTATTTAGGCAAGGCCTCGAAAGATGTAACATGCTTAGTAATGGTCAACTTCCCTTGACTCAACTCAAGGAAGCATAGAGCTAAGATTTCCTTCTCGGACTCAGGCACGAACTTGAGCTCAAATCGCTCTTTAAACTACTCCTACTCTAAGGTGGACTCATCGATCTCTACCACAAGGAGTTCGTACCAATCCAGAGAACGTTTTTGCAACATACTCGATGCATCAATAACGTGGTGGTGGTCAGGTATCTCCATGCGAGTAAAAATAGGCTCGCATATGCGAAGCCATGCCTGAACATCTAACACTGACTCAGAGCCCTTGAACGATTTGCCACCAAGATGAGTAAAATCACTGCACATTCGCACAAATGTGGATTTGCACGGAGGAGAAGAACGGGCAGGACCTGAAGGCTGAGTGCTCCTGATAAACTCCAAAAACTGATCTGTCGACATATAAACGCCTTCAGGGCATGGGTCATAGTCTGCCCAGCTCCAGAGATGTCTTCGCTGTCTTTTTCAGCCATTAGCTGAAAGATTAAAAGAAGAGAATGATTATTCACAATGGTAAGATATTATTAACTGGATTCAACATATGGAATACTACATAATTAAAAAATGCATTCCTAGACGTATTCCTTTTTATATATACCCCAGAGGACATGAAAATGTTAAGAACAAGATTAGGGACAACTTCGATTGGGGACGATGTTGCACTCATGTTATCCTTCAATGTACTGCATTATGTATATTGTTATATGTTTATCACGTTTTGTTCTCAGCTCGGCTCTGATACAAAGCGGTGGCGCCCACCTTAAGATCCACATTAGCAAAAAGCATTAAAGAGTAATGTCGTTCTCTATTACGAAGAATAAGGCTGGTTAGGAGCGACCATCCGTAAGTCTTATATTAAACAAGTATCAAATACGTCGATATATTGCTTTTATAACCTCAAGAGCATAAACATCCTTAATTCTTGCATAACACAGTATTACGTTGGCTAGAACAGAACACAACAATAACGAACAACACTAATCACAGAACATCAAACATAGCCATATATGCATACATAAACATCAAGTACAATTCAAAGTGTAATACATAAGCGACAATATAATCCATAACATATACACATCACATCCCATAAAAGAATATATACAAATATCAGAGTGCACAACAAAATAACTAAATGTCTAATCCAAAAATATGCCTAAGTGATAAAAGATGACATGTGGTCCAAATGCAAAAGCTGGATGAGAAAGTATATACACAGGACCTAACCTGAAATGACCCTATCTGACCCGAGTACATAAAATACACAGGTCGGTTTATTTTAAATAGAGCGAGTATAGCATAACAGATGAGTTATAACAACATAAGGTATAATTCTTCTCAAATAGAGAAAGAGTAGGTTCATCTAGTTACAACATATGATTCATGTGATAAGGTACAACCAAATGTCATATGAGGGTCACATGAATGGTGTCATCAACAAGTAAAGGGGTTATGCATAAAGGGATAAGCATGTGTACATTTAAAATCCAACATGATCAACTAGAACATCAATGTAGGGAACGTCAATGTATGGAATAAACATACTCACATAAGCATTATGGTAGCTCTAAGCTACATAAATGAAATTATCATTAACAACAATGATAGCATCATAAATTGGATCCAAACAACAAATAGATCCAAATCAACAAATAACATCAAATCAACAGAAGAAATAAAGATGAATCCAAAACAACAAATAGCATCAAAAGTGGATTCGAATAACAGATAGCACGTGCATTGAGTATATAGCTCCACTGAGCTTTGTCGAGTACTATATATGTATCCAGGTGCTCATCACTGTGATCCCTCTACCCTTGCCCGAGTGTAACTTGACCCCCTCCGTTCAGGCATGTGAATATGTATACATAAGACTCTCCCCGAGCCTAGCTCCCCTCCCCGGAGCAAGCACTAGCAGCAATAAACAACAATCACGTGCCACTGACTTCCAAACAATAACTCAAAAAGTGAAAACAGCATGTCCTATACTGCAAGTATCACTAATCGATTTACTACTAATCGGCCTATACCATACTCAAGTAGAAATAGCTTTGATCAACGAGTCAGAAATCAACTGATATAATGAACCAGTGTGCCTCATAACACACGGTTTACTACATCGTTTAAATCACAACCTCGTCTTCTTGAAGGGTGCTAAATCGTGTGGTTTATATAGTGAAATACTTGGTTCGAGAAATAAAAAACGATTTCGAAATCATTTGAATTGTTTCTTTAGAAACCTCTATATATATTGAAAATATTGGATATTATATAGCTTTGAGAGGATTCCATCTTTATAAGACAAAATTTAGAAAAATATTTGTCTTAAAGCGATATATATATATGAGGAGGGTTATATGGAACTTTTTTTTGCACCTCGATGGTAGTCACTCGTTTATATTTAAATAATGTGTGAGTGGACGAGAGAGCTAGTGGGAGGAGAGAGAAATGGGATTGGGCGGTGGAAATCAGGAAGCTATAGGGGTGTTGCACTATTTGGGGTGCTCTTGATCCTAATTCTATGTATGTACATATAGTTCCTTATAGAAAACATTTTATAAAACGTGCAATGTGTCATAAATCTCAAGAAATTATTCGTAATATCAACCAAACAAAAATCACATAGAACTTCACCAATTCGATGTATGAATTTTTTACAATATTGGCTTATCTATTTAAGGTTAAGTATAAGAAAACATCTCACAAAATCATCTCAGAATTCACCAAAACTAGCAAGCAAAAATACTTAGAAATCATTCAGGAAGGAGGTGTAGACATCACATATATGGCCAAATTGCATGCACCCTAAACACCACGGCGGGCGACCCCTATACTTTATAGGTTGACCCCTAGGTCGACCTAACTGGACTTCGGGTTCACCCATAGGTCAACCTGGATGATGGAAATTCACCTAGCCATGGGCTTTTTTTTTTTTTTTTTTTTTTGGCAAGGCCACCTAGCCATGTTTTTCTTCTGATTCAAAGTTTGACAGTGCATCTCCATATAATACAAAGATCAGAATGATACGAAATCTGACATGCACATGGACCAATAATAGTACTATCATTCAAAATAGATTTGATTCGATTCCAGCAAGAAATGAACCAGATAGAATATCACAAAGTTAGATAGAAAGTTGATTTTCCACTGTAAACATAAGAATCGGTTTATGTTTACAAAGGTATGATTTCACACCAAAACAACTTCATATGATCAAAACCTTACTAATTAAGCTAGGTAGTGTGAGTTATACTCACCAATTTAGCGATGTTAAGATTTTGCAGTAAGGATTTGGCGCAAAACAGTAGCTTCAAGGCTTGGAAAAGGACCCAGGCGCTCGTAGAAAAGATTACAGTGACACGCAAAGCACCATTGAATATACAGTTACGCTAATCTCACAATCTGAAACAAAATTGGAACAAATTCAAGGTTTTGAAGAGAATACCTGCTTATAGGTTGATTTTGCAACCTATTTTTAGCTTTCAAGCTAAGTTTGAAGTGAAGATTTAAGTTTGTAGGGGATATTTTCTATTTTTCTTTCGTTGTATATTTTTTGAGAGAGGGAAGAAGAAACAAAACATGAAGAAAGTGACGGAGTGTCCAAATTTTCCCTCTCTTATTATCTGGTATGGGATTAATTAAGGCCTAATTAATTAGACCATTAATGTTTAGTTATAGGCTGCATTAAGTTAAAATGGCTATATAGCACACAAATCACTCAATTAACACTAGGTTTCACCATTTTAACATCAAAATACATAGTTTTAACATTGTTTAATCCTACTATAATTTATACAAACATTTCTAAAATATTTTTAAACCTTTTTAACAAAAAATTAAACATGTTAACACAAGATTTACATTTTGCAACCAAACTGTACATTTTACTCCTTTATTTACAAAACTTACAAATTTAAGATTATAATTATACAAAACATAATGTTTTGACACAAACATAATATACAATCATATAAAAAATCATTTTAACACACAAATATTGATTTTTCATCAAAATTTACACTTTTATATTTTATTTACAGCTCATATTTAGGAAAACGCAACTTGCACTAAAATTCGTTGTTCAACATTAATTTGCAATTTGCTACAGTAAGTCACCTAAATATCTTTCAAACGCTTATTTTATCTCAATTTCACATTATAAAGTTTTCTAAAAATTCATTTTTCATATTTATATTTATTTACATCAATTTAACCACAAGTTTAACATATTTCCCAAACTCCTTATTTAATTATTTTATATGATTAAACAACCAATTTAGTCGAACTCCCAAGTTAACTCAAACCAAAAACCAATTCAACTTAGATAATTGTTTAAATTATCTCTCCAAACAATAGTTCTTAATCAATGAAGTATAATCCTCACTATAATTTATTAATCGTTATTATAGGTAATCGCAAAGCCTGGATTGTTAAACATATGTTCTCTGTTAATACTTGAACAACTTTAGCAATTTTGTGCATGAGATGTTCTAGAATTAAGTAGTTGAATTGGTGAACGTTTAATGGAATGAAGTAAACGATGTTGGATAGCCTTGACACTTGTATCATAATTAAAACAAAATTCTATATCTGACCAATTAGATTGGCGACTTCTAACAGACACCCTTCTTCGTATTACTCACTTGACTTATGATTCGATTGGTGCGCCTTGATTGATTGAGGGTGTTGCACGCGATCATTCGATATGGAGTTACGACCAGCCAGAAAAGGTAAACCTGTAGAAGTATATATTAGACATTGCCTCACATGCCTTGTCATACTTATCCCCATACAAGCCAACTACGATTTTGTTTTGCAACGTACTTATAATGGACTCTTTGATAACTACCAGTTTGCAGTGGTATTATGGTACCTGCATAGACTACGATGCTTACAGAAAAGTATTAAGGTGGATTAATGTAAAGGCTTAATGCTGTTTTAATATATGTTTTACTGATAAACATTACATATATAACATATCTTATTATATATAAATAGTTTAACAGATTCTTAGGGAATGGAAAAATTCGTAACATCTCTTAAGTTACTTGTACCCTTAGTT